>CM061752.1:150365277-150966095 GCA_030979885.1 Lolium multiflorum | reverse complement strand
TGAAACTCGGAGGAAGAGGGATCACTCGGAAGGAGAGAAGAAGGGAGAGAATTATGGTGTCTCCCCTTTTTCGGGTGATGATGTTGACTTTTGTGCAGGGTTTGTCAGTGAGCAGGAGGTGCGAGCGAGCGAGCGAGTCGAGCGAGGCCGAGAATGAGAGAGATTTGTTTTTTTTTGTGAGAGGGACGACCGAAGGAACCAGAAGGACCCACAGACTTCCAATACGCATCCTGATGCGTCTTCTCTTGACAAAGAAAATGGCTGGGAGTTTGCGTACCTATTGCACGTGACTTGTGCTCACTGAGGGACCTCAAGCGTGGGCACCACACGTAAGTGACAGACCTGTTGGTGTAAAAACTCGGTTGATTATAATAGTGCATTAGAACAAAGTTTCCTATGGATTCAAGGGTAGGAAATCCAAGTTAACTCATTTACGTGTTAAACTTGTCTATATCTTGGTCAAACCTAGATTTGACCAAGATTCAAATGTGCATCAAAATAAAAAAAATCAGAAAAATGGAAAACCAAATCACATAGTCTTCTTATGTCATGTAAGCATTACAGTTGATAAACAAGGTCTAGACATATTAAACCGTACAAATCATGCATCTATACCCCAACCCCAAACTCCGTCTTATGTGTCAAGCATGTGAAGAGAAGTGGTTTTGGGTTCCAAACATGGAAATTTCAAAAACTCCCAAAAACTACATTTTCAGAGTGACTAAGAAGGATACATGCTCCCCTTCATATTCATGTTTTAAGCTTGTTTAAATTATCTTGTCAAACCTAGGATTTGACAAGATTCAAATGGGCATCAAATTTGAAAAAAAGTCAGAAAAAAGAAAACCAAAGCAAATAGTTTTCTTATATCATATAGTAAGCATTAAAGTTGATAAACAAGGTCTAGAAATATTCAAACTAGACAAATCATGTATCTATACCCCCTAACCCCTGAACTCTGTCTTATGAAGTCAAGCATATGAAGAGAAGTGGTTTTGGGTTTCAAACATGGAAATTTGAAAAACCTCCCAAAAACTTCATTTTAGAGTGACAAAGAAGGATACATGCTTCCCTTTTCATATTCATGTTTTAAGCTTGTTTAAATTATCTCGGTCAAACCTAGGATTTGACAAGATTCAAATGGGCATCAAAATTGAAAAAAATCAGGAAAAAGAAAAACCAAAGCAAATAGTTTTCTTATGTCATATAGTAAGCCAATTAAGTTGATAAACAAGGTCTAGACATATTCAAACTAGACAAATCATGTATCTATACCCCCTAACCCCTAAACTCTGTCTTATGAAGTCAAGCATATGAAGAGAAGTGGTTTTGCTCCCAAAAGCTTCATTTTAGAGTGACTAAGAAGGATCCATGCTTACCTTTTGCATTTTCATATTTTAATCTTGTTAAATCATTATCAAGCCTAGGATTTGACCAAGATACAAATGGGTGGGCACAAAATTCAAAAAAATCAGAATAATGAAAAACAAAAGCACGTAGTCTTCTTATGTCATATCGTATGCATTCAAGTTAAACGAGGTCTAGGTATATCCAAACCAGACAAATCATGTATCTACCCCCTTTCGATCTTATGAAGTCTAGCATGAAGGGAAGTCGTTTTGGGTTTCAAACATTGAAATTTCAAGAACATCCCAAAAGCTTCATTTTAGAGTGACTAAGAAGGATACATGCTTCCCTTTTCATTTTCATGTTTAAACTTGTTTAAATCTTGGTCAAACCTAGGATTTGACCAAGATTCAAATATATGGGCATAAAATTCAAAAAAAAACAGAAAAATTTAAAACCAAGGCACATAGTCTTCTTATGTCATAAACAAGGTCTCTAGACATATTCAAACCAGGAAATCATGTATCTACACCCCCTAACGTACCCTAGCTAAACTCTGTCTTATGAAGTCAAGCATGCATGAAGAGAAGTGGTTTTTGGTTTCAAACGTTTAAGCCAAAAGGTAAGCATGGATCCTCCTTAGTCACTGTAAAATGAAGCTTTTGGGAGGTTTGTGAAATTTCCATGTTTGAAACCCAAAACCACTTAGACAGAGTTTATGGTTAGGTGTGTAGATACATGATTTTTCTTGTTTGAATATGTCTAGACCTTGTTTATCAACTTGAATTTTTTACTATATGATATAAGAAGGCTATATATATGTGCTTTGGTTTTTCATTTTTTGATTTCTTTTGAATTTTTATGCCTATTTAAATCTTGGTCAAATCCTAGGTTTAAACAAGTTTAAAACATGAAAATGAAACGGTAAGCATGAATCCTTCCTTACTCACTCTAAAATGAAGGTACTTGAAAATTTTATGTTTGAAACCCAAAACCCCAGTTCTCTTCATATGTTTGACTTCATAAGACAGAGTTTAGGGTTAGGGGTAGATATGATACATGATATTTCTGCTTTGAATATGTCTAGACCTTGTTTATCAACTTGAATGCTTACTATATGACATAAGAAGGCTATATATGTGCTTTGGTTTTTCATTTTTTTTGAATTTTTCTGAATTTTTACTCCCATTTGAATCTTGGTCAAATCCTAGGTTTGACCAAGGTTAAAACAAGTTTAAAACATGGCAATGAAAAGGTAAGCATATGGATCATTCTTAGTCTCTCTAAAATGAAGCTTTTGGGAGGTTTTTGAAGTTTCCATGTTTGAAACCCAAAATCACTTCTCTTCATATGCTTGGCTTCATAAGACAAAGATTAGGGTTTAGGGGTAGATATATACATGTTTTGGGAGGTTTTTGAAATTTCCATGTTTGAAACCCAAATCCACTTCTCTTCATCCTTGACGTCTTCATAAGACAAAAGTATAGGGTTATATATATATATGCATGGGTAGATACATGCTTTTTTCTGGTTTGAATATGTATAGACCTTGTTTAAAATTATCAACTTAATTGAATGCTTACTATATATATGACATATATAAGAAGGCTATATATGTGTTTTGTTTTTTCATTTTTCATTTTTTCCTGATTTTTTATGCCCATTTGAATCTTGGTCAAATCCTAGGTTTGATCAAGATTTAAACAAGCAGTTTAAAAATGAAAATGAAAAGGTAAGCCTGGATCCTTCTTAGGGCTCCTTTGATTTAAAGGATAGGAAAAGTATAGGAATAGGAAAGGCATAGGATTGGAATGACACATGTCTACTTGAATCCTATAGAAAGATGAAGTGTGTTTGATTGTAGCAAAGGAATTTTTTCATGAGGTATGAGCCAATGTTTTTTCCTATAGGAATTACGCTACAAGATTCCTATAGGAATTTTTCCTATAGGATATGTTTCTATGAATCAAACAACATGTATAGGAAATTTTCCCATAGGAACCAAATCCTACACAATTCCTATGCAAATCCTATGAATCAAAGGAGCCCTTAGTCACTGTAAAATGAAGCTTTTGGGAGGTTTGTGAAATTTCCATGTTTGAAACCCAAAAGCACTTCATGCTTGACTTCATAAGACAGAGTTTAGGGTTAGGGGGTGTAGATACATGATTTGTCTGGTTTGAATATGTACAAATCTTATTTATCAACTTTTGAATGCATGCTACTCTCTCAAAGAAAAACTTTTGAATGCTTACTATATGACATAAGAAGACTATATGCTTTTAAAATTCAAACATATGGTAAGCATTCTTATGTCATATCGTAAGCATTCAAGTTGATAAACAAGCAAGGTTTGGACATATATATTCAAACCAGACAAATCATGTATCTACCCCTAACCCCTAATTAAATTGTCTTATGAAGTCTAGCATGAAGAGAAGTGGTTTTGGGTTTCAGACATGGAAATTTCAAAAACCTCCAAAAACTTCATTTTAGAGTGACTAATTAAGAAGGATATACAAGCTTCCTTTTCATTTTCATGTTTTAAACTTGTTTCAATCTTGGTCAAACCTCTAGGATTTGACCAAAAGATTCAAATGGGCATGGAAATTCATAAAAAACCAAAAGAATGAAAAAACAAAGGACATAACATTCTTATGTCATATATATATATATAGTAAGCATTCAAGTTGATAAACAAGGCCTAGACATATTCAACCCAGAAAATCATGTATATATCTACCCCTAACCCTAAACTCTGTCTTGTGAAGTCAAGCATGCATGAAGAGAAGTGGTTTTGGTTTCAAACATGGAAATTTCGAAAAAACCTCCGAAGAGCTACATTTTGGAGTGACTAAGAAGGATATATAGATGCTTAATTTTTCATATTCATGATTTAAACTTGTTTAAACCATGTTCAAACCTAGGATTTGACCAAGATTCAAATGGGCATAAAATTTTAAAAAAATCAAAAAATAAAAAACAAGGCACATAGTATTCTTATGTCATATAGTAAGCATTCAATTAAGTTGATAAACAAGGTCTAGACATATTCAAACCAGGAAAATCATGTATCTACCCCCTAACCCTAGCTAAACTCTGTCTTATGAAGTCAAGCATGCATGAAGAGAAGTGGTTTTTGGTTTCAAACGTTTAAGCCAAAAGCCCCTTTTCAAATATTTCAAACTTATTCAAATTTGGTTCAAATATGAAAGACATACAAGTTATAGCACACATAGTGCATACATTTTCACACATACTGCACTAGATGCTAACCCTATAGTTTGAGGCCATTTGGGTGACCTAGGTCGAAAAAATTCTTGGATTAGAATCGTGTTGTTCGAACCCCGTAGTTGGATTTTTTTGAACCCTTGATCTGTAGAACTGGGCAAAACCCTAGTTTAACCTATTTAATTACAGATTCGTATATCGATTTTTCTACTACCTTTTTATTATTACTATGCAGCACATGGGTGTTTGCCCGTCGAGTGAAACTCGGAGGAAGAGGGATCACTCGGAAGGAGAGAAGAAGGGAGAGAATTATGGTGTCTCCCCTTTTTCGGGTGATGATGTTGACTTTTGTGCAGGGTTTGTCAGTGAGCAGGAGGTGCGAGCGAGCGAGCGAGCGAGCGAGTCGAGCGAGGCCGAGAATGAGAGAGATTTGTTTTTTTTTGTGAGAGGGACAACCGAAGGATCTAGAAGGACCCACAGACTTCCAAAACGCATCCTGATGCGTCTTCTCTTGACAAAGAAGATGGCTGGGAGTTTGCGTACCTATTGCACGTGACTTGTGCTCACTGAAGTGTGGGACCTCAAGCGTGGGCACCACACGTAAGTGACAGACCTGTTGGTGTAAAAACTCGGTTGATTATAATAGTGCATTAGAACAAAGTTTCCTATGGATTCAAGGGTAGGAAATCCAAGTTAACTCATTTACGTGTTAAACTTGTCTATATCTTGGTCAAACCTAGGATTTGACCAAGATTCAAATGGGCAGAAAAATAAAAACAGAAAAATGAAAAACCAAATCACATAGTCTTCTTATGTCATATAGTAAGCATTAAAGTTGATAAACAAGGTCTAGACATATTAAACCAGACAAATCATGTATCTATACCCCTAACCCCTAAACTCTGTCTTATGAAGTCAAGCATGTGAAGAGAAGTGGTTTTGGGTTTCAAACATGGAAATTTCAAAAACCTCCCAAAAACTACATTTTAGAGTGACTAAGAAGGATACATGCTCCTCTTTTCATATTCATGTTTTAAGCTTGTTTAAATTATCTTGGTCAAACCTAGGATTTGACAAGATTCAAATGGGCATCAAAATTGAAAAAAAGTCAGAAAAAAGAAAACCAAAGCAAATAGTTTTCTTATGTCATATAGTAAGCATTAAAGTTGATAAACAAGGTCTAGACATATTCAAACTAGACAAATCATGTATCTATACCCCCTAACCCCTGCCCTCTGTCTTATGAAGTCAAGCATATGAAGAGAAGTGGTTTTGGGTTTCAAACGTGGAAATTTGAAAAACCTCCCAAAAACTTCATTTTAGAGTGACAAAGAAGGATACATGCTTCCCTTTTCATATTCATGTTTTAAGCTTGTTTAAATTATCTCGGTCAAACCTAGGATTTGACAAGATTCAAATGGGCATCAAAATTGAAAAAAATCAGGAAAAAGAAAAACCAAAGCAAATAGTTTTCTTATGTCATATAGTAAGCCAATTAAGTTGATAAACAAGGTCTAGACATATTCAAACTAGACAAATCATGTATCTATACCCCCTAACCCCTAAACTCCGTCTTATGAAGTCAAGCATATGAAGAGAAGTGGTTTTGCTCCCAAAAGCTTCATTTTAGAGTGACTAAGAAGGATCCATGCTTACCTTTGCATTTTCATATTTTAATCTTGTTTAAATCATTATCAAGCCTAGGATTTGACCAAGATACAAATGGGTGGGCACAAAATTCAAAAAAATCAGAATAATGAAAAACAAAAGCACGTAGTCTTCTTATGTCATATCGTATGCATTCAAGTTAAACGAGGTCTAGGTATATCCAAACCAGAAAAATCATGTATCTACCCCCTGTTGATCTTATGAAGTCTAGCATGAAGAGAAGTCGTTTTGGGTTTCAAACATGGAAATTTCAAGAACATCCCAAAAGCTTCATTTTAGAGTGACTAAGAAGGATACATGCTTCCCTTTTCATTTTCATGTTTTAAACTTGTTTAAATCTTGGTCAAACCTAAGATTTGACCAAGATTCAAATATATGAGCATAAAATTCAAAAAAAAACAAAAAATGAAAACCAAGGCACGTAGTCTTCTTATGTCATATAGTAAGCAATCAATTAAGTTGATAAACAAGGTCTAGACATATTCAAACCAGGAAAATCATGTATCTACCCCCTAACCCTAGCTAAACTCTGTGTTATGAAGTCAAGCATGCATGAAGAGAAGTGGTTTTTGGTTTCAAACGTTTAAGCCAAAAGGTAAGCATGGATCCTCCTCAGTCACTGTAAAATGAAGCTTTTGGGAGGTTTGTGAAATTTCCATGTTTGAAACCCAAAACCACTTAAGACAGAGTTTATGGTTAGGTGTAGATACATGATTTTTCTTGTTTGAATATGTCTAGACCTTGTTTATTAACTTGAATGCTTATATAAATAAATGGGTGTTCATGTGCATCTCATGCATGTAGTTTGCATTAGAGTAAAATTTGCATCTCCATTTTCAAATATGCAATTTCCTTCTCTATTTCTCTGTCTCAAATTCTCTCAAGATTTTATAAAATGAGTCACATGGTTTTGTTGTTTTCAATAAAACCCATGTGTGTGTTATTGTTCTCTGGAAAAATTTGAGTTCAAACAAAATTCAGAATGTATTTGAAATTGAAATTTGAAAAGAGAAACAAAAACTATAAAAGAAAAGGAAAAAAATAGAGAGAGAGCTCTCTCCTCTCTCTTGGGCTCAGCCCACTCCCTTCCCTCTCTTCTCTCCCTGGCCGAATGGCCCAAGAAGCCTGAAGAAGCAAACCCACCACCACCAGAAAACCCCGCCGACCGGCTGTGGTGGCAGACGCCGTCCCGATGGCACCCGGCGGCCCCCGATGCTCCCTGCCCCCGGCGGCCTACAAGTAGCCGCACCGCCGCCCTCGACGAACCCTAGTCCCTTTCTTCCCGCCCCGCGCCTCCGCGCTCCCCAAAACCTAACCCTAACTCGCAAACCGGCCGGCCTCGGCCGGACCCGCCGCCGGCGAGGCCCGGCTGCCGCGACCCCTCCACGACGCCGCGGTGAGCCCCCAGCCCCTGTGCCCCTCGCCTCGTCCCCAACCCTCTAGCGCCGCCACGCCATCGCCTGCCTCCTCCGCTCCTCGCTCGCCGGCCGCGCTCCGGCGACCATCTGCGGGAAGGCGCCGCCACCAAACGGCCCAGCGGCGTCTCTGGTCTTTGCCCGCCCGCGCCATTAGGCTCCAATCGGATTGAGCTCCGCCCGAGCTCACTGTGAGCAATGGCCGCGCCGATTGCCGACGCGTGACGTCATTATTGTTTTTCTTTATTTTTTCCGTATTTTCGTAATTCATTTCGTAATTTCGTAAATAGAAAATAATATGACATGTGGGTCCCCTGGTCAGAATTTTAATAATTTCATAAATATTTAGAAAAGAATAAAATTATGACATGTGGGTCCAACTTTTATTATTTTTTATATTTTAAAATTGTTTTAAAATGAATTAAACTTTGGTAATTCATAAGTAATTCATTTTAAATCAGAAAAATATAAAATTATATACCAAAATGATCAGAAAAACATTTCCTATTTGTTTACCCATGTTTCATACATGCTTGAACCAATTAAACATCAAGCCTTAGTGGAAACCCTAATCGACCCCTCTCATGTGTCGGGTTCGATGCCGTTTCCCCTTTAATTTACGTCGATGCACCTAGGGTTACCCAAACCCCTTTAATATGACATGTCATCATATTGTATGTGCATTGCATTGTACCATGTCTTGATTGTGCTCTTCCTTTCCGGTATTTGGTTCTTCTCGATAGGGACCGAACGCGAGCCTGAGATCAACGCCACCGAAGAGCAGCACCAGAACAACGAGGGACAAGGCAAGCCCTAACCTGGTTCATATATGGTTTCGAAATGCTTTACTTCTGGTTCTTACATATTGCATCCGCTTCAAATATGTTTTATCGGCAGTTGTAGATATCCTATGTGTGCATATTCCATCCTTGTAGCCCAGAGTTCCTGATCCACCGCTCCCAGCAAAACTAGGTCTGAGCTTGTTCGCATCGCTAGAGCCATATATGTGTTATGCTTAGCCATGCTTAGCTGTTGAAGTCTGATCCATCCGGTTGATGAATCAGAGCTACGAATGAACCTAGTTTGACAGGATGACGTGGTAAGATCAGTGATGATGTTAATAAATATGTTAAAGGCTTGGATGGGCCGCCACATGGGGATGTGGTGATTTGACTCGTTCTCGCCGATACTAGGACCTGAGTTCTCGCCTTCGGAACCAAGACTGAGCGTACAGCCACACGGGGCCCATGGGAACCCCTTGGCCCGAACTTACCTAGCTTACCCATGAGTCAATTAGTTTGCGAGTTCCATTTGCCATACGCATGGGGAAAAGGTGGAAAAGGTTTTCAAAGTGCATCATACAGGGCGTGGCCGGGGTGAAGGATGCTGGAGGCATTGAACTGGATCCCCTGCACACAATGACCGGGACCGCCTCGGAGAGTGGCTACCTACGATGACGGAGCTCCCCAGTTAGTTTGACTCATGGAATAGGCGAAGTAAGGGAAAGGTTTTGGTCGACCACCCTCTGCCGGCACACCAAGGAAGTGTGTTAATCTAGTGGCACTAAGAGTCGGTCGGCGCGTGTGGATAAAATTGTACACCCCTGCAGGGTAAATCTTTTCGAAAAGCCGTGTCCACGGTTATGGACGACTTGGTGATGGATTCTGTGATCATAGACAACTTGAACCTAATCGTAAAACTTGTTGTCAATGTGTGATAAGGATCCCCTCTCAGGGTGTCGAGGGGGTGATCCTAGGTGATAGGTTCAGGTGATGATGAAGATTCGGTGGATTCAACATGATGATATTTAGAGCTAGAGTTGTTAACGCTCTCTTATCCCTTTTTAAAATGGTCTGAATAGACGAGCTTCTGCTCCCTCTTGTTTACAAAGGAAAACTGGCTTTCCGCAAAATAAGCTCCACATAAAGCCTCGCATACCCGCTTTGCTAAAAGGTTGTACTAAGTCTTGCTGAGTCCCTGTACTCAGCCTTGCATGCTTTGTTTCAGACGAAGTCCTTCCAACAGATGGTGGCTTCTACCTTGACGTCGACGAGTAGTTCGGAGTTCCTCAGGCGGCAGCCTGAGACTTATGGGCTGGGACGTCGCCTTATGTTATGGCCTCTTAGGCCCTTTGCAGTCTTGTTATCTAGATAACATAATTTGCTTTCCGTTGCTTGTTGAATTGTGGTCAGTGACCTCTGCGTGTAATAAATTTGGATCTTAACTCTGTTAAGAGTTGTAATATATTTGCTTTCAGTCGTAGAGTCACTGTTGTGTTACCGATTCTCACCCTGTAGGCCCTAGAGATCTAGGTTAGGCTTATGCCAGATGTGATATCTGGGTTTGTCTAGCCCTGACCTCCGGGGTCGCGACAGGTTTTGGTATCAGAGCAGGACTGCCTATAGGAAACCCTTTCGACTGGTCGATGTTGAGTCTAGTAGTTGTGAAAACTATTTGAAAGCTAAAAGTATTTGCGAAAATCTGATTAGGCTTCTTTTTACTCCTTATCTGGTGTCACTCTAATGCTGAGTCATCTTACCTTGTTTTGATTTCAAAGGTTTTACCTCTACCCCGTTATTTCCAAACATCTAGGATCTACGGTTTGAGTTGTTTTTCTAAAAGTACTCCGTACTTGGTTGCTTAACTCAGTGTTCCTCGAAGTTACATCTGATCTGAATCTTGTTCCTTTCATTCATTCAATGTTATCATTCCATTGAATCCTTTTCGAGAACTGCTTCTCATGGTCCTTGTCTTTCTCTTCAGGATGGCTGGTCGTGGTCGTGGTCGTAACCGACGTGGACAACACAATGCTGAACCGGAACTGCCGCCACCTCCCACAATGGCGCAGTTCTTAACAACATTGAGACCAACCGCCCGAGGAATGAACAACTCCTAGAGCGTGTAGCTCAAAACACGAACGTCGTCCCGACAACCTGTGTCACACTTGGGGACTTCATCCGTGCACCGCCTCCCGTCTTCACCCACCCCAAGGAGCCTCTTGACGCCGATGATTGGCTTCGCACCATCGAGCGCAAGTTCAACGCTCTTCATGTTCCACCAGGTGAACGCGTGAACTTCGCCACCTACCAGCTTAGAAGGAGCAGCGGTTCTTGGTGGGAAGGTTTTCTCGCTCTTCAAGCGCCAGGACATGATGTTACCTGGAGGAGTTTGTCACAGCTTTCCGTGCAGCCTATATCCCCAAGACTGCCATGACATCAAAAGGAGGGAATTCCTGGACTTCACTGGGGGGAAGCTGATGTGGAGACATATGGACGTGAGTTCACTCAGCTGTCTCGCTATGCACCCCGTGATGTGGTTGATGATGCGGATAAGCAAGATCTGTTCCGCAAGGGACTTAACCCTGAGCTACGCTATGAGATGCTGCCCTTCACCTTCCAGTCATTCCAAGACCTGCATAACCGTGCCTTCCGATGGAGAACGGAAGAAAGATCTGGAAAAATCCAAGAGACGTGAAGAAGGTGATTCTCGTACGTCTTCCTCTAACAACAAGAAGCGCCGTGTCTGGATCCCTTACGTTGTACCTCGTGCTCCCTATGCACCAAGGTCTTCCGGCAATAACTCTAAGCCACCCTCTCGTGGTTCAAGCTATCGTCCTGCCATGGGTACTGTGCCTAGTGGTTCCTGCTACTCTTGTGGTCAGCCTGCCACTACTCAAAGGAGTGCCCCCGTAAGTCTGGCGGGTCGTGGATATTCTCAGCCTAAGAAGGATGACAAATATCCCGCCGGTCGTGCTCGTCTCGACCCATGTCTCTCGATGAGGTGAAGAGGATCCAAGCGTCCTAATGGGTACGCTCTATATAAACTCAATCCTAGCTACAGTTCTGTTTGATTCCGGAGCATCGCATACATTCATATCTCAAGAGTTTGCACAAAAGCATGATATACCCTTCGAGACAATGCCCTCCCCTCTAGAGATCACAACTCCTGGGTCTCGTTGGCAAACCATTTGGATTACCCGTGAGGTCATAATTAGTATAGGGCATCTGTTGTTTCACCTCTCTCATTGCCCTCAAGTCAACCGACATTGATGTCATCTTGGGCATGGATTGGCTAGTAAAACATAAGGCTGTCATTGATTGCGCAGCTAGGTCTATTGTTCTGACCGATCTTCTGGTAAAAGCATTTTGTATTGGGCTCCATCCATAATACCTCCATCGGCAAGGTTTACCCCTGCCAGTTGTATGCCGTTGAAGTCCTACCTAAACCAGAAATCTCCGATGTCTGGGTGGTCCGTGACTTCCCGTATGTCTTCCCTGAAGAGTTACCTGCATGCCACCCGATCAAGTGTGGACTTTGTCATTGAGTTGGTTCCCGGAACGTCTCTGCTCCCGAGACCATATCGTATGCCTCCGGAAGAGTTGGTTGAATCGAAGAAGCAGTTAGCGGAGTTAGAAGAGAAGAACTTCATCCAACCTAGTACTTCTTCCGGGGATGCCCTACCCTCTTTGTCAAGAAGAGAGATACAAACATTCCACGGTTGGTTATTGATTACCGTCCGCTCAACGATGTCACCATCAAGAACAAATACCCTCTTCCTATAATCAATGATCTTTTTGATCAGTTGTCCGGTACAGTCTTCTCCAAGATGGATTTGAGATCAGGGTACCATCAAATCAAAATCCGAAAGGAGGACATTCCAAAGACAACTCACAACTCGTTATGGTCTTTACGAGTACACCGTCATGTCCTTTGGTCTCACAAATGCTCCTGCCACTTTTATGCGGCTCATGAACTCCGTTTTCATGGAGTATCTTGACAAGTTCGTCGTGGTCTACATCGACGATATTCGATCTACTCCAAAACCGAAGATGAACATGATGAACATCTTCGGTGTACTAACCAAACTTCGTGAGCACCGTCTCTACGCCAAGTTTTCCAAATGTGAGTTCTGGTTAAAAGAGCTCATATTCCTTGGTCATGTTATCTCTGAAAAGGTGTTGCAGTCATTCCAGATAAAGTTCAAGCCGTTCTTGACTGGAAGACACCTAAGTCAGCTAAGGAGATTCGAAGTTTTCTCCGGCGTTATTACCGCCGATTCATTGAAAATTTCTCCAAGATTGCCAAGCCAATGACCGATCTTCTCAAGAAAGACAAGAAGTTCGAATGGTCAGAAAAGGCTGAAGAAAGTTTCCAGGTTTTGAAAACCAAGCTGACTACTGCTCCTGTGCTCGTCCTTCCGGACACAAGCAAAGACTTCGTTGTCTATTGCGATGCCTCTCTCCAAGGGCTCGGATGTGTGTTGATGCAAGATGGCCATGTAGTTGCCTATGCCTCTCGACAGTTGAAACCACATGAGCTCAATTATCCTACTCATGATCTCGAGCTTGCAGCTGTGATCCATGCTCTTAAGCAATGGCGACCCTACCTTTATGGTAATCGTTGCGAGTTGTACTCGGATCATCAAAGTCTGAAGTATCTTTTCACCCAGCCGGATCTGAATAACACAAGAGAAGATGGTTGGAAGTCATAAAAGATTATGACTTGGGTCTCAACTATAAACCCGGCAAAGCCAATGTCGTTGCTGACGCGCTAAGTCGGAAGTCCTATTGCAACAATCTGATGGTTAAGCAAGCGCAACCTTCTCTCTATGAGGAACTTGCAAAACTCAACCTTGAGATTGTTCCTAGTGGATTCCTTGCTAATCTAGAGGTGAAGCCCTCTCTTGAAGACCAGATCAATAAGGCTCAGAAGCAAGATTCTGGCATTACCGAGATCAAGAAGAACATTGCTAGCGGAGTTGCTAAATGTTTCTCCATCGATGATCAAGGTACCGTTTATTTCGGCAAGCGTCTAGTTGTGCCGATAAATCGGATCTCAAAGAGCTAATCCTTAAAGAAGCTCACGAGTCACCCCTCTCCATCCATCCTGGTAGTACCAAAATGTATCGGGATCTTTGCCAAAGATTCTGGTGGTCCGGGATGAAGCAAGAAATCGCTAAGTTTGTTGCTGAATGCGACGTTTGTCGTCGTGAAGGCTGAACATCAAAGACCTGCTGGCACTCTCCAACCTCTATCAATTCCAGAGTGGAAATGGGATGAAATTGGCATGGATTTCATTACCGGTCTCCCCAAGGCCAAAAATGGAAGAGATGCTATTTGGGTAGTCATTGATCGTCTATCCAAGGTTTCTCACTTCCTTCCCCGAGAAGACATAAAAGCTAGTCAACTAGCAGATTCGTATATCTCACTTGATAGTCACCATGGTGTTCCTAAGAAGATCATTTCGATCGTGGAGTCTGCTTACCTCAAAGTTCGGTCTAGCTTTCAACAAGCTATGGGAACTCCTCTTTTCAAAGACACCTATCATCCTCAAACCGGTGGTCAAACCGAAAGAGTGAATCAAATTCTTGAAGACATGCTCAGGGCCTGTGTTATATCCTTCGGTAAAGATTGGGAAAAGTGCCTTCCATTTGCCGAGTTCACCTATAACAACAGCTTCCAATCCAGCCTTGGCATGGCACCTTTGAAGCTTTGTACAGAAGGTGTAGAACCCTTTCCGAAACGAAACTGGAGAAATAGATCAATGAAGCAGAAGATCAAGTTCGCATCATTCGCGAGCGTCTGAAAACTGCTCAGTCACGTCAAAAGAGCTATTATGATCGCCATCATCAAGAAGTGAAGTATGAAATTGGTGATCAAGCTTATCTTCGGGTCACTCCTCTCAAGGGTGTCCGTCGTTTCGGTATCAAAGGCAAACTAGCTCCTCGCTATGTTGGTCCTTTCCGCGTCCTTGCCAAGCGTGGTAATGTTTCCTACAAGTTGGAGTTACCTTCCAACTTTCCTGGTTCATGATGTTTTCCATGTGTCTCAACTCAAGCGTTGCTTCAAAGATCCTATCCGTGGTGTTGATCACGAGACTCTTGACCTTCAAGAGGATCTAACTTATCGAGAACATCCTGTTCGTATCCTTGATGAAGCCGAGCGTAAAACTCGACGTCAGAGCATCATGTTCCTGAAAGTTCAGTGGTCCAATCATTCTGAGCAAGAAGCAACCTGGGAACGAGAAGATCGTTTACGATCTGAGTACCCTTCCTTCTTTTCTAAAATCTAGGAATCTCGAGACGAGATTCTTGTAAGGGGGTAGAGTTGTAACATCCCAACTTTGTTTATATAAATAAATGGGTGTTCATGTGCATCTCATGCATGTAGTTTGCATTAGAGTAAAATTTGCATCTCCATTTTCAAATATGCAATTTTCCTTCTCTATTTCTCTGTCTCAAATTCTCTCAAGATTTTATAAAATGAGTCACATGGTTTTGTTGTTTTCAATAAAACCCATGTGTGTGTTTATTGTTCTCCGGAAAATTTGAGTTCAAACAAAATTCTAATGATTTGAAATTGAAATTTGAAAAGAGAACAAAAACTAGAAAAAGAAAAGGGAAAAATAGAGAGAGAGCCTTCTCCTCTCTCTTCCCGGGCTCAGCCCACTCCTTCCCTCTCTTCTCTCCCCGCCGAATGGCCCAAGAAGCCCAGCAAGCAAACCCACCACCAGCCTGGAAAACCCTGGGGGTTTTCGCAAAATCGCCACCGTCTTCCCCGCCGACCGAAGGTGGTGCAGCACGCCGCCACCCGATGGCACCGGCGTCCGATGCTCCCCGCCGCCCTGCGGCTCACAAGTAGCCGCACCGCCGCTCCGACGAACCCTAGTCCCTTTCTTCCCGCCCGCGCTCTCCCGCGCTCCCCAAAACCTAACCCTAACTCGCAGACCCCGTCCCGGCCGATTCCGCCGCCGGCGAGGCCCCCTGGCCCGCCGACCCTCCACGACGCTTGCGGTGAGCCCCGAGCCTCCCGTGCCCTCGCCTCGTCCCCAACCCTAGCGCGCCGCCCGGGCACATCCCTCGCCCGCCGCTCCTTTTCGCCGCCGCGCCCGGGATCATTCGCGCGGCGCCGCCACCAACGGCCAGCGCGTCGCCCGGGTCTTTTGCCCCCGCTCGCGCGCCTATTGCGCTCCATCGGCGGATTGAGCCCGCCGAGCTCACCGTGAGCAATGGCCGCTGATGATGCGGACGTCGGCGTGACGTCATTATTGTTTTTCTTTATTTTTCCCGTATTTTATAATTCATTTCTGTAATTTCGTAAAATAGAAAATAATATGACATGTGGGTCCCCTGGTCAGAATTTTAATAATTTCATAAATATTTAGAAAAGAATAAAATTATGACATGTGGGTCCAACTTTTATTATTTTTTATATAATTTTCAGAAATTGTTTTAAAATGAATTAAACTTTGGTAATTCATAAGTAATTCATTTTAAATCAGAAAAATATAAAATTATATACCAAAATGATCAGAAAAACATTTCCTATTTGTTTATCCATGTTTCATACATGCTTGAACCAATTAAACATCAAGCCTTAGTGGAAACCCTAATCGACCCCTCTCATGTGTCGGGTTCGATGCCGTTTCCCTTTAATTTACGTCGATGCACCTAGGGTTACCCAAACCCCTTTAATATGACATGTCATCATATTGTATGTGCATTGCATTGTACCATGTCTTGATTGTGCTCTTCCTTTCCGGTATTTGGTTCTTCTCGATAGGGACCGAACGCGAACGTGAGATCAAAGCCACCGAAGAGCAGCACCAGAACAACGAGGGACAAGGCAAGCCCTAACCTGGTTCATATATGGTTTCGAAATGCTTTACTTCTGGTTCTTACATATTGCATCCGCTTCAAATATGTTTTATCGGCAGTTGTAGATATCCTATGTGTGCATATTCCATCCTTGTAGCCCAGAGTTCCTGATCCACCGCTCCCAGCAAAACTAGGTCTGAGCTTGTTCGCATCGCTAGAGCCATATATGTGTTATGCTTAGCCATGCTTAGCTGTTGAAGTCTGATCCATCCGGTTGATGAATCAGAGCTACGAATGAACCTAGTTTGACAGGATGACGTGGTAAGATCAGTGATGATGTTAATAAATATGTTAAAGGCTTGGATGGGCCGCCACATGGGGATGTGGTGATTTGACTCGTTCTCGCCGATACTAGGACCTGAGTTCTCGCCTTCGGAACCAAGACTGAGCGTACAGCCACACGGGGCCCATGGGAACCCCTTGGCCCGAACTTACCTAGCTTACCCATGAGTCAATTACACTACAAGAAAAGTTCTGATAGACAACGTCTCAAAATCGTCCGCTAAGGGGTATTTTTCGTCGCCTATGGGCCTAACCCGACGATATGGGTTCTGTTGTGGAAACTGCGTCAGGCAAAGTCCAACGACGATTTTTTCGGTCCGTCGCGCTTGGGCGCCCTTCCGCCACGGAAAATCGGACCGTTGCGGAAGTGTTTTCGGGAGCCCGTTGACTGCTGACGTCATGCAAACTGACACGTGGCAGACGCCGTTAACTGGCAGTTAACGGCGTTAACCGCTGAAACCCCGTGGTAGATGGTAGGCCCACACGAGGCCTGCCACGTCTTAAGCGGGCCGGGCCAGATGACATAGTTTGACCGGTCAACTATATAGCTGGGCCGGTCCATTAGTTACGTGGGCCGGGCCTAACCTCTAATGTTGACTGGTCAAAAGTTAAATGGGCCGGCCCATTTAACATGTGGGGTCCACCTTACAGAACTGGGCCGGCCCAAGAAGCAAGTGGGCCGGGCCAAAAACACAGGTGGGTCCCACTTTCCGTTAAAAGGCCGGCCCATTTAGTGTGTGGGGTCCACCGTATAGTGGGCCGGCCCAACAAGCTAGTGGGCCGGGCCAAAAACACAGTGGGTCCCACTTTCCTGTTAAAGGGCCGGCCCATTTAGTGTGTGGGGTCCACCATATATCAAGTGGGCCGGCCCAACAAGATAGTGGGCCGGGCCAAAAACACAGGTGGGACCCATCTTCCTGTTAAAGGGCCGGCCCATTTAGTATGTGGGGTCCACAATATAGCAAGTGGGCTGGCCCACCAAGATAGTGGGCCGGGCCAAAAACACATGTGGGTCCCACATTCCTGTTAATGGGCCGGCCCATTTGGTATGTGGGGTCCACCATGTAGAAAGTGGGCCGGCCCAACGAGATAGTGGGCCGGGCCAAAACACAGGTGGGTCCCACCATCCTATTAAAGGGCCGGCCCATTTGGTGTGTGGGGTCCACCATATAGAAAGTGGGCCGGCCCATTTGGTATGTGGGGTCCACCATCTAGAAAGTGGGCCGGCCCAACAAGATAGTGGGCCGGGTCAAAACACAGGTGGGTCCCACCTTCCTATTAAAGGGCCGGCCCATTTACCATGTGGGACCACCATAGAGCAAGTGGGCCGGCCCAATAAGCATGTGGAGCCCATTATCGTGTAACCGGGCCGGCCTACTAAAGAAGTGGGCCGGCCCAAAATGAAAGTGGGTCCCACACTACTGTAAGTGGGCCGGCCCAATCTGTTGTAGGGCCCTACTTGTTTGACTAGTCAACTTGCATTAAATTTCATGAGCCTAAAATCTGATTTCAATGATACACACAATTACATACACAAATAAAACAAATAGGAAAATTACAAGGCAATTAATGTGCCCAAATAAAAAAATTACATAGAATCATTGAGGACTTCTATTAGCATCATCAATAACACGTTGACATTTGGCAATCGCCTTGATTGAATCTTGTGTACTCTTTGTCAACATATCAGCTACAGATCTTAAAGCAGCAATACCATGTCTTTTATAAAGTACAGCCTTGAGATATTTACTGTCTGATGAAAGAAATGGTCTAGGTTGACGGCTATGAGAAGATGCATCAGAAGAAAGATCAGAACTTTTTGTGGGCCTCACTGGTAATGAAGATTGCTTCATCACAACTGCATTCTGATAATAATGCAAAAAGAGTTAAACGATGAACTATGCAAACATTTATTATGCAATGTAGATATAAGATAATAACAAGTTGCATAAATAAGACATGTATGGAACTTGTACTAAGCACAAACTTACATCATAATGTTGCACAGGGTCGCTACAGATCCTTTTTTGGCGACTATCTTCTAATGATGACTGCTTCATTAAAACAGCATTCTGGTAACATTGTAAACATAGTTACAACAATTAACTATTCAAACATGTATTACGCAATGTAGAGATCAGATAACAGCATGTAGCAGAAATAAGCACAAGATAAGATAAGATGCATGTACTAAGCACATACTGGCTCACTGCAGGTCCTTCTCTTGCGTGCACTAGTCGTGGTCAACATGCCTATCATTTTAGGTTCAGCCATCAAGTGAAATGCTAATCCTCCTGCTCCATTGTCCTTAATCTGTGTTTAGATATCACATTTAAGACCAAGTCAGCTGGTTTCAAATAACAAAAAACTTGAGCTGCCAAATGAATAAGCCAATAGTTACCAGATATCAAATTAAAACCAACTAGATGTTGCTTTGCATGAGATACGAATTTCAGACATTCAGATTTAGAGTAGGGTAATGCCAAGGTTTTACACATAAAGTAAACTGGCATTAAGAATGACCAAATGTCAGGTTCAAATCACCCTCGAAGTTTCTCCAAGACAAGCATATCAAATAGGCAGAAACATAGTAAAGCATGAATGGCATTGCTATGGCAGGGTTCCAAGTGTTAATCTCTTGCATAAGGAACAATGCATATAGGTTATAGATAATAACGGAAGTAAACTGCCAAAATTACCAACCACGAACTCAGATTCCAACCTTACCTAGCGTCCCCGCTGTTAATGTTGGATGTTCTAATAAGTGGTTCGCATGATCAATCCCAAGGAAAAATAACATTGACAAGTCAGTCTACGATAATACAAAGACCAGACATGCACGCAGCAATAACTATATAAGCTAAAGACGAGGTATAAGAGCAAGCAGATTGGAAATGCACATAGCATGATTATAAAAGCAGTGTGAGAATAGCAGACACGAGAAAACAGCTAGCGGTGAGCTAATGACGTGGTATAAGAACAAGCAGATTGGAAATGCCCATAGCACGACTATAAAAGCAGTGCGACAATAGCATGCAGTACAAAAACAGTTGGCAGCAAATGAATGGGTACAAGGCTATAAATATGTGGATGCACACAGGTGTCAGTAGAATGAACAGGATGGTAGCGACCGGATAATGCTTTTGTACTGTACAACATTTAAACAAACTTCATGCGAAGCAACACATCAAGAAAGTTAACGGCATATGAGATCTGCAAATAACTACACAAAACATGGCTAAAGAAACACCGCGATCTAACGGGCCAGCGTACTAACCAAGCTGCGGCGGGGTGGACGGGGGCGGCAACTTGCATTCCAGCGGCGGCGAACGCGGGAGACGATGAATCGACCATGTTTCAGTAGAAGCGGGCGTTAGTGAAGCAGATCTGGTTGGCTGGCAAGGTATTCGGTGAAGTTGATACAGCCGCTGCGGCGAGGTAGTCGGTGGCGAGGTCGGCGGTGAAGCAGATCCGTCGGTGGCGAGGTCGGCGGTGAAGCAGATCCGTCGGTGGCGAGGTCGGCGGTGAAGCAGATCCGTCGGTGACGAGGGCGGCGGGGGAGCGGATCAGGTGGGTGGACAGCCAACACGATCAAGGCTACGCTGTGGAGGAGTATGCCGGCGGCGAAGCAGATCTAGTACTGTAGAGAGTCAGAGCTTTGGCGTGTGAGAGTATTTTTGAGCTAATGGGGCGAATGGTTGGTGGGTGGGTGTGGGCCTGTGGGGAGGGTTCGGGATCTAGGCAAGATATTTCATTGTTACCGAATGAGCCCTCCATGGTCGGTGGGTTGTAGCTTCCGGACCAGGGTTAAAAGGGTAAAACTGGTCACGGGATTTTCGAATGGATGCGGCGGGATGATTTGGCGCGTGGCCGAAATTTTCAGTTTCAAGCTACAGTACGCAGAACGACAAAAATAATGTTCTTCCCCAGGGAGCTCTCATTTCTTCCTCTTCTCTTTCTCTCTCGAGTCTCTCCCACTCCCCCGGCTCCTCTCCCCCTTCTCTCCGGCGGCCTCGCCGGCCGGAGACGAGGCCGACTTCTCTCTGTATATTGTACACCCTCCGAACTAAATTAATTGATTCAACTTTCCTTAGACGTGTATGTATCTAGAGTAAAAACATGTGTGGATACATCCATATTTAGATAAGCAAAGTTGAGTCAGCTAATTTGGATCCGAGGGAGTTAGTGTTGTTGTAAGCTTAGATCCAGTGTTTCCCATGAGCAGAATGGCGCAATGGAGTCGGGGATCTCGTCATCGGCTTCAGATCTGGCCTATGGTGAATCTGGCGGATCTTGCCGGCCAAACCCCGATCTGGTGCCATCAATGTGATGGCGCTAACGGTGAGGCTTGCTTTGGTCAGTGCTTCAGATCTGGCCAATGGGGAAGTCAAGCTGCTAAAGTTCACAAGCTCGGGGCATACGACGGCGTCATCCGTCTTGCCCGTGCACATCTTGGACTTTCAGCGACCCTTCTCAGAGCCAATATGCCGTTGCTGAGGCCCTTCTTCTCCTTCGTCCTGGCGACTACCGGCGACACCGTCCCAAGTGGTGCGTCCCCGGCGACGGAGTTGCTGGAAAGGATGCGGAGCAGAGATCTGATGTGCGGTCGAGAAGGACTCGATTGATTTTCTTCTATATGTTTTGGGGTCCTTTTTGTAAAGTTGCAGGTTCTATTAGTTATTGTCTAGTACTTTTGGTCCTCTATGTAATTTTTTGGACTAGTTTCCATTGGCACTGATAAACTTGAATTTTGACAAGTTCACGAGGAAAAAAATTCCTTTGCACATATGGCCTATCATGTATAAACATTCTTGAGATTTAAACTATATGTAATGTGCCATGCATTAACCCTAAACCATATATATGTAACTAACCCTAGCTGATCAAACCCTACTTAATTAAAACAAATAACCCTAAACTATACGCATGCACTTTATGCGCAAAGGCGCGGGTGCCTCTAATAATGTGTGTGCGCACTCGATCGATGATCCCTAAACCTTATACAACCCTGAAACCCTAATCCCTAATCCCTAAACCCTAAACACCCTAAACACTAAACCCTAGACCCTAAACCCTAACCCTAACCCTAAACCCTAATTAAACCCTATATATAGGCCAACGACACTTAATTGTGCATCAAGCAGGCCAGGGGTGCCTCGCGGTCCTCTAATTAAATTAAATGTGCCATGCATTAACCCTAAACCATATATATGTAACTAACCATAGCTAATCAACCCTACTTAATGAAAACACATAACCCTAAACTATACTAGCTATAACCCGATCTAATAAAAACATGCTCTATATATAGCAGCTAGCTAGCAAACCGTAGATTAACACCAATTAATATATACATGGCCTATATCGATCATGTTGTATAACATATCCCTGAGATTCATTAATTAATTATATAATTATCGTGATAAATTAATTAACTTTAATTTTGACAAGTTCTCTCGAATGAAAACACATTTGATTAAGTTGCCTCATAATATATATATATATAATTAGTGTGCATGCATGGCCTACCATGCATTCGTGCATATATTTTAATGTATATTTGAACATATTCTTGGGGATTTCAATCTCTCTCTCTCGATCATCTATATATCGTTGGTGGCCAAAAAACACACATATATATATATGCATGCAATTTATGCGTAAAGGCGCGGGTGCCTCTAATAATGTGTGTGCGCACTCGATCGATGATCCCTAAACCTTAAACAACCCTAAAACCCCTAAATCCCTAATCCCTAAACCCTAAACACCCTAAACACTAAACCCTAAACCCTAGACCCTAAACGTACCCTAACCCTAACCCTAACCCTAACCCTAACCCTAAACCCTAGCTAATCCTAAACCCCAATTAAACCCTATGTATAGGCCAACGACACTTAATTGTGCATCGATCGAGCGGGTCATGGGTGCCTCGCGATCCTCTAATAAAATTAAATGTGCCATGCATTAACCATAAACCATATATATGTAACTAACCCTAGCTAATCAACCCTACTTAATTAAAACACATAACCCTAAACTATACTAGATATAACCCGATCTAATAAAAACATGCTCTATATATAGCAGCTAGCTAGCAAACCGTAGATTAACACCAATTAAAATATACATGGCCTATATCGATCATGTTGTATAACATATCCCTGAGATTCATTAATTAATTATATAATTATCGTGATAAATTAATTAACTTGAACTTTGACAAGTTCTCTCGAATGAAAACACATTTGATTAAGTTGCCTCATAATATATATATATATAATTAGTGTGCATGCATGGCCTACAATGCATTCGTGCATATATTTTAATGTATATTTGAACATATTCTTGGGGATTTCAATCTCTCTCTCTCTCTCGATCATCTATATATCGTTGGTGGCCCAAAAAACACACATATATATGCATGCAATTTATGCGTAAAGGCGCGGGTGCCTCTAATAATATAATGTGTGTGCGCACTCGATCGATGATCCCTAAACCTTAAACAACCCTAAAACCTTAAAATCCCTAATCCCTAAACCCTAAACACCCTAAACACTAAACCCTAAACCCTAGACCCTAAACATACCCTAACCCTAACCCTAACCCTAACCCTAAACCCTAGCTAATCCTAAACCCCAATTAAACCCTCTGTATAGGCCAACGACACTTAATTGTGCATCGATCGAGCGGGTCATGGGTGCCTCGTGATCCTCTAATAAAATTAAATGTGCCGTGCATTAACCCTAAACCATATATATGTAACTAACCCTAGCTAATCAACCCTACTTAATTAAAACACATAACCCTAAACTATACTAGCTAGCTGCTATAACCCGATCTAATAAAAACATGCTCTATATATAGCAGCTAGCTAGCAAACCGTAGATTAACACCAATTAAAATATACATGGCCTATATCGATCATGTTGTATAACATATCCCTGAGATTCATTAATTAATTATATAATTATCGTGATAAATTAATTAACTTGAACTTTGACAAGTTCTCTCGAATGAAAACACATTTGATTAAGTTGCCTCATAATATATATATAATTAGTGTGCATGCATGGCCTACAATGCATTCGTGCATATATTTTAATGTATATTTGAACATATTCTTGGGGATTTCAATCGATCTCTCTCTCTCGATCATCTATATATCGTTGGTGGCCCAAAAAACACACATATATATGCATGCAATTTATGCGTAACGGCGCGGGTGCCTCTAATAATGTGTGTGCGCACTCGATCGATGATCCCTAAACCTTAAACAACCCTAAAACCTTAAATCCCTAATCCCTAAACCCTAAACACTAAACCCTAAACCCTAGACCCTAAACGTACCCTAACCCTAACCCTAAACCCTAGCTAATCCTAAACCCCAATTAAACCCTATGTATAGGCCAACGACACTTAATTGTGCATCGATCGAGTGGGTCATGGGTGCCTCGTGATCCTCTAATAAAATTAAATGTGCCATGCATTAACCCTAAACCATATATATGTAACTAACCCTAGCTAATCAACCCTACTTAATTAACACACATAACCCTAAACTATACTAGCTAGCTATAACCCGATCTAATAAAAACATGCTCTATATATAGCAGCTAGCTAGCTAAAACCGTAGATTAACACCAATTAAAATATACATGGCCTATATCGATCATGTTGTATAACATATCCCTGAGAATCATTAATTAATTATATAATTATCGTGATAAATTAATTAACTTGAACTTTGACAAGTTCTCTCGAATGAAAACACATTTGATTAAGTTGCCTCATAATATATATATAATTAGTGTGCATGCATGGCCTACAATGCATTCGTGCATATATTTTAATGTATATTTGAACATATTCTTGGGGATTTCAATCGATCTCTCTCTCTCGATCATCTATATATCGTTGGTGGCCCAAAAAACACACATATATACGCATGCACTTGATGCGTAAAGGCGCGGGTGCCTCTAATAATGTGTGTGCGCACTCGATCGATGATCCCTAAACCTTAAACAACCCTAAAACCCTAATCCCTAATCCCCTAAACCCTAAACACCCTAAACACACTAAACCCTAGACCCTAAACACCCTAAACACTAAACCCTAAACCCTAGACCCTAAACACCGTAAACCCTAAACCATAAACCCTAAACCCTAAACCCTAAACCCTAAACCCTAAAACCCTAAACCCTAAACACTAAACCCTAAACCCTATAAACACCCTAAACACTAATTAAAACCTAAACCCTAGACCCTAAACACTAAACCCTAAACCCTAGACCCTAAACACCGTAAACACTAAACCCTAAACCCTAAACACCCTAAACACTAATTAAACCCTAAACCATAGACCCTAAACACTAGACCCTAAACCCTAGACCCTAAACACCCTAAACACTAAACCCTAGACCCTCTAAACACAGTAAACACTAAACCCTAAACCCTAGACCCTAGCTAAACACCCAAAACACTAAACCCTAAACCCAGCTAGCTAACCCTAAACCCTAATTAAACCCTATATATATAGGCCAACGACACTTAATTGTGCATCAAGCAGGCCAGGGGTGCCTCGCGGTCCTCTAGTTAAATTAAATGTGACATGCATTAACCCTAAACCATATATATATAACTAACCCCTAGCTAATCAAACCCTAGTTAATTAAAACACATAACCCTAAACTATACTAGCTATAACCCGATCTAATAAAAACATGCTCTATATATAGCATGCAGCTAGCTAGCAAAAACGGTAGATTAAAACCAATTAATATATACATGGCCTATATATCGATCATATGTTGTATAACATCTCCCTGAGATTCATTAATTAATTATATAATTATCGATGATAAATTAATTAACTTGAATTTTGACAAGTTCTCTCGAATGAAAACACATTTGATTAAGTTTCCTCATAATATATATATAATTAGTGTGCATGCATGGCCTACCATGCATGCATTAATTCGTGCATATATTTTAATATATATTTGAACATATTCTTGGGGGATTTCAATCTCTCTCTCTCGATCATCTATATGTCGTTGGTGGCCAAAAAACACACACATATACGCATGCACTTTATGCGCAAAGGCGCGTGTGCCTCTAATAATGTGTGTGTGCGCACTCGATCGATGATCCCTAAACCTTAAACAACCCTAAAACCCTAATCCCTAATCCCCTAAACCCTAAACACCCTAAACACACTAAACCCTAGACCCTAAACACCCTAAACACGTACTAAACCCTAAACCCTAGACCCTAAACACCGTAAACCCTAAACCATAAACCCTAAACCCTAAACCCTAAACCCTAAACCCTAAACCCTAAACCCTAAAACCCTAAACCCTAAACCCTAAACCCTATAAACACCCTAAACACTAATTAAACCCTAAACCCTAGACCCTAAACACTAAACCCTAAACCCTAGACCCTAAACACCGTAAACACTAAACCCTAAACCCTAAACACCCTAAACACTAATTAAACCCTAAACCATAGACCCTAAACACTAGACCCTAAACCCTAGACCCTAAACACCCTAAACACTAAACCCTAGACCCTCTAAACACAGTAAACACTAAACCCTAAACCCTAGACCCTAGCTAAACACCCAAAACACTAAACCCTAAACCCAGCTAGCTAACCCTAAACCCTAATTAAACCCTATATATAGGCCAACGACACTTAATTGTGCATCAAGCAGGCCAGGGGTGCCTCGCGGTCCTCTAGTTAAATTAAATGTGACATGCATTAACCCTAAACCATATATATATAACTAACCCCTAGCTAATCAAACCCTAGTTAATTAAAACACATAACCCTAAACTATACTAGCTATAACCCGATCTAATAAAAACATGCTCTATATATAGCATGCAGCTAGCTAGCAAAAACGGTAGATTAAAACCAATTAATATATACATGGCCTATATATCGATCATATGTTGTATAACATCTCCCTGAGATTCATTAATTAATTATATAATTATCGATGATAAATTAATTAACTTGAATTTTGACAAGTTCTCTCGAATGAAAACACATTTGATTAAGTTTCCTCATAATATATATATAATTAGTGTGCATGCATGGCCTACCATGCATGCATTAATTCGTGCATATATTTTAATATATATTTGAACATATTCTTGGGGATTTCAATCTCTCTCTCTCGATCATCTATATGTCGTTGGTGGCCAAAAAACACACACATATACGCATGCACTTTATGCGCAAAGGCGCGTGTGCCTCTAATAATGTGTGTGTGCGCACTCGATCGATGATCCCTAAACCTTAAACCCTAAATAAACCCTAATCCCTAATCCCTAAACCCTAAACACCATAAACATTAAACCCTAAACCCTAACCTCCTAACCCTAAACCCTAAACCCTAATTAAACCCTATATATATAGGCCAATGACACTTAATTATGCATCAAGCAGGCCAGGGGTGCCTCGCGGTCCTCTAATTAAATTAAATGTGCCATGCATATATATGTGTTTAATTTGGGGATTTCAATCGCTCTCTCGTATGTAGCTCTCTCTACCTCTATCTCTCTCTCTCTCTCTCTCTCTCTCTCTTGGTGGCCAACAACACACACATGCACTTTGTGCGCAAAGGCATGCGCCTCTAATAATGTGTGCGCAGTCGATCGATCTAGTTTTGATTAATCATAGCACACAAATAAAGAAGTTGTATTTGAATCCACACAACCTATTAAAACACATAACCCCTAACATGGCCTAATTAATTAACCCTTCTCGATCTCTACCTAATTAGTGGAAATTGCACAAAATCAAAAGGGGTCCCTCACTAATTATGCATATCTGCTAGATTGTGATAAACTTTTGCCACATATATATTTGGTGGATGGGTGCATCTTGGCATGTAAACAATTAGTGTTTGCAAATGGCGTTGTCAAAATTTATGTACAAATGATTTCTTTCCATCCAAAGTGCATAAAATGGGAGTTTTAATGAAGAAAGTACAAATAAAACAGCTCAACATGCTTCCACACCCCGATTTTCACACGAAGTAGAGCATATTTAAAGGATAATTCCAGAGTTTTACTATTTTTCAAGCAACTTTGCTAATTTTCCCCCACTCACATGACTTTATGTCGATTTAACGAAAATATGGCGAATTTAAACTACATGGGCGGGATAGTTTGAATTGTGCGCGCGGCAAAGGGAACCGCCTATTCCTCAACCTTGTGCACGGCAAATTACACACGCAACTCCATTAAACGCCACCTACCAACCTTAATTATCACCCCGGCGGCCCGGCCGCATGACCCCCCACCCACCCGTACACAACTTATCCCCGTCCGTGCGAAGAGCTTCCCCTCCCCGTCCCGTCCGTGCGAAGAAGAAGCTTCTCCTCCCCGTCGTTCTTCTCGAGACGCACCGGCGGTCAAGTTGATCCACGGTAGGGCTGCTATCTCTAGCTCAATCATGTATCGGGCAAGACAGCCTAACGATTTATATTTTCTTGATGCTGCTAAAAAAATTCGTCAGTATGCTCGAACTAATTGGCACTTTATAGTTTTCCGCTCGATTTGTCATCGATCAATTTGTTCATTTGCGTGGGCATATAGAGTCAGTTCTGCACTCGATCCGTTAATTTGCTGAAATGCCATGGCAGAGTTTTGTACACGATCTGTTTGCTAAAATGTCGATGGGCATTTTTTGTTTTGTACTCGACATGATTGCTGAAATGCATAATCATGTAGTATAGTTTTGTACTCGATGGATATACATTTCCTACTTCGCCTTAAATTAATCACCAACCACTGTATCTCATAATTAAACAGATGGACAGAACTTGGAAACTGCATGGACACTTATGTTCCCCTTCATATATAAATGGTGTTCAACCCTTTATGGGGTTTATTAGAGCTCATGATGGTCACAACCTGGACGTGTATTGCCCGCGCTGCACATGTATGAATGGTGAGAAGAGGCCTCACCCTGTAGTGGCAGATCATTTACACATTTTTGGGATGGACCGCACATATGTTAGGCGGGTTTAGCATGGTGAACCATATAATGATCCTTTAGCAGGAGAAGCAGATCTTGCTCACACTGTATGTGTGCTGGCATATGTAGTTAATTATTTATATTGATGCTGCCGCTGTTTCAATCAATAGTTTGCATTGCTGTGCAAGGTTCTGTACTCAAATTTAACTTGTTGCAGATGGATGGACGGGAAGGAGAGAAAAAGCGCTTGCTTCAGGAAACGGGTTTCAGCTCTGGGACATGTGCTGTGCCAGATGAGAAGGTAAATATGTAAAACGGCATTTGTTCAGGTTGCATCCCTTAGATGTTTGTCTAATCGGTTGATGTACTAATTGCAGAAGCATAGAGTTAAAGAGGTCTCTCAGTTTGATGGGAGATTTGAAGATGAATCTCAGTTTGATGCACCTGTGGATGGTACTGATGACGAGCCTTTCATAGACGAAGGTCCTGCACCTGAGATTATCCAGTCTACAGAAGGAGGCCGTGGACCGAGTACACAGCTTTGCGTTGAAGTGGATGCACGCCCGGAGATCATCACGGGCGTCCGGGTAGTCTCAAGACCACCCAGCCCTGATGCACCTGTGGATGGTACTGATGACGAGCCTCTCATAGACGAAGGTCCTGCACCTGAGATTATCCAGCCTACAGAAGGAGGCCGTGGACCGAGTACACAGCTTTGCGTTGAAGAGGATGCACACCCGGAGATCATCAGGGGCGTCCCGGTAGTCTCAGGACCACCCAGCCCTGATGCAAAATGTTGAGCTACTTTATGATTCGTACTCTTATGTTCTGGTGCTGTAGTATGTTATGATTTGTACGCCTTTGGCGCTAGATTAAGCATTCAGTGGATGATCGCGTTGCAAAATTCGACACCCACACAATCAGTTCATCGTACAAGTAGTAGCACAATTACTTCTACAGCGATTCCTGCCAGCGCATTAGTTGGTAGCATGAAACACTTTCAGGTACTCCCCTCTGATTCATATTAATGGACTCAATTCTGTCTAGATATGGATGTATCTAGATGCATTTGTTAACTAGACTAACAAACTTGAGTCAGTTAATATGAATCCGTGTAAACCGCCCAAGTCCTCGAGCAGCTAGTTTATTGACTCTGGACTCCAAGCCTCTCGCGGCAAGCCATCGACGAAGCTTTGACCAGATCTTGGCCCGCAATTTTTTTGTGTGTGGCGAATAGCAAAGCTTTGACCAGTTCCTCTCGGGATACAGCACGCCGGTGAGCTTGCACGGTTGCCATGAGCACTTTCCGGCGGAACTTCCTCTTCAGCGCCCTCAAGCCGCTGCTGCGAGACAGCACGCAGTGCCTCGAGGTGGACGGAATTCTGGATCTCAGGGCGGGTGGTCCGCATCGTCCGGGAACGATCTCCAGCGGGTTAACGAGGACATGCATGGCGGCCAGGGGATTTGTTTTTTGTTTTTTTTTTGGTTTGAGCTTGGGATTTGGGGTTTTTTCGGATAGGGGAGGAGGAACCGAGGAAGAGGAAGGAACAGCCGCGTGCTTGGCGCGTGGCGGTGTGCTTGAATTTCGAATTTTTGTGAAATGTTTCATTTCCCCGCTACAATTCGGGGGTTTCTTGACGCGCCAATGCGTCCCGCCGGGCAGCTTCAAGTAAATTTGGGGTGCCACACTATGGGCCCTAGTTTCAGTGAGACATGTAATGACTAGTCACATCAGTAAGTTCACTGTGTAATAAAATATGTTACCCCTCCCCTTTATGTAGCACCCCTTCTCTCCCGATCGAGTGCCGATTGCCGACGGATGCAAGCCGCTAGCTCGATCCCCTCCTTTCGCCTCCACCGTCCAGGCATCCAGCTTGGAGGGGCAAGCTGCATCTAGCCCAAGCGGATTAGGTAGGACTAGTAATGTTCTCTCCTTTCTCGAGATCGGTTCTTTTTTCCTCTCCTCGATATCTTGCGCATCTCTTTCCTATTCTGGGCAAAGGGGTGTCTTTCTGGTCACCCTCGAGCTGGGAGTGATTGATGGGGGTGGGGGCGGGGGCTACCTTTGCTTGGATTGGGGTGTTCTTCCTTTATTTGTCGACATTTGCAACCTTTGTAGTTTCTGCTGATCCTCACTGTATCTTTTGTCAGCTTGTACAGGAAAGGCAAGACCTCGGCGGTGGGGGCAATGGAGCGTAAGGCCACCACGCATGTGGGCAGTTGGCTGAGCCTGAGCTGCGTCCCCAGCCCCGCGAAGCAGGTACTCCGTTTGCTTATCCACTCTTTACCTTTTAAGTGTCTCTCTGGTCTCTGCATCCTCAATCTGTTCCTGTTCTGGAATATGCTTAAAGTAGCACATGTCTTCAGCTGTTTGTGCGTAAAGCCTCTGTGACACCATGCTCTATATTCTCTGTATCAGGTTGGTACCTCCAGGTTCCGTGCTGAGGCTATGGGGAACGAGAATAGCGCCCCACCTGCTGCAGGAGCATGGCCCGATCTGCAGCACAAGAAGCGAAATGCCACTGCCGAGCTGGGCAGGGACCGCCCAGGGGTAATTTTTTTTAACCAACTTACCATGATGTAGTCTGAATCTGATACTCCCTCAGATCCAAATTAATTGACTCAACTATCTGTAGATACGGATGTATCTAGATGTGTTTTAGCTCTAGATACTACTGCCTCCATCCCAAAGCTTTGGGCTTATATTATTTTTAGAAAGTCAAACTATACCATGTTTGACTAAGCTTTTACCAAAAATCAGTAACATGCAAAATACAAAATTAATATCATTAAATAGATAATAAAATATATTTTCCTACGGTATCTACACAGTATTATATTTGTTGATAGAATGTTCTAAAATTTTGGTCAAACTTTGCTTGTTTTGATTTCTCAAAAATAAATAAGGCTTAAGCTTTTGGATGGTGGTAGTACATTCATATCTAGACAAAGCTGAGTTAACTAGTTTTTTTGTCTGTCCATAGCTAGTGTTCACGCTGCAAAAGGCTAAGAGCATCCACTATATGCATCAGTCTATCTCATACAGTAATTCAATATCACTGCTGAGGTCTGCCTTTTGTTTTGCTATTCATATGCAGACTGAAACTTTAGGGCCTTTACTCAAAAGGAAGATCAAAACTGCGGCTGATCAGGCTGCCAGTATGTTGATGCCGCCCCCATCTTCTAAATGCCTCTACAAGCACAAGGCCACGCACCAGCTGGGTGGTGATCTTTTAATGAATATGGTATATTTTCTTAATCCACAAAACATGCCTTGATTTTTCTCTGTTTATTGTCGGTTTTTTCTATGCTTGCCAAAAGTTTACAACAACAACAACAACAACCAAGCCTTTCAGTCCCAAACAAGTTGGGGTAGGCTAGAGTTGAAACCCATAAGATCTCGAAGCCAAAAGTTTAGAAACACCAAATTCGTTTGCTTACAATCATCATACAGTAATGTTCATCTACTCCAGTTCCCCTAACCCAACATAAAATGATGTTAATTTCGATTTTTAGATTAAAAGAGCACCATTAGGCGCTGTTAATTACGACTTTGAGATTAAAATGTCATTTGCAATTGTTAATTACAATTTTGAGACAATTGGTTAGTTTAACCTCGATCTCTTCTGCTCTCCATTTTTCCCAACCGAACAAAAATGTAACCATTCCATTCCTCTGAAATGGAACCATTCCATTCCATTCCACGCTGTTTCAGAACCGAACACACCCTTGCATTGTTGTGAACTGTTGTCCATACACGGCCATACCCTTCCACTTACATCTAGCACTATATGCATCAGTCTGTCTCAGAGTCATTCAATATCACTGCTGAGATCTGTTCCCATTCTTATGCAGGCTGAAACTGCTGCGCCTTTACTCAAGTGGATGCAAAATGGGGCTAATGAGGCTGCTGTGAGGACGATGGTGCCGGCACCATCTTCCGAAAACCTCTACAAGCACGAGGCCATGGGCCAGCTGGGTGGTGACCTTTTAATGAATCTGGTATATTTTCTTAATCCACATACATGATTTCATTATTATCTGTTTAATTACTGTTGGCTTTGTCTAATGCTTACCAAAAGTTCAGAAACACTGCGTTTGCTTACAATCATCATACACTAATTTTTCACTTTTCAGTCTGTCTCATCCAGTATATAAACTGTTGATTTCCATTGGCTTCTTTTGTAATCATTTGCATTGTTGTCAACTGTTCTCTATGCACAACCCTATTCTTCCACTTACACCCGCACTATTTGCATCAGTCTATCTCATAGATTTATTAAATATCAATGATGAGTTCTGTTGCTATTCATATGCAGGATGAAACTTCTGTTCCTCTACTCAAATGGATAAAAAATGATCCTGATGAGGCTGCTGTGAAGACGATGGTGCTGCCACCATCTTCTGAAAACCTCCTCAAGCACAAGGCCACGGGCCAGCTGGGTGGTACCCTTTTCAGTAAGCAGGTATATTTTCTTAATCCTCATACATGATTTGATTTTTGTCTGTTTATTGCCGGCTTTGTCTAATGCTTACCAATAGTTCAGAAACACACACACCTATTCTTCCACTTACATCCAGCACTATATGCATCAGTGTCTCATAGATTCATTTTATATATCACTGCTGATGTCTGTTGCTCTTCAATTTTTATATGCAGACTGAAACTGCTAAGCCTTCATTGGTCAAAAGGATTGCAACTGCTGCTGATGAGGCATCTGCAGAGGCTGCCACCAAGTTACTGTCAGCCCCACCTTCTGGATGCTTATATAAGCTCAAGTCCAAGGATCAGCCGGGCCGTAACCATCCAAGGGTTCGGGTATATTTTCTTAAGCCACATATACATGCCATGATTTATGTCTGATATTATCACTGGCTCTGTCTAATGCTTTTTGGAATTCGGAAACACCAAATTAGCATGCTTATATTCATCATACACTAATTTTTCACTGTTCAGTTTGTAACATAGTGTTATGCACTTGCTTGTCAACATTTGCATTGCTCTGAACTATGCACTTTACACAACCTAATTCTTCCACTTACGTTCAGCGCTACGCACCAGTAGTACCTCCCATGTTTCCTTCACCATCCCGATGCCGAGCTTGCGGGAATATGGCGGGCCCATGTACATACCCCGCATATAACACCTCCTATGGCTCTATCTACCTTTCTAGTAGCTCCTTCACAGAGTTACAGGTATGTATTCTCAGTGGTTTAGCATGAATTGGCATATAGTAAAGTCTTGTTTTTAGTCTTCCTGCTTCTTACATTTGTATCAATTTTCACATGCAGACTGTACCTTGTGAACTTCGTCCAATGATTAACCAGATGTGTCCGCATGAAGGATCTTTCACTATGCATGGCAATGGCAAATTGATGAACACCTACACGGTCTATGAGGTGTATGTCTACAAGACGCAGGCCATCACATATTTGTATGGACATGATTGGAGAAAGTTTGCTTTTGACTACGGTCTGAAGAAGGGCGACGAGCTGAGGATCAGAAACTCAAACGGGCAGATATACGTAACTGCTTACAGAGTTGGAGACACTTCCAAATATATAATATGTAACTTTTTTCTACTCATATCTTTTGATAACTGCATTCTGAGCAGTTGTTCTAAACCATTCCCTCTGTTCTAGCTTGCTGGGTTTAACATGATCAAAGCTGCAGATCCCCTGACGGAACAGGAGCGGATGTCACAAAGGGCAACCACACCAGCACCGGCACCGGCTTCCCACTCTCCTGCATCAGCACCGGTTCCTGTACCAGCTCCGTTTACTGCATCTACCCAGCAGTCCCCTACATCAGCATTGGTTCCTGTAGAGGCCCCATATACTACACATGCCCAGCAGGCTCCTGCATCAGCACTGGTTCCTCTAGCTGCACCGTTTACTGCACCTGCCCAACAGTCTCCTGCATCAGCACCGGTTCCTCTAGAGGCACCGTTTACTGCACCTGCCCAGCAGTCTCCTGCATCAGCACCAGCTCGTGTACCAGCCCAGGCTCATGCACCTGCCCCAGCCAGATCACCGAGGTCTCAGCTCATTGCTGTGGCCACCCGTGTGGTGACCAGGACGCATCTGAAGGCTATGTTCGTGAGTATATGACAGCATAACTGCTCTTATCTTGATGTCTTCTCTGCTCAAAGTCTCACATGGTTCAGTGCATTGGTGCCATTGACTAATTTTTGGTGGTATCTCTTGCTTTGAATCAGAAATTGCCTAAAAGTATCTCCAAGGATCTCAATGCTGGCCGAAGGGGCAAGATATCCCTCGTCATGGAGAGTGAAGGTCTCACCGTGGAGGGACGGTACTCTGTCAGTCCCACAGATGGCCGCTTGGCTGTTACTTCCAGGTGGAAAAAGTTCATTGACGGTGCCAAACTTCGCATTGGATCAAAGTTGAAGGTCAAGATCTTTCGATGCCGCTGTGACATGCTGGTCATAAAGTTCGCGGTTGTCTAGTTCTGTTGTCCCATGAGCCCTTAGCAAATGCATTTGTAGTTATACTTATATAAGGTTATCTTATCTGAACTGCTAATTAATTGTATGGGTGGTAAAACTCTGGCAAGCTTTTGCTCTTAGCAAGTATGTATGTATGATCAGCTATTATGATAACTAATGTTTGTGTTCATCTTAATTTGCATTTCCCTTTTAGAAAAAAACTTAATTTCTATTTTGGCTGACCTGTTAGAGAACTATCAGATTGAACCCACAACATGATTCATATAGATTCATTACACCGAGCCACATGTCTTGACCTTGCGATACACTACTTCCATTAATTAGTGCAAGAAGGCTTACCTGAGCTGCCTGAACCATGGCAGATTCGAATCCACCTTATCTATCTAGAAATACAACCTTTGCAGAAAGAGGATTTGCAGTATGGGGAGGCTGACATTGGGGACCCATGAGCCAGCAGCGTCGTCAACGTTTTAAAGGTGGCAGGAGATCGAAAGAAAAAATAAGCCAAAAATCAGTTGGTAAACAAATTCAAGAAAAGAAACATTTACCTTTCTGAGAGTATGACATGCGGGACCCATGAGGCAGCAGCATCCTCAACTATTTCAAGGCGGCAGGGGATCAAAATAAAAAAGGAAATAGCCAGAAATTAATTAGGGTAAAAAATAAATCCATCAAAGGAAACTTTTATTGTTCATAGAGGATGACATGTGGGACCGACTTGCCAGCTGCGTCGTCATCGTTTCAAAGGGGGCAGGGGATCAAAAGAAAAAGACAAATAGCCAGAAATTAGGGGAAAAAATAAATCCAACAAAGAAAACTTTTATTGTTCATAGAGGATGACATGCGGGACCCATGAGCCAGCAGCTTCCTCAACGTTTCAAAGTCGGCATGAGATTGAAAGAAAAAGTCAAGTGACATAATATCAGGAGCCAAAAATAATCCAAGAAAAGAAACTTTATTGTACATAGAGGATGACATGCGGGTCCCATTTTGTAGCAGCGGTCTCAACGCTTCCAAGGCGGCACAGGACCGAAAGAAAAATGAAGTAGCCAGAAATCAGGGTGTGAAAAAAATCCAAGAAAAGAAAGATTTTAATTGGGCTGTATCTGGACATCTGGGCCTTCGAACTATACTGCTGGGCCTTTTGACTCGTACAATTTCAGCCCACTCCAAAACAGGAAAGGTCGGATTTTTCTCAAAAAAAAAAACAGGAAAGTCCTATGCTTCGCAAAAACAAAAAACAAGGAGATTCAACATATAAGTTTGTTTATGTAGATATAAAGATTTAATTTATCCGTTTGCAATAGCTCAGAGCGAAATACAACGTTTATTGTCTGCAAAATAAAATATCACATGTTTCTTGTACGGGGAGGCTGACATCGGGGACCCATGAGCCAGCAGCGGAGTCAACGTTTCAAAGGCGGCAGGGGATCGAAAATAAAAAAAGCCAAAAATCAGTTGGTAAAAAAATACAAGAAAAGAAAACATTTATCGTTCTGAGAGGATGACATGCGGGACCCATGAGGCAGCAGCATCCTCAACGTTTCAAAGTCGGCATGAGATCGAAAGAAAAAGGCAAGTGACATAATATCAGGAGCCAAAAATAATCCAAGAAAAGAAACTTTATTGTACATAGAGGATGACATGCGGGTCCCATTTTGTAGCAGCGGTCTCAACGTTTCCAAGGCGGCACAGGACCAAAAGAAAAATGAGGCAGCAGCATTCTCAACAATTCCAAGGCGGCAGGGGATCAAAAGAAAAATAAAGGAAATAGCCAGAAATTAATTAGGGGTCAAAAATAAATCCACCAAAGGAAACTTTTATTGTTCATAGAGGATGACATGTGGGACCGACCTGCCAACAGCGTCCTCATCGTTTCAACGGGGGCAGGGGATCAAAAGAAAAAGGCAAATAGCCAGAAATTAGGGGTAAAAAATAACTCCAAGAAAGGAAACTTTTATTGTTCGTAGAGGATGACATGCGGGACCCATGAGCCAGCAGCTTACTCAACGTTTCAAAGGCGGCATGAGATCGAAAGAAAAAGGCAAGTGACCAAATATCAGGAGCCAAAAATAATCCAAGATTTATTGTACATAGAGGATGACATGTGGGTCCCATTTTGCAGCAGCGGTCTCAATGTTTGTAATGCGGCTTGAGATCAAAAGAAAAAGAAAGTAGCTAGTAATTAGGGGGTGAAAAAAAATCCAAGAAAAGAAAGTTGATGGACATAGAGGATGACATGCGGGTCCCTTGAGCCAACAGCTTACTCAACGTTTCAAAGGGGGCAGGGGATCAAAAGAAAAAGGCAAGCCAAAAATCAGAGGGTGAAAAAAATCCAACAAAGGAAACTTTTATAGCACATAGAGGATGACATGCGGGTCCCATGAGCCAGCAGGTTCCTCAACGTTTCAAACGTGGCATGAGATCGAAAGAAAAAGGCAAGTGCCCAAATATGAGGAGCCAAAAATAATTCAAGAAAAGAAAGTTTTATAGTACATAGAGGATGACATGCGGGTCCCATTTAGCAGCAGCGGTATCACCGTTTGAGAGGCAGCAGGGGATCGAAAGAAAAAGTCAAGTGACCAAATATGAGGTGCCAAAAAAATCCAAGAAAAGAAAGTTTTATAGTACATAGAGGATGACATGCGGGTCCCATTTAGCAGCAGCGGTATCACCGTTTGAGAGGCAGCAGGGGATCGAAAGAAAAAGTCAAGTGACCAAATATGAGGTGCCAAAAAATCCAAGAAAAGAAAGTTTTATAGTACATAGAGGATGACATGCGGGTCCCATTTAGCAGCAGCGGTATCACTGTTTGAGAGGCAGCAGGATCGAAAGAAAAAGTCAAGTGACGAAATATGAGGTGCCAAAAAAAGAAAAGAAAGTTTTATAGTACATAGAGGATGACATGCGGGTCCCATTTAGCAGCAGCGGTATCACCGTTTGAGAGGCGGCAGGGGATCGAAAGAAAAAGGTAAGTGACCAAATATGAGGTGCCAAAAATAATTCAAGAAAAGAAAGTTTTATAGTACATAGAGGATGACATGCGGGTCCCATTAGCAGCAGCGGTATCACCGTTTGAGAGGCGGCAGGGATCGAAAGAAAAAGGCAAGTGACCAAATTTGAGGTGCCAAAAATAATCCAGAAAAGAAAGTTTTATAGTACATAGAGGATGACATGCGGGTCCCAAGCAGCAGCGGTATCACCGTTTGAGAGGCGGCAGGGATCGAAAGAAAAAGGCAAGTGACCAAATTTGAGGTGCCAAAAATAATCCAGGAAAAGAAAGTTTTATAGTACATTGAGGATGACATGCGGGTCCCAGTTAGCAGCAGCGGTATCACCGTTTGAGAGGCGGCAGGGGATCGAAAGAAAAAGGTAAGTGACCAAATATGAGGTGCCAAAAATAATTCAAGAAAAGAAAGTTTTATAGTACATAGAGGATGACATGCGGGTCCCATTTAGCAGCAGCGGTATCACCGTTTGAGAGGCGGCAGGGGATCGAAAGAAAAAGGCAAGTGACCAAATTTGAGGTGCCAAAAAAACTCCAAGAAAAGAAAGTTGATTGCACATAGAGGATGACATGCGGGTCCCATTTAGCAGCAGCGGTCTCAACGTTTCCAAGGCGGCAAGGGATCAAAAGAAAAAGGAAGTAGCCAGAAATCAGGGGGTCAAAAAAATCCAAGAATAGAAAGAATTTTGGTTCATAGAGGATGACATGCGGGACCCATGATCCTGCATCGTAAACGGCTCGATCGGAGAACGTTGAACGAGATGGCGCGATGTAGAAAAAAAACAATGCCAGAGAGGCTGCCATCTGGGCCCTACATCCCTCGGCGGTGCGGATTTGCGTTGACTCGGCCGGCGAACCCGAGATTTCGAGATGCACCACGTCCCGGGCCACCATACGCCACGTTTTGGCCGCTTTCGTCGGGCTAGGTGGCCTCAAAAACGAGAAAAAAAAGTTTTGACATGCACCACGGAGGGACCAAAATCGTCGGCCATGGTACACCAGCAACCACGGCGCGACTTCAACTTCGTCGGCCATGGCAACTTTTCTTGTAGTGTTAGTTTGCCAGTTCCATTTGCCATACGCATGGGGAAAAGGTGGAAAAGGTTTTCAAAGTGCATCATACAGGGCGTGGCCGGGGTGAAGGATGCTGTAGGCATTGAACTGGATCCCCTGCACACAATGACCGGGACCGCCTCGGAGAGTGGCTACCTACGATGACGGAGCTCCCCAGTTAGTTTGACTCATGGAATAGGCGAAGTAAGGGAAAGGTTTTGGTCGACCACCCTCTGCCGGCACACCAAGGAAGTGTGTTAATCTAGTGGCACTAAGAGTCGGTCGGCGCGTGTGGATAAAATTGTACACCCCTGCAGGGTAAATCTTTTCGAAAAGCCGTGTCCACGGTTATGGACGACTTGGTGATGGATTCTGTGATCATAGACAACTTGAACCTAATCGTAAAACTTGTTGTCAATGTGTGATAAGGATCCCCTCTCAGGGTGTCGAGGGGGTGATCCTAGGTGATAGGTTCAGGTGATGATGAAGATTCGGTGGATTCAACATGATGATATTTAGAGCTAGAGTTGTTAACGCTCTCTTATCCCCTTTTAAAATGGTCTGAATAGACGAGCTTCTGCTCCCTCCTGTTTACAAAGGAAAACTGGCTTTCCGCAAAATAAGCTCCACATAAAGCCTCGCATACCCGCTTTGCTAACAGGTTGTACTAAGTCTTGCTGAGTCCCTGTACTCAGCCTTGCATGCTTTGTTTCAGACGAAGTCCTTCCAACAGATGGTGGCTTCTACCTTGACGTCGACGAGTAGTTCGGAGTTCCTCAGGCGGCAGCCTGAGACTTATGGGCTGGGACGTCGCCTTATGTTATGGCCTCTTAGGCCCTTTGCAGTCTTGTTATCTAGATAACATAATTTGCTTTCCGTTGCTTGTTGAATTGTGGTCAGTGACCTCTGCGTGTAATAAATTTGGATCTTAACTCTGTTAAGAGTTGTAATATATTTGCTTTCAGTCGTAGAGTCACTGTTGTGTTACCGATTCTCACCCTGTAGGCCCTAGAGATCTAGGTTAGGCTTATGCCAGATGTGATATCTGGGTTTGTCTAGCCCTGACCTCCGGGGTCGCGACATTTATCAACTTGAATTTTTTTCTATATGATATAAGAAGGCTATATATGTGCTTTGGTTTTTCATTTTTTGATTTCTTTCGAATTTTTTATGCCTATTTAAATCTTGGTCAAATCCTAGGTTTAAACAAGTTTAAAACATGAAAATGAAACGGTAAGCATGAATCCTTCCTTACTCACTCTAAAATGAAGGTACTTGAAAATTTTATGTTTGAAACCCAAAACCCCAGTTCTCTTCATATGTTTGACTTCATAAGACAGAGTTTAGGGTTAGGGGTAGATATGATACATGATATTTCTGGTTTGAATATGTCTAGACCTTGTTTATCAACTTGAATGCTTACTATATGACATAAGAAGGCTATATATGTGTTTTGGTTTTCCATTTTTTTTGAATTTTTCTGAATTTTTACTCCCATTTGAATCTTGGTCAATTCCTAGGTTTGACCAAGGTTAAAACAAGTTTAAAACATGGCAATGAAAAGGTAAGCATGGATCCTTCTTAGTCACTCTAAAATGAAGCTTTTGGGAGGTTTTTGAAATTTCCATGTTTGAAACCCAAAATCACTTCTCTTCATGCTTGACTTCATAAGGCAGAGTTTAGGGTTAGGGGGTAGATACATGATTTGTTTGGTTTGAATATGTCTAGACCTTGTTTATCAACTTGAATGCTTACTATATGACATCAGAAGACTATGTTCTTTGGTTTTTTTCCGTTTTTTTTGAATTGTTATACCCATTTGAATCTTGGTCAAATCCTAGGTTTGACCAAGATTTAAACAAGTTAAGAAATTGAAAATGAAAAAGGTAAGCCTGGATCCTTCTTAGTCACTGTAGAATGAAGCTTTTGGGAGGTTTGTGAAATTTCCATGTTTGAAACCCAAAACCAGTTCTCTTCATATGTTTGACTTCATAAGACAGAGTTTTTATCAACTCGAGTGCTTACTATATGACATAAGAAGGCTATATATGTGCTTTGGTTTTTCATTTTTTGATTTTTTTCCGAATTTTTATGCCCATTTAAATCTTGGTCAAATCCTAGGTTTGACCAAGGTTTAAACAAGTTTAAAACATGAAAAGAAAAGGTAAGAATGGATCCTTCTTAGTCATTCTAAAATGAATGAAGCTTTTGGGATGTTCTCACAAATCGATCTAGTCTACATGACTTTGATAAATTTTAATTAAGAAGCAGCAACTTAACAATAATTACCCAAAATCTAACAGCTGGTTCGACAACAACCTGGACGTTACGCTAAAATGAACTGCGAAAACAACGAACAGCACTTTTGTAGTACTGTACTCGGTACTCCGTACTTGCTCCAGATAATCCCCATTGCTTCACTACTACAGTAGTACTACCCTGGCTCGCATTCATTGTTTCCCCTGACTATTCAGAGCTTTGGACGTCCATCAGAGTTGTAGTCAGTAGTACAGTACTGCTAGCTCGATTAATGGCGTGCTATAAAATTCTATACTAGCCGACAGATGTCCATTCCTCGGGTTGCGCGCCAGAGCCTTCGAAGAGAAGGTAGCCGCTCTGTCCCGTTGATTTACGGTGGACGGACAGGATACTCCGGACCGCTCTCGATTCATTTGCTTCTGCTCCCGCGTCCTGACCCTTCGCGGACTGAGATCCAGTGACTTCACTAAGAGAAGTCACCATGCGACTTTACACACGTGAGCCATTCGATCAAGATCCAACGCTCGCGGTTGATCCAAATTTCGAACTTAAACTAAACTAATATTTTAAATGGACTGGAACTTTCCGAGAATACGTCTTAATGTAAAGTTTTTCTGTTTTTTTCTGAGCTACATAAATTTTAATTTCAAATTTTAGATCGACCATGTTCGTTGGATCTTAACCTGATGGCTCGTATAGGTAAAGTTCATGGTAACTTCTGTTGGGTAAAGTCACTGGATCTCAGTTCGCAAGGGAGCCCCCTCTCGGCCGTTGATTTAGGATGGGCGGACCAGGTTGCTCGAAGCGAGGGCAGGAGACGGTTGTCTGGTTTTAATAGGGGGGAGTACTTCTTCCATCCCCTTCTTGCTTCACTTCCAGTCTCCTTCCACTTCCAGCGATGCCTCCGAAGTCAAGGCCACCATCTCGCTTGAAGAAGCACCATCTAGTGTTGACCAAGGACGCGGAGAGTTCCCGCCGGCGGTCTATCCAGATGCTGGCCGCGAGAAAGGGCCCGCCAGAAAACGAAGGCCCTGCTTCGCGCTCGTCTCGGAACGGCGTCAGTCGTGCGGTCGAAGATTCCTGGTTGGTTTCCATCGCCATGTTTCTTGATTCTTCCTGGCCCGGAGGTCCCAACTCTTTATTCCGTATTAATCCTTTTTATACATATCTCAGTGCCCCACGACGCACCCTGACATCTTCTCATGACGACTTCAACCCCTGTCTCCTGCGCTTAGAGGTTACCACTGATTGGACATTTTCGTCTTCCTCTCGTCACTTTGTTTCGGTACTGATGATATTGCCATGCAGGAAGCATCGGCGTGTTTCAGAGATGAGCTTAAAACTCTCGTGGAACTCGCCTCCAACTTTCGCGATGATGTCGATACTTTGAAGGACGAGGTCACCGGCCGGGGCAAGCTGCATGATGTGAGGGTTCCATCAAGTGAGGAAACGAACTCTGTCATCAAGAAGCTCAAGGGCGAGAATTTGATGCTTAAGATCGAGTGCGGCTTTCTTCGCGAAGAAAACGTCGAGCTATCAAACAGGTGCGTTCAAGCTCTCAACGGGAGCCTCAACACCCAACATGATGCGGTGAAGAAGATGATGGATGACAGCATCTTGAAGAAAAACAATATGGTGGAGGACACGCGCGGGATGGTCGATCCAATCCAGGCACCGCAGAAGGAAGTCGATGGGCTCCAAGAGCAGAGGTTTGTAGAACAGCAGCAAGTTTCCCTTAAGTGGATCACCCAAGGTTTATCGAACTCAGGGAGGAAGAGGTCAAAGATATCCCTCTCATGCAACCCTGCAACCACAAAGCAAGAAGTCTCTTGTGTCCCCAACACACCTAATAGGTGCACTAGTTCGGCGAAGAGATAGTGAAATACAAGTGGTATGAATGAATATGAGCAGTAGTACGGCGCCAGAAAAGTGCTTGCTGGCGTGCAGTTGATGGTAGTAATATTGCGGGAAGTAAACATGCAGTAGTAACGCAGCAGTAGTAACGCAGTAAAACAGTAACAAGCAGCGATAGCAGTATTTAGGAACAAGGCCTAGGGATTAGACTTTCACTAGTGGACACTCTCAACATTGATCGCATAATAAATACTTCTTCTCATATGTGCTACATACACTCTTGTTTGATAATGAACATCATTGCGTAGGATTACACGAACCCTCAATGCCGGAGTTAACAAGCTCCACAATTCCATGTTCATATTTAAGTAACCTTAGAGCATAATAGATCATTGCAAAATAAACCAAGAACTAACATAGTGCACACGCTGTCCATATTACACTATGAAGGAGGAATAGATCACATCAATACTATCATAATGATAATTAACTCCACAATCTACAAGAGATCGTGATCATAGCCTACGACAAGAACCACACGGTGCACACACTAGCACCTTTACACCATGCAGGAGGAATAGACTACTTTAATAACATCACATGAGTAGCACATAACTAGTAGCGATACAAAGCTCATCATATGGATCTCAATCATGTAAAGCAGCTCATGAGATCATTGTATTGAAGTACATGGAGAGAGATTAACCACATAGCTACGGTAGAGCCCTCAGCCCCAGGGGAGAACTACTCCCTCCTCATCATGGGAACAGCGATGGCGGTGAAGATGGCGGTGGAGACGGCTTCCGGGGGCAATTCCCCGTCCCGGCGGCGTGCCGGAACAGAGACTTCTGTCCCCCGAATCTTGATTTCGCGATGGCGGCGGCTCTGGAAGGTTTTCTCGCGTCTCGTCTTTCGTTGCAGGGGCCTTTATATAGGCGAAGAGGCGGCGCAGGAGGGTCAAAGGGGCGACCACACCATAGGGTGGCGGGCCCAGCCCTGGTCGCGCCACCCTATCATCTGGGCCCACAGGCCCCCCTCGGCGACTCTCGGGTGTTCGGATGCTTCCGGGCAAAATAGGAACCTGGGCGTTGATTTCGTCCAATTCCGAGAATATTTCGTTACTAGGATTTCTGAAACCAAAAACAGCAAAAACAGAACTGGCACTTCGGCATCTCGTTAATAGGTTAGTTCCAGAAAATGCGTAAATACGACATATAATGTGCATAAAACATGTAGATATCATCAATAAAGTAGCATGGAACATAAGAAATTATCGATACGTTGGAGACGTATCAGCATCCCCAAGCTTAGTTCTGCTCGTCCCGAGCAGGTAAAACGATAACAAAGATAATTTCTTAAGTGACATGCTATCATAACCTTGATCATACTATTGTAAGCATATGAGATGAATGCAGCGATCAAAACAATGGTAATGACATGAGTAAACAAATGAATCATAAAGCAAAGACTTTTCATGAATAGTACTTTCAAGACAAGCATCAATAAGTCTTGCATAAGAGTTAACTCATAAAGCAATAAATCAAAGTAAAGGTATTGAAGCAACACAAAAGAAGATTAAGTTTCAGCGGTTGCTTTCAACTTATAACATGTATATCTCATGGATAGTTGTCAATGCAAAGTAATATAATAAGTGCAATATGCAAGTATGTAGGAATCAATGCACAGTTCACACAAGTGTTTGCTTCTTAAGGTGGAGGGAGATAGGTAAACTGACTCAACAATAAAAGTAAAAGAAAGGTCCTTCAAAGAGGAAAGCATCGATTGCTGTATTTGTGCTAGAGCTTTGATTTTGAAAACATATAGAGAGCATAAAAGTAAAGTTTTGAGAGGTGTTTGTTGTTGTCAACGAATGGTAGCGGGCACTCTAACTACCTCATCAACCAGACTTTCAAGAGCGGCTCCCATGAAGGACGTTATCTCTACCAGCAAGGTAGATCATCCCTCTTCTCTTTTGTTTACACATGTACTTTAGTTTAGTTTTTCTTTATTTATGGATGACACTCCTCCCAACCTTTTGCTTACACAAGCCATGGCTAACCGAATCCTCGGGTGCCTTCCAACATTCACATACCATGGAGGAGTGTCTATTTGCAAAATTAAGTTGCTTACTGATGAATCAGAGCAAAACATGTGAAGAGAATTATTAATGAAAGTTAATTAATTGGGGCTGGGAACCCCATTGCCAGCTCTTTTTGCAAAATTATTGGATAAGCGGATGTGCCACTAGTCCATTGTGAAAGTCTGTCAAAAGTAAATGACAAGATCGAAAGATAAAACACCACATACTTCCTCATGAGCTATAAAACATTGACACAAATAAGAGGTAATAACTTTTGAATTGTTTAAAGGTAGCACTCAAGCAATTTACTTTGGAATGGCGGAGAAATACCATGTAGTAGGTAGGTATGGTGGACACAAATGGCATAGTGGTTGGCTCAAGGATTTGGATGCATGAGAAGTATTCCCTCTCGATACAAGGTTTAGGCTAGCAAGGTTATTTGAAGCAAACTCAAGGATGAACCGGTGCAGCAAAACTCACATAAAAGACATATTGTAAACATTATAAGACTCTACACCGTCTTCCTTGTTGTTCAAAACTCAATACTAGATATTATCTAGACCTTAGAGAGACCAAATATGCAAACCAAATTTTAGCAAGCTCTATGTATTTCTTCATTAATGGGTGCAAAGTATATGATGCAAGAGCTTAAACATGAGCACAACAATTGCCAAGTATCACATTATCCAAGACATTTTACCAATTACTACATGTAGCATTTTTCCAATTCCAACCATATAACAATATAACGAAGAGGAAACTTCGCCATGAATATTATGAGCTAAGAACACATGTGTTCATACGAACCAGCGGAGCGTGTCTCTCTCCCACACAAGGATGAACTTATTCAGAGAACTAAGATAACAAAACAAAAATAAAAGCACACACAGACGCTCCAAGTAAAGTACATAAGATGTGATGGAATAAAAATATAGTTTCATTAGAAGAAACCTGATAAGTTGTCGATGAAGAAGGGGATGCCTTGGGCATCCCCAAGCTTAGATGCTTGAGTCTTCTTAAAATATGCAGGGATGAACCACCGGGGCATCCCCAAGCTTAGACCTTTCACTCTTCTCGATCACATTATATCACCCTCTTCTATTGACCCTTGAAAACTTCCTTCACACCAAACTTCAAGCAAACTCATTAGAGGGTTAGTGCATAATCAAAAATTCACATGTTCAGAGGTGACACAAACATTCTTTTCACTTCTGGACATTGCATAAAGCTACTGGACATTAATGGATCAAAGAAATAAATCCAACATAGCAAAAGAGGCAATGCGAAATAAAAGGCAGAATCTGTCAAAAACAGAACAGTCCGTAAAGACGAATTTAAAGATGGCACCAGACTTGCTCAAATGGAAAAACTCAAAACTAATGAAAGTTGCGTACATATCTGAGGATCACGCTCGTAAATTGGCAGATTTTTTCGAATTTTCTACAGAGAACTGTGCCCAGATTCGTGACAGACAGCAATGCTGTTTCTGCGCAGCGATCCCAAATATAACATCAACTTTGACATAGAAACTTTACTTGGCACAAAAACATGATAAGGAGAGGTTGCTACAGTAGTAAACAACTTCCAAGACTCAACAAAACAAAAATTGCTGTAGTAAAATAAACACATGGGTTATCTCCCAAGAAGTTCTTTCTTTATAGCCATTAAGATGGGCTTAGCAGTTTTGGTGATGCACCCGCAAGAAATAGAAGTTGAAGCAAAAGAGAGCATCAAGAGGCAAATTCAAAACAAATTTAAGTCTAACATGCTTCCTATGCATAGGAATCTTGTAAATAAACAAGTTCATGAAGAGCAAAGTAACAAGCATAGGAAGATAAAACAAGTGTAGCTTCAAAAATTTCAGCACATAGAGAGGCATTTTAGTAACATGAAAATTTTTACAACCATATTTTCCTCTCTCATAATAACTTTCAGTAGCATCATGAGCAAACTCAACAATATAACTATCACATAAAGCATTCTTATCATGAGTCTCATGCATAAAATAATTACTACTCCCAACATAAGCATAGTCATTCTTATTAATTGTAGTGGGAGCAAATTCAACAAAGTAGCTATCAAATATAGGAGGTATATTGTAATCATAATCAGATTTATCCTCCATAACAGGTGGTAACAAAAGACTACTATCATTATAATCATCATAAATAGGAGGCAAAGTATCATCAAAGTAAATTTTCTCCTCAATGCTTGGGGGACTAAAAATATCATGCTCATCAAAACCAGCTTCCCCAAGCTTAGAATTTTCCATATCATTAACAACAATGGTGTTCAAAGCATTCATATTAATATGTTCCATGGTTTTTTTAATTTTCGCATCAAACCATCCATGTCTTAAATCAGGAAATAGAATAAAAAGGTCATTGTTGTCCATTATGCCTAACTAGTGTAAACAAGAAACCAAATGTCGCAATTGCAGAGTCTAAAGGAAATAGCTTCGAGCACACACACAATGGCGCCAGAAAAGTACTGTTACCTGGAACCGGAGTATGAGTGCCTTTTACCTTTCCTCCCCGGCAACGGCGCCAGAAAAGTGCTTGATGTCTACGTGTGCTTCTATTCTTGTAGACAGTGTTGGGCCTCCAAGAGCAGAGGTTTGTAGAACACAGCAAGTTTCCCTTAAGTGGATCACCCAAGGTTTATCGAACTCAGGGAGGAAGAGGTCAAAGATATCCCTCTCATGCAACCCTGCAACCACAAAGCAAGAAGTCTCTTGTGTCCCCAACACACCTAATAGGTGCACTAGTTCGGCGAAGAGATAGTGAAATACAAGTGGTATGAATGAATATGAGCAGTAGTACGGCGCCAGAAAAGTGCTTGCTGGCGTGCAGTTGATGGTAGTAATATTGCGGGAAGTAAACATGCAGTAGTAATGCAACAGTAGTAACGCAGTAAAACAGTAACAAGCAGCGATAGCAGTATTTAGGAACAAGGCCTAGGGATTAGACTTTCACTAGTGGACACTCTCAACATTGATCGCATAATAAATACTTCTTCTCATATGTGCTACATACACTCTTGTTTGATAATGAACATCATTGCGTAGGATTACACGAACCCTCAATGCCGGAGTTAACAAGCTCCACAATTCCATGTTCATATTTAAGTAACCTTAGAGCATAATAGATCATTGCAAAATAAACCAAGAACTAACATAGTGCACACGCTGTCCATATTACACTATGAAGGAGGAATAGATCACATCAATACTATCATAATGATAATTAACTCCACAATCTACAAGAGATCGTGATCATAGCCTACGACAAGAACCACACGGTGCACACACTAGCACCTTTACACCATGCAGGAGGAATAGACTACTTTAATAACATCACATGAGTAGCACATAACTAGTAGCGATACAAAGCTCATCATATGGATCTCAATCATGTAAAGCAGCTCATGAGATCATTGTATTGAAGTACATGGAGAGAGATTAACCACATAGCTACGGTAGAGCCCTCAGCCCCAGGGGTGAACTATTCCCTCCTCATCATGGGAACAGCGATGGCGGTGAAGATGGCGGTGGAGACGGCTTCCGGGGAATTCCCCGTCCCGGCGGCGTGCGGAACAGAGACTTCTGTCCCCCGAATCTTGATTTCGCGATGGCGGCGGCTCTGGAAGGTTTTCTCGTCTCGTCTTTCGGGGCCTTTATATAGGCGAAGAGGCGGCGCAGAGGGTCAGGGGCGACCACACCATAGGGTGGCGCGGGGCCCTGGCCGCGCCACCCTATCATCTCTGGGCCCACAGGCCCCCCTCCGGCGGCTCGGTGTTGGATGCTTCCGGCAAAATAGGAAGGGCGTTGATTTCGTCCAATTCGAGAATATTTCGTTACTAGGATTTCGAAACCAAAAACAGCGAGGAACGGCACTTCGCATCTCGTTAATAGGTTAGTTCCGAAAATGCGTAAATACGACATATAATGTGCATAAAACATGTAGATATCATCAATAAAGTAGCATGGAACATAAGAAATTATCGATACGTTGGAGACGCGGGATGGTCGATCCAATCCAGGCACCGCAGAAGGAAGTCGATGCGCTCCGAGTCCAGCCACCTTTGCGTAGGTCGCCGAGGCGCCCTCGCGCAGGTCACTGAGGAGCGCACGTCGCCGAGTAGGCTGGGGGATAAGGAATTCCAACGAGAGAAGCGGAATCACCACCTGTCCTGATGGAGGGCCACTCCGCCAAGTAGGCTGGGGGAGAGAAACACTGCCTCTCATTGTTCTTTAGCTAGTCCTCCGATCCATATTACTTGATGTTAAAATGGATGTATCTACAACTGAAATATGTCTAGATACATATATTTTAGTATCACAAAGTAAGTATCAACGTTTATATTGCCCAAGTCTTATTATCCATCCCTAAGGTGGGTCGCTTTTGTAACTACTGATTGCAGATTCGACTCTTCTGCAGACCGAAAGATTTTTAGAGTGACTAAGAATGATTCATGCTTAGCTTTCCATTTTCATGTTTTAAACTTGTTTAAATCTTGCTCAAACCTAGGATTTGACCAAGATTCAAATGGGTTTAACAATTAAAAAAATCAGAAAAATGAAAAACCAAAGCACATAGTATTCTTATGTCATATAGTAAGCATTCAAGTTGATAAACAAGGTCTAGACATATTCAAAACACACAAAACATGTATCTACCCCCTAACCCTAAACTCTGTCTTATGAAGTTAAGTATGAGGAGAAGTGATTTTGGGTTTCAAACATGGAAATTTCACAAACCTCCCAAAAGCTTCATTTTAGAGTGACTAAGAAGGATCCATGCTTACCTTTTCATTGCCATTTTTTAAACTTGTTTTAACCTTGGTCAAACCTAGGATTTGACCAAGATTCAAACGGGCGTAAAAATTCAAAAAAAATAAAAAAATGAAAAACCAAAGCACATATATAGCCTTCTTATGTCATATAGTAAGCATTCAAGTTGATAAACAAGGTCTAGACATATTCAAACCAGAAATATCATGTATCATATCTACCCCTAACCCTAAACTTTGTCTTATGAAGTCAAACATATGAAGAGAACTGGGGTTTTGTGTTTCAAACATAAAAATTTCAAGTACCTTCATTTTAGAGTGACTGAGAAAGGATTCATGCTTACCTTTTCATTGTCATGTTTTAAACTTGATTAAACCTTGGTCAAACCTAGGATTTGACCAATATTTAAATGGGCATAAAAAATTCGAAAAAATGAAAAAAATGGAAAACCAAAGCACATATATAGCCTTCTTATGTCATAAACATTCAAGTTGATAAACAAGGTCTAGACATATTCAATGCCTAACCAAAAACTCTGTCTTAAGTGGTTTTGGGTTTCAAACATGGAAATTTCAAGAACATCCCAAAAGCTTCATTTTAGACTGACTAAGAAGGATACACACTTCCCATTTCATTTTCATGTTTTAAACTTGTTTAAATCTTGGTCAAACCTAGGATTTGACCAAGATTCAAATAAGTAAAAACATGAAAATGAAAAGGTAAGCATCGATCCTTATTAGTCGCTCTAAAATGAAGCTTTTGGGAGGTTTTTGAAATTTTCATGTTTGAAACCCAAAACCACTTCTCTTCATGCATGCTTGACTTCATAAGACATAGTTTAGGGTTAGGGGTAGATACATGATTTTTCTGGTTTGAACATGTCTAGACCTTGTTTATCAATTTGAATGCTTACTATATGACATAAGAAGGCTATGTGCTTTGGTTTTTCATTCTTACGATTTTTTTCTTAATTTTTATGCCCATTCGAATCTTGGTCAAATCCCAGGTTTGACCAAGATTTAAACAAGTTTAAAACATGACAATGAAAAGGTAATCAATCCTGGATCCTTCATAATTAATAAGTTAGTCTAATTAAAATGAAGCTTTTGGGAGGTTTTTGAAATTTTTGTGTTTGAAACCAAAAACCACTTCTCTTCATGCTTGACTTCATAAGATAGAGTTTAGGGTTAGGGGTAGATACATGATTTGTATTATTTGAATTGTCTTGACCTTATTTATCATCTTTTAAATGCTTACTATATATATGACATAAGAAGACTATGTGCTTTAGTTTTTCAATTTTCTGATTTTTTAATTTTATGCCCATTTGAATCTTGGTCAAATCCTAGGTTTGACAATGATTTAAACAAGTTTAAAATATGAAAATGAAAAGATAAGCATGGATCCTTCTTAGTCACTCTAAAATAAAGCTTTTGGGTGGTTTTTGAAATTTCCATGTTTGAAACCCAAAAGCACTTCTCTTCATGCTTGACTACATAAGACAGAGTTTAGGGTTAGGGGGTAGACACATGATTTTTCTTGTTTGAATATGTCTAGACCTTGTTTATCAACTTTAATGCTTACTATATGACATAAGAAAACTATGTGCTTTGTTTTTTCATTTTTTTATTTTTTTGGAATTTTGATGCACATTTGAATCTTGGTAAAATCCTAGGTTTGACCAAGATTTAAACAAGTATATAACATGAAAATGAAAAGGGAAGCATGTATCCTTCTTAGTCACTCTAAAATGAATTTTTTGGGAGTTTTTTGAAATTTCCATGTTTGAAACCCAAAACCATGCACTTCTCTTCATGCTTGACTTCATAAGATAGAGTTTAGGGGTTTGCGGATAGATACATGATTTGTCTAGTTTGAATAAGTCTAGACCTTGTTTATCAACTTTAATGCTTACTATATGACATAAGAAGACTATGTGCTTTCGTTTTTCATTTTTCTATTTTTTTTATTTTATGCCCATTTGAATCTTGGTCAAATCCTAGATTTAACCAGGATTTAAACAAGTTTAAAACATGAAAATGAAAAGGTAAGCCTTGATCCTTCTTAGTCACACTAAAATGAAGCTTTTGGGATGTTCTTGAAATTTCCATGTTTGAACCCAAAACGACTTCTCTTCATGCTAGACTTCATAAGACAGAGTTTAGGGGTTAGCGGGTAGATACATGACTTGTCTAGTTTGAATAAGACTAGACCTTGTTTATCAACTTTAATGCTTACTATATGACATAAGAAGACTATGTGCTTTGGTTTTTCATTTTTCTATATTTTTATTTTATGCCCATTTGAATCTTGGTCAAACCTATATTTGACCAGGATTTAAACAAGTTTAAAACATGAAAATGAAAAGGTAAGCCTTGATCCTTCTTAGTCACACTAAAATGAAGCTTTTGGGATGTTCTTGAAATTTCCATGTTTGAAACCCAAAACGACTTCTCTTCATGCTAGACTTCATAAGACAGAGTTTAAGGTTTAGGGTTATAGATACATGATTTGTCTGGTTTAAATATGTATAGACCTTGTTTATCAACTTGAATGCTTACTATATGGCATAAGAAAACTATGTGCTTTGGTTTTTCATTTTTCTGATTTTTTTAAATTTTGATGCCCATCGAATCTTGGTCAAATCCTAGGTTTGACCAAGATTTAAACAAGTTTAAAACATGAAAATGAACAGGGAAGCATGTATCCTTCTTAGTCACTCTAAAATGAATTTTTTGGGAGGTTTTTGAAATTTCCATGTTTGAAACCCAAAACCAGTTCTCTTCATGCTTGACTTCATAAGACAGAGTTTAGGGGTTAGGGGGTAGATACATAATTTGTATGGTTTGAATATGTCTAGACCTTGTTTATCAACTTTAATGCTTACTATATGACATAAGAACACTATGTGCTTTGGTTTTTCATTTTTCTGATTTTTAAATTTTATGCCCATTTGAATCTTGGTCAAATCCTAGGTTTGACCAAGATTTAAACAAGTTTAAAACATGAAAATGAAAAGGGAAGCATGTATCCTTCTTAGTCACTCTAAAATGAAGTTTTTGGGAGGTTTTTGAAATTTCCATGTTTGAAACCCAAAACCACTTCTCTTCATGCTTGACTTCATAAGACAGAGTTTAGGGGTTAGGGAGTAGATACATGATTTGTATGGTTTGAATATGTGTAGACCTTGTTTATCACCTTTAATGCTTACTATATGACATAAGAAGACTATGTGCTTTGGTTTTTCATTTTTCTGATTTTTTTAATTTTCTGCCCATTTGAATCTTGGTCAAATCCTTGGTTTGACCAATATTTAGACAAGTTTAACACGTGAAAACGAACTGATAATCCCATTTGTTGACTCATTTAACTAGTTAATCCCATTTGTTGACTCTCTGTTGACCAGGCACTTGAGGTAAAACTGAGTATATTGCACTAGCCAGTATTAGTACTCAAGGGGAAAACCGAGCACACAAAAAATGCTACAGTATAAGACTCGAGAGTATATCTAAATTTCCAGGGTTAGACTCGAGTACGCGTGTTGCGGTGCAGAAGTGGAAGACGTGCAATTGTTGACGGGTACTGACGCGAGTCGCGGTGCAGAAGTCGAAGACGTGCAATTGTGGACGCGTGTCGCGTTGCAGAAGCCCAAGACGTGCAGACGTTAAATGGTGGACGCGTAGGACGCGGGTCGCATTAACCACCCCTCGCCTTTATAGACGCCTCCTCGCACTATCTCTGTCACTCTCACTCGCTCATGCAACGCCGCCTCTCACGTCCCATCATCTTCTCCAAAGCAAAAACCCTCTCCCTCTCTGCAGGCGAGATGGACATGGAGAATGCGAATCCCATCGTCCATGACGCCGTCGGCTCCAAGCGCGACGCCTCCCTCTTCGACGTCGTCCCCTCAAAGGCCGTCGCCGCCGCCGGTGGCGGTCGTATCCCGCCGGGATGGGACCCCTATGAGCCGGTGCCGTACATCTCGCCTCCGAACCCCTACGACACCTTCATGGACGACCCATGGAACGAGGTAACTATGGTTTGCTCCCTTTTTTGTTCCCCCATTCCTTTTTGAACCCTATTTTTGCTGGTTCCCTAGTAACTATTAGTGCCGATCTGTAGATGGTTGAGTATTGGGTTAATATTTGCGCCGATTTTATTCCATTTTGCTTTGATCCCTTCTTGATTTCGTTTAAGATTTGGAGTTCGGCCGTTCGGTTAATTTATGCAAGTAATAATGGGATCTCAATCAGTTAATTTATGGGATCTCAGTCAGTTATTTTATGCAGGAATCAAAAGATATCAACCGTTTAATTTTGCAAATATTCTGGAATCTGTTCAAAATCAGATCTGGAATCTGTTTCTTTGCCTATGATGAATCGTTGGGCACAAATTTTTACAGAGTGGGTTCAGCGAACCATTGCTGTGTACAAATCTGTTGTGCATGAGCTATGGTTCGCTAACACCATCCCTGTAGACATATAATCGTGTCCACTCTAACTGAGGCTGGCTCTGTTTTTCCTTACTTTGTTATCATGCACGTTAGTCATCGTTGCATCTCATTCACTAATAGTTCCCGTTTGATATGGATCAGCTGTCTGGCAGCGACGTCGGCAGCGACGACGAGCACCATGACGTCAAGACTCGCCAGGTGCTGCGGAGGCTGCAGGTCGGCCAGTACGTCTCCTACTTCGCCAAGGGTGTCTACAGGTGCCCCTTCTGCACTAGGAGGCTCGGCCGCACTGACTTCAACTGCCTCCTCACGCATGCCGAGAACATCGGCAACACCAACCCCAAGGTCGGCGCGTCGGTGAACCCCCACTCCTTCCGCGCCAAGCACATGGCGCTCGGCATGCACCTCCGCAGCATCCAGCGGGTGGAGATCTCCGCCGGGCGCATGCCTCCGCTCAAGCCCAAGGCTCCCAAGGGGAGCAACAAGTGGAGGCAGATGGGGTAGGCGGAGTCCCGGACGTGTGCTGCTGCTGCTGCAAAGCAGCTTCTATTTTGTTGTTAGCTAGGGATCCCTTGTTGTTATGTTGTTAGTATGATGGTGTTGTGAAGAACCTCGAACCTGTTGGCTGCTGTGTATGCAGCTTATTATCTAGGGAGGGATCCCTATTATCTATCCCTATTCTACTGGAGTATATTTTGTTGGCCCTACTTTGTTTTCTCGATTTACTATTACTGCGAATTTGTCGTACGGAGTACATTACCCTGGAGATTTGCTTCTAGATTTAACTACATACATATGGACCAGAGGGAGTACTAGATTTGCTGCCATATTGGGCAAACAACGAGGGCCAAAAGGCACAAATAATTGAAGAAAGACAGAAATGCAAGCTTCTCTAGATTTGATACTAATTTGGTTAATAAAGACAAAGAGACAGAGGGGGAAAAGGTGCTCTTAAAAATGCCAATTCGCGCCGAGAGAGACAGAACCCAGCTCCTGCTCACGTACAACCAAACGCGGTCTCGTCCTGTCCCACGCGGTCCCTTTCTACTAGCCCCACACGTCAGCACGGAACGGTCAACTAAACTGGAATCCTCCCGTCTGAGCTCCTTCTGCGGGTTACAAATAAGGGCTTGGCGAAAACTGAGGAAAAACATAAGGCAATCTTATTGACTAATATAGCTGTTTAATTAATAAAAGGATTAGCTACAACGTGCTCAGTTTGCCCATTTATTAAGGTATAAGACTGGCAGGAGAGAAAGTAATCGCTAGTTTCCTCATTTTGCCCCTGCATGCTCGCACGATTAAAGCTCCTTCCGCACGCGCTGGACTCCTCGTTTCCTTAAACCTCCTCGTTTCTCGGGATAGACCAACAGTTTTTCAGGATCTTGGGGTTTTTTTTTTGACAATCAATACCACATATATTCATAGCAAAAATAGTACATGGTAGAGGGCTACATGACGACTAGATATATCACCAAAAAAGGTGATGCATGTCTCCTTCACCAAAACAGCTGAAACAAGTACACGAACGCAAGTACACCACCATAATAATACTACTACATTAACACAAGTACGAGTAATAAAGTAAGAGTACTACTCCCTCTAATCTAATTTAAACCAAAATAAAACTTAAACTTCATCCTAAATTTGAACTAGTGCCTCGTCCTCGTTCTTCGCTCATTTTCTGATCCAAGACGGCGCAGAGTGCCAGAGTGCATGGCACGGAACTCTTCATCGGTGGCATGCCATGGGCATGTCACCGGATGCATGATTTTTTTCGCAATGTTTTAAATTTGAATTTAGGCCGCATGTCACACGGTGACATGCAAAAGGTGCATGTCACCTGGTGGTGGTAGGCAACTACCCTCATTTACGGCGGCGTAGGCGACTGGACGCCGCGTGGCCAGCCGCTGCCTCGTGGCCGCCTCGGTTTCCACGCGGGAGACCATTAAACGCCGACGACCAACCTTCCCGCGTCACGGTTAGCGACTATGACTATAAGGGCAAAACGCTAAACTCTCTCGTTCCATTCACTTTCTTCCTCTCTCCACCTAACAAACATTTGTTCGTCGCTCTCTCCTCCAGCAATGTCTTCAAAATTCAGGTCGTCGGCGGTCAAGTACGCGGAGAAAAAACGCCGGCTCGAAATTTCGAGAGACGCTTCCAGAAACCAAGTGGGCTCGCCGTCGCCGCCGCCGCCGCCGAAACGCGTCCGTGCTGTGCTCACCGGGTTAGTTTCCTTCGCCATGTACTTTCGTTTCTTTCGTCGCTCTCTCCTCCAGCAATTAATGTGTTCAAACTTCAGGTCGCCGGCGGTCAAGTACGCGGATAAAAAACGCCGGCTCGAAATTTCGAGAGACGGTTCCAGAAACCAAGTGGGCTCGCCGTCGCCGCCGCTGCCGCCGCCGCCGAAACGCGTCCGTGCTGTGCTCACCGGGTTAGTTTCCTTCGCCATGTACTTTCGTTTCTTCTTGCCCGGGCTCAAGCTCTTTAAGAGTCTCTATGGTTATACATCTTAAAGGGTTGGAAGTTCCAACGACGCCCCTACTGCACCAACTTCCACGACCAAGGAATCATCGTCGTCCGATGATTTCAACCCGGCCCTACCCCGGCGAAATGAGGTAGCACCAAGCACTGTGTAGTTATCTTCTTCTTCTTCTTCTTCTTCTTCTTCTTCTTTGCGCTTACTTGCTACCGATGATTTCGCCCTGAAGGAAGCGGCGCCGACTATCGACACCACTGTCGCCATCTTGATGGAAAAAAACGAGGAGCTCAGCTTAGAGTGTGATCGCCTCCGAGACGATTTGGCTGCCAAGAAGAAGAATTCGAAAACTCTTGTGGAGCTCATTTGCAGCCTTCGAAATGAGCGCGATATGTTGAAGAACGAGCTGATTAAGCAGAAAGCATCAGCGGAGAAAGCCAGCAGCATACTCAAGACTGTGTGCCTCGACAGAGACAAGTCTGATATAGAGTACAAAATCCTTCTTCAGGATAAAGTACAGCTCCAAAAGTTGAACCTTGAATATGCTGACATCGCCATCCTTGCCCTTCTCGAGAGGCAGAAGGCACAAGATAAGTTGATGCACCTGATGTTGGAGAGCTGCAGTGAAAGAGAAGAGACATTGAAAGAAGTGAGCAGTTTGGTGGGATACATGAGTGACGTCGGGCGAACTTCGCAGAATCCGCCCCGGCTGAGCTCAAATTCCAGCGGAACCAGCTTTCAGCAATGCATGTTAGGCGCACCTACAACTTCTACTCATTGATTAGAGGTCGCACGACATGGCATTTTCCCTCGAAATAGTAGTACTGTACTAATAGTTGTACTACTTAATATGTACCTTTTTGTAAAATAATTTCTTACATGTATTAGAAACTACCCCTCTCGTTTCTGGATGCACCCGGGACATTGTCATCCGGCCCTCTTCTGGACAAACCCCCTCGGGAAGGGCGGTATATTTTGCACATTTCGCTACTAGTACTTCTAATTCCACCGCTTATGACCCACAAGTATAGGGGGTGTATCGTAGTACTTTCGATAAATAAGAGTGTCGAACCCAACGAGGAGCAGAAGGTGTTGACAAGCAGTTTCGATGAAGGATTCACTGTAAATGCTCACAGACAAGTATTCAGGGGGTTTTGATATTGCAGATAAATAAAGTACAAGTAAATAAAATGCGAGAGAAATAATTGCAGCGAGTGGCCCAATCCTTTTTAGCACAAAGGACAAGCCGGTTTGTTTACTTATAATGACCAAACGTTCCTGAGGACACATGGGAATTTTAGTCTAGTGCTTTCGCTACATACAGCTGATTAATCTTCATTGTTTTGATAAGTGTTGTGTGGGTGAACCTATGCTAATGCACCGCCCTTCCTAGGACTAATACATACTTGTGATTATACCCCTTGCAAGCATCCGCAACTACAAGAAAGTAATTAAGATAAATCTAACCACAGCCTTAAACTCTGAGATCCTGCGATCCCTCCTGCATCGATATACTAACGGGGGCTTAGGTTTCTGTCACTCCGGCAACCCCGCAATTAGCAACCGAATACAAGATGCACTCCCCTAGGCCCATAAATGGTGAAGTGTCGTGTAGTCGACGTTCACACGACACCACTAGAAGAATGACACCACAACTTAAATATCATAACATTGAATATTACTCAACCATAATTCACTACTAGCATTTAGACTTCACCCATGTCCTCAAGAACTAAACGAACTACTCACGAGACATCATATGGAATACAATCAGAGGTGATATGATGATGAATAACAATCTGAACATAAACCTTGGTTCAATGGTTTCACTCAATAGCATCTACAACAAGTATAGAATAACACCGGGAGAGTTTCCCCTATCAAACAATCAAGATTTAACCCGAATTGCTACAGCGGTGACGAGGTGCAGCGGTGGTGATGGCGGTGTAGATGGTGGAGATGATGATGATGATGATGGAGATGATGTCCCGCTCGATGACGATGGCGATGGCGTCGATTTCCCCCTCCGGGAGGGAATTTCCCCGGCGGATTCCTGCCCGCCGGAGAGCTCTTTTCTCTCTGGTGTTCTCCGCCCCGCAGAGGCGGCTGTAACCCTTCGTGAGGTCCTCTCTGTGGCTTAGGTTTTCGGGACGAAGGAGTACGCGAAGAAAAGGAGGCGAAAAGGGTCGTGGGCCCCCCAGAGCATAGGGTGGCGCGGCCAGGCCCTGGGCCGCGCCGCCCTATGGTCTGGGCCCACAGTGGCTCCTCTCTTCTTCCCCTTCTGGCTCCCTCCGTCATCTGGAAAAATAGGAATTTTCGTGAAATTCCCTTCCACAGTTGATCTTCCGAAATATTGCGTTCTGACGGTGCTTTTTCCAGCAGAATCCTGGCTCCGGTGCTCGATCCTCCAATAATGATGAAACATGCAAAATAGGTGAAATAACATAAGTATTGTGTCCCAATATGAAATATATCAATGAATAACAGCAAATTATGATACAAAATAGTGATGCAAATTGGACGTATCAACTCCCCCAAGCTTAGACCTCGCTTGTCCCCAAGCGAAACTGAGCTCGATAAACGAGACCACATGTTTATGGAGTGAAGAGTCGATAAATAAAATACGGACAAGAAGCATCATATTCATTTACACAAGACATTCTAGTAAACAACTTCCTCATATAACTCATCTTGAAATAGGTAAAGAGAAATCACAAGTAAAGGTGCATAAGAAATCATAATTGGTGATGGCAAACTTTGTTCTTGGTCAGAGAACTACTAACGGATTGTACTTCTAAGCAAAGCTTTCATATTAGAATTTATAGCTGAGCCTTCATATTTAAGCATAACAATCTCCTCATAATCATTGATAACTTCAAAGTCATATTCATTCAGATAAAATTGGTACTAAACAAGAAAGTATAAAAGACATGATTAACTGAATCATAGCATAAATGATTGGTTCACAACAACTCAATTGCTTGCTTGAGATAGAGAGAAATAGGTTTACTGACTCAACATAAAAGTAAAAGACAGGCCCTTCGCAGAGGGAAGCAGGGATTAAATCATGTGCTAGAGCTTTTCAAGTTTTGAAATCATATAAAGAGCATAAAAGTAAGATTTTGAGAGGTGTTTGTTGTTGTCAACGAATGGTAGCGGGCACTCTAACCCCCTTGCCAAACGAACCTTCCAAGAGCGGCTCCCATGAGGGACGGCATCTCTACCAGCAAGGTAGATCATCCCCCTTCTCTTTTGTTTACACATGTATTTTAGTTTTATTAAGGATGACACTCCCCCCAACCTTGGCTTTCTCAATCCATGGCTAACCGAATCCTCGGGTGCCTTCCAACATTCACATACCATGGAGGAGTGTCTATTGCAAAATTAAGTTGCTTACTGATAAGTCAGAGCAAAACATGTGAAGAGAATTATTAATGAAAGTTATTAATTGGGGCTGGGAACCCCGTTGCCAGCTCTTATTGCAAAATTATTGGATAAGCGGATGTGCCGCTAGTCCATTGGTGAAAGTCCGCCCAACAAGATTGAAAGATAAAACACCACATACTTCCTCATGAGCTATAAAACATTGACACAAATAAGGAGTAGTATAGTTTGAATAATTTAAAGGTAGCACATGAAGTATTTACTTGGAATGGCAGAAAATACCATGTAGTAGGTAGGTATGGTGGACACAAATGGCATAGGTTTGGTCTAAAGTTATGGATGTATGAGAAGCATTCCCTCTCGATACAGGTCTTTGGCTAGCAAGGTTTGATAGCAAGCATAAAGGTTGAGGGAAACAAACAAATATACATATGATAGAAACAATCATGCATCTTTCTCATAAGCACAAGCAATTTTAACTCTAGAATACTAAGCATAGAGATAATAGAGTAATGTATCTAAGTGTATTTCTCTCTTTATTAAACATCAAGATGTTGTTGCTATTGACCAATGCTAAGTTTGCCAAAACCAAATAGATTTACTTGATGCTCCCAAAGTGATATCAATACTCATGTCAAGAGTAATCATATAATGGAGATTGCAAACTAAAATAAGGTGTGCAAAAAGTAAATGATAAGACTTCTCATTAATATTCCATAACGATAACTCACACCAACGGATACATAGATAACTAACTAAGAGAGATACTTCCACATTGCATACTATTCCATATAATAACTTCCCTACTCATGATATGACACTACTTGATAGTAAAAGATAAAGGTGGTGGTGATGTGATACCGCGGCACTCCCCCAAGCTTGGAACAAACCAAGGGGATGCCAATACCGATGATGAATTACTCCTTCGGCGATGGTGGTGATGAATTCCTGACAAGCTTCTCAATAAGCTCCTGGAGCTCGTCAATCCTGTATATGAGATTGCGAATCATCTCTGAATTGTGCTCGACGCGGTTAAGGAGTCTGTCCGACGGTGAGTCCCAACTCTTGGAGTTATTTCCCCACTCTTCAGCCTCAGGCTCCTTCTCTCCTGCAGTGTCAGAACGATTTATATCCCAATTACTTGGCAACACTACCTTGGGGGTCCTTTCAGTTTGACGATCGTAGATTAGATTGCGGTAAGGGTTGTAATGGCTCGGAGAAGATGTCCTTGGAGCCAAGTAATGACGTGGAACCGCTCCTCCGGTAGCGATTCGTGCACTCCTCTTGATGTTGGATGGACTTGATATCACGCCAATACTTGCGACGGTGGCTTGTTGGCGTTCCTGCGGAGCTTCCTCCACTTCTTCCTCATCCTCTCTTGCATCTTCTTTCTTCAGCTCCGGGTCTTGAATATTTTCCTTCAAAGGTTCCTTGTCCTTGTTGTTGGAGACCATGGTGCTTCTAGATCAAAACAAATCTGGCAGAAAACAGCTCGAAACAAAACACGACGAGAAAACGATATTACGGACCTCCAGGGGTCCGGGGGATTATATAGCAAATATTTTTACGACAAAAGGAAGGTTCCAGGCCGAAAACGAGTGGAAACGGGACACCGAGGCGGCCAGACCATAGGTCGGCGCGGCCAGGGTGGGGCCCGCGCCGGCCTATGGTGGCACGCCCTCGCGCGTCTTTTCCACTCCGTTTCGATTCCGTAATTTTTCATATTTTCCAAAAACAGCAAAAATAATGTTCGGAAAGGTAAACGCGGACTTTTTATTACCTATACTGTTACCTATTCAAAGTCCAGTTCTGGCGGACTGTCAATTTGTCCTTTGATGAAAGCCTCCGGTGTTTCCACTTGAATAATATCAACATCCACATTATAAGAATCGCCCGAGATATAATGCTTTAGTCTTTGTCCATTCACCACTTGTGTGGCATTGCCTTGGAGAGAGCTAATTTTAATTGCTCCTGAACGATACACCTCCTCAACAACATATGGTCCTTCCCACTTCGAGAGTAATTTCCCTGCAAAGAATCTGAGACGAGACCGATACAATAGAACTTGATCTCCAACATTAAATTCTCTTTTGATGATCCTTCTATCATGCCATTTCTTAACTTTTTCTTTAAAGAGTTTAGCATTTTCATAAGCTTCACTTCTCCATTCATCTAGAGAACTTAATTGCAACAACCTCTTATTACCGGCTAATTTAGGATCTTTATTTAGTTCTCTAACAGCCCAATAAGCTTTGTGCTCTAGTTCTAGAGGTAAATGACAAGCTTTTCCATAAACCATTTTATAAGGTGACATTCCCATAGGATTTTTATAAGCAGTTCTATAAGCCCATAGTGCTTCTTTCAATTTGCTAGGCCAATTCTTTCTAGATTTATTAACAGTCTTACCTAAGATAGCTTTAATCTCTCTATTTGATAATTCTACTTGACCACTAGTTTGAGGGTGATAAGCAGAAGCAATTCTATGATTAATACCATACTTAGCAAGAGTTTTTCTAAAACCTCCATGAATAAAATGAGAACCTCCATCAGTCATAATATATCTAGGTACTCCAAATCTAGGAAATATAATATCTACAAGCATTTTTATAGAGGTCTCACCATCAGCACTTTTTGTAGGTATAGCTTCTACCCATTTAGTAACATAATCAACAGCGACAAGTATATGAGTGTTACCGTCTGAAGAAGGGAAAGGACCCATGAAGTCGAATCCCCAACAATCGAATGGTTCAATAACAAGAGTATAATTCATAGGCATTTCATTGCGTCTAGAGATATTACCAACTCTTTGACATTCATCACAAGATAAAATAAATTTCCTTGCATCTTTGAAGAGTGTTGGCCAATAAAAACCTGATTGTAGAACCTTTTGCGCGGTTCTATCTCCAGCGTGATGTCCTCCATAAACACTTCCATGACATTTATTCAATATCTCCTGTTGTTCATATTCAGGAACACATCTTCGCATAATACCATCTACTCCTTCTTTATATAAGTGTGGGTCATCCCAAAAATAATGCCTTAAGTCATAAAAGAATTTCCTCCTTTGCTGAGCTGAAAAGGTTGGAGGCAAATACTTCGAAACAATAAAGTTAGCATAATCTGCATACCAAGGGCTCTCTCGCGAGCTCACCTTTATTACAGCCAATTGTTCATTTGGAAAACTATCATTAACAGGAACAGGATCATAAGCAATATTTTCCAATCTAGACAAATTATCAGCAACAGGATTATCAGCACCTTTCCTATCTATAATATGTAAATCAAATTCTTGCAACAGAAGTACCCATCTAATAAGCCTTGGCTTAGCATCTTTCTTTGTCATAAGGTATCTAATTGCAGCATGATCAGTATGAATTGTAACTTTCGAATCAACAATATAGGGTCTAAACTTATCACAAGCAAAGACTACAGCTAACAATTCTTTTTCAGTTGTAGCATAATTTCTTTGAGCAGCATCAAGAGTCTTACTAGCATAATGAATAACATTTAATTTTTTATCTACCCGCTGTCCAAGAACAGCGCCTACAGCAAAATCACTAGCATCACACATAATTTCAAAAGGCAAATTCCAATCAGGAGGTTCAACTACAGGAGCAGTTGTTAAGGCTTTCTTTAGAGTTTCAAAAGCTTCCTTACAATCATCATCAAAAACAAAAGGTACATCTTTTTGAAGAAGATTAGTAAGAGGCTTTGAAATTTTAGAGAAATCTTTAATAAATCTCCTATAAAACCCAGCATGACCAAGAACACTACGAATACCTTTAACATCCCTCGGATAGGGCATCTTCTCAATTGCTTCAACTTTAGCTCTATCAACTTCAATACCTCTCTCGGAAATTTTATGTCCCAATACAATTCCTTCATTAACCATAAAGTGGCATTTCTCCCAATTAAGAACAAGGTTAGTTTCTTCACATCTCTGCAAAACTTTATCGAGGTTTCGCAGGCAATTATCAAAAGAATTCCCATAGACAGAAAAATCATCCATGAACACCTCTACAATACTTTCGCAAAAACCATGAAAAATAGCAGACATGCATCTTTGAAAAGTAGCAGGAGCATTACATAAACCAAAAGGCATACGCCTATAAGCATAAGTTCCATAAGGACAAGTAAAAGTGGTTTTCTCTTGATCTTTAGCTTTAACAGCAATTTGTGAAAACCCAGAATAACCATCAAGAAAGCAAAAATGAGTATTTTTAGACAACCTCTCTAACATTTGATCAATAAAGGGTAAAGGGTAATGATCTTTCTTAGTAACTTTATTAACTTTTCGAAAATCAATGCACATTCTATAACCTACAACTATTCTTTGAGGAATAAGCTCATCATTATCATTAGGCACAACAGTCATTCCTCCTTTCTTAGGAACACAATGAACAGGACTAACCCATCTACTATCAGCAATAGGATATATAATACCAGCTTCAAGGAGTTTTAATACCTCGTTCCTTACCACTTCCTTCATCTTCGGAATTAGACGACGTTGATGTTCAACAACAGGCTTTGCATCATCTTCCATATTAATAGCATGTTGGCAAATAGAAGGAGAAATCCCTTTCAAATCATCAAGAGTATAGCCAATAGCTCCTCGGTGTTTCTTCAATATTTCCAATAACCTTTCTTCCTCGATCTCTGAAAGCTTAGAACTAATAATAACAGGATATATTTTCTTATCATCAATATGAGCATATTTAAGATTGTCAGGTAAAGGCTTTAAATCAAAAACAGGATCTTCCTTTGGTGGCGGTGTTGTACCCAAATCTTCCACCGGTAAATCATGCTTGAGAATAGGTTGGCGAAGAAAAATTTCCTCAAGCTCATCTCTTTCTTTCCTAAAAGCTTCACTTTCACTATTCTCCAAATGTTGCTGCAAAGGATTATTAGGAACAAGAACAATAGATGCACACTGCTCCATTTTAAAATCATTACTAGGCAAGTCAGCTTTATAAGGAGTTTTGGTAAATTTAGAAAAGTTAAATTCATAAGGTTCACCAGCAAATCTAGTCAAAATTTTCTCTTTCTTACAATCTATAATAGCTCCACAAGTATTTAGAAAAGGTCTACCAAAAATGATAGGACAATGATCACTAGCAGCAGAACCAAGTACCAAAAAGTCAGCAGGATATTTAATCTTACCACATAGAACTTCCACATCTCGAACAATACCAATTGGAGAAATAGTTTCTCTATTAGCCAGATGAATAACCACATCAATATCTTCAAGTTCACAAGAACCAATTTCGTGCATAATCTCCGTGTAAAGCTCATAAGGAATAGCACTAACACTTGCACCAATATCACATAAACCATAATAGCAATGATCACCAATTCTAACAGATAGCATAGGAACACTAACTTGTTTGGATTTATTAGGATGTGAAACAATATTAGAAGCATCTTCACAGAAAATAATATGACCATCCTCCACATTTTCAGTCACAAGATCTTTAACTATTGCAACAGCAGGTTCAATTTTAATTTGTTCTTCAGGTTCTTTAGGTTTCTTTTCACTTTTATTAACCGCACTAGATATGACAGAGTACTCCTTCATTTTAGCAGGGAAAGGAGTTTTTTCAATATAAGCTTCAGGAATAACATTATCAACAGTTTCAACCACTACACATTTGTTTACAGATGAATCAATTTTATCTTTATACGGTTCATGATACTTATCAAAATTCTTCTTAGGCAGTTCATAATGAGAGGCAAAAGCTTTATAAAGATTTGCAACAACTTGGGAATCAAGACCATATGTAGCACTCATATTACGAAATTTATCAGTATCCATAAAAGCTTCAATGCATTTATAATCATAAGTTATACCTGATTCTCTATCTTTGTCGTTCTCCCATCCTTCAGTATTTTCTTGGATCCGATCAAGAAGGTCCCTTTTAAACTCTTCATTCTTGCGTGTAAATGATCCAGAACAAGAAGTATCCAGCAAGGTCTTGTCTTGAAAAGAAAGTCTTGCATAGAAATTATCAATAATAACATTACCAGGAAGCTCATGAATGGGGCATTTGAGCATTAAAGACTTCAATCTCCCCCAAGCTTGGGCAATACTTTCTCCATCATGAGGCCAGAAATTATATATGCGGTTCCGATCTTTGTGAATTTCACTTGGAGGATAAAATTTGGAATAAAATAAAGGCACAATGTCCTCCCAATCAATAGAATCACCATTCTTCAGCAATTTATACCAGTGCGCCGCTTTACCAGACAGCGATATAGTGAATAGTTTCTTCCTAACTTCATTCATAGAAATACCTGCACATTTGAATAACCCGCATAATTCATGCAAAAACAGTAAATGATCACCAGGATGGACAGTTCCATCCCCTTCATAGCGGTTATCCATAACACGTTCAATAATTTTCATAGGTATTTTATACGGTATTACTTCCTCACCTGGCGCTTCATCCACTACCGTTGCAGTAGTAGTAGATTTCCCAAATAGAAATTGAAGAGAGGATCTCTCCATAATGATTTATAGCAGCAGGCAGAAATAAAATCAGCACAAACAGTAAATTTCCTTACCAATTCCACTTACCAATAGCGCTTCACTCCCCGGCAACGGCGCCAGAAAATAGTCTTGATGACCCACAAGTATAGGGGGTGTATCGTAGTACTTTCGATAAATAAGAGTGTCGAACCCAACGAGGAGCAGAAGGTGTTGACAAGCAGTTTCGATGAAGGTTTCACTGTAAATGCTCACAGACAAGTATTCAGGGGGTTTTGATATTGCAGATAAATAAAGTACAAGTAAATAAAATGCGAGAGAAATAATTGCAGCGAGTGGCCCAATCCTTTTTAGCACAAAGGACAAGCCGGTTTGTTTACTTATAATGACCAAACGTTCCTGAGGACACATGGGAATTTTAGTCTAGTGCTTTCGCTACATACAGCTGATTAATCTTCATTGTTTTGATAAGTGTTGTGTGGGTGAACCTATGCTAATGCACCGCCCTTCCTAGGACTAATACATACTTGTGATTATACCCCTTGCAAGCATCCGCAACTACAAGAAAGTAATTAAGATAAATCTAACCACAGCCTTAAACTCTGAGATCCTGCGATCCCTCCTGCATCGATATACTAACGGGGGCTTAGGTTTCTGTCACTCCGGCAACCCCGCAATTAGCAACCGAATACAAGATGCACTCCCCTAGGCCCATAAATGGTGAAGTGTCGTGTAGTCGACGTTCACACGACACCACTAGAAGAATGACACCACAACTTAAATATCATAACATTGAATATTACTCAACCATAATTCACTACTAGCATTTAGACTTCACCCATGTCCTCAAGAACTAAACGAACTACTCACGAGACATCATATGGAATACAATCAGAGGTGATATGATGATGAATAACAATCTGAACATAAACCTTGGTTCAATGGTTTCACTCAATAGCATCTACAACAAGTATAGAATAACACCGGGAGAGTTTCCCCTATCAAACAATCAAGATTTAACCCGAATTGCTACAGCGGTGACGAGGTGCAGCGGTGGTGATGGCGGTGTAGATGGTGGAGATGATGATGATGATGATGGAGATGATGTCCCGCTCGATGACCATGGCGATGGCTGATGACCCACAAGTATAGGGGGTGTATCGCAGTATCTTCGATAAGTAAGAATGTCGATCCCAACGAGGAGCAGAAGGTGTTGGCAGCAGTTTCGATGGAGGATTCACTGTAAATGCTCACAGACAAGTATTCAGGGGGTTTTGATATTGCAGATAAATAAAGTACAAGTAAATAAAATGCGAGAGAAATAATTGCAGCGAGTGGCCCAATCCTTTTTAGCACAAAGGACAAGCCGGTTTGTTTACTTATAATGACCAAACGTTCTTGAGGACACACGGGGATTTTAGTCTAGTACTTTCGCTTCATGTGGTTTAATAATCTTCATTGTTTTGATAAGTGTTGTGTGGGTGAACCTATGCTAATGCACCGCCCTTCCTAGGACTAATACATACTTGTGATTATACCCCTTGCAAGCATCCGCAACTACAAGAAAGTAATTAAGATAAATCTAACCACAGCCTTAAACTCTGAGATCCTGCGATCCCTCCTGCATCGATATACTAACGGGGGCTCAGGTTTCTGTCACTCCGGCAACCCCGCAATTAGCAACCGAATACAAGATGCACTCCCCTAGGCCCATAAATGGTGAAGTGTCGTGTAGTCGACGTTCACACGACACCACTAGAAGAATGACACCACAACTTAAATATCATAACATTGAATATTACTCAACCATAATTCACTACTAGCATTTAGACTTCACCCATGTCCTCAAGAACTAAACGAACTACTCACGAGACATCATATGGAATACAATCAGAGGTGATATGATGATGAATAACAATCTGAACATAAACCTTGGTTCAATGGTTTCACTCAATAGCATCTACAACAAGCATAGAATAACACCGGGAGAGTTTCCCCTATCAAACAATCAAGATTTAACCCGAATTGCTACAGCGGTGACGAGGTGCAGCGGTGGTGATGGCGGTGTAGATGGTGGAGATGATGATGATGATGATGGAGATGATGTCCCGCTCGATGACGATGGCGATGGCGTCGATTTCCCCCTCCGGGAGGGAATTTCCCCGGCGGATTCCTGCCCGCCGGAGAGCTCTTTTCTCTCTGGTGTTCTCCGCCCCGCAGAGGCGGCTGTAACCCTTCGTGAGGTCCTCTCTGTGGCTTAGGTTTTCGGGACGAAGGAGTACGCGAAGAAAAGGAGGCGAAAGGGGTCGTGGGCCCCCCAGAGCATAGGGTGGCGCGGCCAGGGCCTGGGCCGCGCCGCCCTATGGTCTGGGCCCACAGTGGCCCCTCTCTTCTTCCCCTTCTGGCTCCCTCCGTCATCTGGAAAAATAGGAATTTTCGTGAAATTCCCTTCCACAGTTGATCTTCCGAAATATTGCGTTCTGACGGTGCTTTTTCCAGCAGAATCCTGGCTCCGGTGCTTGATCCTCCAATGATGATGAAACATGCAAAATAGATGAAATAACATAAGTATTGTATCCCAATATGAAATATATCAATGAATAACAGCAAATTATGATACAAAATAGTGATGCAAATTGGACGTATCAACTCCCCCAAGCTTAGACCTCGCTTGTCCCCAAGCGAAACTGAGCTCGATAAACAAGACCACATGTTTATGGAGTGAAGAGTCGATAAATAAAATACGGACAAGAAGCATCATATTCATTCACACAAGACATTCTAGTAAACAACTTCCTCATATAACTCATCTTGAAATAAGTAAAGAGAAATCACAAGTAAAGGTGCATAAGAAATCATAATTGGTGATGGCAAACTTTGTTCTTGGTCAGAGAACTACTAACGGATTGTACTTCTAAGCAAAGCTTTCATATTAGATTTTATAGCTGAGCCTTCATATTTAAGCATAACAATCTCTTCATAATCATTGATAACTTCAAAGTCATATTCATTCAGATAAAATTGGTACTAAACAAGAAAGTATAAAAGACATGATTAACTGGATCACAGCATAAATGATTGGTTCACAACAACTCAATTGCTTGCTTGAGATAGAGGGAAATAGGTTTACTGACTCAACATAAAAGTAAAAGATAGGCCCTTCGCAGAGGGAAGCAGGGATTAAATCATGTGCTAGAGCTTTTCAAGTTTTGAAATCATATAAAGAGCATAAAAGTAAGATTTTGAGCGGTGTTTGTTGTTGTCAACGAATGGTAGCGGGCACTCTAACCCCCTTGCCAAACGAACCTTCAAAGAGCGGCTCCCATGAGGGACGGTATCTCTACCAGCAAGGTAGATCATCCCCCTTCTCTTTTGTTTACACATGTATTTTAGTTTTATTATGGGTGACACTCCCCCCAACCTTGGCTTTCTCAATCCATGGCTAACCGAATCCTCGGGTGCCTTCCAACATTCACATACCATGGAGGAGTGTCTATTGCAAAATTAAGTTGCTTACTGATAAGTCAGAGCAAAACATGTGAAGAGAATTATTAATGAAAGTTATTAATTGGGGCTGGGAACCCCGTTGCCAGCTCTTATTGCAAAGTTATTGGATAAGCGGATGTGCCGCTAGTCCATTGGTGAAAGTCCGCCCAACAAGATTGAAAGATAAAACACCACATACTTCCTCATGAGCTATAAAACATTGACACAAATAAGGAGTAGTATAGTTTGAATAATTTAAAGGTAGCACATGAAGTATTTACTTGGAATGGCAGAAAATACCATGTAGTAGGTAGGTATGGTGGACACAAATGGCATAGGTTTGGTCTAAGGTTATGGATGTATGAGAAGCATTCCCTCTCGATACAGGTCTTTGGCTAGCAAGGTTTGATAGCAAGCATAAAGGTTGAGGGAAACAAACAAATATACATATGATAGAAACAATCATGCATCTTTCTCATAAGCACAAGCAATTTTAACTTTAGAATACTAAGCATAGAGATAATAGAATAATGTATCTAAGTGTATTTCTCTCCTTCATTAAACATCAAGATGTTGTTGCTATTGACCAATGCTAAGTTTGCCAAAACCAAATAGATTTACTTGATGCTCCCAAAGTGATATCAATACTCATGTCAAGAGTAATCATATAATGGAGATTGCAAACTAAAATAAGGTGTGCAAAAAGTAAATGATAAGACTTCTCATTAATATTTCATAACGATAACTCACACCAACGGATACATAGATAACTAACTAAGAGAGATACTTCCACATTGCATACTATTTCATATGATAACTTCCCTACTCATGATATGACACTACTTGATAGTAAAAGATAAAGGTGGTGGTGATGTGATACCGCGGCACTCCCCCAAGCTTGGAACAAACCAAGGGGATGCCAATACCGATGATGAATTACTCCTTCGGCGATGATGGTGAATCTTTGTCGTCATCAGACTTCCATGGAAGAGGCCCTCCATCAACAAAAGACATCTTGGTTTCCGGAAACCTGAAACTAGCAGCATGACTTATGCGCTTAAACCTGTTTTCATACTCACAGTTCTGATTATGGACATCATAGAGTTGAGCTTGGAGTTTGTTGGTGGTGTCGTGAAGTGAGAAGATATCGTCCCACAGCTTTGCAGTCTCCTTCTTGTGTCCATCAATGAGTTCAGACACAATCTTGTGAAAGATATCCACTTCACGCTCAGCCATCTTCTTGTAGTTGAAAACCTCTTGTTCCAGCTTCTCCATCCTGTCTTCCAAGCTCCCTTCTCCCTTAGGACCCTGGACATCTTTGATCTGCAACTCTCCATCCACGAGCTGCAACTCTTTGGGGTGCATCTTCAGCTCGTTCATGTACGGGTTGACGACGTCCTCAAAGAAGCTGTCCTTCTGAGTTCCCGACGAAGACATGATGGATCTAGATCCGAAGCAGATCCTGGCAGAAAACAGCTCGAAACAAAACACGACGAGAAAACGATATTACGGACCTCCAGGGGTCCGGGGGATTATATAGCAAATATTTTTACGACAAAAGGAAGGTTCCAGGTCGAAAACGAGTCGGAAAGGGGCAACGAGGCGGCCAGACCATAGGTCGGCGCGGCCAGGGTGGGGCCCGCGCCGGCCTATGGTGGCACGCCCTCGCGCGTCTTTTCCACTCCGTTTCGATTCCGTAATTTTTCATATTTTCCAAAAACAGCAGAAATAATGTTCGGAAAGGTAAACGCGGACTTTTTATTACCTATACTGTTACCTATTCAAAGTCCAGTTCTGGCGGACTGTCAATTTGTCCTTTGATGAAGGCCTCCGGTGTTTCCACTTGAATAATATCAACATCAACATTATAAGAATCGCCCGAGATATAATGCTTGAGTCTTTGTCCATTCACCACTTGTGTGGCATTGCCTTGGAGAGAGCTAATTTTAATTGCTCCTGAACGATACACCTCCTCAACAACATATGGTCCTTCCCACTTCGAGAGTAATTTCCCTGCAAAGAATCTGAGACGAGACCGATACAATAGAACTTGATCTCCAACATTAAATTCTCTTTTGATGATCCTTCTATCATGCCATTTCTTAACTTTTTCTTTAAAGAGTTTAGCATTTTCATAAGCTTCACTTCTCCATTCATCTAGAGAACTTAATTGCAACAACCTCTTATTACCGGCCAATTTAGGATCTTTATTTAGTTCTCTAACAGCCCAATAAGCTTTGTGCTCTAGTTCTAGAGGTAAATGACAAGCTTTTCCATAAACCATTTTATAAGGTGACATTCCCATAGGATTTTTATAAGCAGTTCTATAAGCCCATAACGCTTCTTTCAATTTGCTAGGCCAATTCTTTCTAGATTTATTAACAGTTTTACCTAAGATAGCTTTAATCTCTCTATTTGATAATTCTACTTGACCGCTAGTTTGAGGGTGATAAGCAGAAGCAATTCTATGATTAATACCATACTTAGCAAGAGTTTTTCTAAAACCTCCATGAATAAAATGAGAACCTCCATCAGTCATAATATATCTAGGTACTCCAAATCTAGGAAATATAATATCTACAAGCATTTTTATAGAGGTCTCACCATCAGCACTTTTTGTAGGTATAGCTTCTACCCATTTAGTAACATAATCAACAGCGACAAGTATATGAGTGTTACCGTCTGAAGAAGGGAAAGGTCCCATGAAGTCGAATCCCCAACAATCGAATGGTTCAATAACAAGAGTATAATTCATAGGCATCTCATTGCGTCTAGAGATATTACCAACTCTTTGACATTCATCACAAGATAAAATAAATTTCCTTGCATCTTTGAAGAGTGTTGGCCAATAAAAACCTGATTGTAGAACCTTCTGCGCGGTTCTATCTCCAGCGTGATGTCCTCCATAAACACTTCCATGACATTTATTCAATATCTCCTGTTGTTCATATTCAGGAACACATCTTCGCATAATACCATCCACTCCTTCTTTATATAAGTGTGGGTCATCCCAAAAATAATGCCTCAAGTCATAAAAGAATTTCCTCCTTTGCTGAGCTGAAAAGGTTGGAGGCAAATACTTCGAAACAATAAAGTTAGCATAATCTGCATACCAAGGGCTCTCTCGCGAGCTCACCTTTATTACAGCCAATTGTTCATTTGGAAAACTATCATTAACAGGAACAGGATCATAAGCAATATTTTCCAATCTAGACAAATTATCAGCAACAGGATTATCAGCACCTTTCCTATCTATAATATGTAAATCAAATTCTTGCAACAGAAGTACCCATCTAATAAGCCTTGGCTTAGCATCTTTCTTTGTCATAAGGTATCTAATTGCAGCATGATCAGTATGAATTGTAACTTTTGAATCAACAATATAAGGTCTAAACTTATCACAAGCAAAGACTACAGCTAACAATTCTTTTTCAGTTGTAGCATAATTTCTTTGAGCAGCATCAAGAGTCTTACTAGCATAATGAATAACATTTAACTTTTTATCTACCCGCTGTCCAAGAACAGCGCCTACAGCAAAATCACTAGCATCACACATAATTTCAAAAGGCAAATTCCAATCAGGAGGTTCGACTACAGGAGCAGTTGTTAAGGCTTTCTTTAGAGTTTCAAAAGCTTCCTTACAATCATCATCAAAAACAAAAGGTACATCTTTTTGAAGAAGATTAGTAAGAGGCTTTGAAATTTTAGAGAAATCTTTAATAAATCTCCTATAAAACCCAGCATGACCAAGAACACTACGAATACCTTTAACATCCCTCGGATAGGGCATCTTCTCAATTGCTTCAACTTTAGCTCTATCAACTTCAATACCTCTCTCGGAAATTTTATGTCCCAATACAATTCCTTCATTAACCATAAAGTGGCATTTCTCCCAATTAAGAACAAGGTTAGTTTCTTCACATCTCTGCAAAACTTTATCGAGGTTTCGCAGGCAATTATCAAAAGAATTCCCATAGACAGAAAAATCATCCATGAACACCTCTACAATACTTTCGCAAAAACCATGAAAAATAGCAGACATGCATCTTTGAAAAGTAGCAGGAGCATTACATAAACCAAAAGGCATACGCCTATAAGCATAAGTTCCATAAGGACAAGTAAAAGTGGTTTTCTCTTGATCTTTAGCTTTAACAGCAATTTGTGAAAACCCAGAATAACCATCAAGAAAGCAAAAATGAGTATTTTTAGACAACCTCTCTAACATTTGATCAATAAAGGGTAAAGGGTAATGATCTTTCTTAGTAACTTTATTAACTTTTCGAAAATCAATGCACATTCTATAACCTACAACTATTCTTTGAGGAATAAGCTCATCATTATCATTAGGCACAACAGTCATTCCTCCTTTCTTAGGAACACAATGAACAGGACTAACCCATCTACTATCAGCAATAGGATATATAATACCAGCTTCAAGGAGTTTTAATACCTCGTTTCTTACCACTTCCTTCATCTTCGGAATTAGACGACGTTGATGTTCAACAACAGGCTTTGCATCTTCTTCCATATTAATAGCATGTTGGCAAATAGAAGGAGAAATCCCTTTCAAATCATCAAGAGTATAGCCAATAGCTCCTCGGTGTTTCTTCAATATTTCCAATAACCTTTCTTCCTCAATTTCTGAAAGCTTAGAACTAATAATAACAGGATATATTTTCTTATCATCAATATGAGCATATTTAAGATTATCAGGTAAAGGCTTTAGATCAAAAACAGGATCTTCCTTTGGTGGCGGTGTTGTACCCAAATCTTCCACCGGTAAATCATGCTTGAGAATAGGTTGGCGACGAAAAATTTCCTCAAGCTCATCTCTTTCTTTCCTAAAAGCTTCACTTTCACTATTCTCCAAATGTTGCTGCAAAGGGTTATTAGGAACAAGAACAATAGATGCACACTGCTCCATTTTAAAATCATTACTAGGCAAGTCAGCTTTATAAGGAGTTTTGGTAAATTTAGAAAAGTTAAATTCATAAGGTTCACCAGCAAATCTAGTCAAAATTTTCTCTTTCTTACAATCTATAATAGCTCCACAAGTATTTAGAAAAGGTCTACCAAAAATGATAGGACAATGATCACTAGCAGCAGAACCAAGTACCAAAAAGTCAGCAGGATATTTAATCTTACCACATAGAACTTCCACATCTCGAACAATACCAATCGGAGAAATAGTTTCTCTATTAGCCAAATGAATAACCACATCAATATCTTCAAGTTCACAAGAACCAATTTCGTGCATAATCTCCGTGTAAAGTTCATAAGGAATAGCACTAACACTTGCACCAATATCACATAAACCATAATAGCAATGATCACCAATTCTAACAGATAGCATAGGAACACTAACTTGTTTGGATTTATTAGGATGTGAAACAATATTAGAAGCATCTTCACAGAAAATAATATGACCATCCTCCACATTTTCAGTCACAAGATCTTTAACTATAGCAACAGCAGGTTCAATTTTAATTTGTTCTTCAGGTTCTTTAGGTTTCTTTTCACTTTTATTAACCGCACTAGATATGACAGAGTACTCCTTCATTTTAGCAGGGAAAGGAGTTTTTTCAATATAAGCTTCAGGAATAACATTATCAACAGTTTCAACCACTACACATTTGTTTACAGATGAATCAATTTTATCTTTATACGGTTCATGATACTTATCAAAATTCTTCTTAGGCAGTTCATAATGAGAGGCAAAAGCTCTATAAAGATTTGCAACAACTTGGGAATCAAGACCATATGTAGCACTCATATTACGAAATTTATCAGTATCCATAAAAGCTTCAATGCATTTATAATCATAAATTATACCTGATTCTCTATCTTTATCATTCTCCCATCCTTCAGTATTTTCTTGGATCCGATCAAGAAGGTCCCTTTTAAACTCTTCTTTGTTGCGTGTAAATGATCCAGAACAAGAAGTATCCAGCAAGGTCTTGTCTTGAAAAGAAAGTCTTGCATAGAAATTATCAATAATAACATTACCAGGAAGCTCATGAATGGGGCATTTGAGCATTAAAGACTTCAATCTCCCCCAAGCTTGGGCAATACTTTCTCCATCATGAGGCCAGAAATTATATATGCGGTTCCGATCTTTGTGAATTTCACTTGGAGGATAAAATTTGGAATAAAATAAAGGCACAATGTCCTCCCAATCAATAGAATCACCATTCTTCAGCAATTTATACCAATGCGCCGCTTTACCAGACAGCGATATAGTGAATAGTTTCTTTCTAACTTCATTCATAGAAATACCTGCACATTTGAATAACCCGCATAATTCATGCAAAAACAGTAAATGATCACCAGGATGGACAGTTCCATCCCCTTCATAGCGGTTATCCATAACACGTTCAATAATTTTCATAGGTATTTTATATGGTACTACTTCCTCACCTGGCGCTTCATCCACTACCAAGTGGTGGATTTCCCGTCGCAATATCACGCTTTGTTGGGACGACCAGCGTACGCCAGGTTCATGGCAGTGCCGCATTATACATATCTGTTGTGGAGGTTGCCTGGGCCTAAGGGACCTATCACAATCAAAGGAAGCTTTGCACTGGCCGATAAATGCGACAAAGATTTCCATCGACTGTCAGAAACTTTCGGGATGCAAGCAGAATATGCGGCACCTAGGCTCACTGATTATGATGTGCTGCCAGAGGTAGGAAGATCTAAGGAGCCAACTTTCAATATAAATAAAGATTCAAAAGAGGTACAGATCCACCCGACAGATCCAAAGAAAACGACGTCCATTGCTGCAAACATGGATGTCGCATAGGAAAGCGCGCTCGTCGAGTTCCTCCGTGAGCACTGGAAAATCTTCGCATGGTGTCCAGCCGACATGCCAGGAGTACCCAGGGAACTTGCCGAGCACCACCTCAATTTGGATCCTCTTGCACGACCAGTAAAGCAACCTTTGCGGCGTTTTTCAGAGCCTAGCCGCAAAGCTATGTTATCAGAAATAGATCGACTCAAAGATGCCGGGTTCATCAGAGAAATATCTACAGAAGCCACATGGGTAGCTAACCCAGTGATGGTGCCGAAGAAACACACAATAGTCCTTCGCATGTGCGTCGACTTTACGTGTCTCAATAAACATTGTCCCAAGGATCACTTTCCCCTCCCAAGGATCGATCAAATCATCGACTCCACGGCAGGATGTGAACGTCTTTCCTTCCTGGACGCATATTCTGGTTATAACCAGATCAGATTGAAAGAAGAAGATGAAGCCAAGACAGCGTTCATCACACCTTATGGCGTGTTTTGCTACAAAACAATGCCCTTTGGTCTGAAAAACGCGGGAGCAACATATCAGCGGATGATGCAGAAGTGCCTAGCAACACAGATCGGGAAAAATGTACAAGTCTACATCGACGATGTCGTAATAACATCAAAGAAAGGGTCAACGTTGATTGAAGATTTGAAGGAAACCTTCGACAACCTCGACAAGTTCTGCCTCAAGCTGAACCCGACAAAGTGCTCTTTTGGAGTACCCGCAGGAGAACTTCTCGGGTTCTTAGTATCAGCAAGGGGGATTGAAGCTAATCCCGAAAAAATACAGGCCATCGTCACTATGAGAAAGCCAACAAAGTTGAAGGAAATACAACAGTTAACGGGGCGAGTCGCAGCTTTAAGCAGATTCGTCGCCAGGCTAGGAGAAAAGGCGCTGCCGTTTTATGCGTTGATCAAGCAAGGAGAAAAATTTCAATGGAACGAGGAAGCAGACAGAGCTTTCGAGAATCTCAAGCGAGCAATTTCGACACCGCCGATATTGGTGGCGCCAAAAGAGAAAGAACCTCTCCTCTTGTACATTGCAGCTACACCTCAGGTGGTCAGCACGGCCCTAGTGGTCGAAAGGGAAGAAGAAGGCAAGCTTCATGGAGTTCAAAGGCCAGTATATTTCATCAGCGAAGTACTGTCGCCGTCAAAACAGCGGTACCCGCAATACCAAAAGCTAGCATATGGAGTATTCACGACAGCAAGAAAATTGCGACACTACTTTTCGGCGCACCCGATAATAGTGGTCAATGAGGCTCCCTTATCAAATATACTGAACAACCCAGAAGCTACGGGTCGTGTCTCCCTTTGGGGAATAGAACTTTCCCCTCGGGACATCACGTATGAAAAAAGAAAAGCAATAAAGTCGCAGGTCTTACCAGATTTCATTGCAGAGTGGATGGAGCTACAAAACACAGGACCCCCAGATTTATCGAGGACTTGGACCATGAACTTCGACGGGTCCAAGAGATTGGAAGGTGCCGGAGCAGGCGTGATATTAGTTTCACCTGAAGGCGACAAGTTGAAGTATGTTCTGCGGATGACGTTCCCAAACGCATCTAACAATGAAGCAGAATATGAAGCTCTCATACACGGGATGAAGATGGCGAAAGCTTGCGGTGCAACCCGATTGAAAATTTTCGGCGACTCACAGTTGGTAGCACAGCAAGTAATGAACCAATGCGACGCAGTCAACGAGAGTATGATAGCATACAAGGAGGTGTACAATGAGCTGGAGAAGCTATTCGATGGTTGTGAGGTAAACCACATCAGCAGGATGAGCAACGATGAAGCCGACGTTCTCGCAAACATCGGGTCACAATGCCTCGCAATCCCTCCAGGTGTGTTTTGGGAAGAGATAAGCGAAAGATCAACAAAGCCAGCAAAAACAAAAAAGGAGAAGAAAGAGAAAACCTCGACTGTCACCAAGGACACAGCAGAAGAAGAAGAAGAAGAGCAAGAACTAGTCATGATGGTACAAGTTCCATGGATGCAGGCCTACATATCATACATCCTAAGGAAAGTCATACCCGACGATCCAGTCGAAGCAAGGCGAATAATTAGGCGATCAAAAGCTTTCACTGTGGTAAAAGGGGAACTGTACAAACGCAGTATTTCGGGTGTGCTACAACGGTGTGTTACACCCGAAGAAGGAAGGATCATCCTAAAGGACGTGCATGAAGGAATATGTGGGCACCACGCGAGTAGCAGAGCTATCGCGGCTAAGGTTTTCAGAGCAGGATTTTATTGGCTAACAGCAATCGAGGATGCGAAGGAAATAGTGCGAACTTGCGATGCGTGCCAAAGATTTGCGGCAAGACCTCACTCTCCTGCCGCAGAACTTATGCCAATCCCATTGTCTTGGCCCTTTGCTCAATGGGGTCTCGACATGGTAGGTAAATTACACAAAGCTTCGCCAGGAGGTTATGAGTATATGCTTGTTGCTGTCGACAAGTTTACAAAATGGATCGAAGCAAAGCCGATAAATTCACCGGACGGCGCGTCAGCGATTAAGTTCGTGAAAAGCATCGTCTTCAGATTTGGAGTTCCTCACAGTATTGTGACAGACAACGGCAGCAATTTCACGTCCAAGGAGTTCAAAGCATACTGCGCAGAAGTGGGCATCAAATTGAGTTTTGCGTCTGTCGCGCATCCTCAGACCAATGGACAAGTCGAGAAGGCCAATGGCATCATCTGCAATGGCATCAAGAAACGCCTGCTAGGCCCATTGGAAAAAGCCCGGCATACTTGGCCGGAGGAGTTACAAAGTGTGTTGTGGAGTATCCGAACAACACCAAATACGGCGACACAGGAAACACCGTTCTTTCTGGTCCACGGAGCTGAAGCAGTCCTGCCGATAGAAATAGAGCACGATTCTCCAAGAGTCACAGAATATGACGAAGAAACATCGAGAAAAGCTTTGGAGGATGATGTCGATGCACTCGATGAAGCTCGAGACGAAGTCCTGTCAAGAGTCGCCAAATATCAGCAGGACCTGAAAAACTATCACAGTCGACGATTGCGGCCAAGGTCTTTTCAAGTTGGTGACTTAGTTCTGCGGCTCAACCAAAAAAGTCACGAAAAACTCGAATCACCATGGCTTGGACCCTACATCGTCACAGAAGTAATCGAAGGAGGAGCATACAGAATCAAAGACAAGAAGACAGGGATTGACGAGCCAAATCCCTGGAATGTGGCACAGCTCAGGCGATTCTACGCCTAGGTGTTGAAAATATAGTCCTTTGTAAAGCTTCAATGTACTGAAACGCCCACGAGTTTTCAGACGCACTCTTTTCCTTTTTCGGGGCACCGAGTGGGGCCGGGAAAGGTTTTTAATGAGGCGGGCTCGTGGTGCTGCAATATAATAAAGATAGTGGAATTATATATCTTCTTCTCGACAAGATCAGGGGTCTTCCCCTACATGATACAATATATATATAAACACAGTATCGACAAATGCAAAAGAAGCATCCGGCCTTGGTAAAAATACCTCGCCAAAATAAAAAGAGATATCGACAAAATAGTGATCAAACAAAAGCTCGGGGGCTTACACCCGTACAAAATAGTACACAATGTATATTATCTTGCCTTGGGACAACCTCGCATTATAATACACAAGATATTGCAATCAAAACGCCCGGGGGCTTGGCGATAAAAATAAAATACAATGACTTTACAATATAGCTGGTCTATACAGGATATAAATCTCGGAATAAGTTTCGTCTTCAAGAATTTCCCAATATATTATCTATGGTTAAGTGCTCGTTATTTACAGCACGAGTACTATGCTCAGCATAGCTGCCCTTCACGAAGAATTCGGAATCCATCCGGAGAAGTTCATCCATCATATCTTCGGCAACAGGAGTAACAATGTCATCATATTTGCCGAAGTTTCTTTTCCTCTTCGACATCTTCTCCAGGCACTTCGGGACAACTTGCCCCACGTCTAACTTCGGGTAGCAAATTTTTATCATGATCATCGCAAATCTTGCGCCAGCAGCTAGTTGGGCTCGTACAAAGCCGTGGATGCGAGGAGCATCTCGAAATTTGTCCATCAACGCAGGAAGGGTCTCTGGCATCTTATTGCGAGGAAACATGGTACCATACACCAGAGACAAAGTCCTTGTACAGAAGTCAAGATATTCGCGAACCTGAAGTGCACGATCTTGAAATCTCACGATTTGGCGGGTCCGCTCAGGTGTACCCCAAAAAGTCGATCCGTGTTCATGTGCAAGCCGAAGGAGAACATTGGAACGAGCCTCGACACGTTCATCTTCAGTTATAGGATCCAAAAAAGCACCTATGGTTTCATAAAACAATTCAGTGGGCAATGAGGAGGCAAGCAGCAAAGGAAACGAAGAAGCGAGATAAAGACAATGAAACTTACCCGCCATATCCAAGCTAGCATCTGTTAGCAGCTGCAGCATAGAATTTTCTCGAGATGCAGCCGCGTCAGCTTCAGCAACAGCAGAGTCCTTTTCAGCAATGGCAGTTTGTGCTTGTTGGAGTGCAATTTCCTCGGCTTCAGATGACTTACGAGCCTTCTCCATCAGCACAAGTGATTGCTTCTTCACGAACTGAAGTTGGTGTCGAAGTTCGTCTAATTCTTGCGGCAAGGAATCCTCGGCAGACGAAGCATCAGCAGGAGTTCTCCTTGGGGGAGAAGGCAAAATATTGGAAGAACCAGGAGCTGGCGTATAATTGTCAAAAATTAACTGGAAAAAGAAATATTTCGACATCAATCACTGAGCAAAAGATAGATTTTCATTCATCTCCATAATATATACATGTCTATTACAAAAGAAGGACCTTCTAGAGGGATACTGAAATAGTTCTCGCCAATAACACTACGGCGACAAAGCCAAAAGAAAGAGGAATGCTAAAAAAGAAAAAGCAGAGGCATTCAACTAGACCTCCGGCTTTGATGAGCTAGGAGTCGAAGATGGCTTGATCCCGATATAAGCCAGGATTTTCCTCGTGTTGGGCTTAGCTGCCTTGATCAAAGACCTCCACCTTGACTGTTCTATCTGATCAGTGTCGCCAACTTTCGACCAGTCGATAGATTGTTGGCTATCAGCAACCAAGGCGACAGTATTTTCCACGGCAATCTTCATATTCTCATGGCGCACCCTTAACCCAAGATCTTCAGACGGATTGAAACACTTGGCGAGGTCAAGGAAAGTTGCGGGTTCCTCTTTCTTTGGGAAGAAATAAGGAAAAAGCCGCGACAACCCCGCTTTAGCCTGATCAATGCCTCCGCGTGCCTCTGATCCATGAACTTCAAGGAGTGAAAGGGCGTCAAGAAGAGAATCATTGGCGGGTTCATCAAGTTGAAATTCTTGAGCTGTTCTAGCTGTCAAGAAAGAAAAAATTGAGCAACAAACGAGTGCAGAGAAGAAAATACAAAAGAATAATGAGTGGTACTTACCTACGAAGCGGCGACTCTGCGTCGTTAAACGCTTACGGATCGCCTCCTCGCGAGCAGACTGGGCGGCTATGTGATCGCTCAGGGAAGTTTCAGCGGTGTGAAGCCTCTTTCTAAGGTCTTCGACACCAGCAGCGTCAGCCTTGGCTTTATCAGCCTCTGCTCGTGCATCAATAGCATCTGACTCAGCCTTTTTGCGAGCCTTTTCACTTTGCTCTAATTGCTGAGCAAGTGTATTGGCACGATCATTGGCTTCCGCCAGTTTTTCTACAATGGAAGATAAATATAGTTACAAATCTCGACAACAAAGAAGGAACAAAAGAACAGAGGCAAAAAGAAGGAGCAGAGCATTACCTTCAGCTTTATTCGCATATTCACGGTACCCAACAAATTGGGCACCGATGCGAAGAAGATCCTTGATCACAGGCTGTTAACCAAAAAGAGAAAACAAAGAGAAAATGGGGGTATGAGAAAAATATGGTGATGCACAGAAGCAAACAGAGAAAACATAGACACTGACAAAAAAGTAAAGAACTTACATCTTCCATGAGAAGGTTCGAAGAGCTACTCAATTGGAGAGTAGGCTCCGAGACAATCTCCGTCCTTGCCCTTTTCGGTGAAGGGGCTCGGGGGCTCGAAGGAGGAGTAGAAGCGCCGATGTTTTGTTGAGGAGGCGAGGATTCCTCTCCTTCAACTCGTGGCTCTGAAATAACTAGGGTATGTGACATACTCGTTCGAGCAGCCACATCCAAAGCTGGCGTTTCCTCGTCATCATCACTATTGCAAAAGGGTGGCAGTGTAAAAAGCAAGGCAAGCAAAAATTCTTCGAATAGAAAAATAAAAGAGGGAACTTACGAACTGATGATACTCGCAAGATATGGGTCATAAGCTGCCTTTTGCGGTAAAGGAGCAGCTTCTTCGGGTTTAGAAGTCCCGGAATCTTCGACATCACCCCTCTTCCTTTTGTTCTTTGGAGAATCAGCAGGAGGAGGAGATTGGGCCGATGTAGTGTCTTCAGAAGCAGCATCTTTTTCAGCAGATCCCGCAGATTTACGAGAATCTGCGGGTTCATTCACAAAAGAGGAGGCCTCTTGGTTATCATTAGAGATAACGGTCCTTTCTTCGACTTCCCCACCTTCAGGAAGAGGAGGAAGTGAAACAAGATTTGGATGATTCTGTCCAAAAAGAGGGAAGGATATCAGAACGAAGCAAACAATGCAAAAAAGCAAGGCAGTAAAAAATTGCGCGACAATGTTTACCTTAGGAAGCGCATGGGTGGCGCTGTATGGTTTTACGCGACAAGAAGAAGGGATGGCATCTTTTTTGCTGAGGGAGGTGATTTTTCGGACAAGCCTCTCCAGGTCCTTGACTTCCAAATCCACCGACAGCCGATCCACGTCTTCGTTGCCAGTATATTTCCAGAGAGGGAATTTGCGAGCTTGAAGAGGCTGAACTCTACTCTTAAGGAAATACACTATAATCTGGATACCTGACAATTCTTTGCCGCGAGTATTTTGCAACTCATGGATGCGAGCCATCAGGGATTCAGTCGAAGTTCTTTCTTCCTCGGTAGCCTCTGCATCCCAGGAACGGCGACGAAGAATTTTCTCGGCACCGTCAAAAGGAGGAATATTATCCTCGAGGCAGCCATCGTTTTCTTCGCGAATGTACAACCACCTCTTGCGCCAACCTTGAACGGAGTCAGGGAGCTTGACGTCGAAGTAATCAGCAGTGGAGCGAATAGAAATAACAACGCCGCCTATATTATAGGCGACATTGGGAGAGCCATTGCGGCGACAGAAGAAAATGCGCTTCCAAAGCGCCCAATTGGGTGAGACGCCAAGGAAGGCTTCACAAAGCGTGATGAAAATAGAAATGTGGAGGATTGAGTTTGGCGTGAGGTGGTGAAGCTGGAGACCGTAGACATAGAGTAATCCACGGAGGAAAGGATGGATGGGGGTGGATAAACCACGGATGAGATGGTCGACAAAACTTACCCGGTACCCCATTGGAGGGGCTGGGTAGCTTTCTTCACTGGGGAAGCAAACCGCTTTGGGCTTCGTGGTGATTCCCAGTTTCTTCAGGAGGTTCAGGTCTTGGTTTGTGATCTTGGACCTCTCCCACTCCGCAGTTCCTAGATCCGCGGCGGCCATGGAAGAATCAGGAGTGCTGTGCCTGGTTAAGCGACGCGGTGGCATCAACAATGGCAATGGCGAGCAGCAGCGAAGAGAAGAGCTTTGGCAGCAGTGGAGCGCAAGGGGAGATTTTGCAGAGGAGAGCAGAGAACGGCGCGAGCGGAAGTGCTCGAGGAAGAAGAAGGAGATCTTATATAGAGGTGCGGTGAAGCGACGGAACCGTTGGATGAAGAAAGAATGCAGGAGATGATTACCACGTGGCAACGAGGGCAAATTAGTATTTCAACATTGACGAGGTTACAGAACGTGCGCCAGGAAAAGCGGAGGACGTGTGTCCCCCACTTGCACGACGTGTCAACGTGGTGGGAACAGTGGACCCACAAGGCAGAAACAAAATCCCAATTGACAGAGATGAAGAGAATTTGACAAGGGAAAATATGTCGACAAGAAAAATAAAAAGAGAATGGCGACAGGGTTAAATATTCGAATACTCTTGGAGCCTTTGATCAAATACAAGTTTTTGCCCAAATGCTCGGGGGCTACTTTGGAAAAATAGAAAATTTCGAGTATGACAATATAGAAATGGCGAGAGCCTATGACCAAATCCAAGAATTTGTTCATAGCCTCGGGGGCTACTCCCATCGGGAGCGCTGGTCGCGCACCCGATAAATATAAAAATATCGAGAAGGATCATAAATATAGCGGCAAAGGATGCTAATCTGTGGAGCCTACACCCAAGCACAAGTTCTTGGCTGTAGCCTCGGGGGCTACTCCCATCGGGAACGCTGTTCGCGTGCCCGATGAATTTGATCAGAAATAGAGAAAAAGAAGTGAGTATATTTCGAGTTACGCAAATAACTCTACATATACTCCCATCGGGAAGACAAAATAAGTCATCAAATATGACTCAATAAAATGTGCTATTCCAAAGGCGAAAAGCACTCGACAATATATTCTCAGAACGCCAAAGTTGCGATCAATTTCTGAATGCCGCAAATTTGCGAAGGTAAGACCCCAGATCCGTTCTGCTGGGCGTGGCATCGCCAAAGACTGCGCTCTGCTACTTTTATCCGTATCAACAGATACGAAGAAAAATCCTAACGGACGCGTTAGGTACCCGATAAATTTGACTGGGACTTGACAGAATGGTAAGACCTTAAGCGGCACCTGTCGAAGTTTACACCAGTATCCCGAGATCATGTCCGGGGACGTGATCTTGAAGTAGGTTTTTGCGGATTGCCACTAGAGCAGTTAACTAGTACCTGATCCGTCAGATGAACTAGCCCCAACTACCATTATCCCTGTACAATATAGAATTTTATGTGGAGTATGAATAAAAGCTCTCGAACAAAAATAAACGGGAGAGATTTTCCCTGACTCTACGATTCAAGCAAAATCTCGGGGGCTACTGACATAGGCACCCCAAATGGGCCTGCCATAGATGGTACCCGGGATTTACTGAAGGCCCACTATCCGAAGAATAAGAAGATTCGGGAGCCCAAGATGTATTAAGGAAAGCTAGAGTTGTAATAGGAAGTATTATTTGTAATTTGGCGGGACGAGTTAGAAACCGTCCCGGACTCTGTAACTTGTACAATACGAAACCCTCGGCTCCACCTCCTATATAAGGGGGAGTCGAGGGACAAAGAAAGGATCGAATCTACTGTCAACATAACCCTAGTTTTCATAATCGCCGAGTACTTTTCGCCTAAACCTTCGAGATCTACTTGCCCTCTACTTCTAGCAAAACCCTAGTCTACATTTGTACTACTTCCTCACCTGGCGCTTCATCCACTACCGTTGCAGTAGTAGTAGATTTCCCAAATAGAAATTGAAGAGAAGATCTCTCCATAATGATTTATAGCAGCAGGCAGAAATAAAATCAGCACAAACAGTAAATTTCCTTACCAATTCCACTTACCAATAGCGCTTCACTCCCCGGCAACGGCGCCAGAAAATAGTCTTGATGACCCACAAGTATAGGGGGTGTATCGCAGTATCTTCGATAAGTAAGAATGTCGATCCCAACGAGGAGCAGAAGGTGTTGGCAGCAGTTTCGATGGAGGATTCACTGTAAATGCTCACAGACAAGTATTCAGGGGGTTTTGATATTGCAGATAAATAAAGTACAAGTAAATAAAATGCGAGAGAAATAATTGCAGCGAGTGGCCCAATCCTTTTTAGCACAAAGGACAAGCCGGTTTGTTTACTTATAATGACCAAACGTTCCTGAGGACACACGGGGATTTTAGTCTAGTACTTTCGCTTCATGTGGTTTAATAATCTTCATTGTTTTGATAAGTGTTGTGTGGGTGAACCTATGCTAATGCACCGCCCTTCCTAGGACTAATACATACTTGTGATTATACCCCTTGCAAGCATCCGCAACTACAAGAAAGTAATTAAGATAAATCTAACCACAGCCTTAAACTCTGAGATCCTGCGATCCCTCCTGCATCGATATACTAACGGGGGCTCAGGTTTCTGTCACTCCGGCAACCCCGCAATTAGCAACCGAATACAAGATGCACTCCCCTAGGCCCATAAATGGTGAAGTGTCGTGTAGTCGACGTTCACACGACACCACTAGAAGAATGACACCACAACTTAAATATCATAACATTGAATATTACTCAACCATAATTCACTACTAGCATTTAGACTTCACCCATGTCCTCAAGAACTAAACGAACTACTCACGAGACATCATATGGAATACAATCAGAGGTGATATGATGATGAATAACAATCTGAACATAAACCTTGGTTCAATGGTTTCACTCAATAGCATCTACAACAAGCATAGAATAACACCGGGAGAGTTTCCCCTATCAAACAATCAAGATTTAACCCGAATTGCTACAGCGGTGACGAGGTGCAGCGGTGGTGATGGCGGTGTAGATGGTGGAGATGATGATGATGATGATGATGGAGATGATGTCCCGCTCGATGACGATGGCGATGGCGTCGATTTCCCCCTCCGGGAGGGAATTTCCCCGGCGGATTCCTGCCCGCCGGAGAGCTCTTTTCTCTCTGGTGTTCTCCGCCCGCAGAGGCGGTAACCCTTCGTGAGGTCCTCTCTGTGGCTTAGGTTTTCGGGACGAAGGAGTACGCGAAGAAAAGGAGGCGAAAAGGGTCGTGGGCCCCCCAGAGCATAGGGTGGCGCGGCCAGGGCCTGGGCCGCGCCGCCCTATGGTCTGGGCCCACAGTGGCCCCTCTCTTCTTCCCCTTCTGGCTCCCTCCGTCATCTGGAAAAATAGGAATTTTCGTGAAATTCCCTTCCACAGTTGATCTTCCGAAATATTGCGTTCTGACGGTGCTTTTTCCAGCAGAATCCTGGCTCCGGTGCTTGATCCTCCAATGATGATGAAACATGCAAAATAGATGAAATAACATAAGTATTGTATCCCAATATGAAATATATCAATGAATAACAGCAAATTATGATACAAAATAGTGATGCAAATTGGACGTATCAATCCCCCCGATTCTTTTTCCCCGGCGGATTCCTGCCCGCGAGAGCTCTTTTCTCTCTGTTTCTCAGTGCAGAGGCGGTGTAACCCCGGAGAGGTCTCTGGCTTAGGTTTTCGGGACGAAGGAGTACGCGAAGAAAAGGAGGCGAAAAGGGTCGTGGGCCCCCCAGAGCACAGGGTGGCGCGGCCAGGGCCTGGGCCGCGCCGCCCGTGGTCTGGGCCCACAGTGGCTCCTCTCTTCTTCCCCTTCTGGCTCCCTCCGTCATCTGGAAAAATAGGAATTTTCGTGAAATTCCCTTCCACAGTTGATCTTCCGAAATATTGCGTTCTGACGGTGCTTTTTCCAGCAGAATCCTGGCTCCGGTGCTCGATCCTCCAATAATGATGAAACATGCAAAATAGGTGAAATAACATAAGTATTGTGTCCCAATATGAAATATATCAACGAATAACAGCAAATTATGATACAAAATAGTGATGCAAATAGTACTTCTAATTCCACCGCTTATTTTTCTAATCCGTTAAATCGTTAATTGGATGACCAACTGATGGAAGCTGCGATAGATTAGACCAACAAGTGGTGAATTGTGCAAAAGATATGTCCGTGTTTTATGCAAAAGAGTGATATGGGGATCTGGTGGAATCTTGAATTTCCTCTTCAGTGGTAGGCATGCTTCACTTATAGCTGGAGTACATTGCGGACCTGGTGCATTTCGTCAGTACCGATCAGCTATTTTTGCTTATCCGGGAAGAAAAGGTAGTACTAGCCTTTTCTGTGAGATGTCTTTTCAGTGCTACGGAGTTGTCTGTTCACTGCTTGCTTTGTCTGTCGGTGACTTTGCCAAGCTGACTTTGCCATGACTTTGGGTGACTGATATGTGGACCACAGTTGTAAGTGACTCAAAGTCACTGACTTTGGGGACTCGTGAATGCTTCGTATATTTCTGACGGTTTCTGAATTATGTACTCCGTACAACTTTTGTAATATTGGTCAAACTAGTTTTGACCAGGGTTTGTGTAGGGTGTTTTTTTTTGGTTGGTCCAAATGGTGTTGTGTGGTCCAAATGTGATGTATCATCACACCACCATGTGCCCCCCTCCCCCCACCCCACCCCTAGGTTTTGGTAATGCCATTCTGATACATGCTTCTTAGAAGGAGTACATTTTTTCCGTTAGGGCATGACAATTTTGAAAAATTCAAAAAAAAATGGGAAGACAGAATGGTAACATCATTTTCCATGTGATGATGCACCCCTGTGCCAAATTTTGGTTCATTTTAAGAATGTAAGGTGACAAATTACTCGAGGAAGCTAGTTGGAGTAGACGGGCATGATCGGATTGGCATAGGCGATTTATTTTTTGAAGGATGTTATTTTTCATAGACAATATCTGACACAAAAAATAAAATGTTAAGGTCTCATATTATTCTGAATGATTTTGAATTACTTATGACGTTTGGAAGTATTGGTATACATGAGTCCCACATGAAGTTAAATGGTCCAAAAAAAAGTTTCGTACACGTCTCCCAGAAAGTGGAAAGTCGAGTACATGCATGACTTCACGCGTCCACTACTGGATACAGGGAGTCGGAGGCTATAACATAATCGGCCTCATCATCTCTCGCGAGCTCGTCCTCTCCACTCCCCCAACTTGCCTCCCCCACACTGTGAAAACCCCCATCCACTCACCGCACCTCTGAGGCATCGACTTTCCCGTTTCCAACCACAACAGCATGAAGATAGGTATTGCATACGAGGCGGAGCAATAGGCGACCGCCCACGCAGAGGATGCCTCTACGGTAGTGGCCGTCGTGGTGGGTGAGGCTTCACCGGGCACCCAAGCCGCTCGTCTCCTCTGCTTGTCGGATTCTTCGACCTCGGTCGAAATGGGCATCCTGGCCGTCACGACGGGTGAGGCTTCACCGGGCACCCATGCCGCTCGTCTCCTCTGCTTGTCTGGTTCTTCGACCTCGGTCGAAACGGGCGTCCTGGCCGTCGAGCAGAAGGTGGATACCAACGTTGTTTATCCCGCCGAAGATGTGCACGGCGTTGCAGGCCACCACGGCGAGGTCTTCCTAGGCCCGATGCTGGACGCGAACCTCGACCCCTTCGATGATTTCGGCCCAAACGTTCAGTTCCAGGAGGATGTTGAGGGTGATGACGAGGAGGTACTTCTCTTTTACCGAAACTGTCCCAACCCTCTTTGTGTCATATTGCTGTTCACATGGTTTGCACGAGCCTGGTTCTTGATTGATTTGATATCCTACCTTGTTCTTGTAGATGTAATTGATTCTACGATTCGTAAGATCAGATTCTAGTTTAATTTCGACTAATCTGCCATGTAGTCATATAATCAATTTATGTGTTCATACTTAGTGGACTTGCAATTGTTGTGGCTAATGTTCATGGTTGTTCATAGGGTTTCTCATGATTTATTACGATTTCTTCTGCCATTTACTTGTTCTACACATTTAATTTTAGGGTTTCTAAGGTTTGATTATGTTAGTGGAGTATTTATTCGATCTGTCATAAAAAACCTGATTATGTAGTACTTAATAATTCATAGGAGTATTCTGATGACATGGACAACAACAAGGTGCGCAGGGACCGGAAAAGCCGCTATGTTCTCAAGCGGCTGAAGGGTGGTGAAATTCGTTTCTGCATGCGCGGGGAGCTATTTTGCCCATTATGTGGCAAATTTCTCTAGAAGGACATCCACAGCCTGATCCAACATGCGATGGGTGTAGGCCTAAGTACATAGGGGGAAACACCGCCCTGCAACCAAGGCCAAGTACGCATCATATGGCCTCTTCCTCCAGAATTACGTCTTGCCTAGCTTGCTCCACGTCAACGCCCCTGCTGCTGGCCCTCATGCTCCTGGTCATGTTTAAAGTTCATATGTGTAATCTTAATCCCTTTGGAAGTTCAGCATTAAACTCTACTAGTACAACCGTGGTGGTCTTGTGATGTAGTACTCTTTTGATGCATTTGTGATGTAGTAGTACTTTTTTTGAAATGATATAGTACTATCTAAGAAAAGTACTCCCTCCGATTCACATTCATTTCACATCAAGAAATATGGATCAGAGCGAGGGAGTAAATTAAACATGGCATCTCGTGCATGAAGCTTGACATATCGATCAGGTTGGCTAGAATAGCAATACAATGTTGCTCATTAGGCAAATGCATGCCATGTACGATAGTATACATCCAGTAAAGAAGTCTATACTGACATAAAAAAACTACTTTGGGGATGAGAGTCAATTGGGGCATCTACAATATAGAAAATCTTGCTCGTAGATGATTTTGGCTAAGAGGGTTTTACTCACATTACACGTGCCACTTTCCTTGTCTGCAAAACAAGTTCCAATAAAGGGAGAGGAAAGAAGAGGGTATTGTGGGCGAGATTGAACACCTTTTTTATGTGTTAATCTGAGGCCTCGTTTAGATGAGGATTTCGACTTATGCCTAACAGCTCAACACATCCACAAATAACTCTGCTTGCGCACACCACCGTTCATTAAAAATAACAATATTAGCTCGCAAGATTAAGAACAAAGTGAATTTAAGTAACTTGGTAAGCTTTTCAAGCAATATATTCAGAGAAAGAGCACACATGTTCGGCTCAAAATAATCATAAGAGAAGAACAATAAATCTAAGACACCACATGGATTCATACCTTGAGTCGACGCTGGCTCGTAGAAGGGCGGCCGCGCCTCGAGGATGCCGGGGACGTCTCCACCTCGGTCTCACATGTGACTGCTTATCGGCGGGTGGTGCGCCGCGCCATGTAGAAGATCTATCAAGAGATGAGAGCCCGATGACGCTACCGACGCCTCAACCTTGATAGCACCGACTTGTTGCTCCGCACCGAGATGCGCCACGTGCAAGATTTAGCGGATGCACTAATTTTAGAGATATGTCATGATCATTGTAACAAATTTCAACGTGATGATGATTTGATCTTGTACTCGGCCTTGAACATAAGAACTAGTACAATCTCACCTTTTTTTATCATTATCCTTTGCGAGATTTAGCGGTTGCGCCAAATTCAGAGAAATATCATGATCATGGTAACACAATTTTCAATATAATGATGATTTGATGTTGCACTCGACCTTGAACATAAGTACTAGTACGGTCTCACAAATTTGTATCATTATACTTTGCAAGTTTTAGTGGATGCGCCCATTTTCAGAGGTAGATCATGATCATGGTAAGTTGGTAACAAATTTTCAACGTGATGATGATTTGATTTTGCACTCGGCCTTGAACAGAGGTACTAGTACGGTCTCACAATTTTTTATCATTATACTTGGACGGTGGCCAAATTCAAAATCTCATAGCGGCAAAACTTCCCGCCCACAAAATACAAAAATTTCACACGCTTCCAAATTCCCATTCTACCCCTGTGGAGATGGCAGCAAAGTCGGTTGGTGGGGGGGTCTGCCCGTCATTTTTTGGATCACCACCTCCCTAGCCCGGAAACCCTCCCAAAAAAAATTCATTTCCCTCAGACCACCCACCGGAACTTCCCAAGTCCCTCTCTCCCACCTCCACGACCACCGCACCGGAACATCCCCGCCGGACTTCCCTGGCCTACCCGAGGCCTCGCGATCCTCGTCATCCGGCTGCCTGCCGGAGCCGCTTCATCGACGCCGTCATCAACCGGACCGGATCATCCCCGCCGAACCTCGAAACCATATGCTCATCCAGCAGTCTACCGCAGTCGCTTCAGCTGCGGTATCGTCCACCCCGCCGGAGCCGCTTCGCCGGATCCGTCGTCCACCGCATCGGATCTTGCTCACCGACACCGCTGTGCATGAACCGGATCTGCTTCACCGGCGCCGTGCATGATCTAAACTCTTCTACTGTCGCTTTTCTATTGCTTGCCTGCAAGTTCTTGTTTAATCTTGGGGGAACCTGTTTGTGCTAACGACGCGCCGTTACGTTTTTGCAGATGAGATGAGTAACCATGAAGTGTAATGGCCGTCTCTCCAACCCCAAGTAGCACATGTAGCGTACTTCATCACCGGATCTATCAACCCCAGGAAGATCTGCTGTGACTCCCACAGAGTGCTTCTCCTAATGTAAGTCCCTTGTTTTAGCGCCATGTTCTGGGTTCAGTTTCTTGTTTGTCTGAAGCTCTTTTAGTTCATTCCTAGCTATGACCGTAACACGTTGCTATTTTCTACTTCATTGCTAACTTTAAGCGATTGAACATTTTGGTTTGCATTCCCTGCTCTGTAGATGTAGCCATCATAACTTCTATCTTGCTCAGTCGTTGTTACAAAAATTATAGGTATTATAGTAACATCCTGCTATTATTTAGTTCATGGCCAATTTTAAGTAATTGCACATGTTGGTTCGCATTCCCTGCTCTATAGCTTTTGGCATCGTAACTTCTATATTTGGTTTACATTCCCTGCTCTGTAGATCTAGCCATCATAACTTTATCTTGCTCAGTCGTTGTTACAAAAATTATGGCCTGCTACTATGTTGTTTGTGCCAATTTTTTACTCCATGAACATGTTGGCTTGCATTCCCTGTACTACAGGTGATGCCATTGTTTTGTATCTAGTTCATTGTAAGCTAACAAAGTAAGGACTTAGTTTGGCATGCTATCACTCTGCTATCTAGCCTGTAGTACAAATAAACTTGTCATACTACTAGATAATAATTTTGCGTGCCATCTTGTTCTTCAAAAGCTGCATTATTGACTTGTTTCTCTGACTTGGCATGACGCTCACATATGGAAAGCTGAACATATTGGTTTGCATTCCCTCTTATACAAGTTCACAGGTGATCCCACTATATTCTGTATCTGGTCCATCCTAAGCTCCAGCATTAACTATCCTCTATGTGTTGCTCATTACAAGTTTATATCCCGAAACATCTTGATTTGCATCCCCTTCACTATAAGTTCAGGAGTATTATTTAGTTCACGGCCAAAATGAAGTAATTGCACTTGGCACATGTTGGTTCACATTCCCTCCTCTTTAGCTTTTGCCATCGTAACTTCTATTTTTGGTTTACATTCCCTGCTCTGTAGATGTAGCCATCATAACTTCATCTTGCTCAGTCGTTGTTACAAAATTTATAGCCTGCTACTATGTTGTTCATGCCAATTTTGTACTCCCTGAACATGTTGGTTTGCATGGGACTCGACAGTAGTAAGTCTGCTGTTTCATTCTAACATGCTCTGTTATATTGGCTGTTGGTATGCGGCATGCACTCTTTGTTTGCTTATTGTGCGCATTACAATGATCTTGTTATAACGACGAAATGATGAGTTCCAAATTCTTTGGCAAACAATATTGTAGTGTCTTTGCCTTTCCATTGTTGTTGTCTTAACTTGTAATGTCTTTGTTTCAGATATAGGTGCTGCATGGACAACTTAAAAGATTGCCGGATCGCTTCATTGTATTGCTAGGTTTAATTACCATTCAATTTCTCTGGGTTCTGTAATATTTTTTCAATGCCTTGCAGCTGATGTAATATTTAGTTAGTTTTTATAGTTCTTTCGCGCATTTTTTCTTTGGTGCTTGTGGTAAGTGAGGCTATCCGACAGAAATCAATGCTGCGTAAATATTCTCAGTATCTAAATCACGAATTCCCATCCCTTAAACGGCCCAATTAATCGAAATCACATATGTGCCTGCCCGCAAAATCCTAAAGCGCATATTATGCCGGCATATAAACAGCAACTAAACGGGCTGGCCCACTTACTTCTTGGGCCAGCCCATGTGAGTTACGGTGGACCCCACACTCTAATTGGGCTGGCCCACTTGCTTTAAGGTGGACCCCACCACTACTAGGCCGGCCCACTAATTAGTTGGGCCAGCCCATTTGCTTTTGTGGTGGACCCCACATACTAAACGGGCCGGCCCTTCAAGAGGAAAGTGGGACCCACCTGTGTTTTTGGCCCGGCCCACTATCTTGTTGGGCCGGCCCACTTGCAATATGGTGGACCCCACATACTAATTGGGCCGGCCCTTTAACAGGAAAGTGGGGCCCACCTGTGCTTTTGGCCCGGCCCACTATCTTGTTGGGCCAGCCCACTTGCTATATGGTGGTCCCACATGGTAAATGGGCCGGCCCTTTAATAGGAAGGTGGGACCCACCTGTGTTTTTGGCCCGCCCACTATCTTGTTGGGCCCACTATCTTGTTGGGCCCCACTTTCTATATGGTGGACCCCACATAACAAATGGCCCGCCCATTAACAGGAATGTGGGACCCACATGTGTTTTTGGCCCGGCCCACTATCTTGGTGGGCCAGCCCACTTGCTATATTGTGGACCCCACATACTAAATGGGCCGGCCCTTTAACAGGAAGGTGGGACCCACCTATGTTTTTGGCCCGGCCCACTATCTTGTTGCTTGCTATATGGTGGACCCCACATACTAAATGGGCCGGCCCTTTAACAGGATAGTGGGACCCACCATGTGTTTTTGGCCCGGCCCACTAGCTTGTTGGGCCGGCCCACTTGCTATATGGTGGACCCCACACACTAAATGGGCCGCCTTTTAACAGGATAGTGGGACCCACCTGTTTTTGGCCCGGCCCACTTGCTTCTTGGGCCGGCTTGCTGGGGACCCCATGTTAAATGGGCCGGCCCATTTAACTTTTGACCAGTCAACATTAGAGGTTAGGCCCGGCCCACGTAACTAATGGACCAGCCCAGCTATATAGTTGACCGGTCAAACTATGTCATCTGGCCCGGCCCGCTTAAGACGTGGCAGGCCTCGTGTGGGCCTACCATCTACCACGGGGTTTCAGCCGGTTAACGCCGTTAACTGCCAGCCACGTGTCAGTTTGCATGACGTCAGCAGTCAACGGGCTCCCGGAAACACTTCCGCAACGGTCCGATTTTCCGTGGCGGAAGGGCGCCCAAGCGCGACGGACCGAAAAAATCGTCGTTGGACTTTGCCTGACGCAGTTTCGACAACAGAACCCATATCGTCGGGTTAGGCCCATAGGGACGAATGCCGATTAGTTGACGTGTTTCCGGACGATCTTGGTATGCCCCCGGATCGGGATATCGAGTTTATCATCGAGTTAATCCCTGGAACAGGACCTATAGCCCAGAGAGCCTATAGTATGAACCCAGCGGAGTTAGTCGAGCTGAAGAAGCAACTGGATGATATGTTGTTCAAAGGTCTGATTCGACCAAGTGCGTCGCCTTGGAGATCACCAGTGTTGTTTGTGGATAAGAAGGATGGTGCCAATCGGTTATGTACGGATTATCGTAAACTTAACGATGTCACCATCAAAAACAAATACCCCTTGCCAAAGATAGAAGACCTGTTTGACCAGTTGACCGGTGCCACAGTGTTCTCTAAGATTGATCTTAGGACTGGTTACCATCAGCTGAAGATCCGTGCATCGGATATCCCCAAGACTGCCTTTACCACCAGATATGGGTTGTATGAGTACAATGTCATGTCATTTGGATTAACCAATGCCCCTGCCTACTTCATGAACCTCATGAATAAGATTTTCATGAACTTTCTGGATAAGTTTGTCGTTGTCTTCATCGACGACATCCTTATCTACTCCAAAACCGAAGAGGAACACGAGCAACATTTGGAGGTTATCCTAGAAACCCTTAGGCAGCACAAGTTGTACGCCAAGTTCAGCAAGTGCGAGTTTTGGTTGAAAGAAGTTGGATTCCTGGGACACATCTTGTCTGCAGGAGGAATTGCTGTAGACCCAGCCAAAATCAAAACCGTTGAAGAATGGAAAACCCCAACCACACAGACCGAGGTCCGTGCATTTCTTGGATTAGCCGGATATTACCGCAGATTTGTTGAAGGATTCTCAAGCATTGCCCGGCCAATGACACAGCTGTTAAAGAAAGACAAGAAGTTTGAATGGACTGATAAATGTGAAGCCAGCTTCCAGCAACTTAAAACCAGACTAACCACAGCCCCCATCCTAATCATGCCGGACATCACCAAGCCCTTTGACGTCTATTGTGACGCATCTAAGATTGGTCTTGGATGTGTGTTGATGCAAGAAGGAAAGGTGATATCTTATCTGTCCCGGCAGTTGAAGCAGCATGAGCAGAATTACCCAACCCATGACCTCGAACTTGCAGCCGTAGTGTTAGCCTTGAAAGTTTGGCGTCATTACCTCATGGGTAATCGATGCGAGATCTATTCGGATCACAAGAGCCTGAAGTATATCTTCACACAGAAGGAGCTGAATATGAGGCAAAGAAGATGGTTAGAGCTAATCAAGGATTACGATATGGAAATCCACTATCACCCCGGCAAGGCCAATGTGGTAGCAGATGCTTTGAGCAGACAACCGTGTCAGCTGAACTCCATGATAGCCGCAGAACAGCCTAGCCTGCATGAAGAGTTTGAACAGTTTAGGTTGGAGCTAGTTAGTGAAGGATATCTAGCCAGCATAGAGCTGCAACCTACTTTGATTAGCCAAATCAAGGAAGCCCAGAAGGGAAATGCCAGCATTGACGGAATCAAGAGTCATGCAGTAGGAAAGGCACCGGGATTCACGGAAGATGAAGAAGGAGTACTTTGGTACAACGGTCGCCTATGTGTGCCGTCAGACTCAGAATTGAAGCAAGTCATACTGAAGGAGGCCCACGACACCCTATACTCTATCCACCCCGGAGGTACCAAGATGTACCAAGATTTGAAGGAACAATTTTGGTGGCATGGAATGAAGCGAGAAATCGGGAGCTACATAGCTAAGTGTGATATCTGTCAGAGAGTCAAGGCAGAACATCAACGACCCGCCGGACTGTTGCAACCCTTACAGATTCCGGAATGGAAGTGGGACTCAGTCGGAATGGACTTTATCACCGGACTGCCCAAATCTAGCAAAGGAAATGATTCTATTTGGGTAGTGGTAGACAGATTAACCAAGGTAGCCCATTTTATCCCTGTCAAGACCACTTATCAAGGCCCGAAGCTAGCAGAGTTGTACATCTCAAGAATAGTCGCCCTGCACGGAACCCCGAAGTCAATAGTGTCAGATAGAGGATCACAGTTCACCTCAAGATTCTGGCAGAAGGTACATGAAGGACTTGGAACCCGGCTGAATTTCAGCACCGCTTATCACCCCCAGACTGACGGACAGACTGAAAGAGTCAACCAGATACTTGATACGTCTCCAACGTATCGATAATTTCTTATGTTCCATGCTACTTTATTGATGATACCTACATGTTTTATGCACATTATATGTCATATTTATGCATTTTCTGGAACTAACCTATTAACAAGATGTCGAAGAGCCAGTTGTTGCTGTTTTTGGTTTCAGAAATCCTAGTAAGGAAATATTCTCGGAATTGGACGAAACTTTCGCCAGGGTCCTATTTTTGCACGAAGCTTCCAGAGACCGAAGAGATAACGAAGTGGGGCCACGAGGCAGCCAGGGCATAGGGCGGCGCGGCCCGGGCCGCGCCGCCTGCCCCCTGGGCACCTCGTGTGGCCCCCCGCGTTGCCCTTCCGCCTACTTAAAGTCTCCGTCGCGAAACCCCTACCGAGAGCCACGATACGGAAAACCTTCCAGAGACGCCGCCGCCGCGAATCCCATCTCGGGGGATTCAGGAGATCGCCTCCGGCACCCTGCCGGAGAGGGGATTCATCTCCCGGAGGACTCTACACCGCCATGGTCGCCTCCGGAGTGATGAGTGAGTAGTTCACCCCTGGACCATGGGTCCATAGCAGTAGCTAGATGGTCGTCTTCTCCTTGTTGTGCTTCATTGTTGGATCTTGTGAGCTGCCTAACATGATCAAGATCATCTATCTGTAATACTATATGTTGTGTTTGTCGGGATCCGATGGATAGAGAGTACTATGATTATGGTGATTATCAATCTATTGTTTATGTGTTGTTTATGATCTTGCATGCTCTCCGTTATTAGTAGAGGCTCTGGCCAAGTTTTTGCTCTTAACTCCAAGAGGGGGTATTTATGCTCGATAGTGGGTTCATGCCTTCATTGACACCTGGGATCGTGACAGTAGTTCTAAGGTTGTGATGTGCTGTTGCCACTAGGGATAAAACATTGATGCTATGTCTAAGGATGTAGTTGTCGATTACATTACGCACCATACTTAATGCAATTGTCTGTTGCTTAGCAACTTAATACTGAATGGGGTTCGGATGATAACCTGAAGGTGGACTTTTTAGGCATAGATGCAGTTGGATGGCGGTCTATGTACTTTGTCGTAATGCCCGATTAAATCTCACTATATTTATCATATCATGTATATGCATTGTCATGCCTTTCTCTATTTGTCAATTGCCCGACTGTAATTTGTTCACCCAACATGCTTTTATCTTATGGGAGAGACACCTCTAGTGAACTGTGGACCCCGGTCCTATTCTTTACATAGCATACAATCTACTGCAATTGTGTTTACTGTTTTTCTTTGCAAACATCTTCCACTCGATACGCTTCATCTTTTGTTACAGCTGAGATTGACAACCTCACTGCTTCGTTGGGGCAAAGTACTTTGGTTTTGTTGTGCAGATTCCGCGTTGGCGCCGGAATCCCTGGTGTTGCGCCGCATCACATTTCGCGACCATCAACCTTCAACGTGCTTCTTGGCTCCTCCTGGTTCGATCAACCTTGGTTTCTTTCTGAGGGAAAACTTGCCACTGTGCGCATCATACCTTCCTCTTGGGGTTCCCAACGGACGTGTACATCTACGCGCATCAAGCTGTTTTCTGGCGCCGTTGCCGGGGAGATCAAGACACGCTGCAAGGGGAGTCTCCACTTCTCAATCTCTTTACTTTGTTTTGTCTTGCTTTATTTTATTTACTACTTTGTTTGCTGCACCTAAACAAAATACAAAAAAATTAGTTGCTAGTTTTACTTTATTTATTGTCTTGCTCTCTATATCAAAAACACAAAAAAATTAGTTACTTGCATTTACTTTATCTAGTTTGCTTTATTTACTGTTGCTAAAATGAATACCCCTGAAAATACTAAGTTGTGTGACTTCACAAATGCAAATAATAATGATTTCCTATGCACACCTATTGCTCCACCTGCTACTACAGCAGAATTCTTTGAAATTAAACCTGCTTTACTGAACTTGGTTATGAGAGATCAATTTTCTGGTGTTAGTTCTGATGATGCTGCTGCCCATCTCAATAATTTTGTTGAACTTTGTGAAATGCAAAAGTATAAAGATGTAGATGGTGATATTATTAAATTGAAAGTGTTTCCTTTCTCATTAAGAGGAAGAGCTAAAGATTGGTTGCTATCTTTGCCTAAGAATAGTATTGATTCATGGACTAAATGCAAGGATGCTTTTATTGGTAGATATTATCCTCCCGCTAAAATTATATCTTTGAGAAGTAGCATAATGAATTTTAAGCAATTAGATACTGAACATGTTGCTCAAGCATGGGAGAGAATGAAAACTTTGGTAAAGAATTGCCCAACCCATGGACTGACTACTTGGATGATCATCCAAACCTTCTATGCAGGACTAAATTTTTCTTCGCGGAATTTATTGGATTCAGCTGCTGGAGGTACCTTTATGTCCATCACATTGGGGGCGGCTACAAAACTTCTTGATGATATGATGATAAATTACTCTGAATGGCACACGGAAAGAGCTCCACAAGGTAAGAAGGTAAATTCTGTTGAAGAAACCTCTTCCTTGAGTGATAAGATTGATGTGATTATGTCTATGCTTGTGAATGGTAGATCTAATGTTGATCCAAATAATGTTCCTTTAGCTTCATTGGTTGCTCAAGAAGAAAATGTTGATGTGAATTTCATTAAAAATAATAATTTCAACAACAATGCTTATAGGAACAACTCTGGTAATAACTATAGGCCATATCCTTCTGCTAATGGTAATGGTTATGGTAATTCTTATGGGAATTCTTACAACAATAATAGGAGTGTACCCTCTGGTCTTGAAGCTATGCTTAAAGAATTTATTAGTACACAAACTGCTTTTAACAAATCTGTTGAGGAAAAGCTTGATAAAATTGATACTATTGCTTCTAGAGTTGATAGACTTGCCTCCGATGTTAATCTTTTAAAATTGAAAGTTATGCCTAATAATGATATTGATAATAAGATTACTACTACAGCAAATGCCATCCAAGTTAGAATTAATGAGAATATAAGATTAATGGCTGAATTGCGTGCTAGGTGGGATAGAGAAGAAAATGAAAAACTAGCTAAAGAGAATAATGTAGCTAAAGTTTGGACTATTACCACCACTAGTAATGCTAATTCTTCACATGTTGCTGCACCTCCTACTACCAATGGTAAAATAATTGGTGTTGGCAATGTTTCTACTCCTAGTGCAAAGCGAACAAAACTGCCTGAAATTGCTAAAACTGCTGAAACTGCTTGTGATAAAACTGCTGAAATTTTTTCCAACCTTGGGAACAATGATCCCATTGCTGTAGCTCATAATGATTTAGATTTTGATGATTGCCACATCTCTGAAGTTATAAAGTTCTTACAAAAACTTGCTAAAAGTCCCAATGCTAGTGCTATAAATTTAGCCTTTACAAAACATATTACAAATGCTCTCATAAAAGCTAGAGAAGAGAAACTAAAACTTGAAACTTCTATTCCTAGAAAGTTAGAAGATGGTTGGGAGCCCATCATTAAAATGAAATTCAATGACTTTGAATGTAATGCTTTATGTGATCTTGGTGCAAGTATTTCTGTTATGCCTAAAAAGATTTATGATATGCTTGACTTGCCACCATTGAAGAATTGTTATTTGGATGTTAATCTTGCTGATAATGTTAAAAAGAAACCTTTGGGGAGGATTGATAATGTGCACATTACGGTTAACAATAACCTTGTCCCCGTTGATTTTGTTGTCTTGGATATCGAATGCAATGCATCTTGTCCTATTGTGTTGGGAAGACCTTTTCTTCGAACCGTTGGTGTTGTTATTGATATGAGGGAAGGTAATATTAAATATCAATTTCCTCTCAAGAAAGGTATGGAACACTTCCCTAGAAAGAGAATGAAGTTGCCTTTTGATTCTATTATTAGAACAAGCTATGATGTTGATGCTTCTACTCTCGATGTTACTTGATTTGCACTTTCTGCGCCTAGCTGAAAGGCGTTAAAGAAAAGCGCTTATGGGAGACAACCCATGTTTTTTTACCTACAGCAATTTTTTGTTTTGTTGAGTCTTGGAAGTTGTTTACTACTGTAGCAACCTCTCATTATCATGTTTTTGTGCCAAGTAAAGTTTCTATGTCAAAGTTGATGTTATATTTGGGATCGCTGCGCAGAAACAGCATTGCTGTCTGTCACGAATCTGGGCACAGTTCTCTGTAGAAAATTCGAAAAAATCTGCCAATTTACGAGCGTGATCCTCAGATATGTACGCAACTTTCATTAGTTTTGAGTTTTTCCATTTGAGCAAGTCTGGTGCCAGCTTTAAATTCGTCTTTATGGACTGTTCTGTTTTTGACAGATTCTGCCTTTTATTTCGCATTGCCTCTTTTGCTATGTTGGATTTATTTCTTTGATCCATTAATGTCCAGTAGCATTATGCAATGTCCAGAAGTGAAAATAATGATTGTGTCACCTCTGAATGTGTGAATTATTAATTGTGCACTAACCCTCTAATGAGTTTGCTTGAAGTTTGGTGTGAAGGAAGTTTTCAAGGGTCAAGAGAGGAGTATGATATACTATGATCAAGAGGAGTGAAAGCTCTAAGCTTGGGGATGCCCCCGTGGTTCACCCCTGCATATTTTAAGAAGACTCAAGCGTCTAAGCTTGGGGATGCCCAAGGCATCCCCTTCTTCATCGACAACATCATCAGGTTCCTCCCCTGAAACTATATTTTTATTCAATCACATCTTGTGTTCTTTACTTGGAGCGTCGGTTTGTTTTTGTTTTTGTTTTTGTTTGAATAAAATGGATCCTAGCATTCACTTTGTGGGAGAGAGACACGCTCCGCTGTTGCATATGGACACATGTGTCCTTAGGCTTTACTCATAATGTTCAGGCGAAGTTTCTTCTTCGTTAAATTGTTATATGGTTGGAATTGGAAAATGCTACATGTAGTAATTCTAAAATGTCTTGGATAAATGTGATACTTGGCAATTGTTGTGCTCATGTTTAAGCTCTTGCACCATATGCTTTGCACCTATTAATCAAGAAATACATAGAGCATGCTAAAATTTGATTTGCATATTTGGTCTCTCTAAGGTCTAGATAATATCTAGTATTGAGTTTTGAACAACAAGGAAGACAGTGTAGAGTCTTATAATGTTTACAATATGTCTTTTATGTGAGTTTTGCTGCACTTGTTCATCCTTGAGTTTGCTTCAAATAACCTTTCTAGCCTAAACCTTGTATCGAGAGGGAATACTTCTCATGCATCCAAAATCCTTGAGCCAACTACTATGCCATTTGTGTCCACCATACCTACCTACTACATGGTATTTCTCCGCCATTCCAAAGTAAATTGCTTGAGTGCTACCTTTAAAATTCCATCATCCACCTTTGCAATATATAGCTCATGGGACAAAATAGCCTTAAAAACTATCGTAGTATTGAATATGTACTTATGCACTTTATATTTTATTAAGTTGCTTGTTGTGCGATAACCATGCTTCTGGGGAACGCCATCAACTATTGTTGAATATCATGTGAGTTGCTATGCATGTCCGTCTTGTCTGAAGGATCTATCATTTTAGTGGTTGGAGCATGCAAAATTGTTAGAGAAGAACATTGGGCCGCTAACTAAAGCCATGAATCATGGTGGAAGTTTCAGTTTTGGACATATATCCTCAATCTCATATGAGAATAATCATTGCTACATGCTTATGCATTTAAGAGGAGTCCATTATCTGTTGTCCATGTTGTCCCGGTATGGATGTCTAAGTTGAGAATAATCAAAAGCGAGAAATCCAAAATGCGAGCATTCTCCTTAGACCTTTGTACAGGCGGCATGGAGGTACCCCTTTGTGACACTTGGTTGAAACATGGCATGCGAAGACCCGGTAGTCCAAGCTAAGTAGGACGAGGTGCGGGCACTATTAGTATACTATGCATGAGGCTTGCAACTTGTAAGATATAATTTACATAACTCATATGCTTTATTACTACCGTTGACAAAATTGTTTCATGTTTTCAAAATAAAAGCTCTAGCACAAATACAGCAATCGATGCTTTCCTCTTTGAAGGACCATTCTTTTACTTTTATGTTGAGTCAGTTTACCTATCTCCTTCCACCTTAAGAAGCAAACACTTGTGTGAACTGTGCATTGATTCCTACATACTTGCATATTGCACTTGTTATATTACTTTATGTTGACAATATCCATGAGATATACATGTTATAAGTTGAAAGCAACCGCTGAAACTTAATCTTCCTTTGTGTTGCTTCAACACCTTTACTTTGATTTATTGCTTTATGAGTTAACTCTTATGCAAGACTTATTGATGCTTGTCTTGAAGTACTATTCATGAAAAGTCCTTGTCATATGATTCACTTGTTTACTCATGTCATTACCTTTGTTTTGATCGCTGCATTCATTACATATGTTTACAAATAGTATGATCAAGATTATGATGGCATGTCACTTCAGAAATTATCTTTGTTATCGTTTTACCTGCTCGGGACGAGCAGAACTAAGCTTGGGGATGCTGATACGTCTCCAACGTATCGATAATTTCTTATGTTCCATGCTACTTTATTGATGATACCTACATGTTTTATGCACATTATATGTCATATTTATGCATTTTCTGGAACTAACCTATTAACAAGATGCCGAAGAGCCAGTTCTTGTTTTCTGCTGTTTTTGGTTTCAGAAATCCTAGTAAGGAAATATTCTCGGAATTGGACGAAACTTTCGCCGGGGTCCTATTTTTGCACGAAGCTTCCAGAAGACCGAAGAGAAGTGGGGCCACGAGGCAACCGGGGGCATAGGCAGGCGCGGCGGGCCTGGCCGCGCCGGCCTGCCTGGGCACCTCGTGTGGCCCTGCGTTGCCCTTCCGCCTACTTAAAGTCTCCGTCGCGAAACCCCGTACAGAGAGCCACGATACGGAAAACCTTCCAGAGACGCCGCCGCCAATCCCATCTCGGGGGATTCAGGAGATCGCCTCCGGCACCTGCCGGAGAGGGGATTCATCTCCGGAGGACTCTACACCGCCATGGTCGCCTCCGGAGTGATGAGTGAGTAGTTCACCCCTGGACCATGGGTCCATAGCAGTAGCTAGATGGTCGTCTTCTCCTTGTTGTGCTTCATTGTTGGATCTTGTGAGCTGCCTAACATGATCAAGATCATCTATCTGTAATACTATATGTTGTGTTTGTCGGGATCCGATGGATAGAGAGTACTATGATTATGGTGATTATCAATCTATTGTTTATGTGTTGTTTATGATCTTGCATGCTCTCCGTTATTAGTAGAGGCTCTGGCCAAGTTTTTGCTCTTAACTCCAAGAGGGAGTATTTATGCTCGATAGTGGGTTCATGCCTTCATTGACACCTGGGATCGTGACAGTAGGTTCTAAGGTTGTGATGTGTTGTTGCCACTAGGGATAAAACATTGATGCTATGTCTAAGGATGTAGTTGTCGATTACATTACGCACCATACTTAATGCAATTGTCTTAGCAACTTAATACTGAATGGGGTTCGGATGATAACCTGAAGGTGGACTTTTTAGGCATAGATGCGGTTGGATGGCGGTCTATGTACTTTGTCGTAATGCCCAATTAAATCTCACTATATTTATCATATCATGTATATGCATTGTTATGCCTTTCTCTATTTGTCAATTGCCCGACTGTAATTTGTTCACCCAACATGCTTTTATCTTATGGGAGAGACACCTCTAGTGAACCCCGGTCCTATTCTTTACATAGCATACAATCTACTGCAATGTGTTTATTGTTTTCTTTGCAAACATCTTCCACTCGATACGCTTAATCCTTTGTTACAGCAAGCCGGTGAGATTGACAACCTCACTGTTTCGTTGGGGCAAAGTACTTTGGTTTTGTTGTGCGGATTCCGCGTTGGCGCCGGAATCCCTGGTGTTGCGCCGCATCACATTTCGCGACCATCAACCTTCAACGTGCTTCTTGGCTCCTCCTGGTTCGATCAACCTTGGTTTCTTTCTGAGGGAAAACTTGCCGTTGTGCGCATCATACCTTCCTCTTGGGGTTCCCAACGGACGTGTACATCTACGCGCATCAATACTCGAGGACATGCTCATGAGCCTGTGTACTGGAATATGGATCCAAGTGGGAAGACTGCTTGCCTTACGCAGAATTTTCGTACAACAACAGTTACCAAGCCAGCTTACAGATGGCCCCTTTGAAGCCCTGTACGGAAGGAAGTGCCGTACCCCTCTGAATTGGTCGGAAGTCGGAGAAAGCCAAGTCTTTGGACCAGATGTTCTTCGAGAAGCCGAAGAGAAGGTGCACAAGATCCGCGAGTACCTCAAGACTGCGCAATCAAGACAGAAGAGCTACGCCGACAAGAGACGCCGAGAGATGACCTTCGAGATTGGAGATTTTGTTTATCTCAAGGTGTCACCCCTCAAAGGAATGCAAAGATTCCAGCTGAAAGGAAAGCTCGCGCCCCGATATGTCGGACCCTTCAAAGTTCTGAGTCGCCGAGGAGAAGTATCCTATCAACTGGAACTACCGGAAGAAATGGCGGCTGTGCACAATGTGTTCCACATCTCACTGCTCCGGAAGTGCCTTGAAGTACCGGAGAAGACCGAAGTGTTCAAGAATATTGATCACAGATCGGTGGACATCAACTCAGATTTGACATATCGCGAAGTGCCTATTCGCATCCTGGAAGAAGCATACAGAACCACCCGCACCAGGAGTATCAAGTTCCTGAAGATTCAGTGGAGCAATCACACTGAAGAAGAAGCCACCTGGGAGCGAGAAGAAGACATGAAGAAGGAATACCCAGATCTCTTTAGTACCTAGTTTTCTTTAAGATCTCGGGACGAGATCTTTTGTAAGGGGGAAGGGTTTGTAACATCCCAAAAATTCAATAAAGAGATAAAGAGAGAAATTCCCAAAACCCAAATTTGAGAACCAACAAAAACTTTTTCACAACACAAGTGCTATGCATATATTCATCTTTGATTATTATGTTAAGTGTGCAATTGCCATGATAATTGCTTGTGAGTGAACCATGATACTAAAACCCTAACCCATGATCCCTTGATCAACCAAAAAAGAAAAATAAAAGAACAAAAGAAATGGAAAATAGAATTAACACTCACATATGGTTTAAGCCATTTTTACAAATCTTTGACCTAGACCACTTTGGCTTGCACCATTAGTTGTAAATGGATACTAAACACTTATTAACACTCTTGGAATCAAAGAAACTCAAATCAAATCAAATTTGAATGAAATATGAGCTCACATGCACTAATGGTCACTTTTGACTTTTATAACCTGATGCCTACTTTGAGCTCTGTTATTTCAAAAATTCTAAACCAAACTTTGTCAAACCTTTGCACCTCATCCAAGTCAACATAAAAGTGAACAACTTTGCTCAAGCAACCCCATACAAATTCTTTCTAGATTCAAATATATCATCAAGCAAAGTTGGAACCAGATTTGAAAATGAAGATCATATGCAATTTGGATTTTTGCAAAACTAATCAAATTTGACCACCACCACCACCATTCTACTGCAAATAATATATGATTCAAACCCACCAAAATTCACTCAAAAATTCGAAAATAAAGTTCTTGTGGCCATTTCATCAAACACTTGGTGGGCATCACCTGCCAACTCCATGCAATGCAATATCCGGTGGATTTTGGCCTCAACCATCAAGCCTAGGTCACCTCCATACACCATTGACCTCTATGAGCATTGCTGCGAGAAGGGACAAGATGAGGTACACGAAATCATCACCATTTGCACGAGCATGCCATGCCGTGGCATGGCATGGCATCATCATGCCACATCTCTCTGCTTTCGCCACCATGCACCACCATGTCATGGTGTGCACCCTCCTGATCATCACCTGGACACGAGCCTCGACCAAATGGTGCACGGAGACGAGTCAGAACACGTGACGCCGAGCACGCCCAGACGTGCGCGCACGCCCGGACGCGCACGCGGCGTCGCGACAGCGCCGACCTGTCGTCGCCGAACGACTCCGTTGACCCCAGCCCCACGCCTCCGGCGCCCGCGCTTCACGCCACGGTGAGCGCCCAGACACCGCCATTGGTCGCGGGAACGCCGTGCGCCACGCCCACGCCGGCGACGTCCGCCACGGACCTGCAAGCTCCCGTCAAGCTCACGCACGCGCCATGGCCTCGTTTTCAACACGTCACGCTTCGTCACGCCAGGACATCGCCCACTCGTATCATCGCCGTGCCCCTGCGCCGCGCGTAGCATCGTCGGCGACGATGACTTCACCCCGGCCCCGCACACGCCTCGCCCTATAAATTGAGCACTCCCCTCTCAAGCGAGCACACCTCTCCTTCCCTTCTCATCACGAGTCGCCTAGCCACCTCGCCCTGCTCGATTAGCCACCGCCGCCGTCCAATTTGCCACCGGAGCCGCGGAGGGAGTGCTGAGAAGCTCGCCGCCGTTGGAGCCACCTCGGCGACGCATCTTGCAGAGCGCCTCACCGTCGTCGAAAACCTCCCCACGCATGCCCACCCTCGCTGGAGCCTCGGTGGGCAGCCGACCCTACTCGCCACCGGTGCCTTCCCTTCTCGCAGGAACGACGACGCTTGTCGTCCGTTCGATCCGTCCTAATCCTACGGCTCACCCTCCCCATACCGATTCGGTGTTTAAAACCCAGCGGCGCGTGGCCCCACGCTGTCGCGCCCGTTGCGTGGACGCGCTACGGGCGGCCCACTTCCCTCTTCCCTGCAGCCCGTTTATTTTCCCGCCTAAGCCCAATAATTCAAATTGGAATTTTCGAATTTCATTAATTACCTTCTGATGCTGTTTTCAAAATTAATAGAATAAAATCCACTAAACCAAATTTGACAAATTTTTATATATTTGGAAACCTTGTGAAAATATCTACAAAACTACACTGGTCCCAACCCTAGATTATTTGTAGAATAAATCTGACAAAATAAACAAGGCAGGGCCTTTTTCCACTTCAATTAATTATTAAAAATTAAATAAAAATGCTTTTAAGTTGAAACCAACTCTCAAAAATCATATTTCAATATATCTATCTGAATATGTAAAATATTGCATAGTTGTTTGTATGATCATGGCTTTGTTTAAAAATTGGCCCTATGGCTATTTCTAGTGCTTTTTAAATAAACTTATCATTTATTAATATGTATGAGAGCATCTCTCTCATTTAAATCTTGTCTCAACTAAGTTAATATGAGGTAGACACCATGGTCATTTTAAACTCATATTAAATTAGTTGATGATATTAAATCATTAATCATGAGTTATTAAAAGGCATGAGGTGATGTACCTCATTTAAATCATTTTCCCAAATAATACTTATGAAGAGGTTGACTTTGGTCAACCTAGGTCATATGATATTAATTGAGGAAATTAAATCTTAATAAGATTCAATGAGAGGAAATTATTTTCTCTCAAGAAATAAATAGAAACTCTAATTAATATTTATAATGAGAGGAAATTATTTTTCTTAAGAATAAAATTAAATCAACTCACCTAATAAGCATGTTGATTGATAGCTTAGTAGAAGTGATTTATGTGTGTGCTTAGTCTAGTACTTAAGCTTTGTGTGGTGATTGTGTGTATTATACTCGTATTTAGACGCTAGTACCGAGGAGTACACCGAGGAGGAGGAGGTCTACTTCCAGGAAGAGGAAGACCACTTTGATCAGTACACCACCCAAGGCAAGCTAATACCCTTGCAAAGTGCAAAGCTCTACAAGAGCAAGGCACCACCACATTTTACTTTATGTTTACTTTACTTACAAGCTTTATTGCTTTATTTTATCAAGGTACTTTTTGATTCATGATTCACTTGGTCTAGAGTAGAACAATATCATCAAAGTTAGTCTATGGCAATCAAGCTAAGTTAGCACCCCTCATGACTAGTGGCTAGTGCTAAATAACTAAAATTGACTACTCTAGATGGGAACATTGTGATATGAAATGACTTTGAAGGATTGAAGGTGAATATGACTTGAATGAAATGAATGACTTGGTGACTTGGTTAAAAACTAATGGTTGGGTTTGGATGCGATACCTTTCCAATATACAAGTACCCCCACAATACCTGATTATGGGTAGGGTCTAACTAGAAGTTTATATGTCTTAGTATGGGTTCCCTCTAAACAAGCGTCATAGGGGTTATGCCGAGGCTGCCTCCGAGAATGTGAAATGACGTGAATGAGGTGAATGTCCGGCCCAAGCCCTGTGCAGTTCCCAGGCTGACGGTTTGTCTTCACTGGGAGGCCAAGCTCATGGAGGTGCCTATACTAGGGTGTGTAAGTGAAAGGTTAGAGTTGATGATCCGCGTACTAAGTTACGATTATTCAGTTATCTCGACGGATGTAATCAAATGTTGTGGCACAAGTGTGCAACCTCTGCAGAGTGTAAAACTATTCGAATAGCCGTGTCCACGACACGGACAATTGGAAGGCCATATGTTCCGTCATAGAAATTTACTTGAACAGAATGGTTGAACTTGAAGTGGTGACTTGAATTGGAAAACACAACCGAGTTGTGGGAATGACACTAATGTTCTCACTTGAGCTAGTTAACTTATGCTTAGTCTTTATGAAATACTTATGAATTAAAACTGGCTTTATGCAAATCAAACTAGAGCTTAGCACCCCTTATTAAAATTGATCATAGTTACTTAGTATTAGTTTGCGAGTACTTTGAAGTATGCTGATACGTCTCCAACGTATCGATAATTTCTTATGTTCCATGCTACTTTATTGATGATACCTACATGTTTTATGCACATTATATGTCATATTTATGCATTTTCGGAACTAACCTATTAACAAGATGCAGAAGAGCAGTTGTTGTTTTTGCTGTTTGGTTTCAGATCCTAGTAAGGAAATATTCTCGGGATTGGATTCGCCCCGGGTCCTATTTTTGCACGGAGCTTCAGAAGACCGAAGAGGGAAGGAAGTGGGGCCACGGGCGCACACCCATAGTGCGGCGCGGCCCGGGCCCAGCGCGCCGACCTAGGGTGTGGGGCCCTCGTGTGGCCCCCCGTGTTGCCCTTCCGCCTACTTAAAGCCTCCGTCAAACCCCCAGTACCGAGAGCCACGATACGGAAAACCTTCCGGAGACGCCGCCGCCGAATCCCATCTCGGGGGATTCGGGAGATCGCCTCCGGCACCCTGCCGGAGAGATTCATCTCCCGGAGGACTCTACACCGCCATGGTCGCCTCCGGAGTGATGAGTGAGTAGTTCACCCCTGGACCATGGGTCCATAGCAGTAGCTAGATGGTCGTCTTCTCCTTGTTGTGCTTCATTGTTGGATCTTGTGAGCTGCCTAACATGATCAAGATCATCTATATGTAATTCTATATGTTGTGTTTGTCGGGATCCGATGGATAGAGAATACTATGTTATGGTGATTATCAATCTATTGTTTATGTGTTGTTTATGATCTTGCATGCTCTCCGTTACTAGTAGAGGCTCTGGCCAAGTTTTGCTCTTAACTCCAAGAGGGGTATTTATGCTCGATAGTGGGTTCATGCCTCCATTGAATGCAGGACGGTGTGGAAAGTTCTAAGGTTGTGGATGTGTTGTTGCCACTAGGGATAAAACATTGATTCTATGTCTAAGGATGTAGTTGTCGATTACATTACGCACCATACTTAATGCAATTGTCTGTTGCTTTGCAACTTAATACTGGAGGGGATAACGAAGGTGGACTTTTTAGGCATAGATGCGGTTGGATGGCCGGTCTATGTACTTTGTCGTAATGCCCAATTAAATCTCACTATATTTATCATATCATGTATATGCATTGTTATGCCTTTCTCTATTTGTCAATTGCCCGGCTGTAATTTGTTCACCCAACATGCTTTATCTTATGGGAGAGACACCTCTAGTGTTTGTGGACCCCGGTCCTATTCTTTACATAGCATACAATCTGCTGCAATTGTTTACTTTTTTCTTTGCAAACATCTTCCACTCGTTACGTTTAATCTTTGTTACAACAAGCCGGTGAGATTGACAACCTCCCTGTGATTCGTTGGGGCAAAGTACTTGGGCTGTGTTGTGGAGGTTCCGCGTTGGCGCCGGAATCCCTGGTGTTGCGCCGCATCACATTTCGCGACCATCAACCTTCAACGTGCTTCTTGGCTCCTACTGGTTCGATTAAACCTTGGTTTCATACTGAGGGAAACTTGCTTCTATACGCATCATACCTTCCACTTGGGGTTCCCAACGGACGTGGGCCCAAGCCCTGTGCAGTTCCCGGGTTGACGGTTTGTTTTCACCGGGAGGCCAAGCTCATGGGGAGAGGTGCCTATACTAGGATGTGTAAGTGAAAGGTTAGAGTTGATGATCCGCGTACTGAGTTACGATTATTCAGAGTTATCTGCGGATGTAATCAAATGTTGTGGCCCAAGTGTGCAACCTCTGCAGAGTGTAAAACTATTCGAATAGCCGTGTCCACGATTCCCCGGACAGTGGAAAGGCCTCTTTGTTCCGTCATTAGAAATTTACTTGAAAAGAATGGTTGAATTTAAGGTGGTGACTTGAACTTGAAACACAACTAAGTTGTGGGAATGACACTAATGTTCCCACTTGAGCTGGTTAACTTATGCTTAGTCTTTATGAAGTACTTATGAACTAAAACTGGCTTTATGCAAATCAAACTAGAGCTTAGCACCCCCTTATTAAAGTTAATCATAGTTACTTAGTATTAGTTTGCGAGTACTTTGAAGTACTCACTGATACGTCTCCAACGTATCGATAATTTCTTATGTTCCATGCTACTTTATTGATGATACCTACATGTTTTATGCACATTATATGTCATATTTATGCATTTTCTTGAACTAACCTATTAACAAGATGCCGAAGAGCCAGTTGTTGTTTTCTGCTGTTTTTGGTTTCAGAAATCCTAGTAAGGAAATATTCTCGGGATTGGACGAAATCTTCGCCCGGGTCCCTATTTTGCACGGAGCTTCCGGAAGACCGAAGAGGAAGGAAGTGGGGCCACGAGCGCCACCATAGGGCGGCGCGGCGGGCCCCGGCCGCGCCGACCTAGGGTGTGGGGCCCTCGTGTGGCCCCCGCCGTTGCCCGCTCGCCTACTTAAAGCCTCAGTCGCGAAACCCCCAGTACCGAGAGGCACGATACGGAAAACCTTCGAGAGACGCCGCCGCCGCGAATCCCATCTCGGGGGATTCGGGAGATCGCCTCCGGCACCCTGCCGGAGAGGGGATTCATCTCCCGGAGGACTCTTCACCGCCATGGTCGCCTCCGGAGTGATGAGTGAGTAGTTCACCCCTGGACCATGGGTCCATAGCGGTAGCTAGATGGTCGTCTTCTCCTTGTTGTGCTTCATTGTTGGATCTTGTGAGCTGCCTAACGTGATCAAGATCATCCATATGTAATTCTATATGTTGTGTTTGTCGGGATCCGATGGATAGAGAATACTATGTTATGGTGATTATCAATCTATTGTTTATGTGTTGATTATAATCTTGCATGCTCTCAGTTACTAGTAGAGGCTTCTGGCCAAGTTTTGCTCTTAACTCCAAGGGGGTATTTATGCTCGATAGTGGGTTCATGCCTCCATTGAATGTGGGACAGTGAGAGAAAGTTCTAAGGTTGTGGATGTGCTGTGCCCTGGGATAACATTGATTATGTCTAAAGGGATATTAGTTATGATTACATTCACAGCACCATACTTAATGCAATTGTATTTAGCATATCTTTGAGGTTCGCTTAGGTGGACTTTTTAGGCATAGATGGAGTTGGATGGCGGTCTATGTACTTTGTCGTAATGCCCAATTAAATCTCACTATATTTATCTTATCATGTATACATTATTATGCTTTTCTCTATTTGTCAATTGCCGGTAGTTTGTTCACCCAACATGCTTTATCTTATGGGAGAGACACCTCTAGTGTACTGTGGCTATTCTTTACATAGCATACAATCTATTGCAATTGTGTTTTATTGTTTTCTTTGCAAACATCTTCCACTCGATACGTTTACAATCCTTTGTTACAGCAAGCCAGGTGAGATTGACAACCTCACGCTATTTCGTTGGGGCAAAGTACTTGGGTGGTGTTGTGCAGGTTCCGGTTGGCGCCGGAATCCCTAGTGTTGCGCCGCATCACATTTCGCGACCATCAACCTTCAACGTGCTTCTTGGCTCCTCTTGGTTCGATTAAACCTTGGTTTCATACTGAGGGAAATTTGCTTCTATACGCATCATACCTTCCACTTGGGGTTCCCAACGGACGTGCATCTACGCGTATCAAGCTAAATTTCTGGCGCCGTTGCCGGGGAGATCAAGACACGCTGCAAGGGAGTCTCCACTTCTCAATCTCTTTACTTTGTTTTTGTCTTGCTTTATTTTATTTACTACTTTGTTTGCTGCACTAAATCAAAATACAAAAAATTAGTTGCTAGTTTTACTTTATTTATTGTCTTGCTCTCTATATCAAAAACACAAAAAAATTAGTTACTTGCATTTTACTTTATCTAGTTTGTTTTATTTACTGTTGCTAAAATGAATACCCCTGAAAATACTAAATTGTGTGACTTCACAAATGCAAATAATAATGATTTCCTATGCACACCTATTGCTCCACTTGCTACTACAGCAGAATTCTTTGAAATTAAACCTGCTTTACTAAATCTTGTCATGAGAGATCAATTTTCTGGTGTTAGTTCCGATGATGCTGCTGCCCATCTCAATAATTTTGTTGAACTTTGTGAAATGCAAAAGTATAAGGATGTAGATGGTGATATTATTAAATTAAGTGTTTCCTTTCTCATTAAGAGGAAGAGCTAAAGATTGGTTGCTATCTTTGCCTAAGAATAGTATTGATTCATGGACTAAATGCAAGGATGCTTTTATTGGTAGATATTATCCTCCCAGCTAAAATTATATCTTTGAGAAGTAGCATAATGAATTTTAAGCAATTAGATCTGAACATGTTGCTCAAACATGGGAGAGAATGAAAACTTTGGTAAGGAATTGCCCAACCCATGGACCGACTACTTGGATGATCATCCAAACCTTCTATGCGGGACTAAATTTTCTTCGCGGAATTTATTGGATTCAGCTGCGGGAAGGTACCTTTAGGTCCATCACATTGGGGCGACTACAAAACTTCTTGATGATATGATGATAAATTACTATGAATGGCACGGAAAGAGAGCTCCACAAGGTAAGAAGGTAAATTATATTGAGAAACCTCTTCCTTGAGTGATAAGATTGATGTGATTATGTCTATGCTTGTGAATGGTAGATCTAATGTAGATCCAAATAATGTTCCTTTAGCTTCATTGGTTGCTCAAGAAGAAAATGTTGATGTGAATTTCATTAAAAATAATAATTTCAACAACAATGCTTATAGGAACAACTACGGTAATAACTATAGGCCATATCCATCTGTTAATGGTAATGGTTATGGTAATTCTTATAGAATTCTTACAATAATAATAGGAGTGTACCCTCTGGTCTTGAAATTTCTTAAAGAATTTATTAGTACACAAAGTTGTTTTTAACAAATCTGTTGAGGAAAAGCTTGATAAAATTGATATAACTGCTTCTAGAGTTGATAGACTTGCCTACGATGTTAATCTTTTAAAATTGAAAGTTATGCCTAATGATGATATTGATAATAAGATTACTACTACAGCAAATGCCATCCAAGTTAGAATTAATGAGAATATAAGATTAATGGGTGAACTGCGTGCTAGGTGGGATAGAAAAAAAAAAGAAAAACTAGCTAAAGAGAATAATGTAGCTAAAGTTTGGACTATTACCACCACTAGCTAATTCTTCACATGTTGCTGCACCTCCTACTATCAATGGTAAAATAATTGGTGTTGGCAATGTTTCTACTCCTAGTGCAAAGCGAACAAAACTGCCTGAAATTGCTGAAACTGCTTGTGATAAAACTGCTGAAATTTTTCCAACCTTGGGAACAATGATCCCATTGCTGTAGCTCATAATGATTTAGATTTTGATGATTGCCACATCTCTGAAGTTATAAAGTTCTTACAAAAACTTGCTAAAAGTCCTAATGCTAGTGCTATAAATTTAGCCTTTACAAAACATATTACAAATGCTCTCATAAAAGCTAGAAGAGAAACTAAAACTTGAAACTTCTATTCCTAGAAAGTTAGAAGATGGTTGGGAGCCCATCATTAAAATGAAATTCAATGACTTTGAATGTAATGCTTTATGTGATCTTGGTGCAAGTATTTCTGTTATGCCTAAAAAGATTTATGATATGCTTGACTTGCCACCATTGAAGAATTGTTATTTGGATGTTAATCTTGCCGATAATGTTAAAAAGAAACCTTTGGGGAGGATTGATAATGTGCATATTACGGTTAACAATAACCTTGTCCCCGTTGATTTTGTTGTCTTGGATATCGAATGCAATGCATCTTGTCCAATTGTGTTGGGAAGACCTTTTCTTCGAACTGTTGGTGCTGTTATTGATATGAGGGAAGGTAATATTAAATATCAATTTCCTCTCAAGAAAGGTATGGAACACTTCCCTATAAAGAGAATGAAGTTGCCTTTTGATTCTATTATTAGAACAAGTTATGATGTTGATGCTTCTACTCTTGATGTTACTTGATTTGCACTTTATGCGCCTAGCTGAAAGGCGTTAAAAAAAGCGCTTATGGGAGACAACCCATGTTTTTACCTACAGCAATTTTTTGTTTTGTTGAGTCTTGGAAGTTTTTTACTACTGTAGCAACCTCTCCTTATCATGTTTTTGTGCCAAGTAAAGTTTCTATGTCAAAGTTGATGTTATATTTGGGATCGCTGCGCAGACATTGCTGTCTGTCACGAATCTGGGCACAGTTCTCTGTAGAAAATTTGAAAAAATCTGCCAATTTACGAGCGTGATCCTCAGATATGTACGCAACTTTCATTAGTTTTGAGTTTTCCATTTGAGCAAGTCTGGTGCCAGCTTTAAATTCGTCTTTACGGACTGTTCTGTTTTTGACAGATTCTGCCTTTTATTTCGCATTGCCTCTTTTGCTATGTTGGATTTATTTCTTTGATCCATTAATGTCCAGTAGCATTATGCAATGTCCAGAAGTGAAAAAAATGATTGTGTCACCTCTGAATGTGTGAATTATTAATTGTGCACTAACCCTCTAATGAGTTTGCTTGAAGTTTGGTGTGAAGGAAGTTTTCAAGGGTCAAGAGAGGAGAATGATATACTATGATCAAGAGGAGTGAAAGCTCTAAGCTTGGGGATGCCCCCGTGGTTCACCCTGCATATTTTAAGAAGACTCAAGCGTCTAAGCTTGGGGATGCCCAAGGCATCCCCTTCTTCATCGACAACATCATCGGGTTCCTCCTGAAACTATATTTTTATTCAATCACATCTTGTGTTCTTTACTTGGAGCGTCGGTTTGTTTTTTTTTGTTTTTGTTTGAATAAAATGGATCCTAGCATTCACTTTGTGGGAGAGAGACACGCTCCGTTGTTGCATATGGACACATGTGTCCTTAGGCTTTACTCATAATGTTCAAGGCGAAGTTTCTTCTTCGTTAAATTGTTATATGGTTGGAATTGGAAAATGCTACATGTAGTAATTCTAAAATGTCTTGGATAATGTGATACTTGGCAATTGTTGTGCTCATGTTTAAGCTTTTGCATCATATGCTTTGCACCCATTAATGAAGAAATACATAGAGCTTGCTAAAATTTGATTTGCATATTTTGTTTCTCTAAGGTCTAGATAATATCTAGTATTGAGTTTTGAACAACAAGGAAGACGGTGTAGAGTCTTATAATGTTTACAATATGTCTTTTATGTGAGTTTTGCTGCACCTGTTCATCCTTGAGTTTGCTTCAAATAACCTTGCTAGCCTAAACCTTGTATCGAGAGGGAATACTTCTCATGCATCCAAAATCCTTGAGCCAACTACTATGCCATTTGTGTCCACCATACCTACCCACTACATGGTATTTCTCCGCCATTCCAAAGTAAATTGCTTGAGTGCTACCTTTAAAATTCCATCATTCACCTTTGCAATATATAGCTCATGGGACAAAATAGCCTTAAAAACTATCGTAGTATTGAATATGTACTTATGCACTTTATATTTTATTAAGTTGCTTGTTGTGCGATAACCATGCTTCTGGGGAACGCCATCAACTATTGTTGAATATCATGTGAGTTGCTATGCATGTCCGTCTTGTCTGAAGGATCTATCATTTTAGTGGTTGGAGCATGCAAAATTGTTAGAGAAGAACATTGGGCCGCTAACTAAAGCCATGAACCATGGTGGAAGTTTCAGTTTTGGACATATATCCTCAATCTCATATGAGAATAATAACTTTGCTACATGCTTATGCATTTAAGAGGAGTCCATTATCTGTTGTCCATGTTGTCCCGGTATGGATGTCTAAGTTGAGAATAATCAAAAGCGAGAAATCCAAAATGCGAGCATTCTCCTTAGACCTTTGTACAGGCGGCATGGAGGTACCCCTTTGTGACACTTGGTTGAAACATGGCATGCGAAGATCCGGTAGTCCAAGCTAAGTAGGACGAGGTGCGGGCACTATTAGTATACTATGCATGAGGCTTGCAACTTGTAAGATATAATTTTCATAACTCATATGCTTTATTACTACCGTTGACAAAATTGTTTCATGTTTTCAAAATAAAAGCTCTAGCACAAATACAGCAATCGATGCTTTCCTTTTGAAGGACCATTCTTTTACTTTTATTGTTGAGTCAGTTTACCTATCTCCTTCCACCTAAGAAGCAAACACTTGTGTGAACTGTGCATTGATTTCTACATACTTGCATATTGCACTTGTTATATTACTTTATGTTGACAATATCCATGAGATATACATGTTATAAGTTGAAAGCAACCGCTGAAACTTCATCTTCCTTTGTGTTGCTTCAATACCTTTACTTTGATTTATTGCTTTATGAGTTAACTCTTATGCAAGACTTATTGATGCTTGTCTTGAAGTACTATTCATGAAAAGTTTTTGCTATATGATTCACTTGTTTACTCATGTCATTACCTTTGTTTTGATCGCTGCATTCATTACATATGTTTACAAATAGTATGATCAAGATTATGATGGCATGTCACTTCAGAAATTATCTTTGTTATCGTTTTACCTGCTCGGGACGAGCAGAACTAAGCTTGGGGATGCTGATACGTCTCCAACGTATCGATAATTTCTTATGTTCCATGCTACTTTATTGATGATACCTACAACGTATCGATAATTTCTTATGTTCCATGCTACTTTATTGATGATACCTACATGTTTTATGCACATTATATGTCATATTTATGCATTTTGGAACTAACCTATTAACAAGATGCCGAAGAGCCAGTTGTTGTTTTCTGCTGTTTTTGGTTTCAGAAATCCTAGTAAAGAAATATTCTCGGAATGGACGAAACTTTCGCCCGGGTCCTATTTTTGCACGAAGCTTCCGAAGACCGAAGAGATAACGAAGTGGGGCACGAGGCGGCCGGAGGGTGGCCGGCGCGGCCCAAGCCTGGCCGCGCCGACCTACCTGGGCCCTCGTGTGGCCCCGTTGACCTTCCGCCTACTTAAAGCCTCCGTCGCGAAACCCCGCAGTCGAGAGCCACGATACGGAAAACCTTCCGGAGACGCGCCGCCGCCAATCCCATCTCGGGGGATTCTGGAGATCGCCTCCGGCACCCTGCCGGAGAGGGGATTCATCTCCCGGAGGACTCTACACCGCCATGGTTGCCTCCGGAGTGATGAGTGAGTAGTTCACCCCTGGACCATGGGTCCATAGCAGTAGCTAGATGGTCGTCTTCTCCTTGTTGTGCTTCATTGTTGGATCTTGTGAGCTGCCTAACATGATCAAGATCATCTATCTGTAATACTATATGTTGTGTTTGTCGGGATCCGATGGATAGAGAGTACTATGATTATGGTGATTATCAATCTATTGTTTATGTGTTGTTTATGATCTTGCATGCTCTCCGTTATTAGTAGAGGCTCTGGCCAAGTTTTTACTCTTAACTCCAAGAGGGAGTATTTATGCTCGATAGTGGGTTCATGCCTCCATTGAATCTGGGACAGTGACAGAAAGTTCTAAGGTTGTGGATGTGCTGTTGCCACTAGGGATAAAACATTGATTCTATGTCTAAGGATGTAGTTGTTGATTACATTACGCACCATACTTAATGCAATTGTCTGTTGTTTGCAACTTAATACCGGAGGGGGTTCGGATGATAACCTGAAGGTGGACTTTTTAGGCATAGATGCAGTTGGATGGCGGTCTATGTACTTTGTCGTAATGCCCAATTAAATCTCACTATATTTATCATATCATGTATATGCATTGTTATGCCTTTCTCTATTTGTCAATTGCCCGACTGTAATTTGTTCACCCAACATGCTTATTCTTATGGGAGAGACACCTCTAGTGAACTGTGGACCCCGGTCCTATTCTTTACATAGCATACAATCTACTTGTTTTACTGTTTTCGTTGCAAACATCTTCCACTCGATACGTTTAATCCTTTGTTACAGAAGCCGGTGAGATTGACAACCTCACTGTTTCGTTGGGACAAAGTACTTGGGTTGTGTTGTGCAGGTTCCGCGTTGGCGCCGGAATCCCTGGTGTTGCGCCGCATCACATTTCGCGACCATCAACCTTCAACGTGCTTCTTGGCTCCCCCTGGTTCGATTAAACCTTGGTTTCTTTCTGAGGGAAAACTTGCCACTGTGCGCATCATACCTTCCTCTTGGGGTTCCCAACGGACGTGTACATCTACGCGCATCAAGCACTTTTTCTCGCGCCGTTGCCGGGGAGATCAAGACACGCTGCAAGGGGAGTCTCCACTTCTCAATCTCTTTACTTTGTTTTTGTCTTGCTTTATTTTATTTACTACTTTGTTTGCTGCACTAAATCAAAACACAAAAAAATTAGTTGCTAGTTTTACTTTATTTATTGTCTTGCTCTCTATATCAAAAACACAAAAAAATTAGTTACTTGCATTTACTTTATCTTGTTTGTTTTATTTACCGTTGCTAAAATGAATACCCCTGAAAATACTAAGTTGTGTGACTTCACAAATGCAAATAATAATGATTTCCTATGCACACATATTGCTCCACCTGCTACTACAGCAGAATTCTTTGAAATTAAACCTGCTTTACTGAATTTGGTTATGAGAGATCAATTTTCTGGTGCTAGTTCTGATGATGATGCTGCCCATCTCAATAATTTTGTTGAACTTTGTGAAATGCAAAAGTATAAAGATGTAGATGGTGATATTATTAAATTGAAAGTGTTTCCTTTCTCATTAAGAGGAAGAGCTAAAGATTGGTTGCTATCTTTGCCTAAGAATAGTATTGATTCATGGACTAAATGCAAGGATGCTTTTATTGGTAGATATTATCCTCCCGCTAAAATTATATCTTTGAGAAGTAGCATAATGAATTTTAAACAATTAGATACTGAACATGTTGCTCAAGCATGGGAGAGAATGAAAACTTTGGTAAAGAATTGCCCAACCCATGGACTGACTACTTGGATGATCATCCAAACCTTCTATGCAGGACTAAATTTTTCTTCGCGGAATTTATTGGATTCAGCTGCTGGAGGTACCTTTATGTCCATCACATTGGGGGCGGCTACAAAACTTCTTGATGATATGATGATAAATTACTCTGAATGGCACACGGAAAGAGCTCCACAAGGTAAGAAGGTAAATTCTGTTGAAGAAACCTCTTCCTTGAGTGATAAGATTGATGTGATTATGTCTATGCTTGTGAATGGTAGATCTAATGTTAATCCAAATAATGTTCCTTTAGCTTCATTGGTTGCTCAAGAAGAAAATGTTGATGTGAATTTCATTAAAAATAATTTCAACAACAATGCTTATAGGAACAACTCTGGTAATAACTATAGGCCATATCCTTCTGCTAATGGTAATGGTTATGGTAATTCTTATGGGAATTCTTACAATAATAATAGGAGTGTACCCTCTGGTCTTGAAGCCATGCTTAAAGAATTTATTAGTACACAAACTGCTTTTAACAAATCTGTTGAGGAAAAGCTTGATAAAATTGATACTATCGCTTCTAGAGTTGATAGACTTGCCTCTGATGTAAATCTTTTAAAATTGAAAGCTATGCCTAATAATGATATTGATAATAAGATTACTACTACAGCAAATTCCATCCAAGTTAGAATTAATGAGAATATAAGATTAATGGCTGAATTGCGTGCTAGGTGGGATAGAGAAGAAAATGAAAAACTAGCTAAAGAGAATAATGTAGCTAAAGTTTGGACTATTACCACCACTAGTAATGCTAATTCTTCACATGTTGCTGCACCTCCTACTATCAATGGTAAAATAATTGGTGTTGGCAATGTTTCTACTCCTAGTGCAAAGCGTACAAAACTGCCTGAAATTGCTAAAACTGCTGAAACTGCTTGTGATAAAACTGCTGAAATTTTTTCCAACCTTGGGAACAATGATCCAATTGCTGTAGCTCATAATGATTTAGATTTTGATGATTGCCACATCTCTGAAGTTATAAAGTTCTTACAAAAACTTGCTAAAAGTCCTAATGCTAGTGCTATAAATTTAGCCTTTACAAAACATATTACAAATGCTCTCATAAAAGCTAGAGAGGAGAAACTTAAACTTGAAACCTCTATTCCTAGAAAGTTAGAAGATGGTTGGGAGCCCATCATTAAAATGAAATTCAATGACTTTGAATGTAATGCTTTATGTGATCTTGGTGCAAGTATTTCTGTTATGCCTAAAAAGATTTACGATATGCTTGACTTGCCACCATTGAAGAATTGTTATTTGGATGTTAATCTTGCCGATAATGTTAAAAAGAAACCTTTGGGGAGGATTGATAATGTGCATATTACGGTTAACAATAACCTTGTCCCCGTTGATTTTGTTGTCTTGGATATCGAATGCAATGCATCTTGTCCTATTGTATTGGGAAGACCTTTTCTTCGAACCGTTGGTGCTGTTATTGATATGAGGGAAGGTAATATTAAATATCAATTTCCTCTCAAGAAAGGTATGGAACACTTCCTAGAAAGAGAATGAAGTTGCCTTTTGATTCTATTATTAGAACAAGTTATGATGTTGATGCTTCTACTCTCGATGTTACTTGATTTGCACTTTCTGCGCCTAGCTTAAAGAAAAGCGCTTATGGGAGACAACCCATGTTTTTACTACAGCAATTTTTTGTTTTGTTGAGTCTTGGAAGTTGTTTACTACTGTAGCAACCTCTCCTTATCATGTTTTTGTGCCAAGTAAAGTTTCTATGTCAAAGTTGATGTTATATTTGGGATCGCTGCGCAGAAACAGCATTGCTGTCTGTCACGAATCTGGGCACAGTTCTCTGTAGAAAATTCTAAAAAATCTGCCAATTTACGAGCGTGATCCTCGAGATATGTACGCAACTTTCATTAGTTTTGAGTTTTTCCATTTGAGCAAGTCTAGTGCCAGCTTTAAATTCGTCTTTACGGACTGTTCTTTTTTTGACAGATTCTGCCTTTTATTTCGCATTGCCTCTTTTGCTATGTTGGATTTATTTCTTTGATCCACTAATGTCCAGTAGCATTATGCAATGTCCAGAAGTGAAAATAATGATTGTGTCACCTCTGAATGAGTGAATTATTAATTGTGCACTAACCCTCTAATGAGTTTGCTTGAAGTTTGGTGTGAAGGAAGTTTTCAAGGGTCAAGAGAGGAGAATGATATACTATGATCAAGACGAGTGAAAGCTCTAAGCTTGGGGATGCCCCCGTGGTTCACCCCTGCATATTCTAAGAAGACTCAAGCGTCTAAGCTTGGGGATGCCCAAGGCATCCCCTTCTTCATCGACAACATCATCAGGTTCCTCCCCTGAAACTATATTTTTATTCAGTCACATCTTGTGTTCTTTACTTGGAGCGTCGGTTTGTTTTCATTTTTGTTTTTGTTTGAATAAGATGGATCCTAGCATTCACTTTGTGGGAGAGAGACACGCTCCGCTGTTGCATATGGACACATGTGTCCTTAGGCTTTACTCATAATGTTCAAGGCGAAGTTTCTTCTTCGTTAAATTGTTATATGGTTGGAATTGGAAAATGCTACATGTAGTAATTCTAAAATGTCTTGGATAATGTGATACTTGGCAATTGTTGTGCTCATGTTTAAGCTCTTGCATCATATGCTTTGCACCCATTAATGAAGAAATACATAGAGCTTGCTAAAATTTGATTTGCATATTTGGTTTCTCTAAGGTCTAGATAATATCTAGTATTGAGTTTTGAACAACAAGGAAGACGGTGTAGAGTCTTATAATGTTTACAATGTGTCTTTTATGTGAGTTTTGCTGCACCTGTTCATCCTTGAGTTTGCTTCAAACAACCTTGCTAGCCTAAGCCTTGTATCGAGAGGGAATACTTCTCATGCATCCAAAATCCTTGAGCCAACTACTATGCCATTTGTGTCCACCATACCTACCTACTACATGGTATTTCTCCGCCATTCCAAAGTAAATTGCTTGAGTGCTACCTTTAAATTCCATCATTCACCTTTGCAATATATAGCTCATGGGACAAAATAGCCTTAAAAACTATCGTAGTATTGAATATGTACTTATGCACTTTATATTTTATTAAGTTGCTTGTTGTGCGATAACCATGCTTCTGGGGAACGCCATCAACTATTGTTGAATATCATGTGAGTTGCTATGCATGTCCGTCTTGTCGAAGGATCTATCATTTTAGTGGTTGGAGCATGCAAAATTGTTAGAGAAGAACATTGGGCCGCTAACTAAAGCCATGAACCATGGTGGAAGTTTCAGTTTTGGACATATATCCTCAATCTCATATGAGAATAATAATCATTGCTGCATGCTTATGCATTTAAGAGGAGTCCATTATCTGTTGTCCATGTTGTCCCGGTATGGATGTCTAAGTTGAGAATAATCAAAAGCGAGAAATCCAAAATGCGAGCTTTCTCCTTAGACCTTTGTACAGGCGGCATGGAGGTACCCCTTTGTGACACTTGGTTGAAACATGGCATGCGAAGATCCGGTAGTCCAAGCTAAGTAGGACGAGGTGCGGACACTATTAGTATACTAAGCATGAGGCTTGCAACTTGTAAGATATAATTTTCATAACTCATATGCTTTATTACTACCGTTGACAAAATTGTTTCATGTTTTCAAAATAAAAGCTCTAGCATAAATACAGCAATCGATGCTTTCCTCTTTGAAGGACCATTCTTTTACTTTTATTGTTGAGTCGGTTTACCTATCTCCTTCCACCTTAAGAAGCAAACACTTGTGTGAACTGTGCATTGATTCCTACATACTTGCATATTGCACTTGTTATATTACTTTATGTTGACAATATCCATGAGATATACATGTTATAAGTTGAAAGCAACCGCTGAAACTTAATCTTCCTTTGTGTTGCTTCAACACCTTTACTTTGATTTATTGCTTTATGAGTTAACTCTTATGCAAGACTTATTGATGCTTGTCTTGAAGTACTATTCATGAAAAGTCTTTGTCATATGATTCATTGTTTACTCATGTCATTACCTTTGCTTTGATCGCTGCATTCATTACATATGTTTACAAATAGTATGATCAAGATTATGATGGCATGTCACTTCAGAAATTATCTTTGTTATCGTTTTACCTGGGACGAGCAGAACTAAGCTTGGGGATGCTGATACGTCTCCAACGTATCGATAATTTCTTATGTTCCATGCTACTTTATTGATGATACCTACATGTTTTATGCACATTATATGTCATATTTATGCATTTTGGAACTAACCTATTAACAAGATGCCGAAGAGCCGCTTGTTGTTTTCTGCTGTTTTTGGTTTCAAAATCCTAGTAAAGAAATATTCTCGGAATTGGACGAAACTTTCACCCAGGGTCCTATTTTTGCACGAAGCTTCCAGAAGACCGAAGAGATAACGAAGTGGGGCCACGAGGCGGCCAGGGGGTGGCCGGCGCGGCCCAAGCCCTGGCCGCGCCGACCTACCCCCTGGGCCCCTCGTGTGGCCCCCGCGTTGACCTTCCGCCTACTTAAAGCCTCCGTCGCGAAACCCCAGTCCGAGAGCCACGATACGGAAAACCTTCCAGGAGACGCCGCCGCGAATCCCATCTCGGGGATTCAGGAGATCGCCTCCGGCACCCTGCCGGGGGATTCATCTCCCGGAGGACTCTACACCGCCATGGTCGCCTCCGGAGTGATGAGTGAGTAGTTCACCCCTGGACCATGGGTCCATAGCGGTAGCTAGATGGTCGTCTTCTCCTTGTTGTGCTTCATTGTTGGATCTTGTGAGCTGCCTAACATGATCAAGATCATCTATCTGTAATACTATATGTTGTGTTTGTCGGATCCGATGGATAGAGAGTACTATGATTATGGTGATTATCAATCTATTGTTTATGTGTTGTTTATGATCTTGCATGCTCTCCGTTACTAGTAGAGGCTCTGGCCAAGTTTTTACTCTTAACTCCAAGAGGGAGTATTTATGCTCGATAGTGGGTTCATGCCTCCATTGAATCTGGGACAGTGACAGAAAGTTCTAAGGTTGTGGATGTGCTGTTGCCACTAGGGATAAAACATTGATTCTATGTCTAAGGATGTAGTTGTTGATTACATTACGCACCATACTTAATGCAATTGTCTGTTGCTTTGCAACTTAATACTGGAGGGGGTTCGGATGATAACCTGAAGGTGGACTTTTTAGGCATAGATGCAGTTAGGGGTGGAATCGAGCCGAGCCGAGCCGGCTCGAGGCTCGGCTCGGTAAGGCTCGCAGAAATTCGAGCCGAGCCAGGCTTGGCTTGCTGCAGATTGGAAATAGAAAACAGGGCTCGAGGCTCGGCTCGTCGGCTCGCGAGCCATCTACCATAATTAGACTGCCTACCAAAATCCTGCTCTTCTCACCCGTGACGCCTGCCTTCTCGTCTTCGATCGGCTTGATTGGACAGGCCTGTGCTCCTGTGCTCGCGCGACGCAAGGGAAAAGAGCGCGCCGGCGCCGCCACCCCGCCGGCCGGCCCCATCTCCGGTCGTGGCCCTCCCCCGCTAGCAAGCAAGGCCGCCAGTCGTCTCATTCCTGCCGGTGCTTCTGTGTGGCGGCAGCTCTGCTAGGCACCAAGATTTTGCTTTTTTTCCTCTTCTTTGCTTCCAGATCGAGTCCTATGCCGTGTTAGGTTCAATCCGATTGAGATACATGGCTGAAACTGAAGGCCTCTACATCTTCCTGTCCGTGATACAGTTGAAATTTTGTTCTAACTCTCCCTTATAGAGTCAAACTAGGTGTGATGATGTATGAAATATGAAAATCTGGTCTGTCTAAAAAAAGAACTAAAATCTGGACTGTCATACATGTCATAGTTGTGCATGGTTAGATTTTCAGGACTTACGTCAATTGTTGAAGCAGAGGCATTAGCGTACATAGCATGCCGAGCAAGCTAATAGAAATAAAAGGATGGCTGTTAGTGTTATTTTATGACCATTTAATTTTACAAAACAAGGTGTCCTTTGTACTCATATCTTAGTTAATACTTTTTGTGGTCTCTTTAGTTGCTGAAACTATTTATACAACAGAAAAATTAATTCAAAAATATAGTGAATGATAATTTTCATTTGTTCATGTGGTGTAGATTCAACATGGCGGTTTACAAAGTGACAACTGATGACAAAGGAATGAATGTATCCATGCTAAATTATTGTTTATAATTGTGAAATGTTATATTTTAGCAAACATCATGATGATTTTTTTTATATATCGAGCCTTCGAGCCGGCTTGCAAGCTTCACCGAGCGGGCTTGTCGAGCCTCGAGCCTTGATCTGAAGGTTTAGGCTTGGCTTGTCCGACCCTCGAGCCGAGTCGAGCCCGAGCCAAGCCTTGTCGAGCCCGAGCCGAGCCTCGAGCCTTGAGCTTTGTGTCCACCCCTAGATGCAGTTGGATGGCGGTCTATGTACTTTGTCGTAATGCCCAATTAAATCTCACTATATTTATCATATCATGTATATGCATTGTTATGCCTTTCTCTATTTGTCAATTGCCCGACTGTAATTTGTTCACCCAACATGCTTATTCTTATGGGAGAGACACCTCTAGTGAACTGTGGACCCCGGTCCTATTCTTTACATAGCATACAATCTACTTGTTTTACTGTTTTCGTTGCAAACATCTTCCACTCGATACATTTAATCCTTTGTTACAGCAAGCCGGTGAGATTGACAACCTCACTGCTTTCGTTGGGACAAAGTACTTGGGTTGTGTTGTGCAGGTTCCGCGTTGGCGCGGAATCCCTGGTGTTGCGCCGCATCACATTTCGCGACCATCAACCTTCAACGTGCTTCTTGGCTCCTACTGGTTCGATTAAACCTTGGTTTCTTTCTGAGGGAAAACTTGCCGCTGTGCGCATCATACCTTCCTCTTGGGGTTCCCAACGGACGTGTACATCTACGCGCATCAATACCTACATGTTTTATGCACATTATATGTCATATTTATGCATTTTCTGGAACTAACCTATTAACAAGATGCCGAAGAGCGAGTTGTTGTTTTCTGCTGTTTTTGGTTTCAGAAATCCTAGTAAGGAAATATTCTCGGAATTGGACGAAATCTTCGCCCAGGGTCCTATTTTTGCACGGAGCTTCCAGAAGACCGAAGAGGGAAGGAAGTGGGGCCACGAGGCGCGCACACCATAGGGCGGCGCGGCCCGTGCCTGGCCGCGGCCGACCTAGGGTGTGGGGCCCTCGTGTGGCCCCCACGTTGCCCTTCCGCCTACTTAAAGCCTCCGTCACGAAACCCCGACCGAGAGCCACGATACGGAAAACCTTCCAGAGACGCCGCCGCCAATCCCATCTCGGGGATTCAGGAGATCGCCTCCGCCACCCGAGGAGAGGATTCATCTCCGGAGGACTCTACACCGCCATGGTCGCCTCCGGAGTGATGAGTGAGTAGTTCACCCTGGACCATGGGTCCATAGCAGTAGCTAGATGGTCGTCTTCTCCTTGTTGTGCTTCATTGTTGGATCTTGTGAGCTGCCTAACATGATCAAGATCATCTATATGTAATTCTATATGTTGTGTTTGTCGGGATCCGATGGATAGAGAATACTATGTTATGGTGATTATCAATCTATTGTTTATGTGTTGTTTATGATCTTGCATGCTCTCCGTTACTAGTAGAGGCTCTGGCCAAGTTTTTGCTCTTAACTCCAAGAGGGGTATTTATGCTCGATAGTGGGTTCATGCCTCCATTGAATCTGGGACAGTGAAGAAAGTTCTAAGGTTGTGGATGTGTGTTGCCACTAGGGATAAAACATTGATTCTATGTCTAAGGATGTAGTTGTCGATTACATTACGCACCATACTTAATGCAATTGTCTGTTGCTTTGCAACTTAATACTGGAGGGGGTCGGATGATAACCTGAAGGTGGACTTTTTAGGCATAGATGCGTTGGATGGCGGTCTATGTACTTTGTCGTAATGCCCAATTAAATCTCACTATATTTATCATATCATGTATATGCATTGTTATGCCTTTCTCTATTTGTCAATTGCCCGACTGTAATTTGTTCACCCAACATGCTTTTATCTTATGGGAGAGACACCTCTAGTGAACTGTGGACCCCGGTCCTATTCTTTACATAGCATACAATCTACTGCAATTGTGTTTACTGTTTTCTTTGCAAACATCTTCCACTCGATACGTTTAATCCTTTGTTACAAAAGTGGTGAGATTGACAACCTCACTGCTTCGTTGGGGCAAAGTACTTGGGTGTGTTGTGCGGGTTCCGCGTTGGCGCCGGAATCCGGTGTTGCGCCGCATCACATTTCGCGACCATCAACCTTCAACGTGCTTCTTGGCTCCTACGGTTCGATTAAACCTTGGTTTCATCTGAGGAAACTTGCTTCTATACGCATCATACCTTCCACTTGGGGTTCCCAACGGACGTGTGCATCTACGCGTATCACTCATTTCTGGCCATATTCAAGGGAGATGAAGAAGCAGCATGAGGATGACGGTCAGCAGGACGTCTACAACAACTAGGAGTCGCCTGACGTCAAGCGTTGGCCTGTGGAATAGATAGTCCACTTCTATTACGCTTCCGCTACTATGTTGTTCGTTGATCAATAGATCAACTATTTGTGTAATATTGGATCATGTGATCCCCTTTTGTAAGACAATGATGGTTTGTAATGAATGATGACTTATGGTATCAACTGTTATGTCTCGCAACAACAATATTCCTGGGATTGCGATGAATGACATAATAGGCATCCGGACTTAAAAATCCGGGTGTTGACAACCTTCGTCGAGGAGTTATTCTCACCAAAGACAATCTTGTTAAGCGGAATTGGCACGGAAGTACTCGGTGTTTTTTTTGTCATCAAGATGAAACCATTAAACACCTTTTCTTCCAGTGCCAATTTGCGAGATCTATTTGGTCTGTCATCCAAGTTGCGTCTACCTTGTATCCTCCGACTAGTGTGGCCAATGTCTTTGGCAATTGGCTTCATGGTATAGATCCAATGTTCAAGTTGCTTCTTAGGGTGGGGGCGCTAGCAGTTATCTGGGCGCTTTGACTGAGTAGAAATGAAAAGATTTTTAATGATAAAAATTGTTCTTTGTTGCAGGTCATCTACAGATGTAGATGTATTCTCCGTTTGTTGCTACCTCTTCAGCGCATGGAGAACCGAGACCTATTTACGGAGGTCTGTACACGGTTGGAGGCTACGGCGTGGGATACTTTTTCCCTACATGGGTGGCGGCATAGTCTACGGATTGAAGCCCCACCCACACCTTAGGCTTTATATGATTCATCGTTGCGATATGTATTCTGCCTAGTCTTTTTTTTAGTTTTAATATCTTTTGGACTTAAGACTCATAAACGGCTGTGTGCATCTTAGTTATGCAGAGGCTGGATGTAATTGCTTCCCAAAAAGTAATAAAGCATCCTTTATCGAAAAAAATGTATCTAACACATGAATCATGCTTTATGTAAAAGAAAAAAAACTCATGAGTCAACTCGTATGGCTAAGTTTCCTAGTACTTGGATGGTACCTCTTTTGATTAAAGATATAATAACTCTTATTATGAATGAATAAAGAGGTACTAAGTTGTAAAAAAACACCTTGTGTAGGTCGCAAGTTTTTATTTGAGAGTGAGAGAAATCAGTGTAGATAGCCGGTGGAGTGCTGGTGGGCTAGGGCAAAATTACATCTCAAATAGGTCTTAATTATTTTTTAGGAAAATGCTAATAAACAGACGAAAGCTACGGCGGATGACATACTCCTCCCGCAGGCTGTCGATCAGCCTTGATCACTAGCAGCCATGTTACGGGCCTCACCACCTCCTCTTATCTTCTCCAACCAAATCACATCTCTTGTCTTCGCCTTATGCACCTTCTCCAACCAAATCACATCTTTTGTCTCCGCCTTATGCACCTTCTTGTGTGTGACGCCGCCGCCAAAGGCAAGGTATGAGTGGGGCTACTTCTTCACGACGTGCCAGGCGAGCAAGATGGGGTTTCCAAATGGCGCATGATGAGTGGATTTATATAGTTTTTAAAGCATATCTAATGCTTCATCTAGCAATTATTATGTTCATCATACATGATTACTTGCTTACATTCATTCTCATGTGATTGTTACACAACATATAGTTTTTATTGTAATTTTATACTCTACCTTGTCTTTGGTGTGTGTACGTGTTATGGAAATTTATGAACACAATAGGGTAAAGGGAGCCAAGAGGGGGCAATATGGAGCAGTTACATTCACCAAAACTTAAGTCATATGGAAGCTAGAAAAGTGAAAATTTCCATCATCGCATAATAAAGATCCAAGACCATGGTATTGTATCTCCCATCCCATATGAATCTAATGATCCCAAGAACACCCCAATCAAATTTCATACAAAAGCCTATTTAGGGAGGGGAACCCTAGCCTCCTCCGAAATCAATCCACACAACAACCATCGCAGCATCCGTAGCCACCACACCTCCGGCACCTCAAGATCCAGCAACATCAAACCTTGGAGGAAGGTTGGCGAAGAAGACCAAAAGGAGTCACCTGATCCATGCGGCACCACCGCCTCCACTCTGTCGATGTTATTTCCATTGGAATCACCGCCGCTACTTCTTCTTTCCCAATCATGGTCTCCATGATGGGTTGTAACGTGGCTTAAACCCATTTATTAATGTTATGATTAGGTGAATACTTCTAAATAGTGTTATGATCTAAAATGATTTGGAGCGTAGTGTGGCACCCTCTGCCCATGAGGGATTAAACCTCAGATTTGACACTTTGGTGTCTCATAAATGTTGAATATTATTTTAGTGAGCGGTGACGTCTTCATCGATAGCGAGACACTTGTGGTACCTTCGTCAATATCAAGATCTGCCAGATTAATTTATTGGATTTACTCTCTCGAAGGTGCTCATAGAGAGAGAGCATGTATGCACATTTTTAAAATCAGTGTATGTATGTATCTGTAAGCCTTTGTGTCTGTTTCACACAAAAATTAAGAGACTAAATAAATATTTCAGAAGGTGGAGATGGAGGGTGCAATTTGTGAGGGGATGCGTGCCCAATTTTCTTGTTACTATTTTTTTTTTTCTTTTTGCGAAACTCGGTACATACGTAGCACTAGGTGAGCTCATTCGTGTTTGCTCCTTGAGATCTCCAACAAAAGAAATAGCACAAAATCTGGAGAAATATTCTGGAAGACGCCCAGAGCGACCTTTTGTTTTACAGCCACTACTACCCTTTCTTTTACCCTTGAGGTTTTTTTTTGAGCATATTTACCCTTGAGGTGGGATCATTTTTACAATTTTTTTGAGAAGAGGATCATTTTTACATTTTTTTTTTGAGATAAAGAGGATCATTTTTACATGAAACGTTCAATTGCGAAGCCCGCAATTTGTACCGTGCCTGAAGCCCATCACAGCACGCTAGCCCATTAGGGTTTGATGCGCCAAGACAGGAACCCGCGTCGGCTATAAATTGCTCTCGCCTCCCCGTCCTCTATCCTCATCGCAGCCGCCGCCTCCGCCTTCATCGTTCGTACTTTCCAGACGGAAGATTTGTTTCAACTTGTTCGTTCTTCGTTTCTCAGCGAATCTGGTTTCCGTTCTTCTGTTTTTTCTTCGTTCTCCGCTATCTATCTTTTCTTAATCCATGATTTGTTTGTGCTTCATCATCTGGTCATTGGGATGATCAGGCTCTCGAGTCTGATCGGTTCCCTATAGACTCGTTCCCTTGAAGCAACATCATCCCGTTGTATCTCGAGTTCGCCCCTCTAGTGTGTCCTGCGAGTTCCTCTCGCAGGGCGCCGGCGGCTCTTACATACATTTACAGCATCTATCTTCTGTCCTACCTTCTCTCTGTTTTTGATACGAGATTTCTGACAACCTTGATGAGCCAATTTTACAGTTACAGACCTGTAATGACTCCTGCGGAAATGATCGCAAGGTTTAAGAACATCTAAGGGACTGAGTTGTCTTGTGAAATCTAGATTCGTATCCTGGATCTTGGCTGTTACTAGTTTTATACTAGATCATAGCCGATTTTGTATCATCTGCTTCTCTTAAAAGTATTCGTATTCATGCCTGTGAACTCACTTTATGGTTCTTGGGCATTGACAAGACGGGGAGCAGAAAGCAATTGTTCCTCTCGCTATCCAGCGCGGAATTTCTTGATGCAACTGGACGTCGAGGAACGACAATTTCATTTGATGAATTTGAACCTTTTTATATCGATTTTGCATCCGAACATTGACCTTCCATCACTGGACACACTTTACATGGATTAAACTGACTGTGCGACGGAGGAAAGGAACTAAAAAAAGAATAATAAAATTTGTTTGACAAACGTCCGCTGCACGGTGGTATATCTGCGGCTATTCGAATCGAATTTGATTTCAGAATCGTACGGAGCCCTCATTCCGTCCGCTGAAGATTTGAAGCTTCAACACTCCCTGGATCGCACTAATCCGTAATCCTGACCGTCTAGATGGCCCGGTTGAAAACATCAGGGCGTTGTCAAACCAATCCCTGAGTGTTCTTCATATTGACTGTCATTTCATCTAAGAAATTTGTTAACAGTTGTAAAATGATTACTTCCAAAATGCGTTTTTCCTCGTAGGCTCTAGATCTAATCCTGTTAGATTACTTATTGATTAAAGTGAAACCTTTGTTAACCCAAGAAAATTGATACAAGGGACTAAGGGAGTACCTAGTTGTGAATGCAGACACTCGTTTTACCGGTGTTTCTCTTAGTTAATATCGCATCGAATTTGCTTTGCTCTTCTTTTGTTTGTGCTTTGCCAAATGGTATCAACACGTGATTTACTCCATGTAAAAAATAACTCGAATTGTTCGTGCTTCGTCATCTGGTCATTGGGATGATCAGTCTCTTATGCTGATCGGTTCCCAATAGACTCGTTCCCTTGAAGCAACATCATCCCGTTGTATCCCGAGTTTGCTCCTCTTGTGTGCCCTACGAGTTCCTCTGGTAGGGCGCCGGCGGCTCTTACATACATTTAAATATATATGCAGCATGGATCTTCTGTCTTGTTTCGATACGTTTGATTTCTGACAACCGTGATGAGCCAACTTTACAGTTACAGACCTGTAATGACTCCTGCGGAAATGATCGCATGGTTTAAGAACATCTAAGGGACTGAGTTGTCTTATGAAATCTAGATTCGTTTTCGTGTCCATTGGTGTTCGTAGTTTTATAGATCTCGCAGGTTTTGTATGATCTGCTTCTCTTGGAAGTAATCGTATTCGTGCCTGTAAATCACTTAATGGTTCTTGGGCATTGACGAGATGGGGAGCAGAAAGCAATCGTTCCTCTCGCTATCCAGTGTGGAAATTCTTGATGTGACTGGACGTCGAGGAACGACAGTTGGTCCTTATGAATTTGAATCTTGTGATTTCCGGTAAACTTCAAGTATTCATAACATTGCTTTGAACTGCCCTTTTTTAACTGGACGTATATTACATGAAAAACATATGCTACGAACTGGCACGACATCAATGGATGAAAGGAATCAAATAAATGAGAAGACCAAGAAAATGCGTTGTTCATGAACGACCTTTTCATTTTGGTATAACAGCATCTCCACTCGTCTCCCCGAACAGGCTCCCGGTGTGCCATTTTTTCATTCGGACGGCGAAAAAATGGCCCAGCCGTGCCCCTGGTTCCTCGTTTTTCGCCGGATTTGGGTTTTCATCCATCCGGCGAGCCCACGCCAACCCCGGCCTACTGGGGAGTGCTTGGGGAGTCCGGACGAAAGCGCGTGAAATGCCGAGAAATTTCTCCCGCGCTTTCGTTTCGTCTTCGCCGCAGAGGTGGCCCCGACCGGTCAGCGACACGCGCATTGTCTTCTGCACACGCATCGTCTTCCGCGCGCAGTAAAGGCTGCCGCCGGTCAGCTCGCTGCGGACACGTCGCATTCCACGCGGCATTAATCGCCGACACCAGCCGCTACTATATATCCCGCTCCGCTCGCCGAGACGCGTATCCCCGCTCCACTCTCCCGATCCATGGCGTTCAACGCCGAAAACGGCGCAGCCAACAACGGCTTCCCCCGCCGGTCGCTCGACGCGTGGGAGGGGCACCTCCTCCACCAGGCGGGGTACCCTTGCCCGCTGGACACGAGGCCTCCCGGCGGCGGGTGGCGGCTAAGTGCTGGCGGCATACCAATCCCGCCGCCGCCCTAGGGCCACGCCCTCGACGTCGCCATCGAGGAGGCTCGGATGACGATGACGGACGAAGAGCGCGCCGACCCGCGCCACCACCCCGACAACTACACGAGGTGGAACTCGTTCTTCCTCCGGCGGTGGGAGCGGGAGCTGACGTCCTACGACGGCTCGCCGCCTCCGCCTCCGCGCAACAACGCCGCGGGTCGCCGATGTTGGTGAAGCGTGCCGAATAGGACGCTGGCGAACGTCCTCGAGCACATCGAGGGCGGCAACTTCCCGGTGCTGACGATGCCCCCTCCATCGAGGGCATCGGCCAGCCGCCGCCGGGGAAATAGCTGGCAGCCACGGCGCATGGCTGTCAGCTCGTCGTCTTCCGGATCGGCGTCGAGGTCGCTCTCCAGGTCGGTGCCATCCTTGGCGCCGGTGAAAAAGGAGCCGGCTTCCCCGCCCAGCAACCGCGCGCGCGGCGGCGGCATCGTCATCTGCGAGCCCTTGACGGCACAAGGACGGCTCTGCCCCAAGCGCAAACACAATACCTCCGGATGAGCCCATTTTACAGTTACAGACCTGTAATGACTCCTGTGGAAATGATCGCATGGTTTAAGAACATCTAAGGTACTGAGTTGTCTTATGAAATCTATATTCGTATCCTGGATCTTGGTTGTTATTAGTTTTATACTAGATCATAGCCGATTTTGTATGATCTGCTTCTCTTAAAAGTATTCGTATTCATGCCTTTGAACTCACTTTATGGTTCTTGGGCATTGCAAGACGGGAGCAGAAAGCAATTGTTCCTCTCGCTATCCAGCGCGGAATTTCTTGATGCAACTGGACGTCGAGGGACGACAATTTGTTTTGATGAACTTGAACCTTTTTATATCGATTTTGCATCCGAACATTGCCCTTCCATCACTGGACACTTTACATGGAATAAACTGACTATGCGAAGGAATAAAGGAAATAAAAAACAGAATAATAAAATTTGTTTGACAAACATCCGCTGCACAGTGGTATATCTGCAGCTATTCGAATCGAGTTTGATTTCAGAAGGTTAATATTACGGAGCCCTTGTTCTGTCCGCTGAAGGTTTGACTTCAAACGTCAACTCTCTGGATCGCGCTAATCCGTAATCCTGACCGTCGAGATGGACCGGTTGATAACATCAGACATGCACTGGCGTTCACATTGACTGTCATTTAATCTAAGAAATTTGTTAACAGTATGGTAAAATGATTACTTCCAAAATGTATTTTTCCTCGTAGGCTCTAGAGCTAATCCTGTTAGATGATTAAAGTGAAACCTTTGAACCAATGAAAATTGATTTGAGGGAGAAACTAGTTTTGACCAGTGTTTCACTTAGTAGTTAATATCGCATCGAATTTATTTATCCCACGGCCCAAGCTCACAACCCTCCTCATTAGAGGTGCGTTCACCGACGTAGTTATGCCCCTGGGATCATGATGCTTTAAAACACTGAATGCCCATGCCAACACTAGCAATTGTTCCACATAATTGAATTTTTCAAAGTTGAAAGTTCCCTATGCCCCTGTGGTATTGATGCTGTAGAACACTGAAAGCCAAAGCCTACCTTAGCAATTGTTCCACTTGTTTACATAAAAAACAGCAGGGATTGTTCAAAAGTTTCAATCTTGATTTGCTCTGCTCTGTTTTTGTTTGTGCTTTGCCAAATGGTATCAACACGTGATTTACTCCATGTAAAAAATAACTCGTGAATTGTTCGTGCTTCGTCATCTGGTCATTGGGATGATAAGTCTCTTAGGCTGATTGGTTCCCAATAGACTCGTTCCCTTGAAGCAACATTATCCCGTTGTATCTCGAGTTCGCCCTTCTCGTGTGCCCTACGAGTTCCTTTGGCAAGGCGCCGGCGGCTCTTACATACATTTACATATATATGCATCATGGATCTTCTGTCCTGTTTCGATACGTTTGATTTCTGACAACCGTGATGAGCCAACTTTACAGTTACAGACCTGTAATGACTCCTGCGGAAATGATCGCATGGTTTAAGAACATCTAAGGGACTGAGTTGTCTTATGAAATCTAGATTCGTTTTCGTGGCTATTGGTGTTCGTAGTTTTATAGATCTTGCAGGTTTTGTATGATCTGCTTCTCTTGGAAGTATTCGTATTCGTGCCTGTGAACTCACTTTATGGTTCTTGGGCATTGACGAGATGGGTAGCAGAAAGCAATCATTCCTCTCGCTATCCAGTGCGGAAATTCTTGATGTGACTGGACGTCGAAGAACGACAGTTGGTCTTTATGAATTTGAATCTTGTGATTTCCGGCAACCTTTTGATTTCAAGTATTCATATTAACATTGCTTTGAACTGCCCTTCTTTGACTGGACGTACATTTTACATGAAAAACATATGCTACGAACTGGCATGACATCAATGGAGGAAAGGAATCAAATAGATGTGTTTCAAAAAAAAGGAACCAAATAGATGAGAAGACCAAGAAAATACGTTGTTCATGAACGACCTGTTCATCTTGGTATACCTGAAGAGACTTTTGAGTTCTGTCTCAGCTTAAAAAGGCTTGAATACTGCGGAGTCATTGTCACTGCAGGCTGGTTCTGTGCGGTGCAGAGTCGATTCTCGAAACATTTACTACCCAGATTGCCACCAGCCCGCCAAGGCGGAATCTGTGGAGATGGCTCAGCAGGGACAGACGTCATTTTGGATTAAGAACGTCAGGCATGAACTGTTTCCTTGTCAAAACAATTGCCTGTCAGTCCTTCACTTTGACTAATTGTCAGTTACCCTGCCGCCGATTATTGGGATTACGTAGTTTATAGTTGATTTAAGATGGAGTGATCTATTTGGCTTGTTTCTCAAAAGAGTCGCAGTTGCCACCGCCTACGAGCTTTCGCCCTGATAGGCTTGAGAGTTAATGCTGCTAATTCCTTCCTGATGTCTGAGCCTGCTAAAGATAAAAAGATTGTTTCACAAAACATTTCCAGTTGCGCTGAAATAGTTTGTCCTTTCAGGCTCGACAGCAAATCATTTTAGATCATTTTCTTTTAAATCTTATGCAATGTGACATTTTTATCATTTGTAGTTTTGAAAATATGGACGATTTAAGTTCGATAATTGATTTGCTTTATCCTGTTGTTGATCATATTGATGATTAATGTTACCTATAAAAAATATTGATGATTAAAGTTAGATTTCATGTGGATGCAATGTAAATAGGGACATGGGACTTTTGAATGCAGATGCTTGTTTTACCTGTGCTTGTGTTTAAGTAATAGTGGGAGTCAGTTTCACAAACTGCTGTGCCCTGTCTATCTTCAATCTTTATTTGCTTTGTTCTTATTTTTTCTCCGTGTTTTGCCAATCATTCTCAGCTGGTGAATTGGTTGTGCTTCGTCGTCTGGTCACTGGGATGATTAGTCTCTAGTCTGATCGGTTCCCAATAGACTCTTCCCTTGAAGCAACATCGCCCCATTGAATCCCAAGTTCGTACCTGCGTGCCCTCTGAGTCCTCTTAGGGCCCCCGGCGGCTCTTGCATCCATTCATGTCATATATCATTGATGTTCTGTCCTACCTTTTTCTTTTTTAGGCACGTAGATTTCTGGCAACCGTGATGAGCCAATTTTACAGTTACAGACCTGTAATGACTCCTGCAGATATGACTGCATGGTTTTGGAACATCTAAGGGACTGAGTTGTCTCTTGAAATCTAGATTCGTATTGTGCATCTTGTTGTTAGTAGTGTTATCATGTTGATCATATTGATGAGTACTTAAACCTCATGCAACACCATGTAAATAGAGATGAGGCAATATTGAGTTTGGAATGCAGATGCTAATGACGGTAAACAATATTGCGTCAAGTTTCTTTATCTCTGGGCCCTGCCCACGCTCCTTTCAGATGAGGCTTCTGTTTACCGACTTAGTTTATGTCGAGGGGTTCTTGATGCTGTAAAACATTGAAAGCCCAAGCCTACCCTAGCAACTGTTCCACATAACTGCATTTTTTAACCATGAAAGTTCCCCTTATGAACATTCAAAACAGCAGGGAATGTTCAAAAGTGCTTTGCCCCTCTTCAATCTCGATTTGCTTTGCTTGTGTTTTTTCTTTGTGCTTTGGCATTCTGAGTTTGCCCCTCTCGTGTGCTTATGAACATTCAAAACAGCAGGGAATGTTCAAAAGTGCTTTGTCCCTCTTCAATCTCGATTTGCTTTGCTTGTGTTTTTTCTTTGTGCTTTGGCATTCTGAGTTTGCCCCTCTCGTGTGCCCTCTCTGAGTCTCTCTTAGGGCACCTGCAGCTCTTACATACATTCACATCATACATCATCGATCATCTGCACTACCTTTTCTCTTTTTTTTTTTTTGAGTTGTTGATTTTTGACAACCGTGATGAGCAAATTTTACAGCTACAAACCTTTAGTGACTCCTGTGGAGATGATCACATAGCTTAAAGTCTTTTGACCCTGGTGAAGGCTCAACATGCACAGTCTTGCACTTCAGAAACTGGGACATCTTCTTGTCAGAACAATAGGTCCGACTGTTGTGACTGATAGCTGCAATAATGCACTTGCTTATTTTTTATTTTTTTGTGTTTTATCTGTTTGGATAATGATGAGGTATTGATGCATAATCCAACACTTGATCCGAGGTTGGCTTCAGCCAGCCATATGATGTTATCTATGCAACTGAATCCTCCAAGATCAGTTTTTTTTTTCTAGTATTAGGGGATGAAACGTTGAAACAATCGTGAGACACTGTTAGACATTGTGCTATTTTCTCTCGAATGAGAAGCATGCATACCCCTGTATTTCATTGCTCTGCCTTAGATTGTGTTTACCTCATGTTGGGCAGTCTAGCAAGGCAGCCATCTGCAGCACATGGGGCTATGTCTTACAGTCAAGTTTTGTATATAAGTTTTATCAATTCAATGCTGAGCCCTTGATGATTAGCTATATGTTGGAATTACCGTCTGATTTTGAATGATGATTTACGCCTTTCTGTGGCTTATTTGTGATCAGTTATAGATTTTGAATGATGATAATTTTGCGGCTTTCTGAGGCTTATTTGTGATCAATTATAATTGTTAACTATAATTTTTTTGAGCAAGGGTGTTTTTCTCTGTCCTATTGAGGATCTCTAACACATTTTAATCTGTCTTGGGGCAGATTATTATAAGTACATTTGTTTCTACATTATGTAACTAATTTAGTGAATAGTGTGTTCAGGATGGGGTGAAGAATATGGCAATGATTATAAATTTCAAGGCTTGTTTCTCAAACATTTGCAGTTGCTGCCTAAGATCTTGACCTCATAAATTGCTCACAGGTCACAGCCCTGACTCTTGACCTCATTGCTGCCTCAGCTCCTTTGATTGTACTTGCCGGCTGGCAAATTTTTTTGAGGGCGCACGTTCCTTTGGTTTCTACTTTGCTCTGATTTTTTTGTGCTTTTCTCATCGTGTCATTGGGATGGTCAGTTATATACTTAGTCTTGACCTCATTGATACCTCAGCCGCTTCATACTTTGCTTCCATACCTTCTGCAAAGATTTTAAGGTTTTGCACTGATGTTGTATTTGTTGCATTATCTGAATTTAAAAGAACTCTCTTATCTGAATTTTAGTCCTTGTACTTGTTTGGACAGTGTGCGATCAAGAGCAACAACGTATTATCTGAATTTGACATGAATTAGGCTGTTGTGCAAAATTACAGAACAGGTCAGTACAGACTTTTCATGTCTCAGCATATCTCATAAGCTCAAATTCTATAAGCCCCAAACAACGAGAATAGCAGTTTTTAGGAGCTCATCCCAACAGTAGTTTCTCCCCATCAACGAGAATAGCAGTTTGGCGCAGGTGTTTTTTTTGGCTTGTATGGGGGCCGCCGGTGCGGACACGGAAATATGTGTCTGTTCTCTCCTAGCCATGTTCCCCATAAAAGAAATCCAAACTTCAAAATTTTAATCAAAATTCATTTTAAAAAGGCAGTTGCATGGATAGTTTGCGAATCCCCTCCTTGGTAACCGATCGCTCGAGCGAACGGTTTCTGTCGGCGCGGAGCGCTCGCGCGGCAGCGCGACAATTCCCTTTCCCCGCGTGGCACGTGTTTTTCTATTTTTGGTAACCGATCGAGTTTCCCTTTTCGGCCCGTCGTTTTGAAATATTTTTTCGAATTGGTTTCGTGTTCCCCTCCTTCCGCCCGTTATCCTTCTCCCCTGTTCTCCTCCCATTTAGCCTCGACGGAGAGGGCGACGGCGACGGCGAGGGTCCGATTCCCCGTGTCTAGAGCGCGCGCCCTAGTTTTCTCCTGATCTCAGTTCCCTAGCAAGAGCCAGTTGATTCCGCCGCGGTGAGGTTAGTATTTGAACTGAATCTAGTTCGCAGATCTGGGTGTCGCCGGCCGTTTTGTTTGTCCGGCGAGGTTTTGTTCCACCGTGGTTCTATGCTGATGTGATTATGTTTTGTCCGGCGAGGGATTTTGTTCTGGCGACTGTTTTTTGGGGCGGATTTTGTTCTCCGTCTAGGTTCCTGCTCCGTCGTTCTGTCCAAAAATCTCTGTTATGGGGCGGCCGTAAATTGCGTTGTCTCTGTTACATGTTAATTGTAGTTATGATTTGGTCCGATGCACTGCAGATCCTGTACATTTTTCTAGGGTTTTGTAGCAGCAGATAGCAGAGAGTATGGGACTTGTTTTCTAGGGTTCATAAATCTCTATTTTGTGGGTTGTTTTATCAACTCACTCTTCACTTTTCATCAACAAGTATCTCAACGTTTAACCAACACATACGTTCTGATGTTACCCACCTTTTTTTATAGGCTATGGGAATGATGAACACATTTGTGTAGAAGAAGGGTGGTCCTCTTGTTTTTCCTAAGGGAACAAGGGAAACAATAAATATCAACCCGCTAATTCATTATTCACCAACACCCAACTCAATGTGTTACCAACCCATTTCCACTCTTAGCTCCATCTTTTTTTTATATATGGAATTTGGTCCTTTTTGTTTTTTAAGGGAACAAGGGAACCTACTTATCAACCATCCCATGCACTATTCATCAACAGTTGACTCAATGTGTTACCAACCCACACATTCATTATTCATCAACACCTAAGTCCACATGTTACCAAACCTCCCATTCAGTAGTCATCAACATGTATCTGGAAGGTTAACCAACACCTACGTTCTGTTGTTACCAAGAAGGGAATTGCGGAAGAAGGGAAAACAAGGGAAACAATAATTATCAACCCACACATTCACTATTCATCAACATATAAGTCCATGTGTTACCGATCCATTTCCATTCTTTTAGCTCCATCTTTTTTTTATATATTTGAAATTTTGGTCCTTTTTGCTTTTTAAGGGAACAAGGGAACCTACTTATCAATCCTCCCATACACTCTTCATCAATATGTGATTCAATGTGTTACCAACCCATCTCCTCTTTTGTTACCTCCTTTTTTTTCTATTTTTTGTAGAAGAAGGTGGTCCTTTTGTTTTCCTAAGGGAACAAGGGAAACAATAATTATCAACCCACTCATTCACTTTTCACCAACACCCAACTCAATGTATTACCGACCCATTTCAATTCTTAGCTCCATTTTTTATATATATGGAATTTGGTCCTTTTTGTTTTTTAAGGGAACAAGGGAACCTACTTATCAACCCTCTCATTCACTCTTCATCAACAGTTGACTCAATGTTTTTACCAACCCATCTCCTCTTTTGTTACCTCCTTCTTTTTTTTTCTCTTTTGTGTAGAAGAAGGGTGGTCCTCTTGTTTTTTCTAAGGGAACAAGGGAAACAATAAATATCAACCCGCTAATTCATTATTCACCAACACCCAACTCAATGTGTTACCAACCCATTTCCACTCTTAGCTTCATCTTTTTTTTATATATAGAATTTGGTCATTTTTGTTTTTTAAGGGAACAAGGGAACCTACTTATCAACCATCCCATGCACTATTCATCAACAGTTGACTCAATGTGTTACCAACCCACGCATTCATTATTCATCAACACCTAAGTCCACGTGTTACCAAACCTCCCATTCAGTATTCATCAACATGTATCTGGAAGGTTAACCAACACCTATGTTCTGTTGTTACCAAGAAGGGAATTGCGGAAGAAGGGAATTGTACATGTTGCAGGTCGTAGTTCATTTCATTTGCAAGTGGATTATGCTGCTCCCCTCCCTTTTTTTAACCCTAAAATTTCACTAGCCCAAAAAGGGAATAAGGAGAATTTACTTCGTCAACGAGTAAAGGGAATTGAGCACGTACAAGAAGCAAAATAACATACGACTTTGAAACTTGTATCGCGCACGAAAAGGGAATTGTGCAGCTGCAATAGAAAGCAAATCACATACGGCACGTAACCTATGTGGTCCACAACTTCCCGCACGTTTATTTCCACGAAAGGAAAACACGGTTATTTCCCGAATTGGGTTGTCGGAAACCGATCGCGCAATAAGATCCTGGCGCGCGAGCGCCAGCTAGGGCCGCCTGATAGTTTGGCGGTTTCATACAGTTTACACAATTTTTTAGAAAACAAAAACAAAAAAACCTAAAAACTAATGGCGGCCACAACTGATGCCTAGGCGACATTACATCGTTGCCACGTAGTCCATGAGATCCTCTTCGTTGGCGGTTGGCTGCTCTAACCATGGCTGTTGTCGCGGTGCCATTACGGCCTGTTCGACGGGCTGGCCTTATCGTCGTCGCGCAAGTTGATGACGAAGCCGTGGCGTCGTGTACGCTCGGTCTGCTCGCGATGATACTCTGTTGTGGACCATGCATGTGTGAAATTGTCCGTCGCCAGCAGCATGGCCTTAACCGAGGTGTGCTCCATGATGCGTTGGCATGGAAATTCTTTCGTGTCCTCGTCGATCTTCAACTGGAAATCGGTCACCTTGTACTCAAGCGGTGGCGTCCACTCTTTCGCCTCGTGTTTCGGCTTGACGAGGTAGAAGCTGCCGCAGGGACGAGAAGGCTGGCGCGGGGTGCAATGGTCGTGGATGATGATGCCATAGTTGGTGCGCATGCGGAGAGGAGGGCCGTATTGTTGCTTGTCCTTCACTGGCGCTAGCGGTGCAACATAGCGTCGACAACGAGTACCTCGTCGTTGTCTGGCGATACTAGGTACCCCGCGTGCCAAAGGGCTCGCGCCTCCTCGACGAGCAACCAACGCCACCCAAAGGCGTTTGCGAATGGTCGTCACCTTAGTAGTGCTTCATAGTCGTGGTGGAGGGAGGGGATTTGCTCGCCGGTTTGCTCAGTGATTTGCGATGGAGTGGAAGGGTTTGCTCGGAAAAGAAACAACGACGATGGGGCATTTTTATAGCGGGGAAGGGCATGCGAGCGATGGGCGGGCATTAACACAGACACAAGAGGGTTTTCTGGGATGTTTGCGATCATCGATTGCATGCATTTGTGTTGGAAGAATTACCATTTTCTTGGCAAGAGTTGTACAAAGGTCATACCGAAAAGTGCAGTGTGATACTTGAAGCTGTGGTAGATTATAACCTCTAGAGTTGACACACTTTTTATGAAATGGTGGGAACTAACAATGACATAAACCTGCTGCAATGCTCTCCTGCTGCAAGGCTAGGTGAGGGGCACATGCTCCGGTCGTTAACTTTGAGATCAATGGCCACACATATGAACGTGGTCTACATTTGTGAAGACAATTTCCTAGCCTGCTAGAGAGAAGAGATCTTATTTTACTCAATGCCGGGAGGCATGTTAGAAAATTTTTGAGCGGACATTTGGTGTGCTCCAATAGCATTTTGCTATTATTCGATACCTTCTTTTACCTAGTCGGAATCTAGGATGTGGGAGGTGCTGAACTGTTGTGTGATCATGCACAACATGATCATCTAGAGTGAGTGGGACAAAGCTGTGGTTGGTGTTCATCCATTTGACTATCAGGGACCTCTTTCCCAAGTTGATCATGTGTCGATCGAGTTTGCTGTTTTCTGTGCGATGCATCAAGAAATCTGAGACGCATAGGTTCATACTCAACTTCAAAATGATCTAGTGGAGCATCTCTAGGAGAGGGGAGGAAACATCGACTCATTTTTTAACATGTTGAATTGCAATTTATTTGCATTCTTGTATGAATAATTGAATTTGTATGTTAATTTGGATTATTGTGTGAATTCATTTATGTGTTTGAACTATGTAATGTTGTTCGAATTATTGTTTAAAACTATGCAAAACCTTGTAACTTGTAAGAGAGAAAAAGTCCTATTTTTTTGGACGTCAACCATATTGGGAGCGCTGGAGTGGGCAACCCTTTCCCAAATGGAGGGAACGAGTGCCGACCTTACGCCTATTTCGTGGCCGCCGGTGGAGATGCTCTCAAAGACTGGTGATTCGTCCTCCCCCAATTCAAGTGGCAGTGATAGAGTCAAACCTAACAATCACTCACTTAGCGGAAGAATTAAAGTCACATGAAATAGGACACGATTCAAAGTTCTATTGCAACGACAGATACATGATTACATATGAATGTTTGCCTAACCTCAACAGACACAGCTAGGGTTTGAACCCAAGATTACAAGCATACCTAAAGCGAGAGAAATCGATCTGAATAGGGGGAGTCGGGACAAACAAGTGAGCAAGTGAGTTTCCAAAGTGCCAGTTGTAAAGCGGGGTTATTATTGCATTTGAAACACCGACGCTTGAATGCCTAGGCAGTGTCAGGTCGAGCATGACGTCTCCTAGGACTCAGTTTAGGCGCGAAGCTGTACAAGACGATCTCAGTCGTAGGATGAGAGATATATGGTAGACAACATACTGAACAAGTCATTGGACAATTATAATTGTGAAGAAAGAAAAGAACTAGTGTTCTTCATCGACCAGACCCCCCCCCCCGCCCCCTCGGTTTGAGACGACCAGACTTGTCCTCAAGGATGAAAGCCAGAAAAGACCTTCAAGATGAAAAATAAATTCTCCCATGTAGCTTCTTACGTTGATAGGTTGGACCATTCTCCCATTGGACCACCGGTATGACTATGGATCCTTGTATTCTAGGAACGATTTGGCGCTCCATAATTGCTTAAGGGCAATAAAAAATTGTGCCATAGGTCCCAGATGTTTCTTGAGTTGAAGGATATGGAATATGTGATGAAGTTTCCAGCCTTCTGGCAGTAATGGTTTATAGGATGTATTGCTGTGGAATGTATTTCAGACATCTATGAATTCTTAGGAAGGTGTGACTATATGGTTGAATATTTAAGTACACCATATCCCCAATTTTCGGTGCTCTTTCTGATCTTCTTTTGTCAGCCTAGATTTTCATCTTTTCTTGTGCTTTAAGAAAATTTTGCGTGATCTCCTGAGCTATCTCTCTTCATTGGTAGAGATTGGGATGTAGTCAGTTTGATTGTCCTCTGGTGTAGTAATTTTTCAGCAATCCGAGGTGGTGACGTCTTTAGAGAAGTGTGAAATGAAGTGTAAAAGGTACCCCCGCATGGGACAACCACCGATGCCATTTCTTTGGCTATAAGAATGCCATATTTGGGTGGTAGGAAGTGCTAAAGTGTAGTTTGACTCCAATGGGTTTGAATAGATCCCACATAGTGCTGGTAAAGATCACGTCCATAGATGTCAAACCATGCAACTTAACAATATTTGCAATGAATTCTTTGGCTACTCACTTCACATTGATTTGATGATGTCTCGCGGAAACGAAGTGCCAATATTTATTGATTTTTTCCACTACAACTAAAATGATGTCTCTATTAGTGAAGTCCCTCAATGAAATCCATTCTGATGCATGTGTGTCCAAGTAAACTCATTAGCAACGGTCCAGGATAATCATAATGTTATGATTTGTTCATTTGGCATACCAGATTTTCTTTGATGTAAACAATAATTTGGGTCTAGTCTTTACATTTAAAGAACTTGGAGTTAAGTTAATTCATCCACCATGTTTACAGAGTGAAAATTTGGGTGCCGCGCACATATTTATCAGCAAGTCATGCATTCCATGCTAGAGCTAAGTACATTGAGATCAATTTTCACTTTTGTTATTCAATAGAGTTATCAACAAGCAATTGAAAATTTGATTTGTTTCTTCAAAGGATCAAGCTGTTATAATGGATTTACAAAGCCTCTCCCTGTTGGAGTAGTTCAAATATAACTCTAACTTGCAAAGTTATAATTAAGAGAGGGAGTTAGAAATAGAGGCATTGTTCATCACATATTTGTACAAGAGCCGGTTTATGTTTTGTACTATTTTCTCAATCCCCAAATACTGAATTTCTATCTGGTGGATTGGTGGAATGGGGTTTTATGTGATTAGGTCAAGGTATGGGTTTCACCCAATACTTCAGAGAATTATCCCCGCTAATTCATACAAATTTTTTAGTCCCAAACAAAACCTAAATATGATGTGTGTATGGGGGTGTGTGGGAGATGAATGTGTTAGCGAGATATAACACAAATAAATCAACATCTATGATGTTAAATCGATATCACTACTAGTAGAATATTAGTTGAATGCCCGTGCGTTGCCACGCCTTTTACGAGTTTCATGTCATCACACATGTCTTGACTTAAACATAGGATTAACATAAATATTATAGAATACAGAAAAGATAGCCATGTGATATTAAAATAATTAATAATGTTTACAACCATTACATTTTGAAAGACGATGGGCCTATTCTGAGAACTCTGAACGGCGCACTTTTGCTGATGCTGTGCACGCCTCAAGAGTCGGTGACACGGTGCCACCACGAGCTCTTAGTGGGTCAGCAGGTTCACCGGCGTTGTGTATATGGCCATCTTGGCGCACGTGACTTGAGCGAGTCGCCGTACATGAATACCTGATAAGGCGATGAGGGCAAGTGACTCAAGCTGCCAGGTCAGTCCAATTCTGTTATTTAAGGTTCGATTTGGGAATTTAGTTTTTTTCTTCAGCCTGCAGTTTTGCACTTCTGAGCTGATTGTATATGATGCATCAACTTGTGACTTCACCATGTGTAGCCAGCATGGTGCAAGCTGAAAGACAATGAGAAAAAAACAAGATGAATCTTGTGCCCTGGCAGGTGGACAAATTGTTGCAGTACACGATTATGGAGGAAATGGTACATTGAAGTTGGATAGTGACATGGCTAGTCTGCTGGAGTAGAAGGTGAACCTAGAACATCAGAACATGAGGTTGCACGCTTGCAGCTAGAGATGGCTCACGAAGTGGCAGAATTGGAGTCTTTTTTTAAGCACACTCGAAAAGATCAAGGTGAACTTTGAAAAAAAAAATTTGGTTAACTGACATCAGTTGGAATGTAACTTTCTTTGCAATTATAGCTCTGAAGTTCTGGTTTTAGTGAACTGTGTGTTAAGTAGCTCGAGTGTATGCAGACCCAATTGGTCAGTTACAAACTTGTAATGACATTTTGTAGGAGCGCACTGTTTGTTAGCAATTTTCATGAAATTTTGCCAAGGAATTCCTTGAAATTTGGGCAGCAATCTCAGATGATAATACTTCTCATAAAGTAGGTTGAGATTATTCCATAGACCAGCAATTCCCTGAACTTTGTATGCATTGTGCATAATTTTATGAGGTTTTTATGATATAGAAAATCACACCGTAGGGGCTTTCCTTATGATATCACGGTAAAAAAAAAAAGAATGACCAGCAACAATAACACGAGTGCTCAGATAACATGGATGAAGTTCACATTCATCACGTAGATGAGTTTATATAGTTTTTAACCAAGAATACAAACATGTGAACGGTGCTTGTCATGATCATCTTAGTCACCAGGCATGCCAAACAGCAAATAGACATATTTAATGTTTTGGACATTACTTCAAAAAAATCCCAAATCCTAGAAAAATTAAATGAGGAAAAAATGAATAATATTTACGACAAGACCATGATACTTAATCTGCCCTTGTCGTAGTAAAATCAAAAGGAATTCAGGCAAGTCTTGACTGTCTTGATCCTAATACAACAAGTGTTAAAAACCCCCCTATGAGTACTAAATAGCTCTGATCAGTGACTCGTCCTTGTCACCATGGATCTGACCTGGCGCAGGAGCATTTTAACACCACATTCCATCGATCCAGACACACTAGTGGAAAATGGGGCATCCATCTAAGCCATTGGTACCGGTTCCCTTACGAACCGGTGCCAATGGGGCAATCTGCACCGGTTCGCGGGCTCAGGCGTGCGAGGAGCATTGGCACCGGTTCTTAAAGGGCTTTCGTACCGGTTCGTGTTAGGAACCGGTACGAAATGTCTTCGTCCATAGAAAAGAAATAGAAAATTAAAAAAAGAAACAAGAAAAGAAAAGAAAAGAAACAGAAAAGAAAAAAGAAACAGAAAAGAAAAGAAAAAAGAAATAGAAAAGAAACAGCAAAAGAAAAGAAAACAGAAAACAAAAAGAAAAACAAAAAAAAAAAGCCTTTGGCACCGGTTGGTGCCACCAACCGGTACGAAAGGGTGGTCGCCTCTATGTCACACTTAGCCGCGCGGGCAACTTCCCCAAATCCTCCATTTCTTCCGCAGAGAGACCGTGCGCGCCGTCCGTCCGTCGTCGCCGTCGCCGCCAAGCCGTCGCCGCCAAGCCGCACCACGCCGTCACACCGCCAAGCCGCACCACGCCGTCGCCGCGTCCCCTTCACTCCGTCACCGTCACCGGCCGCTCCCCCTCCGCCGACAACCAGAGAGGTACGTCCTCCCCTTGTCTCCTCCTCCGGCAGCGCCTCCCGCCGCTGCGGCTGCCGCCGCCTACGCCGCAGCAACCGCCGCCTCGCCTCCCTGGGCTCCAACCGCCGCCTACGCCGCGCAGCAATGGAGGACGCGCGCGTCTGCGGGCAGTGGCGCGTGCCGGCGCCCTCTCAACCGCGGCTGCGTACCACGTATTCGACGAAATGCGGCAGCCGGCTCCAGCGCGCGCAGCACGCGCCCGTCCGCGGCGCCGCACTCGTGCCGCACCGCCTGGCCTCCAGCAGCTTCCTCCCCGCCGCGCTGGCGCCGGTGGCCGCGGGGAACGCGGAGGCGCACTTGGAACGCGGTGGGCGCGGTGAGCTCCAGCAGCAGCGCTGGGCACGCGCGCGGGTCGACCTGGAACGCGAGGTGGACGTGGCCGCGGCGGTGGCCGTACAGCGTGCCGGTGAGACACGCGCCGAGGCCGACTTGCCGGTGCCGGCCAGAGATCGCCGCAGCCAGCGCCGTGCGCAGGCGCGACAGGCCGTACATGCGGCCCGGCTTGTTGTTGTTCTTTCGGTGCTGCTGCTTGAGTGGCTTGGTCAGGGGAGACGCGAAGTCCTCCGAGTGGAACGACGGGCAGGTGGAGGAGAAAGCAATGGAGGCCTCCTCCTCGTTCTCAGCCTGCTTACCCGACCTGATCTTGACGAACCCGTCCTCGGCGACAACGGTACTTGTGGCGCCATGGCTGCTGCTCTTGCCGAGAACCGGCCACTTGAACCGCAGAAGTTCGTGCAGCGGGGAAGATTACCGCCACACACGCTGGGCGCTGCCTCCGCCGCGACATAGAGTTAGGGTCAAGAAAAAGAGAGAAGAGCGACAGGAGGAGGAGCGCCAAGTGTTAGGGTTAGGGTCGAGATAAAGAGAGAAGAGCGAGAGGAGGAGCACCGAGTGTTAGGGTTAGGGTTGAGAAAAAGAGAGAAGAGCGAGAGGAGGAGCTCTGAGTGTTAGGGTTAGGGTCCGTAATGGTGTCGAGTCTGTTGCGGTGCCACCTCGACATAGAGTTAGGGTCGAGAAATAGGGCGCCGCGACATCGAGGAGGAGCGCCGAGTGTTAGGGTTAGGGTTTTTGCTTTCTTCATTTCAATTGTTATCCATCTAGCAATCTGTTATATGATCATGACATGATGAATGAAATATAATTGCTTTCTTAATTTTTGTAGTGACATTGAGCTATGGCGGACGGCACCTTCGTCCGAGATGAGGAGGGGGAAGAAGCGGTGCAGAAATTGATATATGAGAGTGCCCGTGGGGCTGATGGAGATGAAACAGATTTTGCCGACTTTCTGAATGATTTCGGCGAGGGACTTGAGTCCGAACAAGTTAGAAGAGACAACGAAGTTTCCATAACAAACTCCGCCGAGGTGTATATTTATGTATCAAGTCTATGTTCATATCACTAGATGCATTCATTTATTTGTATTTCACTTATTAACGAATAATTTTTCTATTAGCCTTCTGGAACATCGAGCAAGTCTGTTAAAACAAAACGAGGCCCGACGCGAGTTCTAAAGGGCGAGGGTAGGTTAGCCCTCACGGCATTTAAGGATAATGGTGAACCGGTGCATCCCAAAGATCACTGCACCAAATTTACAAGTCAAGCTGGAGTTCTTGTTAGGGACCATGTACCGATCAGCATTCGAGAGTGGCATAAGCCGAAGAAAGCGGACAATGAAGCTAGTTATGTCAACGACGCGATGAAAAAGTTTCTTTGGGAAACTCTGCTGACACGCTTCAGCCTACCGGAAGACATGACGGAAGGCCAGAAGAATAAAGTCAAGGAATGGACTCTCAAGAAGATGGCCATACAATTCCAGACTTGGAAGAAAAATTTATGGGACAAATATAAGAATGAAGATCCAGTATTCGATGATAATCTAGTGAAGATAAAGGATCACCGGCAAGAATTTAAGAGGTATAAGCAATCGTCTACTTTTGTGTCTCGATCGGTCACAAATAAGAAAAATGCTGCAAAGAAGACAATTTGGCATCATATGGGGTCAGGTGGCTACAAGACTGCCATTCCGAGGTGGATAGCGTATGAAAATGAACTGATGGCTGCAGGAATCACTCCACACATGGGACTGGCCCGAACGGTCCAAGTTCTGGTTGTTCGCGCATGGGGCAGGTTGGACCCAAAGACAGGGCTGATCGTTGCGAAGGGAAAATGGAAGGAAAAGATTGAGCAAATCGTACCGAAGCTTGTAGCTGCAATTGAACAGGTTCGAAAGGGAGAGTACATTCCCGATAGAGAGAATGACGAGCTGACACTCGCTCGGGGAATCCTGAACACGTTGGACGGGTACGAGCTCGCCCAGGTCTCACCATGAAGGAAGCGTTCCGAGTCCGCTGACACTTATAGAAGCCGTTCGCGGAAGAAGAAGAAGGACGCCGACATTGTAACGGAATTGTTAACTAGGGTGGAGGCGCTTGAGAAAAATCAGAGGCCACCGACCAGCCGATGTTCCTACAGGATCCTCAAGCCGATGCCGCCCCATCTCAGCGAAGAAGCGTGTGGGTTCCACGCATCTTGACGGGTGTGGAGGAAGCTACCCCGTGGATTATGTCACGGAGAAGACAGATTGCGAGCTCTATATGTTATTCAGAACCGCGTCTGTTAAGGTGGCGGTCGGTTATGTTTACCCAAGTGAAGAAGGAGCAACGCACCACCATATGCCCATTCCACCTGGCTGTGTTCGTGTCGGGGTGGATGAAGTTGTTCCGGCTTTTGAATCAGTGGAGCTTGATATTCCTAGAGGTGACGATGAGAGGACACTTGCCGATGTCAAGCACGGTTTCGCCCTATGGCCGAAGAAGTACGTCGTCCTTCTGCAAAGGCCACCGACTCCTCATAGCAGTCCACATGAGCATCAAAGGCCTTCGACTCCTCCTCCTAGCAGTCCACATGAGCAGCAAAGTCCATACCTACCTGAGAGGGACCCCAGCATGAGTCCACCACCTCGAGATCCTCCGCGTAAGACAGCGCCGGTAAGCGGAATGGTACGCCGCCTAAGAAGAGATCTAGAAAGGAGAAACCACTGCCGCCTATTGAGAAGTTACCTTGGGAAAAAACTCCCGAGGAAAACCAGGAAGCCGTTGAGTCCCAGCTGAGGGCCTTTTTTGCTAAGAAAGAGCCAGAGATACCTTTTGAGAAGACACTAGATCCGGTGAAGGTTTATCGTACAGTCGAGAATCTGTATAACCCTGAACCATCGCCGCCATCTGACTATAGGCGTTCTATTGAAAGGTCGTACGACCAAATGATGGAGGCGAAAAACCCCACTACCAGCTCGGGTATCAGGGAGATAAAAGGGATACACCAAGTCTACCAGCTCGGAGAACAACCCGTTAAATCGGTCCCCCTCTAAAGGTGTTTGACGAGAAGGCCGTTCAAAGTTCTCGACAAATCTCAACCGATTACGCCATGGCTAAGGTAGTATATCAATATGTTCAAGGGAAAGATTTGGTCGAGAATCTCAGCAAGCTACCAACAAGTATGCGTAACTTGCATACGTGGTACGGTGTTGCCGCAAAGGGAGGGATGGAGACTATCATGGTGCGAGTTAAGGAAGAGCACTACTTCCAAGAATACTCTGTGAGCGTTGACTTCTCCGAGCTTTTCCAGTTATACAATCTTCGGGCCCTCGACAAATCTATCGTTGCTATTGTCTGTAAGTTATTTATTTATATAATTTGAGAAGTCTTTAGCTCAGCTCCTTGATTATCTGCAAATTATAATCTTTTGTGCGCTATGTTATGCAGATTGAAGATGCTCGAATGCAAAAGGGATGAAATCAAGGACATTGGGTTCATTGACCCGGACACAATGCATGTCAAGACCATAGAAGAACCCCTCTATAACAGGGATACACCGGAGACTTTGCTAAGGTTTTTGAAGCGACAACGTGACAAAAAGACAATACTTTGGCCTTACAACTTCCAGTGAGTGTTACTCTCTTATAACACATTCTATTTTGCTCACTTATATATATGACACTACATATTTAAACGTGCGCAGGTTTCACTTTATTCTTATCGTCATTAAAATGTACGAAGGAGAAGTTGAAGTCTTTGACTCACTAACCAAAGAGCCTATACAATACAAGTCTTGTTTTCTTATGCTCAAAAGGTAATTCAAATTCTTATCGGTTTTTTTTAGTTTCCTGATATCAACTGATTGATAACTCTTTTGTGCATTTTCTTTTGTCGGGCAGCGTATGGGAAACTTTCATCAAGGAAGATCAGTCCCATGATTGGAAACCGAAGCTGATATGGCGTGCGAACAAAGTAAGTAGTACTACCTAGGTCCACACACCTTTATCATACTTCATTATTGTTTGACTGAATTATATTCTTGTACAGAAATGCGCAAAACAACCACCGGGGACTAATCTATGTGGATACTACGTTTGCGAGTACATCCACAGAATTGTCAGCGAGAGAGCGAATAATGAAAGAAATAGAGAGGTACGAAAATAATATTCACAAATTTATTTTCTTACCATAAGTTGTGCTGAGTTTCAGTAATAATTGTTTGATTTGTGATTTGATATAACACACATAGCTCATGTATTCATCTTATTCTTTTACAGTTGAGAAGAAAGCGGGAGAAGATCGGAATCGAGGAGCGCTTCAAAGCAATCGGCGATGAATTGGCGGGATTTTTCCTTCGGGAAGTCATACCACCATCCGGAGAGTACCACTATGCATAAAGATCTTCTCCAGCTCCTCGATTGCTTTGTGTGTATATATAGTTTGACTCGGAGTGTACCACTATGGTACATGTGTGTAATAGATCGATCTTCATGCTTGTACTATGGTGCATCGACTTGATTTGCATCGGAGAGTACTACTTATGCAATTACATGTGTGTTATATTATATGCACCAACTTTATATGCATCACCTTGACCCAAACGCATTTCCGGTGCATCGACGCGATATGAAACGCTCCGATACCCCTAAACCCCTAGAAACCCTAAACCTGAATTCTCCGCGGCAGAGATTCTTGAATTTTTCCTGCCGAGGCAGCCACCTTTGCCACCGGTTTGTAGTACAAACCGGTACGAAAGGTCCATCGCGCTCTCCTGGGCCCCACGCCACGTGTTCGTAACCCCCGGTAAAAAGCCGGATTTACCGGCCTTTACCGCTAAACCGGTGCAAAGCCCTCTGAACCACATTGATCAGCGACCACTAGTAACATGGACCATGCCAAATACAAGTAGGGTCTCAAGCAACTGCACAACTCAATTCAGTTCACGATGAAGCGGCTATCCGAAGATCGTAACATCAGCTGGAAGTCTGAATATATCCAGCCACAAAAAAAAAGAACTTGAGGCGTATAATGTGGCCATGACCAAGTTCCAGGACTGAACGCTGTGAAGAAGCTGTAGAGACAGCATCAACGACATCTGTAGGATATATAACACTGAGCAGCAAAATAAAATATTCCTCAATAAATTGGCTGATTTCCCAGATTAGATTTTGCTACTCTGTGGTCTACCCCTGTTTCCCAGAACAGAGAGAGCGGCCAGAGCAACAGGTTACCTCCGATGGCAACCACATGACCGCACAAAATATTCAAATCAGCAATTGAAAAACTTGACTTGTTTGTCCTGAAACCTCAACGAGAAGGCGGAACTCAGTTTCGTTAGCACTTAAAAATACCCTTCACGCAATAAATTTTAGGGACGTGATAACTCTCTTAAGGGAACAATTTGCGAGAAACTCTGATCAAATTCCCGAACGAACAGAGGGAGAGGCGATTGCAGCGTATATTTATACACCAGGAATTGGAACCGAGCTGGAAAACTGTCAGATTCGTATGTGAGCACAACATATTTCAGATTTTCACCACATAGCTACGAACACGCAAACACATTTCTTGCGTTTTGTCCCACTCGTCCACCATGTCCACCATATGAGCATGCACATAAGTATATGCCTCCCTTCAAGAATGTTCAGGAGGCATGGCTCATGGTTTGCTCGACCTCATAAATCTCTCAAAGCGATTAAAAAATATGTTTTGCCATACTTAAAAGTAGTATAAGTTCGATTCTCTCCCGCGTCCGATTAGCAGTACCCGTGACCTAACTCCCCTCTCGCGACCCGCGCCGCCCACCTCGGCGGCCGGGCGCGCATCTCCGCCTCCAGCGTCCAGCTCCCCCTCCCCTCCTTTCCCCTGCCGCCGCCGTCGGCGCCGCCGCTAGCCCTTGCGGTGCCGGCGGTGGCGGGCCGGACTTTACCCGCGGCTTGGACGGGGGCGCGGGGGCCTCGGGAAGGCGGCGGCAGGCTGCGCGGTCTGGCGCGGCGGCGTGGTTTCCTCGCGTCGGGGTGGTCGGAGATGCGGCGGCGTCGCCGTTGGCGGTGGCACGGCGCGGCCGGGGTGGTGGCGGCGGACCCTGCTCCGCCCAGATCTGGGCCAGTTTGGGCCCCATCTGGGTTGGGCGGGCTTTAGCTCCCCCTGTTCGGCGGCGGTGCTCCTGGGATCTGGTGGTGCTGGCGCGGTGGTGGCAGGGTGGCGGCGGAGCTATGGCCGGCTAGTTGCAGCTTGGCAGCGTGGGCTTACCGGGCCAGGCGGGCCTGGTTGGCCCATGCTACCATGTCCGGTCGGCTCCCACGATTGCGGTGGAGGTAGTTCCCTCCCGCTTGGCTGCGGTGTTGCTTCCCCCGACCCTGCTATCTTCAGTCACCTCATCTTAGGCCCTGCGTCAAGGACCACCGGGGAGATAGCGAGGATGACGTCAAGACCGTGGTGGCGTGTGCTTGTGGGCGGATGGCTGGGTGGAGCACTTCGGATGAACGGGGTGGTGGTGTTGGGGGTTGGGAGAAATCCATGATGGCTTTGCCGACACCGTCGCGGTGACGCCCGAGGGCGCCGCCTTGCCTTCCTAGAGGGCGTCTGGTGTACCCCCCGCCCAATCCCCTCCGTGTACCGGGGGAAACCCTAGGATTAGTCCGGACAGCAGCGGCGTCATCGTCATTGTCCTTGTTGAAGGTGTTTTTTGGTACGCGGTGGTTCGGAGTGCTAGGAGCGTGGTAGGACTTTTCCGGGAGGCGCAGCGGTGGCAGCTTGTCCTCGTTCTTGTCGATATGCCGGTGTTGGCATTCTTTTTCTTCTTTCTCTATTGTTTTTTTTTGGGCTTGGTTGTGTTGCGGCCCCAGCATGCTTGTTGTATCGTGGTTGCTATATTAATATAGCGGGGCGAAAGACTATTTCGAGGAAAAGTAGTATAAGTTCTTGGTCCCAGAAACCATGTAAACTTGAAAAAATTGGACGGGTTCCTATACGCTATATTGTTCTGCTTAGAAATACAAATGAGCAAAATAAACCTTACATCATTCTAAACAAGCTAAACTTTTTATTCATGGGTTAAAAAAGATAAACAATTCCATAAGCTAGCATCAGTAAAATTGGAGTCCATGTATCAAATTAATGGACTCGAGAACTAACGTAAAATTCATCATAGAGCACAAGCGTTGATAGTTGATATAGCTATTAAGGAATGTACGAAATAATGGTTTCCAGATCTTGTTTGAAACAAATGTTCAATAGTCATATTTCTTACAATGCCAATCAACTATTGTAACTGACAATCACATCCGTTAAACTTCAATACTACATCCAGAACTTCAAAAGATTAGCTATGTCAATTTAAACCTATGTGAGTACCTTTGTATGTTTTTTTCAGGGAAACCTTTGCGAGTTCGGTAACTGACATTAAGCACATAAAAGCCACCACTTCTGAAGGAAGTACATGTGAATTCTAAATAATTTTCAAGCTGAACATGTGGAAGTAAAGAGACATATATATTTTTGCATTAAGAAAGAACCTTGTAGGTGCAGATGATCTGGGACCTGAGGTTCACGCAGAGATCCATGTAGCCGACGAGAGAGAAGTTGTCTCCCCGAACAGCGCCTTCCCGGTTCTTATCGATGGCCAGATGCAGATAAACAAAAGATTTTCTTCGATAAAACAATACTAACATAACTCTGAATACCATAACTGCATGTTAAATTTCCTCGTCCAGGCTGATGAGTAATCCATAGTGATGTAGCCTTGAATAGGACATCAAACATTAACCTTCATTATGTCAAGGCTTTCCTGAAATTGTAAACGGATTGACTACATACCTGCTGTTATAATTGCATATTAAAGAGAACCTTGTCACCTTCGAATCATGCTTCAGCACATTCTCCAGAAAGACAGACAACTGTCAACTCATGCATATTATATGTGCAACAATAAGGAAGATGCTGCTGGTATTGCACCTGGGAATAAAATATGACATAAGATCTCGGAAATTCGACTCGGCTCCCGGGTGCGTATGCTCCCTATACCTAAAAATTATATTTCGAGTTGTCGAAAAATTTTGACAAAAAATTCTACATGTACACCTCATAATATATGTGCATTCGTCAAGTTTCACGAAAAATCAATATTTTTTGTGGTCTATGTAAAAAAGAGAAAATTTATCTTGTAAAAAGCATTATTTTTAGCACTAAGTTTTGTCTTTTTTATACATGTCACATGACAAGTCTATTTTTTATGAAACAACTTTGTGAGCGTGAAGCACGTGAAGATGTACATGTGAATTTTTCGTTTCATTTTTTTCTGAAATTCAAAATATGAATAAGATGAAATTCAAAATAGAGGGAGCATATGCTCCCATGTTCCAAACATCACTCCCGATAAGATCTGCTTCATCTAGTATAGTAATGCACCAGGAATAACCACTCAAATCAATAGAGAAAAAAAAAGTAATTTAGAAGTTAGGAACACATTATGAGCCAACAGAAGTTCAAATTTCAAGTCCACAAAGTAAACATCAACAAATCAACTCTTATTAATTCAACAATTACATGGTAACTGCAACTTTCAGGTGAGAACATGAAGAAAACTCCTATAACACTGGATCAAAATAATGTACGCCTTTTGGTAGACAAACTGCAGCACCATTCTTACATTGTTCCTAGTGCAGAATTCAAAATAAGAATACCCAATTGAAAAGAAAATAAATACTCTTATATACTATATGATATGGATAATAGTAAACTGACTAATAATAGAAAAGTGCGTGATATGATCCTCAACAAGATATTGTCTATCTATCATCGTGAACCTGACCAATTATTTGAAATAAAATAATTTAAGAGGGCACGAGAGGATTGGCATGATATATCTAGCTGGAGTCTTAGGGAAGGAATGTACAACCTAAACTCATACCGCTGAATGTAAATTTTTGGCAACAAGTTTCAAGAAAGTACAGAATTTTAACGACCGAAAAAATGAGGAAAACCTACAGGTTGCTGTTGAGGAGATCTGTACCGCGACGGCAATGATTATTCTCCTAGTCTGCAAGTTGCAACCGTTCTCTTCCTCTGTAATCACTACAAACATTAAAGTCGAACTCAGATCATTGTGAAGAGAAATATGAAGTTCAGATCGAAATGGTAAACTGATTGTTTGGATGTGCTTGATTAAATTAATGAAGATGACCAGGTACAGACTTGGCACTTGGAGCGGGGCACTTCGGTTTCGAACTCGACGCCGTCCTCTTCCTCCTCGAGCAGCGATGGGCCAATGCAGTGGTGAGGCACTCATACTCCTAAAAAGGACCAAATCTCCACGTTTCCACCAAAATATTAAGATAATCTATAAATGATTTTCCATGACAAAACCACAAACTGAAGAGTGATTCTTTTTTCGATAAAAAAGATACGAGCCTGAAAACCTAGAGAAGAGATATTTGAAGGTGAAAGAGGAAACCTGAAGAATAGAACTTAATCATCGGCCAAGCAATTCACTACTCCGACCATGCGCTGTTCTGAAGCACCGATGCTGACACGGCACTCCTCCTGAAACACCTCTGCAAATTGTGCATCACCTGCACGTGCATGGGCTAGCGACATGAACTTGCCTGGTTACAAAGATGAGCATCCATGGAGACAAACAATACTGAAAATAGGCTAGCAAGAAGTAGTCTGGGCACGAATATACTTTGTTGGAGGCGGGGTCGACGCCAGATATCAACCGCCGTCAGGTCAAGATGCGGCGTCGCCGTCATGTCTCGATGCCCCGGATCCTGCTACGGCTCCCTCTCCTGCAGGGGACGAATCAAGGAGCTGCCGCCTTCTGCGGTTCCAGGTCACCACCTTCGGACCCTGATCCCTCTCCCATCGGGAGGAATCGGGTGGACACTTCCCCGTCGCATTCTCGATTTGAGCCCTGCTGCCGTCGCACGCAGGGCCATCGCTGGATCTGACCTCGTCGCCTAGGGAATGCTTGCCGGGACAAAGGCCTGTTGCGCCGGGGACTGCGATTCCCGCCGTCCTAGCGCCGCATCGCCTTAGCAGTGCGGTTCTCGATGGAGGGCGGCCGAGTGGCGGTTTTCCCTCTCGTTTCAGTTGCGGGATCGCACAAAGGCAAGTGTGACGCGAGACGCACATGCGGGATCGTTCCCACGCGTGGAAAGGAGGACGACTTACCAACCATCCCACCAGCCATTTAATAGTAGATTTAATATAGATATTCTCTCACGATTTAAAATTTCAGATTCTCATATTTCTTGAATTATGACATATGTAGATAGATGTGTATACGAGGATTGGAATCAAAAAAGTCTCAAAAAATACGTTATATTTTTGGAGATGCAAAAAAGACAAATTTCTGACACTGACAAAATATACGTATTATTGTACTACTATTTATAGTCAGAAATTTGTTTTTTTGTATTTTCCAAAATACACAGTATTTTTTGATGGGACTTTTTTGACTACACTCCTCGTGTCTAAATCTATCTACATATTTAATGCCATAATTTTTGAAAACATAAAAGAGCGAGGTTTTGAAAATTTTCAAAAATCCAAAAGTTCAAGGAGCACTTGTGCTCATGTGCACATGCTACTTTCCGAGATATTCATTGCATAGTATGGAGTACCTTAAGTCTACCACATCCGGAACGAGGCATACGACACTGAACATGCAGACGTAGCGTGCATAACCCTGTTTTTTTGCACGATTTCATCAGCTTTTTCTCCACCGGGCCAGGCAGGGGTAGCATGTCGGCGAGCAACTGTCCGGCGGCGGGCTGATCCAAAACGGAGGGACGGGAGTCGGCCACCCTGCCGCACGTGGTCGAGTTGAGGTATGGGCGCGCCGGGAAGAGATGTGCGCGACGGCACGAGGCCGTGTCGTGGCCACCCTACTGCCTACCTAGCACCTTCAACTCTCATTTGTTTTCCTCCCATTTCCAGATTTCATTTCGCTGGTTCAGCTCGCACATGGCCCCACCTGAGCGGCCTCTAATCCAGCGCCGGCGGTCGCAGATTAAGATATTCCTCGTCGACCATTTTGTCCACGTACACTCTTTTCAACCCTTTGCCAAATCTAAACCACGCAAAAACATTTTAAAATTTGAACACGGAATTCGCCGCCCGCAAATATGGAGCTGAAGTTTTGCAGATCGATGCCAATAAAGAGAACACATAAACTATCCTGGGTGATGGGTGGCTCGTGGTCGAGTGCTTTTACTTTTCCTTCCACATGGAAGCTATGCCCGAACTTCTACATCAATCCATGTATGTGGCTTTTTTATTTATTTTTCTCAAAGGTCTAACAAGGGATCATACATTAAATAACCCGAAGTCATCACATAACATCTACCAAACATGGCAATGATAGAAGATCATGACAACATGGACTCATTCCCTGAAATAATAAGAAAAAAAACCCATGAACTAGGATCTTGAATCATCGCATACCCGAGACACTGATTAAGAGAAACGTGAGCACTCATCCGGTCTAGCAGACTCATAGCGAGCGCCTCATGCCCACGACAAAAAAGTCGTCACTGTCACGTTGGTCCATCTTCAGGGCTGGGATCAGCATAGCCCATGCCAGTCCTATCATTGACACCACCATGGCGATAGACAACATGTCCACCATATGCGAGTCCAACACACTACAACCGTCGCCGAGGCCCCGCTGCACCACACCGCCTATACTCGCCATCGTCAACGTGGTAGAAGCACTCCACTCCACCTCCTACCTCCACCATCTGACATCTACTCCAAAAACCATGCCTTCAAGAGGGAGAAAGACGCTGAGAGCGTCGCCATCGTCCGATCCGAGGGATCTAGGGTTCCTTGTAGTAGCCCGAGTGAGTTGACCTAGGTTGCAATGGTGACGCTTTCAACAAGGTAGCGACTTAGATCATGTCGCCATCGCCTGCCATGACCGAAGTCGAAGCTTGGTTTTCACCGGCAATCGCGCCTCCTCAACTCGTTGCCGGGACTACATGAGGGATCAGAGCGATCCGCTACAAACAGTTGGCCGACCACCTCCAACGGAAAAGGAGGCCACCACCGCCATGCCCAGGGCCAAAGCCCTCGTCGTGCTTGTGTTGTAGGCCTATCGCAGGAGCACCGCCGGTTGCCAACGTCGGGGTCATCGAGATGCAGTTGGGAAGGTCGTCGTATAGGGATTCATACCATAGAAAACAAAAAATTTCCTACCGCAAGAACGAATAACAAGCCAAGATCTAATCTAGTAGATGGTAGCAACGAGGTGAAGATCAACATACCCTCGAAGATCGCTAAGCGTTAACGATATAAATCTCGTGGTGGATGCAGTCGATCACTTGCCGCTTTCAAAAGCGCGTAGAAGATCTTGACGGTGCCACAATCGGGCAGCACCTCCGTACTCGGTCACACGTACGGTGTTGATGACGACATCCTTCTCCCTGTTCCAGCGGGCAGCGGATGTAGTAGATCCTCCTCGGAACCCCGCGAGCACGACGGCATGGTGACGGTGGTGGTGGAGATCTCTGGAAGGGCTTCGCCGCAAGCGTTGCGGGGAGAAGGAGGAGGAGGGAGCTTTGGGCAAGGGGGTGCTGCGACTTGGGGAGCTAGGGCTGCGACTTGAGGTGCCCTTCGGGTGCCCCTTGGTCCCTTTAAATAGGTGGCCAAGCCCCTTGGGTCGTCCATAAACCTGCCCCCAAGTTTGACTGAGTTCCGACAGGTTTCCGGTTCCAAAAACCTACTTCTACTCGGACTCTTTTGCCAATTCCGAAATTGCATTAAGGAAAGACTCATTTTCCCTTAAGGCAACGTGGTTGCACCTATTATGGAACCCTACGAACTTCCTTAGACAGCCCGGGTCATCCCGGACACTTCTGGAACCTTTCATAATATTCCAGACTATTCCGGTCCTTCCAAACCTTCTAGAAGCTCTGGTCAAAACACCGGACTTTTTCCGAACCCCGGAAGATGACTTCCCATATATGAATCTTATTTTCCGGACCATTCCGAACCTCCTCGTGATGTCTCAGATCCCATCCGAGACTCCGAACAACATTCGAGCTCCATTTCATATTCCATATCTACTTAAAACAACATGAAACCTTAAGTGTGTCACCCTACGGTTCGAGAACTATGCGGCCATGATCGAGACTCCTCTCCGATCAATAACTAATAGCGGGACCTGGTGATCCATAATAGCTCCCACATATTCAACGATGACTTCATGATCGAAAGAACCATTCACATAAAATAACAATTCCCTTTGTCTTGCGATGTTTTACTTATCTGAAGTTTGATTATCGGTATCTCCATACCTAGTTCAACCTCGTTACCGATAAGTACTCTTTACTCGTATCGTATATGATCCCTTGTGAACCAGTCACATGCTTGCAAGCTAATTGGATGTCATTCCACCGAGAGAGCCCAGAGTATATCTATCCTTCATTAGGATGGACAAATCCCACTATTGATACAAGTGCCTCAACCCTATACTTTCCGAACACTTAATGCCACCTTTATAACAACCCATTTACGCAGTAGTGTTTGGTGTCATCAAAGTATCCATCCGGTGTAGGTGATTAACATGATCTCATGGTCGAAAGATTAAGTTACTATGCATATTAAAGCTTGAAGCACAAAGAACTAAATGACTTGATCATATGCTACGCTTACTATGGGTATATGTCCATTATATCATTCACCCAATGACATAACCTTGTTATTAACAACATCCAATATTCATGATCACGAAACCATGATCATCTATTAATCAACAAGCTAGTTATCCAAGAGGCTTACTAGGGACTCCTTGTTGTTTACATAACACACATGTATCAATGTTTCGGTTAATACAATTATAGCATGGGATGTAAACATTTATCATGAACACTAAGATATAACAATAACTAATTTATTATTGCCTCTTGGGCATATCTCCAACAGTCTCCCATTTGCACTAGAGTCAATAAATTTAGTTTACATTTGTAAAGATATAACACCTTGGCCTTCTGGTGCTTATCATGTTTTGCTCACGAGAGAGGTTTCAGTCAAAGAATCTGACATACTCAGAAACGTATGTATTTTGCAATTCATTTGCGTCTCTACGCATTACTCAGTTTTTCAAAAATGAGTTGGCATCAATCATATATGTTTGGTCTTCTCGTGGAACCTTAATTCCGCGGTCTGAAATATGTTACCAATATTGTCACATACAATATAGTTTCATAGTTCTGACACTACCGGAACTACACCAAGTTCTCAAAGAACTCTTCGACTCAAAACACCCTTAGTCATTGTCAAAACAATGAGATACTCTGCCTTCCGTCACAATATTTAGAACTCATCTAAATCTAGCATAGACTCTTTCTAGCCCATTGTGATACCTTTTAATGAACACATTAGCCTAATTGAGATTGAAATTCATTTTTATATGTGACCAAACTAATATCGGTGTAACACCTTACAGTGATCTGTTTGTCATTACCCCATATAAAACTATATATATATCCTCGGCTCTGACAAAGCACTCAGGGATATTCTACTATTTTCCAATGATCATCTTATGAATCATTCTGATATATGCTCGTAACACCTTAGAGCATAGGACATCTGATTGTGTACATATTATTCGTGATCTAAAATCACTCATGTGTTTTTACTCATTGAGTGTCAAATACACTCAAGTCTTGTTTAAACCTCCAGATGGAAAAGAACACCTTCTTAACGTTTTCATATTGAACTACTTCAATATTCATCCTATGTACTTTGACTTAAACTTATTATGTGTTTCAAACTATCTTCATAGATCTTGACGCTAAATATGTTTTTAGTCCATATCCTTTCATTGAAGTTAATTTTCAATAAAACCTTCTAATCACATCAAGTACATGATTACATTTATTTATAATCAACGATATGTCATCTACATAAAGTATTATAAATATGTCACAGCTCTCCCACTTAATTTCTTGCAAATGCAAGCATCTTCATTGTTTCTGATGAAATAAAAAACTCTTTGATTATTTCATCCGGTGAAGATTCCAACTCCGTGATACCCACTTCATCTAGTGAAGTTTGTATATCTTTCTAGCATTCTACGGACTAGCAAAACTCTCATTTTGTATCTAGTATACATCCTTCATACACACTTCTGGTAAGAAATGTATTTCTGCCATCCTACTATCATATCTCATAAAAGAAATATGTAGCGATTACTAGAATAATCCACATAGACTATAAGCATTGCTATGGAAGATCTAATCTTATCGTAGTCAACTCTTTGAACTTTTTCGTAAACAACTTTTGGACAAGTCGAGCTTCTTCAAGGATATTCCATCCAAGTCCATCAATTTTATAGATCCATTTACTTTTAAAAAGTATTCACCTATCTTGGATTTCATGGCGCATAGCCATTTTAACGGAGTCAGGGCCCATCATAACTTCTTTGTATGTAGTTGGTTTATCATTGTTCAAAATCAATCCTTTGTCCACAAATCATTTATTTGATCACAAAGTAAACCACATCTACAAGGTTCAATAGGTACTTTGATCTCCATGACTATAACACTTTGTAGACATGGGAGCCATGATCGTCGTCGCCTTCCGGAATCATTTCTGATGCTGCGCTACTCTGATCATCATGCTCAGGTTCATGAACCTTATCAAGTTCCATTGTCCTCCCACTCAAATACTTCACTAGAAAACAATTTCTTGGAAATAAGCAAGTAACATTAACAAACACTTTTGTCTTTTAGTTCATAGTGGAAAGAATTCCCAATTTGTTCTCTCGGACAACAACAAAGACATTCATCCGATTTTGGTTGTAAACTTATTTACGCATACCAAAATTTAAGAAATGACTATTAGGGTTTATACCCATGCCATAACTCGTATGGTGTCATTTCAACGGATTATGATGATGCTCTATTCAGTTAAAAGTGGTAGTCTCTAAAGCATAATCCACAAAAATATAATGGCGTCATTTTATTTTATCTCATCATTAACCCAACAAGGTTTGGATACGTCTCTCGGATACTCCATCATCACTATGATACTCCAAGAAACGTGAGTTGTAGAACAATTTCATAACTCTCTTAGATGTTCGCTAAAACTCGTAATTCAAATATTTCCACCATGATCCAATCACAGATATTTGACTTTTCTATTACGATGATTTCCACTTCATGCTGAAATTTATTTGAATCCATTCAAATGTTTCAAACTTCTTCCTTATCAAATAAATATATCCATATATATATATACTCAATTCATTGTTGGAAGTTTTCATGAAGTAGAAGAATCTCCCGCACACAACTATGCCCAGTGAACCACATACATCATCATGTATGTTTCCACTAAGTTAGTTGCCCGTTCAACTCTTGGCCTATTGATACGTCTGATGGCGTGTAACTCACACGTTCGTTGGGAACCCCAAGAGGAAGGTATGATGCGCACAGTAGCAAGTTTTCCCTCAGAAAGAAACCAAGGTTTAATCGAACCAGTAGGAGCCAAGAAGCACGTTGAAGGTTGATGGTCGCGAAATGTGATGCGGCGCAACACCAGGGATTCTGCGCCAACGTGGAATCTGCACAACAAAACAAAGTACTTTGCCCCAACGAAACAGTGAGGTTGTCAATCTCACCGGCTTGCTAACAAAGGATTAAACGTATCGAGTGGAAGATGTTTGCAAAGAAAACAGTAAAACACAATTGCAGTAGATTGTATGCTATGTAAAGAATAGGACCGGGGTCCACAGTTCACTAGAGGTGTCTCTCCCATAAGATAAAAGCATGTTGGGTGAACAAATTACAGTCGTGCAATTGACAAATAGAGAAAGGCATAACAATGCATATACATGATATGATAAATATAGTGAGATTTAATTGGGCATTACGACAAAATACATAGACCGCCATCCAACCGCATCTATGCCTAAAAAGTCCACCTTCAGGTTATCATCCGAACCCCATTCAGTATTAAGTTGCTAAGCAACAGACAATTGCATTAAGTATGGTGCGTAATGTAATCGACAACTACATCCTTAGATATAGAATCAATGTTTTATCCCTAGTGGCAACAGCACATCCACAATCTTAGAACTTTCTGTCACTGTCCCACATTCAATGGAGGCATGAACCCACTATCGAGCATAAATACTCCCTCTTGGAGTTAAGAGTACAAACTTGGCCAGAGCCTCTACTAATAACGGAGAGCATGCAAGATCATAAACAACACATAAACAATAGATTGATAATCACCATAATCATAGTACTCTCTATCCATCGGATCCCGACAAACACAACATATAGAATTACAGATAGATGATCTTGATCATGTTAGGCAGCTCACAAGATCCAACAATGAAGCACAACAAGGAGAAGACGACCATCTAGCTACTGCTATGGACCCATGGTCCAGGGGTGAACTACTCACTCATCACTCCGGAGGCGACCATGGCGGTGTAGAGTCCTCCGGAGATGAATCCCCTCCGGCAGCCGGAGGCGATCTCCGAATCCCCCGAGATGGGATTCGCGGCGGCGTCTCCGGAAGGTTTTCCGTATCGTGGCTCTCGTACGGGGGTTTCGCCGGAGGCTTTAAGCAGGCGGAAGGTCAACGCGGGGGCCACACGAGGGGCCCAGGGGCAGGCGCGGGCGTGGCCCGGCCGCGCCGCCCTAGCTCCCGGCTGCCTCGTGGCCCCACTTCGTTATCTCTTCGGTCTTCTGGAAGCTTCGTGCAAAAATAGGACCCCGGGCGAAAGTTTCGTCCAATTCCGAGAATATTTCCTTACTAGGATTTCTGAAACCAAAACAGAAAACAAGAATGGCTCTTCGGCATCTTGTTAATAGGTTAGTTCCAGAAAATGCATAAATATGACATATAATGTGCATAAAACATGTAGGTATCATTAATAAAGTAGCATGGAACATAAGAAATTATCGATACGTTGGAGACGTATCAGCATCCCCAAGCTTAGTTCTGCTCGTCCCGAGCAGGTAAAACGATAACAAAGATAATTTCTGAAGTGACATGCCATCATAATCTTGATCATACTATTTGTAAACATATGTAATGAATGCAGCGATCAAAACAAAGGTAATGACATGAGTAAACAACTGAATCATAAAGCAAAGACTTTTCATGAATAGTACTTCAAGACAAGCATCAATAAGTCTTGCATAAGAGTTAACTCATAAAGCAATAAATCAAAGTAAAGGTATTGAAGCAACACAAAGGAAGATTAAGTTTCAGCGGTTTTTCAACTTATAACATGTATATCTCATGGATATTGTCAACATAAAGTAATATAACAAGTGCAATATGCAAGTATGTAGGAATCAATGCACAACTCACACAAGTGTTTGCTTCTTGAGGTGGAAGGAGATAGGTAAACTGACTCAACAATAAAAGTAAAAGAAAGGTCCTTCAAAGAGGAAAGCATCGATTGTTGTATTTGTGCTAGAGCTTTTATTTTGAAAACATGAAACAATTTTGTCAACGGTAGTAATAAAGCATATGAGTTATGTAAATTATATCTTACAAGTTGCAAGCCTCATGCATAGTATACTAATAGTGTCCGCACCTCGTCCTACTTAGCTTGGACTACCGGATCTTTGCATGCCATGTTTCAACCAAGTGTCACAAAGGGGTACCTCCATGCCGCCTGTACAAAGGTCTAAGGAGAATGCTCGCATTTTGGATTTCTCGCTTTTGATTATTCTCAACTTAGACATCCATACCGGGACAACATGGACAACAGATAATGGACTCCTCTTAAATGCATAAGCATGTAGCAACAATTATTATTCTCATATGAGATTGAGGATATATGTCCAAAACTGAAACTTCAACCATGATTCATGGCTTTAGTTAGCGGCCCAATGTTCTTCTCTAACAATTTTGCATGCTCCAACCACTAAAATGATAGATCCTTCAGACAAGACGGACATGCATAGCAACTCACATGATATTCAACAATAGTTGATGGCGTTCCCCAGAAGCATGGTTATCGCACAACAAGCAACTTAATAAAAGATAAAGTGCATAAGTACATATTCAATACTACGATAGTTTTTAAGGCTATTTTGTCCCATGAGCTATATATTGCAAAGGTAAATGATGGAATTTTAAAGGTAGCACTCAAGCAATTTACTTTGGAATGGCGGAGAAATACCATGTAGTAGGTAGGTATGGTGGACACAAATGGCATAGTAGTTGGCTCAAGGATTTTGGATGCATGAGAAGTATTCCTCTCGATACAAGGTTTAGGCTAGCAAGGTTATTTGAAGCAAACTCAAGGATGAACCGGTGCAGCAAAACTCACATAAAAGACATATTGTAAACATTATAAGACTCTACACCGTCTTCCTTGTTGTTCAAAACTCAATACTAGATATTATCTAGACCTTAGAGAAACCAAATATGCAAATCAAATTTTAGCAAGCTCTATGTATTTCTTCATTAATGGGTGCAAAGCATATGATGCAAGAGCTTAAACATGAGCACAACAATTGCCAAGTATCACATTTATCCAAGACATTTTAGAATTACTACATGTAGCATTTTTCAATTCCAACCATATAACAATTTAACGAAGAAGAAACTTCGCCATGAATATTATGAGTAAAGCCTAAGGACACATGTGTCCATATGCAACAGCGGAGCGTGTCTCTCTCCGCAAAGTGAATGCTAGGATCCATTTTATTCAAACAAAAACAAAAACAAAAACAAACCGACGCTCCAAGTAAAGAACATAAGATGTGACTGGATAAAAATATAGTTTCAGGGAGGAACCCGATGATGTTGTCGATGAAGAAGGGGATGCCTTGGGCATCCCCAAGCTTAGACGCTTAAGTCTTCTTAAAATATGCAGGGGTGAACCACGGGGCATCCCCAAGCTTAGAGCTTTCACTCCTCTTGATCATAGTATATCATTCTCCTCTCTTGACCCTTGAAAACTTCCTTCACACCAAACTTCAAGCAAACTCATTAGAGGGTTAGTGCACAATTAATAATTCACACATTCAGAGGTGACACAAACATTCTTTTCACTGGACATTGCATAATGCTACTGGACATTAATGGATCAAAGAAATAAATCCAACATAGCAAAAGAGGCAATGCGAAATAAAAGGCAGAATCTGTCAAAAACAGAACAGTCCGTAAAGATGAATTTAAAGCTGGCACCAGACTTGCTCAAATGGAAAAACTCAAAACTAATGAAAGTTGCGTACATATCGAGGATCACGCTCGTAAATTGGCAGATTTTTTCAATTTTCTACAGAGAACTGTGCCCAGATTCGTGACAGCCAGCAATGCTGTTTCTGCGCAGCGATCCCAAATATAACATCAACTTTGACATAGAAACTTACTTGGCACAAAAACATGATAAGGAGAGGTTGCTACAGTAGTAAACAACTTCCAAGACTCAACAAAACAAAAAATTGCTGTAGTAAAAACATGGGTTGTCTCTCATAAGCGCTTTTCTTTAACGCCTTTCAGCTAGGCGCAGAAAGTGCAAATCAAGTAACATCGAGAGTAGAAGCATCAACATCATAACTTGTTCTAATAATAGAATCAAAAGGCAACTTCATTCTCTTTCTAGGGAAGTGTTCCATACCTTTCTTGAGAGGAAATTGATATTTAATATTACCTTCCCTCATATCAATAACAGCACCAACACGAAGAAAAGGTCTTCCCAACACAATAGGACAAGATGCATTGCATTCGATATCCAAAACAACAAAATCAACGGGGACAAGGTTATTGTTAACCGTAATATGCACATTATCAATCCTCCCCAAAGGTTTCTTTTTAACATTATCGGCAAGATTAACATCCAAATAACAATTCTTCAATGGTGGCAAGTCAAGCATATCATAAATCTTTTTAGGCATAACAGAAATACTTGCACCAAGATCACATAAAGCATTACATTCAAAGTCATTGAATTTCATTTTAATGATGGGCTCCCAACCATATTCTAACTTTATAGGAATAGAAGTTTCAAGTTTTAGTTTCTCTTCTCTAGCTTTTATGAGAGCATTTGTAATATGTTTTGTAAAGGCTAAATTTATAGCACTAGCATTGGGACTTTTAGCAAGTTTTTGAAAGAACTTTATAACTTCAGAGATGTGGCAATCATCAAAATCTAAATCATTATGAGCTACAGCAATGGGATCATTATTCCCAAGGTTGGAAAAAATTTCAGCAGTTTTATCACAAGCAGTTTCAGCAATTTCAGGCAGTTTTGTTCGCTTTGCACTAGAAGTAGAAACATTGCCAACACCAATTATTTTACCATTGATAGTAGGAGGTGCAGAAACATGTGAAGAATTAGCATTACTAGTGGTGGTAATAGTCCAAACTTTAGCTACATTATTCTCTTTAGCTAGTTTTTCATTTTCTTCTCTATCCCACCTAGCACGCAATTCAGCCATTAATCTTATATTCTCATTAATTCTAACTTGGATGGCATTTGCTGTAGTAGTAATCTTATTATCAATATCATTATTAGGCATAACTTTCAATTTTAAAAGATTAACATCAGAGGCAAGTCTATCAACTCTAGAAGCAATAGTATCAATTTTATCAAGCTTTTCCTCAACAGATTTGTTAAAAGCAGTTTGTGTACTAATAAATTCTTTAAGCATAGCTTCAAGACCAGGGGTACATTCCTATTATTGTTGTAAGAATTCCCATAAGAATTACCATAACCATTACCATTAGCAGAATGATATGGCCTATAGTTATTACCAGAGTTGTTCCTATAAGCATTGTTGTTGAAATTATTGTTTTTAATGAAATTCACATCAACATTTTCTTCTTGAGCAACCAATGAAGCTAAAGGAACATTATTTGGATCTACATTAGATCTACCATTCACAAGCATAGACATAATCACATCAATCTTATCATTCAAGGAAGAGGTTTCTTCAACAGAATTTACCTTCTTACCTTGTGGAGCTCTTTCCGTGTGCCATTCAGAGTAATTTATCATCATATCATCAAGAAGTTTTGTAGCCGTCCCCAATGTGATGGACATAAAGGTACCTCCAGCAGCTGAATCCAATAAATTCCGCGAAGAAAAATTTAGTCCTGCATAGAAGGTTTGGATGATCATCCAAGTAGTCAGTCCATGGGTTGGGCAATTCTTTACCAAAGTTTTCATTCTCTCCCATGCTTGAGCAACATGTTCAGTATCTAATTGTTTAAAATTCATTATGCTACTTCTCAAAGATATAATTTTAGCGGGAGGATAATATCTACCAATAAAAGCATCCTTGCATTTAGTCCATGAATCAATACTATTCTTAGGCAAAGATAGCAACCAATCTTTAGCTCTTCCTCTTAATGAGAAAGGAAACACTTTCAATTTAATAATATCACCATCTACATCTTTATACTTTTGCATTTCACAAAGTTCAACAAAATTATTGAGATGGGTAGCAGCATCATCAGAACTAACACCAGAAAATTGATCTCTCATGACAAGATTTAGTAAAGCAGGTTTAATTTCAAAGAATTCTGCTGTAGTAGCAGGTGGAGCAATAGGTGTGCATAGGAAATCATTATTATTTGCATTTGTGAAGTCACACAACTTAGTATTTTCAGGGGTATTCATTTTAGCAACGGTAAATAAAACAAACTAGATAAAGTAAATGCAAGTAACTAATTTTTTTGTGTTTTTGATATAGAGAGCAAGACAGTAAATAAAGTAAACTAGCAACTAATTTTTTTGTATTTTGATTTAGTGCAGCAAACAAAGTAGTAAATAAAATAAAGCAAGACAAAAACAAAGTAAAGAGATTGAGAAGTGGAGACTCCCCTTGCAGCGTGTCTTGATCTCCCCGGCAACGGCGCCAGAAAAAGAGCTTGATGGCGTGTAACTCACACGTTCGTTGGGAACCCCAAGAGGAAGGTATGATGCGCACAGTAGCAAGTTTTCCCTCAGTAAGAAACCAAGGTTTAATCGAACCAGTAGGGGCCAAGAAGCACGTTGAAGGTTGATGGTCGCGAAATGTGATGCGGCGCAACACCAGGGATTCCGGCGCCAACGTGAATCTGCACAACAAAACAAAGTACTTTGCCCCAACGAAACAAAGAGGTTGTCAATCTCACCGGCTTGCTGTAACAAAGGATTAAACGTATCGAGTGGAAGATGTTTGCAAAGAAAACAGTAAACACAATTGCAGAGATTGTATGCTATGTAAAGAATAGGACCGGGGTCCACAGTCACTAGAGGTGTCTCTCCCATAAGATAAAAGCATGTTGGGTGAACAAATTACAGCGGCAATTGACAAATAGAGAAAGGCATAACAATGCATATACATGATATGATAAATATAGTGAGATTTAATTGGGCATTACGACAAAATACATAGACCGCCATCCAACCGCATCTATGCCTAAAAAGTCCACCTTCAGGTTATCATCCGAACCCCATTCAGTATTAAGTTGCTAAGCAATGACAATTGCATTAAGTATGGTGTAATGTAATCGACAACTACATCCTTAGATATAGAATCAATGTTTTATCCCTAGTGGCAACAAGACATCCACAACCTTAGAACTTTCTCTCACTGTCCCAGATTCAATGGAGGCATGAACCCACTATCGAGCATAAATACTCCTCTTGGAGTTAAGAGTACAAACTTGGCCAGAGCCTCTACTAATAACGGAGAGCATGCAAGATCATAAACAACACATAAACAATAGATTGATAATCACCATAATCATAGTACTCTCTATCCATCGGATCCCGACAAACACAACATATAGAATTACAGATAGATGATCTTGATCATGTTAGGCAGCTCACAAGATCCAACAATGAAGCACAACAAGGAGAAGACGACCATCTAGCTACTGCTATGGACCCATGGTCCAGGGGTGAACTACTCACTCATCATCCCAGGCGACCATGGCGGTAGAGTCCTCCGGGAGATGAATCCCCTCCCGGCAGGTGCCGGAGGCGATCTCCGAATCCCCGAGATGGGACGCGGCGGCGGCGTCTCCGGAGGCCTTATCGTGGCTCTCGGCACCGGGGGTTTCGCATGGAGGCTCTAAGTAGGCGGAAGGTCAACGCGGGGGCCACACGAGGGCCCAGGGGGCAGGTGGCGCGGCCAGGGCTCGGCCCGCGCCCCTAGCCCCGGCTGCCTCGTGGCCCCACTTCGTTATCTCTTCGGTCTTCCGAAGCTTCGTGCAAAATAGGACCCCGGGCGAAAGTTTCGTCCACTCCAGAATACTACTAGGATTTTCAAACCAAAAACACAATCGGCTCTTCAAGATTTTGCCACAGGTTAGTTCCAAAATGCATAAATATGACATATAATGTGCATAAAACATGTAGGTATCATTAATAAAGTAGCATGGAACATAAGAAATTATCGATACGTTGGAGACGTATCAACGTCCCAAACGTATCCATAATTTCTTATGTTCCATGCTACTTTATTGATGATACCTACATGTTTTATACACATTATATGTCATTATTATGCGTTTCCGAACTAACCTATTGACGAGATGCCGAAGTCCCGTTTTCTGCTGTTTTTGGTTTCAGAAATCCTAGTAAGGAAATATTCTTGGAATCGGATGAAATCAACACCGAAGATCTTAGAATCCCCGGGAGCTTCCAGAACACCCGAGAACCGTTAGAGAGGGGCCACAGGGGGCCCACACATGGTGGCGGCGCGCCCAGGACGCGCCGCCCTAGTGTCCGGTGGCCCAAGACCCCCGAGGCTCCCCTTTCGCCTATATAAGGTCCCCGACCTAAACCCCGATAAGAATAAGCCACGGTACGAGAAAAGTTCCGAGCCGCCGCCATCGCGAAGCCAAGATCCGGGGGACAGAGTCTCCCCCACGCCGCCGGACGGGGAAGTGCTCCGAAGGCTCCTCCATCGACATCACCGCCATCTTCATCACCGCCTGCTCCCCCATGAGGAGTAGTTCTCCATCGAGGCTCGGGGCTATACCGGTAGCTATGTGGTTCATCTCTCTCCTATGTACTTCAATACAATAATCTCATGAGCTGCCTTACATGATTGAGATTCATATGATGATGCTTGTAATCTAGATGTCATTATGCTAGTCAAGTGGGTTTTACTTATGTGATCTCCGGAGACTCCTTGTCCCACGTGTGTAAAGGTGACAGTGTGTGCACCGTGTGGGTCTCTTAGGCTATATTTCACAGAATACTTATTCACTGTTATGAATGGCATAGTGAAGTGCTTCTTTATATCCCTTTATGATTGCAATGTGTTTTGTATCACTATTTATCTATGTGCTACTCATGTGATGTTATTAAAGTAGTCTATTCCTCCTGCATGGTGTAATGGTGACAGTGTGTGCATCGTGTAGTTCTTGTCGTAGATTATGATCATAATCTCTTGTAGGTTATGGAGTTGATTATCGCTATGATAGTATTGATGTGATTTATGCCTCCTTCGTAGTGTGATGGTGACAGTGTGCATGCTATGTTAGTACTTGGTTTATTTTGCAAAGATCTATTATGCTCTAAGGTTACTTAAATATGAATATCGAATGTTGTGGAGCTTGTTAACTCCGGCATTGAGGGTTCGTGTAATCCTACACAATTAGTGGTGTTCATCATCTAACAAGAGTATATGTAGCACAAAGGAAAGAGAACTTATTTATTATGTGATCAATGTTGAGAGTGTCCACTAGTGAAAGTATGATCCTTAGGCCTTGTTTCCACCACAAAGAATTGCTTCCCACGCCAACAAGCTATTTTCTGGCGCCGCTTGTTTACTGTTTTACTGCATCTTTACTTTCTGCAATATTACCACCATCTATACCACCTGTGTTTTACTATCTCTTCGCCGAACTAGTGCACCTATACATCTGACAAGTGTATTTGTGTTGGGGACACAAGAGACTTCTGCTTTGTGATTGCAGGTTGCTTGAGAGGGATATCTTTGACCTCTCTCCTCCCGAGTTCGATAAACCTTGGGTGATCCACTTGAGGGAAACTTGCCGCTGTTCTACAAACCTCTGCTCTTGGAGGCCCAACACTGTCTACAAGAATAGAAGCACCCGTAGACATCAAGCTATTTTCTGGCGGGGAGGAAAGGTAAAGGTACTCACACTCCGGATCTCTGCTACTAAGCTATTTTCCGGCGCCGTTGTAAGTACTCGAAGCTATTTCCTTTAGATCCTGTAATTGCATCTTTTGGTTTCTTGTTTACACTAGTTAGGCATAATGGACAACAATGAGCTTCTTATTTTATTTCCTGAGTTAAGACATGGATTGTTTGCTGCGAAAATTAAAAAACCTATGGAATCTTATTTGCATGCCGGTAGCAATGATATTAGTATGAACGCTTTGAACACCATTGTTGTTAATGATATGGAAAATTCTAAGCTTGGGGAAGCTGGTTTTGATGAGCATGATATTTTTAGTCCCCCAAGCATTGAGGAGAAAATTTTCTTTGATGATACTTTGCCTCCTATTTATGATGATTATAATGATAGTGGTCTTTTGGTGCCGCCTACTATGGAGAGTAAATTTTATTATGATTATATTAGGGATTTCTATTTTCGTGCCTTCAAGTCCTTAGTTGTACCAGCTCCTTAGTTTTTCCTCAGTTTTCCCCAAGCCCTTGTCTGAACCCGCAGAAGGAGCTCGGACGGAAGGAATCCGTTAAGTTGACCGTTCCGTGCTGACGAGTGGGGTCGTGTCGTTTGTGGGGTCGCGTCGTGTGGGACCGCGTCGTGTGGGGCTGGTAGGAAGGGACCGCGTGGGACATGACCAGACCGTGTTTATGTGGCCGTAGCGTGTGGGGCCGTAGCGTGTGGAGCCGTGTGGGTCCGGGATGGGGGCACGAGTGGTTTCTGTCTCTTTCGCCCAGATTAGCAGTTTTCAATGTACCTTTTTCCTCTCTCTCGCTCGATCTCATTCATATTTGATAGCCCAAATTGGTAGCAAATCTAGAGCAGCTTCTCCTTCTATTTTTTAACGCCATTCATTTCTTTATGCCTTCGTTTTTACCCAATCAGGTAGGAAATCTAGGGCACAAATCCAGAGAGAAAATATAGGATAAGCTGCATACAGCAACCAACATAGCATAGATATATTCAGGACAGATCCAAAAGTAGTACCGATAGATCCAACATAAGCTACATTTTACATGAATTTAAGCTGCTCTACAGATAGAGCAGTCACATACAGAGAGTGCAGTAGGCACGTTCAACGCCTCCAGGTAGCGCGTGTGACTCGCTTGGAGGTTGCGCAGGTGAATCCCAAGTGCTTTGTGTTTGGCCATGTACGCATGCACGTTCACGGTCCTTCCAACTCTAGCGCCACATCTGCCAATGGATTCAGCATGGTTCACCAGGGAGTTGAAGTCGGTGGTGCGGAGCTTCCTGTTGCAGAAGGGGCACTTGTAAATGCCTCGAGCAAAGGGGCCATCGTAATGGCCGGACTGCAGCCTCCCGAGGACGTGACGAGTCTTGGTGTGGAAGGACTCGTCGTCGCTGTCGACGTCGCTGCTCTGCACCTGTCACGTAGCACCAAAGATCGTGCAAAAAACACGGAGTCAATTGCAACGATGATGGAACAGAGAGTGAACAAAAAATCATGCATGATAATATGGGCTCGAAAAAAAGGTAGCCTCAGTTACATTGGACACACTTATATCCAGGATTTGAGTAAGTAAACCAAAGATCATGCACAACAAATTTGTACACACCAATTGTTTACTGACCAAACCCTGAATCAATTTATGCCCAAGTATTCATCATCATCGGCACAAATCTTAAACAAAAGCAAATCACAAACACTAATAACGCAAGATCTAACACAAAAGGATCGAACTAGGAACAGACGAACAGTAATAACGCAAGATCTAACACAAAAGGATTGAACTAGGAACAGACGAACAATAATAACGCAAGATCTAACACAAAAGGATTGAACTAGGAAGAGACGAACAGTAATAACGCAAGATCTAACACAAAAGGATTGAACTAGGAACAGACGAACCGTAATAACGCTAGATCTAACACAAAATGATTGAAATGAGATAAGAACAAGGGAACAAAGGGTTACCTCCGGCTCGTTGTCGACGATGGTGGTGTCGTAGGGGTTCTCCGGCGCGTCGTACTGCACTGGTTCGTACGGGTCCCAATCGACGGGGGACTGGACGGTGGCGGCGGCCGATGCGCCGGCTGCTACGTTGGAAGCAGCGACAGGGGCCTGGACGGGGGCGGCGGCCGATGCGCCGGCTGCTACGTTGGAAGCAGCGACAGGGGCCTGGACGGGGGCGGCGGCCGATGCGCCGGCTGCTACGTTGGAAGCAGCGACGGGGCCTGGACGGGGGCGGCGGCTGATGTGCCGACAATGGGCATCTCATTCTTCTCCATCGCCGGCGGTTTTCTTCGGGGTTTTTTCTTCGGTTGTGGAGAAGATGATGGGACAGGAGAGGCGGTTGCAGTGAGTGAGAACGTGCGTCGAGGGAGAGAAAGAGGGGCTCTATAAAGACGAAGGTGGCGTGTACCGCAACACGCGTCCGCTATGCACGGCTGCAGCCGTGCACCGCTACACGAGTCTAACCCTGGGACGTTTGGTGTACTCGTTATAACCTCGGGCCTTATACAGAAATTTTATCTGTACTCAGTTTTCCCCTCGAGGACTTAGACCGGCAAGTGCAATATACTCAGTTTTACCCTCAAGTAGCTGGTCAACAGAGAGTCAACAAATGAGATTAACATAGCTAATTGAGTCATTTCATGCGCAAAAAAATCCAAAAAAATAAAAACATAGTGGCAACTACTCATGGAGTCTTCCTACGCAACCTGCCACCTAGAAAACCTTAACAAACATATATAAATCAAGTTTTACCACAAATTGCCACTTCTCGAATCACTAGTGTAGCTATGAAGATGCATGGTTTTCCACCCAAACCCCTTTGCAAAACATCTTTCCCAAAACATAGTTTGTCTAAATGATGTCATAATTGTCACACTCATGTATATTTGAATTGCAAATAATTTGATGTAGCCCAATATGAATTATATTGTACAAAACACACATTTTTCATTTTGTAATTCTTTTGTTTGAATCCCTTAGTCTATTTACTATTTATGTGCCCTTGGATTCTTAGTACTACTCAGTTTTGCCCTCAAGTACTGTCACAAATGCTCTGAGAAGCCCAAACTTATCCTGATTGGTTGAGCCGTTGTCACACGGATCGACTCCACGAACCGTTGATCCACTGATCTAACGGGCAGTATACCCCTATCCGTCTCTTCGTGGCAACCTCTCTCTCTCTCTCTCTCTCTCTCGTGGCCACCCATCTCTCTCTCTCTCTGTCGTTGAGAATGCAATAACGAGTTTGCCACTTAATATAGTTTGGGATATAGTATTGGTATAAACATGAGGCATACATATTTGCGGATTTCGGTGATTGCATTATTTGTCAGCCCTCTAACAATTATCAACTATCTTGAGCTGTCCTTTTCTTTTAGGGAATATAGTTTGGGATATAGTATTGGTATTTTGAAACGGCCTAAAAGTGGTATAATTTTGTTATAAACATGAGGCATACATTTTTGCTGATTTTGGCGATTGCATTATTTGTCACCCCTCTAACAATTATCAACTATCTTTAGCTGTCCTTTTGTTTTAGGGAATATAGTTTGGGATATGGTATTGGTATTTTGGAAAGGCCTAAAAGTGGTATAATTTTGGTATAAACATGAGGCATACATATTTGCGGATTTCGGGGATTGCATTATTTGTCACCCCTCTAACAGTTATCAACTATCTTGAGCTGTCCTTTTCTTTTAGGGAATATAGTTTGGGATATAGTATTGGTATTTTGAAACGGCCTAAAAGTGGTATAATTTTGGTATAAACATGAGGCATACATATTTGCGGATTTCGGGATTGCATTATTTGTCACCCCTCTAACAATTATCAACTATCTTTAGCTGTCCTTTTGTTTTAGGGAATATAGTTTGGGATATGGTATTGGTATTTTGGAAAGGCCTAAAAGTGGTATAATTTTGGTATAAACATGAGGCATACATTTTTGCTGATTTCGGCGATTGCATTATTTGTCACCCCTCTAACAATTATCAACTATCTTTAGTTGTCCTTTTGTTTTAGGGAATATAGTTTGGGATATGGTATTGGTATTTTGGAAAGGCCTAAAAGTGGTATAATTTTGGTATAAACATGAGGCATACATATTTGCGGATTTCGGGGATTGCATTATTTGTCACCCCTCTAACAATTATCAACTATCTTTAGCTTTCCTTTTCTTTTAGGGAATATAGTTGGTAATTTCGGTGAATGCACACACTAACTTTGAAAACAACTACAAGTACATGTAACTGAATAATGGATTTGTAACAAGGTATCCCTTGTAACAACTTCTAGCGCCTGGTGAGCAATGATAAGAATCCGATCGTAATTATACAACAAAAAAAACCAGCCATCGATTAGCTTGCTTCTTCAACTCGATCAGCTGCCTTAACTGCTTGTTCATTTTCTTCAGTTCTCCCTTCACTTCCACCAGTTCTGCATTGGGAGCATTAGGCATAATCGGAAGGTCCCTAATCGGAACGGCTCCTCTCTCCGCCGCATTCTCTACAGCAAGTCCCCCCTCCCAAATTGCGCCCAATAGCGCCAATTGATTCCTGCAACTGAAGCCTCTGAACGTACACATCGATCCACTCGAAATGCCCGCATTTCTTCAAGATCTGAAAACAACAACGTGAACCCTAAATCCCAAATTCGAGGGAATAACAAGAAAATCGAGAGAAAACAGAGAAATTGGAGCGAGATCTAACCTTATCCCCCTCTCTATATGGCAAGCTCTCGCATGCAACGAACTCACGTCCACGGTTGCCGTTCTCGTCCGTCTTACAGATCGACCGCTTCAGAGGCTCCTGGCGTGGGCAGTCAGGGCATCTTGTCAAAGGCACGGGTCCATACTGCGGCCATGAAGAACGGGAGGTCGAAGAGAAACTAGACATCACCCGCGTGCCGGAGAAGGGCTGCCGCTGGCGGAGAAGAAGAACAATGGGGCGCGGAGAAAGAAAGGGGAAGCAATGGCACGGGCACGGGCGCGGGGCTAGCTCGGGCTCCCATTTTGCAACGGTCACCTGGGTAAGCTGTGGGTCCGGCGCGCTAACGTGGACAAGTTGTGGGTCCCACGATGATCTGGATAAGTGGAGACGTGTCCACTGCGGGGCACCAACAGCGGCCCCACTTGCCAGCACCAACCAACGTCAACTAAACGGGATTCCTTCCGTCCGAGCTCTTTCTGCGGGTTATAGACAAGGGGTTGGGGAAAACTGAGGAAAAACTAAGGATCTGGGGAAAACTGAGTACAACTAAGGAGCCGGAGGAAAAATAGAAATATGATTATACTATGCCTCCTACACTTGATGAGAATAATAATGATAGCTACTTTGTTGAATTTGCTCCCACTACAACTAATAAAATTGATTATGCTTATGTGGAGAGTAATAATTTTATGCATGTGGCTCATGACAAGAATGTTTTATGTGATAGTTATATTGTTGAGTTTGTTCATGATGCTACTGAAAGTTATTATGAGAGAGGAAAATATGGTTGTAGAAATTTTCATTTTACTAAAACACCTCTCTATGTGCTGAAATTTTTGAAGCTACACTTGTTTTGTCTTCCTATGCTTGCCATTATACTCTTCATGAACTTGTTTATTTACAAGATTCCTATGCATAGGAAGCATGTTAGGCTTAAATGTGTTTTGAATTTGCCTCTTGATGCTCTCTTTTGCTTCAAATACTATTTCTTGCGAGTGCATCATTAAAACTGCTAAGCCCATCTTAATGGCTATAAAGAAAGAACTTCTTGGGAGATAACCCATGTGTTTATTTTACTACAGAAATTTTTGTTTTGTTGAGTCTTGGAAGTTGTTTACTACTGTAGCAACCTCTCCTTATCATGTTTTTGTGCCAAGTAAAGTCTCTATGGTAAAGTTGATGCTAGATTTGGATTGCTGCGCAGAAACAGCATTGCTGTCTGTCACGAATTTGAGCAGAAGTCTCTGTAAAAAATCAAAAAAATCTGCAAATTTACGTGTGTGATCCTCAGATATGTACGCAACTTTCATTAGTTTTGAGTTTTTACATTTGAGCAAGTTAAGTGCCCTTTCAGGTTCGTCTTTACGGACTGTTCTGTTTTTAACAGATTCTGCCTTTTATTTCGCATTGCCGCTTTTGCTATGTTGAATGGGTTTCTTTGTTCCATTAACTTTCAGAAGTTTTGTGCAATGTCCAGAAGTGTTAAGAATGATTGTGTCACCTCTGAACATGTGAATTTTGATTATGCACTAACCCTCTAATGAGTTGTTTTGAGTTTGGTGTGGAGGAAGTTTTCAAGGGTCAAGAGAAGAGGATGATATACTATGATCAAGAAGAGTGAAAGGTCTAAGCTTGGGGATGCCCCGTGGTTCATCCCTGCATATTTTAAGAAGACTCAAGCATCTAAGCTTGGGGATGCCAAGGCATCCCCTTCTTCATCGACAACTTATCAGGTTTCTTCTAGTGAAACTATATTTTTATTCGGTCACATCTTATGTACTTTACTTGGAGCGTCTGTTTGTTTTTATTTTTGTTTTGTTTGAATAAGTTCATCCTTGTGTGGGAGAGAGACACGCTCCGCTGGTTCATATGAACACATGTGTTCTTAGCTTTTAATGTTCATGGCAAAGGTTGAAACTGCTTCGTTAATTGTTATATGGTTGGAAATGAAAATGCTACATGTAGTAATTGGTAAAATGTCTTGGATAATGTGATACTTGGCAATTGTTGTGCTCATGTTTAAGCTCTTGCATCATATACTTTGCACTCATTAACGAAGAAATACATAGAGCTTGCTAAAATTTGGTTTGCATAATTGGTCTCTCTAAAGTTTAGATAATTTCTAGTATTGAGTTTTGAACAACAAGGAAGACGGTGTAGAGTCTTATAATGTTTACAATATGTCTTTTATGTGAGTTTTGCTGCACCGGTTCATCCTTGTGTTTGTTTCAAATAACCTTGCTAGCCTAAACCTTGTATCGAGAGGGAATACTTCTCATGCATCCAAAATCCTTGAGCCAACCACTATGCCATTTGTGTCCACCATACCTACCTACTACATGGTATTTCTCCGCCATTCCAAAGTAAATTGCTTGAGTGCTACCTTTAAATTTCCATCATTCTCCTTTGCAATATATAGCTCATGGGACAAAATAGCCTTAAAAACTATTGTGGTATTGAATATGTACTTATGCACTTTATCTCTTATTAAGTTGCTTGTTGTGCGATAACCATGCTTCTGGGGACGCCATCAACTCTTTGTTGAATATCATGTGAGATGCTATGCATGTCCGTCTTGTCTGAAGTAAGAGAGATCTACCACCTTAATGGTTAGAGCATGCATATTGTTAGAGAAGAACATTGGGCCGCTAACTAAAGCCATGAATCATGGTGGAAGTTTCAGTTTTGGACATATATCCTCAATCTCATGAGAACACTAATTGTTGCCACATGCTTATGCATTAAAGAGGAGTCCATTATCTGTTGTCCATGTTGTCCCGTATGGATGTCTAAGTTGAGAATAATCAAAAGCGAGAAATCCAAAATGCGAGCTTTCTCCTTAGACCTTTGTACAGGCATGGAGGTACCCCTTTGTGACACTTGGTTAAAACATGTGTATTGTGATGATCCGGTAGTCCAAGCTAATTAGGACAAGGTGCGGGCACTATTAGTATACTATGCATGAGGCTTGCAACTTGTAAGATATAATTTACATAATACATATGCTTTATTACTACCGTTGACAAAATTGTTTCATGTTTTCAAAATAAAAGCTCTAGCACAAATATAGCAATCGATGCTTTCCTCTTTGAAGGACCTTTCTTTTACTTTTATGTTGAGTCAGTTCACCTATTCTCTCCACCTCAAGAAGCAAACACTTGTGTGAACTGTGCATTGATTCCTACATACTTGCATATTGCACTTGTTATATTACTTTACATTGACAATATCCATGAGATATACATGTTATAAGTTAAAAGCAACCGCTGAAACTTAATCTTCCTTTGTGTTGCTTCAATACCTTTACTTTGAATTATTGCTTTATGAGTTAACTCTTATGCAAGACTTATTGATGCTTGTCTTGAGTACTATTCATGAAAAGTCTTTGCTTTATGATTCATTTGTTTACTCATGTCATTACCATTGTTTTGATCGCTGCATTCATCTCATATGCTTACAATAGTATGATCAAGGTTATGATGGCATGTCACTTAAGAAATTATCATTGTTATCGTTTACCTACTCGAGGACGAGTAGGAACTAAGCTTGGGGATGCTTGATACGTCTCCAAACGTATCCATAATTTCTTATGTTCCATGCTACTTTATTGATGATACCTACATGTTTTATACACATTATATGTCATTATTATGCATTTTCCGGAACTAACCTATTGACGAGATGCCGAAGTGCCGGTTCCGTTTTTGTTTTTGGTTTCAGAAATCCTAGTAAGGAAATATTCTCGAATCGGACGAAATCAACACCGAAGATCTTAGAATCGGGAGCTTAACACCCGAGAACCGCGAGAGGGGCCACAGGGGGCCCACACATGGTGGCGGCGCGGCCCAGAGGGGGCGCGCGCCCAGTGTCCGTGGCCCCGCACCCCCTCTCGAGGCTCCCTTTTCGCCGATATAAGGTCCCCGACCTAAAACCCGATAAGAATAAGCCACGCGAAAAGTTCCGAGCCGCCGCCATCGCGAAGCCAAGATCCGGGGGACAGGAGTCTCGTTCCACGCCGTCGGACGGGAAGTGCCCCCGGAAGGCTCCCCATCGACATCACCGCCATCTTCATCACCGCTGCTCCTCCCATGAGTGAGTAGTTCTCCATCGAGCTCTGGCTGTCAATGTGGTTCATCTCTCTCCTATGTACTTCAATACAATAATCTCATGAGCTGCCTTACATGATTGAGATTCATATGATGATGCTTGTAATCTAGATGTCATTATGCTAGTCAAGTGGGTTTTACTTATGTGATCTCCGGAGACTCCTTGTCCCACGTGTGTAAAGGTGACAGTGTGTGCACCGTGTGGTCTCTTAGGCTATATTTCACAGAATACTTATTCACTGTTATGAATGGCATAGTGAAGTGCTTATTTATATCCCTTTATGATTGCAATGTGTTTTGTATCACTATTTATCTATGTTCTACTCATGTGATGTTATTAAAGTAGTCTATTCCTCCTGCATGGTGTAATGGTGACAGTGTGTGCATCGTGTAGTTCTTGTCGTAGATTATGATCATAATCTCTTGTAGGTTATGGAGTTGATTATCGCTATGATAGTATTGATGTGATTTATGCCTCCTTCGTAGTGTGATGGTGACAGTGTGCATGCTATGTTAGTACTTGGTTTATTTTGCAAAGATCTATTATGCTCTAAGGTTACTTAAATATGAATATCGAATGTTGTGGAGCTTGTTAACTCCGGCATTGAGGGTTCGTGTAATCCTACACAATTAGTGGTGTTCATCATCTAACAAGAGTATATGTAGCACAAAGGAAAGAGAACTTATTTATTATGTGATCAATGTTGAGAGTGTCCACTAGTGAAAGTATGATCCTTAGGCCTTGTTTCCACCACAAAGAATTGCTTCCCACGCCAGCAAGCTATTTTCTGGCGCCGCTTGTTTACTGTTTTACTGCATCTTTACTTTCGCAATATTACCACCATCTATACCACCTGTGTTTTACTATCTCTTCGCCGAACTAGTGCACCTATACCTGACAAGTGTATTTGGTGTGTTGGGGACACAAGAGACTTCTTGCTTTGTGATTGCAGGGTTGCTTGAGAGGGATATCTTTGACCTCTTCCTCCCTGAGTTCGATAAACCTTGGGTGATCCACTTGAGGGAAACTTGCTGCTGTTCTACAAACCACTGCTTTTGGAGGCCCAACACTGTCTACAAGAATAGAAGCACCCGTAGACATCACCTATGAACGGTATTTCAGTCATTCTCTTTAGAAGAGATTTGCAAGCGCCAAATGATTCAAAAATCAAATGACTCCAAAAATCCATTTGCATGGAGTTCCTTCGTGTGTTCCTTTCTAATATGACCTAAATGGCGGTTCCACTAATGAGTGGAATTCACATCATTTTCCTTATGGCATTTTAGCGTCAGTGTTATGCATGTGTGCATCACCATAAAGATTTATAATAACTTATCCATCGTACATGGAATGCTGTCATAATTTGAATAACTCATTGCAAAAGAAGCCTGGTAATCACGTGTATACGTGTGCACGCGGTGACTGATTGACACGTGTCTAACGGCCGTTTGTTGTCCGTCAGAGATAACCGTTGCGTCGTCTTTAGAAAAAGCGTTCCAGTACGGCCTTGCCCCTTAAGAATTTCCTCCCTCGTTGACCCATCCTCCTTGCCGCTGTACCCCACCCTTTTCCCCTCCATCCGCTCCTCCTCTGTAGTCCCAATCTGTCCACGCCGCCGGTTCCCTGCCGACGCCGCCCTTGGACCCCGGCGGATTCACTGCCGCTGGAGTGGCACAAATCAGCACAAATCTCAGATATTTTTCGCTGCACCCAGCAGTGCTCGGCAGCGACCGTAGCGTGTGGTGGCCCCGACAGCCACACACCGGTGGCTTCCAGTCGGCTGAGCCGGACGAGGGACCCTGAGCCGGGAGGAGCGGGCACAGCCGCCATGCGTGCGAGCGGGATTGGCAGCTGGAGACCTGGCGCTCGAGTTGGTTGTGAAGGTGCCGACCGGATTGGGGAGGTTTGTGGAGGTGCGGTGCGGAGCGGCGTAGTTATCCCTCTCCCACGAGGACGATTGGAAAAGGAAGAAGCTGAGCACGTCGCCCCTGCGCGACGAATTCTCAAGAGCATTTCAAACTCCTCCGCTTTTGGCGATTCAAGACCGGGAGGTGTGATTTGTTTAGTTAGCTGTCAGGTTAGTTAGCTTGTAGTTTCAGTTAGCCTAGTCTCGTGGGATGGCACGGCAAGAAGTGGTCAGCTGCAACTAGTCCACGCAATCCCGATCTGATCATGGGATGGCAGGATCGCCGCGCGTTTTGCTGGGGCCGTTAGAGGCCGTTTTCCTTGTAACAGATAATATAATGAAGTGAGAAAATGCTGCAGGATGTACGCAGCGCCAAAACTGTCTCGTGTCTTTGTGTTCTTCAGAGAATTCGTGAGATCTGAGAGAGAGGGGTGCTCGTGCTGTCAGGGAGCTCGGCGGGAGGCGGATTTCAGGATCAAGATCTTCGTCGAGATGGCCATCTGCTCGTCCGCGCGAGCCTCCTCGCCGTCGTCGGCGACGACCTCTATCTCTCGTACTCCCCGCATGTTCCTCCACCTCTCGGTGCTTGGCGACGACGACCTCCTCCTCGCGGGCGTGTTCGACTGTTCGGCTGCGGTAACGTGAGAAGCCGATAGAGACCTCCGGAGCGGCCGCATCCCCGACTGCTGCGTGCTCGGCGCGGCCTCCTCCCCCGCTACAGCGTGCCGGCGGCCTCCTCTCTCGCTGCTGCGAGCTGGCGGCAGGCTCCTCCACTCTTCACTTTTCTAGTGGGATGCTATTTCCATGGTGGTCTGCGTGGTGAAGAGTACTAGTACTTGTGAGAGGATAAAGACATGGAGGGGATAAGATGCAATCGCTCATTAAGAGCAATCGCAACGCCCGCTGATGATGGATGCGGCGCCTAAGCTTACATTTTCCCTAATTTTATTTGGAGTCAACCTTTTCATATGGGATTCTGTTGTGCTACATACGAAGCACATGAATTTCTCTCCCGTGAATTGTTGGGCCACACGACGCACATGCTGTTGTCACCTGGGACCTCTAATAAAATACAAACGGAAAGTTCATGGAACCGTGAAGTTGCCGTCTACCGATACACTAGGATGGGAAGAATCCAACGGATCTGCACAAGATCCAACGGTGATGGGTGCGTGCACACCTATACACCCGGTCACAGAATCCACTCTCTAACTCATTGTTTTCATTTAACCAGAACAAAACAACAATTATAAAGTTCTTTATTATAAATCTGAAGGGCTAGACAGAATGCCAACGATGAACATAATAACACTTTATTTTTGTTCCAGACGTGCATTCCTATCATATTCCTTGTTAGTCACTTAGGCCATTGTATTATTGTATTGCGTTGTTTTGTATGACACTTCATACCAACCAATATGGTACAAATACCCAAGAATTTCATTGTGTGACCAAACAAGGAATACATTCATAACATGTATATCATCTATATACACCTAAGCTAGACTTTCTAGGCTTTTCTTTCTTTCTGCCAAAAATCTTTTGTAGTTTCTCTTTTAGCTTTCCTCATTCTCAGAAAACACTTCACCTTCAATAACTTCTAGGTCCATTGGTCAAATACTAATAACCTTGAGGTTCCTACTTTGAAGTTGATCATCACATGACAAGTGTTCCAGATTTCACTATTAGTAACCTTTTAATGTGATGAACAATTTCACTCATAATTTTTATCCATCAAATCATGACGACTTTCCGAGACCATGTCTGTACATGCTAGGCTCGTAAAGTTTTACCTTTGTATTCGCATGTGCAAATCTGCACCCGTTGTATGCACACGTAGAATCTATAACACCCGATCATCACGTGATGCTTCAAGAGTCTTAGCAACGGTGCATACTAAGGACGATCACTTCATGGATATGCGAATATCGTTAGTGTCCAACTAGTTGGAGTATTGGGACGCCTAGCGTCTTCAACCTTCATACATTCCCATAAAACTTATGAGTTTATGTAGTCTCACTAGATTATATTCTATCATCTTGCAATAAGGCCTTAGATATCACATATATCTCATACCTTGCTTATTTGTGAAAACAAAATTTCCAGCTCCTTACTTTTCAAACGGATTTAACCTTCATGTTTCACGGAGACAAGATGATTTTAGGTACTAATTGAAACCATTGCTCTTTGAATCAGAAACGTGAGGTTTACTAAAAGTTTGCAATAGGGCTTAATCATTTCTTGATTCTTTAACAATACGGTACCAGTCTGTAAAGTTTCTTGTCAGACTTAACCGTATTTCTATCTCAATTACAAGACTAGCGCATGGTAGATAACGGATGTCAATTCTACAAATTTAATTCAAAAAATTATTCAGACTATGTTCATGATAATTAGTTCATGTTTTAATCTAATTACTAATAAACTCCCACTTAACACAACATCCCTCATAGTTGTTTAGTGGTACACGATCCATATCCACTACATCAAAACCGATCATCACGTGAGATGATGTAGCTTCAATGGTGAACATCAACATGTTGATCATATCATCCATATGACTCGTGTTCAACCTTTCGGTTTCCTGTGTTCCGAGGCCATGTCTGTATATGCTAGGCTCGTCAAGCAAACTCAAGTATTTCCGCGTGTGCAACATGGCTTACACCCGTTGTATGTGAACGTAGAATCTATCACATCCGATCATCACGAGATGCTTCAAAACGACGAACTGTAGCAACGGTGCATACGAGGGAGAACACTTTATTATCTTGATATTAATGTGAGGGATCATCTTATAATGCCGTCGCGATCTAAGCAAAATAAGATGCATAAAGGATTAACATCACATGCAATTCATAATGTGATATGATATGGCCCTTTAGTCTTTGCGCCTTCGATCTTCATCTCCAAAGCACGGACATGATCTCCATCATCAACGGGCATGATCTCCATCATCGTCGGCGTAGCGTCAAGGTCCATGGCGCCGTCTTCATGGTTGTTCACCACATGTAGCAACTATTACAACTACTTTGAAATAATACTACTACATGAAATATAAAGACAACCATAAGGCTCCTGCCGGTTGCCACAATACAATAATTATCATCTCATACATATTCATCATCACATCATGGCCATATCACATCACCAAACCCTGCAAAAACAAGTTAGACGCCTCTAATTTGGTTTGCATATTTTACGTGGTTTAGGGTTTTCGAGTAAGATCCAATCTACCTACGAACATGAACCACAACGGTGATACTAATGTTGTCAATTGGAAGAGTAAATTGAATCTTAACTATGGTGAGAGAGACAGACACCCGCAAAGCTACTTATGCAATACAAGTTGCATGTCAAGCGTGGATCAAGTCTCATGAGATACGGTCATGTAAAGTTAGCCCGGGCCGCTTCATCCCACCATCCCGCAAGATGCAAAGTACACATAACTAAAGATAACAAGAGCATCAACGCCCACAAATCCATTGTGTTCTACTCGTGCAACAGATCTATGCATAGACACGGCTCTGATACCAATGTAGGGATTCGTATCATAGAAAACAAAAAATTTCCTACCGCAAGAACGAATAACAAGCAAAGATCTAATCTAGTAGATGGTAACAACGAGGTGAAGATCAACATACCCTCGAAGATCGCTAAGCGTTAATGAGATAAATCTCGTGGTGGATGTAGTCGATCACTTACTGCTTTCAAAGCGCGTAGAAGATCTTGACTTGGCACACAATCGGGCACCTCCACACTCGGCCACACGTACGGTGTTGATGACGACATCCTTCTCCCCGTTCCGGCGGGCAGCGGATGTAGTAGATCCTCCGGAATCCCGCGAGCACGACAACGTGATGACGGTGGTGGTGAGACTCCGAAGGGCTCGCCGCAAGCGGCGGGGAGAAGAAGGAGGAGGAGAGTAGCTAGGGTTTGGGCGCAGGTGGTGCTGCCGACTTGGGGAGCTAGGGCTGCGACTTGAGGTTCCCTTGGGGTGCCCCTTGGTCCCTTTGAATAGGTGGCCAAGCCCCTTGGGTCGTCCATAAACCTTCCCCCAAGTTTGACTGAGTTCCGACAGGTTTCCGGTTCCAAAAACCTACTCCTACTCGGACGCTTTTGCCAATTCTGAAATTGCATTAAGAAAAGACTCCTTTTCCCTTAAGGAAGCGTGGTTGCGCCTATTATGGAACCCTCCGAACTTCCTTAGACAGCCCGGGTCATCCCGGACACTTCCGGAACCTTCCATAATATTCCGGACTATTCCGGTCCTTCCAAAACCTTCTAAAAGCTCCTCATCACCGACTTTTCCAAACCCCGGAAAATGACTTCCCATATATGAATCTTATTCTTCGGACCATTCCCCTCCTCGTGATGTCTCGGATCCCATCCGAGACTCCAACAACATTCGAGCTCCATTCCATATTCCATATCTACTTAAAACGACATCAAACCTTAAGTGTGTCACCCTACGGTTCGAGAACTATGCGGACATGATCGAGACACCTGTTCGATCAATAACTAATAGCGGGACCTGGAGATCCATAATAGCTCCAACATATTCAACGATGACTTCATGATCGAAAGAACCATTCACATAAAATAACAATTCCCTTTGTCTCGCGATATTTTACTTATCCAAAGTTTGATCGTCGGTATCTCCATACCTAGTTCAACCTAGTTACCGATAAGTACTCTTTACTCGTACCGTGATATGATATCCCTTGTGAACCAGTCACATGCTTGCAAGCTAATTGGATGTCATTCCACCGAGAGGGTCCAAAGTATATCTATCCTTCATTAGGATGGACAAATCCCACTATTGATACAAGTGCCTCAACCCTATATTTTCCGAACACTTAATGCCACCTTTATAACAACCGATTTACGCAGTAGTGTTTGGTGTCATAAAAGCATCCATCCGTGTAGGTGATTAACATGATCTCATGGTCGAAGGATTAAGTTACTATGCATATTAAAGCTTGAAGCACAAAGAACTAAATGACTTGATCATATGCTACGCTTACTATGGGTGTATGTCCATTATATCATTCACCTAATGACATAACCTTGTTATTAACAACATCCAATGTTCATGATCACGAAACCATGATCATCTATTAATCAACAAGCTAGTTATACAAGAGGCTTACTTGGGACTCCTTGTTGTTTACATAACACACATGTATCAATGTTTCGATTAATACAATTATAGCATGGGATGTAAACATTTATCATGAACACTAAGATATAACAATAACTAATTTATTATTGCCTCTTGGGTATATCTCCAACACGTAGCCCGACCAAACCCATCTACTCCATGCATCCATCACACCGCCCGCCGTCGCACCACGGAGGCACCCTAGCCGCCTTCGCCGCTTGCATCACTACCGCAAATGGCCACAATGGGCGCCCCCGCCGCTACGCCTCCATGGCGCCTGAGAAGATTTGTTGCCCGCACCACACCATTTGGGCTTTGCCCGGTGACACTCAAGCATCTCTAGTCGCGTCCCCCAAACGGCACCGGATCGAGCGTTTGGGAGACGTGTTTCGTTTGTGCCGTGTTTGGGGGACGTCGCTCCCCAGCCGCGTCCCCCGAACGCCGCCCCCAAACTTTTTTAAACATTAAAATACTCTCTTTTTTTTCATTTTTATTTCAATAAAGAGAAGAAACATTCCACAAACTAATACATAATTCGGAACATGGTTTATACAAACTAAGACATAGTTTGGAACATGGTTTCCACAAACTAATACATAGTTTGAACCATGGTTAACACAAATTAAAACATTGGAAAATGAGGAAACCTAACTAGTGTTGGCATCGCAAATTTCGCGTGTTCGCTGCCAAGAAAGAACACTCCCAGGCACCCAAACTGGGAAATCCAGCTGGTGATGATAGCCTTGTTGGTCCTTTCGAGGGAGAACATCCAAAAACATGCGTGCCTATTTTTGCTACGAAGAAACAACACTCAGTCGTCCTCCTCATCGGTGTCGCCGTGGTAGTGCCAGCGGCAGCGCGCCTCGTCGAACACCTTGACGCTCATATCCCCCTCGCCAATGTAGGAGAATGTGAGCACGCAGTCGGCTTCGAGGTCGTGGTAGCGCGCGAACTTCTCCCAGACGGTGTGGAGGTACATCTTGCCGCGCCCGTCGAAGAGCACCTCCACCGGCCATCGGCAGCAGTCGCAGGCAGCCTTCCGCAGATGCAGCGAGGCCGGCTCGTTGCCGGCGACGAAGTCGGCGAACTTGTCCGACAGCCTCTGGATGTCGAGCGGGTCGCCCTTGAGGACGACGACGAACTCGAACATCACCTCCTGCTCCTCCTCCTGCAGGACCAATGACGAAGACAATGGCGTCGCAGGCGACATCAAGCGTGCAACTCTATCGCGGTCTCGACCTCGACCTCTGCCTCTACCAGCCATGGCGACGACTCTTGAGATAGTGGCGGCTAGGGTTGGGGAGAGAGGTGCTAGGGTTTGTGTGTGAGAGACGATGAGAAAGCACCCCTTTTTATAGGCCGGAGGGAGGCGGGGGAGCGGTGGCGCTCATTAACGCCGGCACGCAGAGCCAGGCGCGAAGAGACGCCGCCGTGCTCTCCGGGGAGTCCACCGCGCCGGCGCCAATAACTTCTGTCGCGAGGTAGGCGACGGTTAGGTTAAACTTCATGTGCCGCTGACGCGTCGGTCCCGCCACTCCTCGCCTCGCTTTTCGTTGTGTTCGGCGTGCCCGGAGCGTCCCCTGTGTAGCGGGGACGGGCTCGGCGCTGGACACCGTATGGGGCCGCGCCGACAAAAAGAGGCTTTGGCACGCGGCAATATTTTTCTTCCCGCGCGCCCCCATAGCGGCCCCGAGCGTTTGGGGGCGGGAGCGAAAATGGGCTCAAACCGGCGGGCCCAAATAGCGCCGGCGCTTTTCGAGCCCAATAGAAGCGCCGGCAACCCCATGCCGGTCCCTTGGCGAAGGGCGCGAATCGGGTGCGCCAGCGCCTCACGAGACGGAAAATTTTGGGCGTGGGAGCCGCCTGTCAGTGACGCCAGGGCCCGCGCAAGAGATTTTACCGCCACGACGCCGGGCTGGAAACTCTCCCGCCACGACGCCGCGCGGGAGGTTTCCCGCCTCGCCGCCGGTCTATATTATTCCTCCTCCCCCGCCTCATTGGTGCAAAAATCTAAACCCTAAAAAATACCACAATGTTCGATTCGTGGGAGGAGGCAACGCTAGAGGCGGTAGTAGAAGTCGTGGAGGTGGACCCGCAGCTCGCAGAGTACGAGGCGGCGCTAGCAGCGACCGTAGATGCCTTTGTCGCGAACAAGCGGCAGGACCTGGAGGCAGAGCGAGGCGAAGCGGCAACGCGGTGGGAGGTGCGCCAACAGCAAGGGTGGGAGCAGCTTGCGCTGTGGCGGTTCATGCGGGAGGAGGAGCATCATCTGCGTCAGGAGGCAGTGGTCGCAGATAGATCAGCCTACTTGACGTTCATGGCGGAGAGAGCAACGGTTAACATGTCATCCGGGGTTGAGGAGTGAATAATGTTTTACTTGAATTTGTCCTAAAATATTATTCATTCATCGATTCTGAATGACATTAGAATGAAACTATAAGTATAAATATTTAGTTTGAGTAAAAAAAACTCATATCAAGTCCACCAATTTAGGAAGGCCGGTGTAAAAACAGTCCTTAAATAGAGAATGCAGTGCAGACGTTCCTACCGGCTTCTATTTTGGGGGCGACACTGGAGTTGCTCTTAGAGCATTCACAATGTGTAGCTAAAAGTAGTTCTATTTGTGCATTTTGGCTTTTGGAACTAGTTCCTTACATTGTGGAGGTGGTTCCAAAGCTAGGAAAACTGGGAACCGGAGCAACTACTTGCTCCGATGCCATCTCCCTCCTCACAATAAAATATTCATTTCTTTGTGATACAACAATAGCACACAGAGAGAACACCCTTTTTTACGATTGTTTTATTCGGTAACAGGACCCACAGTATAGATATTGAGCTATGGTACATTGTGGAGTTGTAGCCATATGTAGTTCCGATGGCAAATACTGTGTTTGGCCATCCATACATTGTGGATGCCCTTATGACCCGCAAGCCGATTTTAAACTCGACACGCAAGAGATGTAGATATTTTTCCTTCGGTCAGCCGCGACTGCGAGGCTGGGACCCAGCTAACCAAGCGGCTCGCTCAGTCCCGACTCCCGAGGCTGGAGCCTCCGCCGCCGTCGCTCTGACGGCAATGGGTACCGGCGGTCGTGTCGCCATGGCGTGAGACGCAAGCCGACGATGGGCGGACCAGATCGCGCGGCGCTGCTCCCTGTCGCCCGAGCCGACGCACGGCTCGGTTCCGCGTAGGCTCGGCTCGGCTTCTCCTCTGCGGGGCCGCGTGCTCCCCCACCCCATTGTGGAAAGCGAGGAGAAAAGGTGGACGAAAATATCTAGGAGTGGACATCTCACCGTCGCCACAGCCAGCCAGCCACCGCCCTGAATACAATAGCCGCACATAATGGAGCGGGCCGGACTGCGACGGGCGGAGGCAGCCGCCGCCGGGCGCGGCCGCCGCTCTTAGTATCCGGTACTGCTGCCTGACTGGCCGCAACTTCTACACCCCGGCCGCGGGACCTCGCCGGGAGCCGGATTGATTGATTGGCGGCGGCACGGATGGAGGAGGAGGCGTCCGCAGATCCAACACCCGCCTCGTCCTCCAGCGTCTGCGTCCTCTGCTGCTGATTCGAGCTCGCCGGCAGGAGTCTCTGGTGATCGGGCGTGGGGCTTGGCTATGGCCGGCGAGGGGGGTCGCGTTGGCGGCGGCGGCAGCGCCGGGGTAGGGGGAGGAGGACAGCCCTTCGTTGACCGGAGCAAGGTCAGGATCCTCCTCTGCGACAGCGACCCCGACAGCTCCCAGGATGTGCTTCGCCTCCTCTGCAACTGCTCTTACCAAGGTCAGTTCTCCTTAGGCCGCCGTTTATATCGTTTTCCATTTCAATCAGTACTAGCAAAAATGGCCGCGCGTTGCGCCAGATTTATTTTTACTGGATATTATTTTACTGGAATGCAACTACCATCAGAATATTTTAGAATATGTTTTTGTTAATTTTTAGGTGTCTTACACTATCCATAAATCTCAGTCACCTAAATTGTATACTTGAGAATATGTTTTTGTCAAGTGTCGTCAACTAAATTGCTTTTGGTATTATATGTAATTTGGCTTGAAAATATGGACAAACAAAAAAACGATGAAGATTTGGGAAGAAACCGTACTTCCTTAATTATTAGGTAAAGATAGATAGGAAAAAATGGCTCCGCGTTGCATCGGTGGAGAAAAGAAGCCGCACCATGAAAAGCAATTATTTCCTAGATTCCTCAAAAAAAATTATTACTACGTGCTTAAAATCAATTGTGTTAATGGAATGAAGCGAATCTGTTGAAATTGCTTTGGTGGGAAATTCCTTGAATACATAGAGTAAAAAATGGAAGTAGTTCAGTTAAGCACCGCAATTAACAGCTCAGGAATTTTGTGAAGGCCCTGCTTTGGCACCGCACTTGCCAGCGCCACCAAACCCCTCCCGGCCTCTCTATCCCCGTGCTTAATTTCCTTCCATCTGAGACAATCCATTAGAGTGCTCTGCTTCCTTTCTTGCCTTTCCTTCCCTGTCTGAGACAGATTCAAATCTTCCGGCTGCTACCAAACCCTCAGTGAGCCAATTCTTTCCTGGTGGATCTTAGACCTTGCTGCTGTTTCTTTCCCAGGTGGCTTGTCGACATCCAGAAACCTGCGTATATGAACCGGCAAATCTTCCTACAATGAAGCGAGGTGGTACTAATCATAACCCTCTAGACACCGTTTTAGCTATGGGTTAGGCTTCCGATTTCGATGGGTCGGATGTGGAGCTAGCCCAGCAGCGCAGCTCGTGGCCCATCATGGTGGGAGCCGGGAAAAAACAACGCAGAGGAAGAAACCCAGCGACACGAACCGTTATTTTCTTAGATGGTGGTAGTTGATGCAATTTCGGTCAACATGTGGAGTAATTCTAAGTTGGACGAAAAAAAGGGAAGAAACATTACTTCATTTATTAGTAGGCAAAGATATGCTTTAAGACTTTATTTGCTGCTTGCTGTGGACATAATTACTACTGCTAGCATGGTCGTACCTTCATGTTCTCTTCTAATGGTGTGTCTGTTGGCTGTTGCTGCCTGATGTTTCAGTGACCTGCGCCAAGTCCCCACGGCAGGTGATCAACGCGCTCAACTGCGAGGGGGCGGAGACGGACATCATCCTGGCGGAGGTCGATCTGCCCGTCTCCAAGTGCTTCAAGATGCTCAAGTACATCGCCAGGAACAAGGAGCTGCGCCACATCCCCATCATCAGTAAGCCGCCCTTCCAGTTCCACAGCTCCTTCCAGCGCTCCAATTCCCGTGCCATGCTTTGCAGTGATGATGATATGTCCTACCAATGGGGTCATGCAGTGATGTCCAACAGAGACGATGTTTCTGTCGTTGTCAAGTGCTTGAGGCTCGGGGCGGCCGAGTACCTGGTCAAGCCGCTGCGCATGAATGAGCTGCTCAACCTCTGGACCCATGTGTGGCGGCGCAGACGAATGGTAAATGCCACTTTATTTCGACTTCACTTGTGTGTTAAAACCATGTTCTGGGCTGGTATGCGTATGCTTGTTGCTGCTGCACTGTAAGAAACTGTTCTTAATCTGAATGTTGGTGTTGGCAGCTTGGTTTGGCAGAGAAAAACTTCTTCGTTGACAATCTTGAGTTGGTGCTATCAGAACCTAGTGACGCCAATACCAATAGTACCACGCTCCTTTCGGACGAGACATATGATAGGCCAAAAGAAAACAGAAATCATGAAACAAATACCTCGAATCAACAGGAGTATGAGGTAATCAATTAATTTATATGTACAAAGTTCTACAGCAGTCCAAGTAGTAGTTTTATCTTTCTGTCTATTTCGCTCTTTTAAATGTTTGCGTTGCTTCTAAAATGTTCCTTTTAACCACATATGCTATATAATGACAAGATGCTGATCGCTGTGCATGAAGCTATCATTTAAACCCTTACATTTCTTGCTATCTCCAGTCTCCTCCAGTTGCTGATCCCCCAAAGACAGAAGAATTCGAGAATCTACCAAGCATTACTGAATACGGCGATAAAGCATGTAAGTGCATGTCTGACCTTTATTTTCCCCTTTAGCTGTTGTTGTTTTATCCCCTATTATACTAACTACTCATTAATAGTTCTCAGTTGGTTTCTAAAGCTTTATCTTTTTACCAGCATCTTCAGGAGGAATGTTTTCACGCCCAATAAAGACCAATTTGAGGTTTGCTGAGTCGTCTGCATTTCTAGCATATGTGAAGCAAAGCACTCCAACCAGCACCCCGTTGGATAATGAACTACAGAGAGGGGGTAATCAGTTAGATATTATGGAGCACCAGGGTCATTTCTCTAGCGTGACTGACAGAATTGATACTGACAGCAGTGTAAATACTCGGGATGAAAAAGCTTTTGACATGCCTATGCAGTATCCTTCGGTATGCTTTTCTTCCTCTAACTTGCATCCGGAGCAAAGAAATGAAAGCCAACAAGATGTTTCAGGAACTCCTCCTGTATATCACTTCCCATATTATTATCCAGGGATGGTAGAGCATGGCATGGCACTTCATTCAGTGCAACATTTTCAAGGAAACGTAAACACTGCTCAAGCGCATACACCACCAGCATTCCTCCATCAATACAATGTTTATCCCCATGCCCATGGTGTATCTACGATGCCTTCATTTCAATATAATCCTGCTGGTATGAGTGTACATTCAAGTCATTTGTCAACGCAAAATGTGTGGCCACCGGTATCAAGCACACCAATTCCTGAGGAAACACATAGTCACTCTGACAGGAGGGCTGCAGCACTTGCCAAGTTCAGACAGAAAAGGAAGGATCGCTGCTTTGATAAGAAGGTGAGGTATGTAAATCGGAAGAAACTTGCTGAAACGAGGCCGAGGGTGAGAGGTCAATTTGTTAGGCAGGCAAGCAATGCAGATATAATTAGCACTGGAGATGATATCTCTGATTATGAAGACGACGATCCATCATCCAGGGAGGTTGTGATGGTTTCTTCACCAGATTAGTGTGAAAGGCCATCTTATGTGCGAAATGGTGTGGATATGATCATTGCTCATCTTGTGACTGCGTACATGGCAATATATTGTTAGCATTGCATCATTTGCTCACAGAATACATCCTCAACCCTCAGCACCACCCCCAAGGAACCTGTGGCGTACCTATTATAATTATTACTGTGGGCATTTTTGGGGGAATTGTATTTTGACAATGTAAGTTAGTTATACTCGTATGTGATGCACATGACATTATGGCAAACTCTGTGACCATCGTACTATTACACTAATTGTAATGCCCTCTTTCTCTTTGCTCATCATGTTCAGTTTCATTTTCTCTATTTTTTGTGTTCACCAAATGGGCGTTGAAGAGCACCATCCCTAGATAACGTTGCACTGTTTTGCCTGCTGGGGCAACCGCAGGCAGATTACAAAAAGGAGCAACATGATACCTTTATTTATTTGAACCAAAAAGAATTACAGATGTCAGCCCCAATGCTAAGAAGTTCTACCAAGATGTCAGCTCCAATGCTAAGTTCTACCAAGAAAAATGGATGGATTTCAGCTCCAGTACTAACAACTATTGATTCTAAAATTTTAATATCGAACTCTCAACCATTTGAAGGATGAACATCTAACTAATTTTCATCAGTGGGAAGAAGAGATGTAAATATTGGAGGGTGAACTTTAAACAATTGAGCTTCCAACCACTTGCGCCTGAACAATTTTGCCCTCCAATAAATCATATTGAGCAGAATAAAATGACAGCGGTTGCTCACTTGCTTCTCCAGCTATACAAAAAATTCTCTACTTATGGCAGATGAAGATCAAGTTACTGAGAGTTTAGTTATCATTTTAGCAGCTAATCATGAAGGGCAGTTATGAGCACGGCAGAACCAGATGATTTGGTCTCAAATGGAGTGCATAGTACAAAGAGCATGACCGATCAATAGCATAGCATTACATTCAGAGTTATTGCGGCAACAAGCAAGATAAGAAAGTAGCAGTACTGATTCGCTGTTCACATAGCTGATCGCCTAATCTACACTCCAAACAGCAATTCCACATAGTAAATGTCTCTTCAGATAACCCATCCTGCGAATGCTTCAGTACTTTTGTGCTGGCTGTTGGGTTGGCAGCAACCCAAACCTCTTCTTCAACAGGTAACGCTGGCGAGCGTACTTGTCATCTGGGGAGAAGCGAGCTGCATCACAAGTAAAGATGTAAGTACAGAAAAAAGAACAATCCACTACATTTTGCTTATGCCTATAAGAACTTGTTGATATGTCAACAATGCAATACAGATGTTGTACTCAAAAGCTAAAATCTCACAATTCTATCTACAGCCTCGAATATGAGGGGTAGTGTTTGAATAAACAACAATCAAGCTACAGGACAAGATTCTAATGTACTGCTATCCTAAGACAATTTTCACCATCCGAGAACCTAGAAATTTTTGAGGTATTCTGCAAATACCTACACCAGTCCATCAGTAACAAATCTGTTCAGACAGAAATGTACATACTAAAAAAACATTGGTAAATAACAAAGCAACACCAACTTTACGAAGCAATTCCAACCTCCAAGACCCAAATAGTAATAAAAAGCAGATGAACCAAGGTGAATAATTGATTAGATGTTGCGTGGTAGGTGTGGTATGCGGCAGTATCCCCACCATGAATTCAGCACCCCTTTCATAAGTATCATTCAAATAACAATGAGTGAAAAATGCTTGGGCACAAGCAAAGCTCTTTATTCTAGGAAAAGAGGAAGACCAACAATACATCCTATACAGTTTCTTGAAAACCATGCCAGCATGTTTAATGTTCGAGAACAAGCAGGTTGGTGCTGCAACCGAAGTACCAAACCTAGCAAACAGGGCATGACACTGAAAAGGGGACGCTTATCAGACATGTGCACCCTCATTTACAGCGCAAGAATGGCATACTAAGTCCAAACTCAAAACAAAGGCACAAATTTGACATGTAAGCTGACACAGCCAAGACAAAGAAGGTAGTAGGGGAAGGAAGCCGGTATACCTGGGTGGGCAGACTGAGTCGGCACACCGAGAGGGGATTCCTTCTGCAGCACAAGAACAATAAAAGCATCAGAAAGTGCTTACGGCTCAAATCATACACCAGTCAACAGCAAGTAAGAGCAAGTGCAAAGCTTATTCCACCTTGGTGGTGTACACCTTGGCACCCTTCTCGTTGACGTAGTACTGGAGATACATCTTGGACCAAGTCGCGAGAATCAGCTCTGAGAAATCGGACGAAACAGTTGAGAGACCGTCGATTACAATCGCAGAATGGGCGCAGGATTGAATGGTGAAGAGAAGAGCAGTTACCAGGAGGTTCGCGGAGGCGGGGAGCGGAAGAGGAGGGAGACTGGTATCTGGCGGCTAGGGTTCGGGGGAAGCGGGGTACAAGAGAGGGAGGAAAAGGGTTAACTGGTATTGGTAAGTGGGACCGGATTTTTTATGCATGAAGAATCGACTATGCTGAGACTCGTGGGCCGGTTTAAATCTGGTACAGAGGCAACCAGACGGCCCAGAAATCTCGAGCAGGAGTTTTCTTATCTTGGCCTTTTACTGTCCCAAAAATTTAACGAATTTTGAATTCAATTTTTTAGAGCCTAAATAAATAAGCTTTCAAGCCTACATTAAAGAGAAGAATATGGCAAGTGGCCACTGGTTCTAGCTTCTTTCTCGGTTCTATCCCTCGGTCCCTCCCTCTCCTCATCAATTCCATGTTTCATATTTTCACAAAGGCCACATTCTACGGAACAAACAAAGCATAAAATTTTAGTGGAAGAGACAATAGAATCAGCGGCCTTAAGTCTCCAAAGTTCTTGAAACTCCAATAGATGCACCAGTAAGCTGATCTGTTGATTGAATTTGATGCAACAGCTTGCACCACCTGGCTGCAATCAGTCTGAATAGTAGCTGGCTAACATTGAAGGTCAATAACATACTTGAGGCACTCGAGGAAAGCAAGTGCTTCAGCCTGCTCTGCACTCACACACCCTAGAGGTACTGATATCCACTAGTTCACAATGGTCATGTTTCGTCACGCATGATCAACCCTAGTGCGACCTTCACACTCCATGAGTCCCATCCCCACCAATGTTCATCTTTGTCCAGCCAATATCAGTGGGAAGACACCGTGAACCACTATCAGGGGTGTTAGGAAATGGCCGTGATTTGAAAATGGTTGCCTTTCCTTTCGGATTAACATGTTTTGTTATTGCAGTCTTTAACGACTCCAAATATTTTTGCAAGAATGGTACTGATGCTTGTATGGCCTCCTTTCCATCCCCATGTACCATGTCATTTATGCGATGCCATACTCGCCAAGAAAGGAAGAGAAGCACCATCATCACCACTAATGTCATCACCAACAACCATGTGCTCACTCTCCATCATAGTGTGTGAGTAGTTCTCTATAAGCATGTGAGGTGGAAGGGGATTGGATGAGAGTGATCATGGCATCATCCATATGTATCGAGATTTGAGTTGTTTGTCTTCGGAGTATGAGTGTTGGTACACCTTTGCTATGTTTAATGCTTGTTGCTAGGGCCGAGTAACATGATTTCAATACTTAACTTCTATTTCCCCATCATATATATGAGTTTGGTATCTGGATGCAAAGTGTATTGCCCATTATTGTGTTGAACCTTCGAACCCTAAAGTGATAGTTAGGGAAAACAATGTGAATACATGATAGTTTGAGGATATTGTGTGTTCATGAAGTGTTAATGCTTTTTTCCGGGCTATTCGAAAGGATAGACCTTAATTTCATGTAGTTCCAAGTTAGCCCTCGTGAAATGGGCAGGCATGACAATAGATGTTATGCAAATTCTCTTTGATAATATGCATAACAATATTTGGATCACACGCCTACAGACAATTAAATTAGAGATGAATGCCATGTTATTATGATTAAATTATATGATCAATATCATTAATGCAACGCCCACTATCATCTCATGCCTATGCCTTTAGCCACTGAAAGTTACACATCAATACTTCTAGTAAAACTGGAAATATGGTGCTATTATTTACTCAACTGGTATAAATCACCACTTGCTTTGTGAGTTTTCTACATGTGTGGTTGATAGATACGTCTTTTTTTTAAGTCCTATTGATATTCTTATGTTCCTTTGAGTCCAATAATAAATTTAGATAATACTTCTTATCGAAGATTTCAACGATCCCCTATAGTTGTGGGCATCAACACCGTGACCACCACCTGCAGCATGCGAAGATGAGGGCTGAGCCATACCGAGCCCCCCGAACCAGGTGCCGTGCCGCCCTTGCGGTCACAACGATCGCCAAGGTCGCCGAAGAAGTCCCGGGCCTCTGCCCTGATGTCCATCTCCGCCGAGCGAGACGCGCTATCCAGGGCTGCCGCATAGCTCTGGCTGGAGATCCCACCATTTGAGGAGGAGGAGGCCCTTGTCGCCGCCTGTCGCGCTCAGAGGTGAGAGTCCGCCACCGCCGTCTGCCGGGAGGGGCTTTGCCCACCGGCTTCCTCCAGCGATGGCGGGAAGATGTGGGGGAGAAGGGGTGCGGGCGGCAGCTACGGACACAAGAGCGTTTTCGCGACACTTGACACACATATATATTGACACAACACGTAGAATGGACCCAAATGTGAATTGTCTGTGAAAATAAGTCTGACAGTAACCAAGTTACAATCAAAACTTCGTGAAAACCACGTTTCAAATTTTTTAGCTATAAGAAACCGGGGCGCGGCTCCTCTGTAGCTCCACTATTACTGCACAAGTACCGCAGTTCACGGAATCTGCCGTCAAATTCAATCGAACGGCCCTCCATCTATCCCTGCGGCTGACGTGCACACCTAACTGAAAATAAACATGGCACCAAATTTGTATCTGCCCACTGCAGGACGTGCAGGGCTAGCACACGCAACAGAATTGTTGCTTGCTGAACTTACAAGGGCGCCGTCGGCACTTGCCGTGTACTGCCATGTCTTTCCTATCACTGTACGGTATCTCCAGCGGCACGACATATGTTGGTCATAAGTGACCGCCTACATTCATTTGGGTCAAACCGCGGACGCTGAATTGGGATCCTTGCCGTGATTGACCGTTTATATCGGGGTGCTCCAGCGGCCCGACACATTTTAGTGTAAATTGTTTTTTTTTCATTTATACTATAAGCATTTACATAGTGTCGAAAATAAGTAAAAAAGGTAAGATAATAGCCCTAGTTAACAATGGCGCCTGCCATGGCTGCCTAGTTGTCCCCGCCTTCGTTGACGAGGTCGATAAACACCGGAGGCTCCCAAGGTCACATGCCATGCGCCGGAGGCGGGGCTGGTGGGCTGAAGGCGGTGTTGGTGCGGGAGAAGGCAGTGCTGGAGCGGGAGGCGGCCACTGAGGGGTCGATGGGCACCCTTGGGCCACGTCGCCTAGGTAACCCGCGTGGCGGCACGGGTCAAACTCCAACTCCCGAGGGTAGACAAGTTGTAGGAGTCTAGGGCAAAGGCCAGATCGTCGCATAGATCCGACGGGAGGATGAATCTACAACAACGTATCTCGTACTGCCGTTGCCGTCCCTGTGCGGCATCGGAGGCACCGGGACACAGCGGCGGCTGAGGTATCAGCCACCGCTTGGCATGCTCGTATCCCGCCAAGGGACCGACTTGTTCTCCTCGAACAACCGTTGGGCGAGTTCCACTGGCACGTATGGTTGCACGGGGTTTTCTTCTTCTTGGCGCGAGAGTACCCGGCCTCGGCGTCGTGCTTCGACTTGCGGAACGGCCAGACCTTTCCCATGGCGATGTCAGTGGCGGTTGGATGTAGGCGAGGTGCGGGTAGACTCGCCCTCTTTTAAAGGCCGGGTGTCACCTTCAACTAGAGGGAAGCCCAAGCGCTACCTGCGCCAACACTAGCGCGCGTGGAGGCGGGACGATGCCATTGATGCGGCCGGAAGAACCAAACCGTCGCCGGAGCCATTACTAGCGTGCGGAAGATGAAGCACACGTGATCGTTGCCTCGCGGGCTCGAAGGGCAACAAGGCGGACGCGTGCGCTGACCGCGCAGCGTCCGCAAAAGACGCATCCGCGGCGCCATTTTGGACCGCGTTTGCGTCCCTATAGACATGCAGATTATTATGCGTCGGATCGCTGGAGTAGGGTGCAGATCTATTTTTCGTCCATACGAACACAATTGATCGATTTGTATCGTTTGCGTCGGACTCTGAAGATACCCTTAGAGAAGGATTACGAGGTGCCCGGTTGCCCACATTGCAGTACACCTATTTGGCCTGGTTGATCCTCAATAGTCTGTTAGAGATGTTGGTGCTTTGTCTTATGGCGCCAGTTTATTATTGTGCTGAGGCAAGTATTTTTGCGCTAAGATGGAAGACATGCCTGATTTTTCCTCCATGTGTCATTAAACATAGGGAATCTGTTTCCAATCAGGTGTGCACGGAGGGAAGAAAGGAGGCCCGTTCGATTGCATATGACAGTAGATTCGTCAACTACTGTACCTATGCAGTAATAGCTAAACTGTAGAGGGTCCGTATCTCGTAATGTTCTATGAACATGATAGATTTAAAGTTTCAAATATTATTCATTTGGGGATTGATGACCCACAAGTATAGGGGGTGTATCGTAGTACTTTCGATAAATAAGAGTGTCGAACCCAACGAGGAGCAGAAGGTGTTGACAAGCAGTTTCGATGAAAGATTCACTGTAAATGCTCATGACAAGTATTCAGGGGGTTTTGATATAGCAGATAAATAAAGTACAAGTAAATAAAATACGAGAGAAATAATTGCAGCGAGTGGCCCAATCCTTTTTAGCACAAAGGACAAGCCGGTTTGTTTACTTATAATGACCAAACGTTCTTGAGGACACACGGGATTTTACTCTAGTGCTTTCGCTTCATACGATTAATCTTCATTGTTTTGATAAGTGTTGTGTGGGTGAACCTATGCTAATGCACCGCCCTTCCTAGGACTAATACATACTTGTGATTATACCCCTTGCAAGCATCCGCAAATACAAGAAAGTAATTAAGATAAATCTAACCACAAACTTAAACTCTGAGATCCTGCTATCCCTCCTGCATCGAAATACTAACGGGGGTTTAGGTTGCTGTCACTCCGGCAACCCCACAATTAGCAAACGAATACAAGATGCACTCCCCTAGGCCCATAAAGGTGAAGTATCATGTAGTCGACGTTCACATGACACCACTAGAAGAGTAACACCACAACTTAAATATCATAACATTGAATATTACTCAACAATAATTCACTACTAACATTTAGACTTCACCCATGTCCTCAAGAACTAAACGAACTACTCACGAGACATCATATGGAACATGATCAGAGGTGATATAATAATGAATAACAATCTGAACATAAACCTTAGTTCAATGGTTTCACTCAATAGCATCAATAACAAGTACTCCCTCCGGTCCTAAATATAAGCCATATAGTTTTTGGCACAAAAATTAAGAAACACACTTTTAGGAAAAATTACACCTTGTTTGGTTAGGATTAACCCTAGGCAATTAACGTGACCTAATAGAGGACTTTGAATAAGCTAAGAAAACATAATCGAATCACTAAAAATATTTTCCATACAAGTGGGGCAACGTAGTAAACCTTATATTATGGAATTTTTCTCAAAACACTATATGGCTTATATTTAGGACCGGAGGGAGTAGTAATCAACACCGGGAGAGTTTCCCCTATCAAACAATCAAGATCCAACCCAAATCGTTACAGCGGTGACGAGATGGTGGAGATGGCGGTGTAGATGATGGAGATGATGGTGATGACGATGGAGATGATGTCCAGCTCGATGACGATGGCGATGGCGTCGATTTCCCCGAGGAATTTCCCCGGCGGATTCCTGCCCGCCGGAGAGCTCTTTTCTCTAGTGTTTCTCCGCCCCGCAGGCGGCTCACCAATTCTCCGTTACTCCCGGGGCTTAGGTTTCGGACGAAGAAGTACGCGAAGGAGAGGCGGCCGAGAGGGGCTGTGGGCCCCCTCACATGGCGGCGCGCCAGGCTGGGCCCGCGCCCCTATGGGGGCCATGGTGGCCCTCTCGCCCCTCCTTTTGGCTCCCTTCGCCTGGAAAAATAGGATTTTTCGTATAACTTCCGTCAATTGTTGATCTTCCGAAATATGGTGTCCTGACGGTGCTTTTTCCAGCAGAATCCTGACTCCGGTGAGTAATTCTCCAATGATCATGAAACATGCAAAATAGATTAAATAACATAAGTATCATATCTAAATATGAAATATATCAATGAATAACAACAAATTATGATATAAAATAGTGATGCAAAATGGACGTATCAACTGATACGTCTCCGACGTATCGATAATTTCTTATGTTCCATGCCACATTATTGATGATATCTACATGTTTTATGCACACTTTATGTCATATTCGTGCATTTTCTGGAACTAACCTATTAACAAGATGCCAATGCCGCTCCTCGTCTGCTGTTTGTTTCAAACCTAGTAACGAAATATTTCTTAATCGGACGAAATCAACGCCTGTGTTCCTATTTTGCCCAAGCATCCAAACACCCGAGAGTCGGAGGGGGCCCCTGTGGGCCCAGATGATAGGTGGCGCGGCCTGGGCCCGGCCGCGCCACCTATGGTGTGGTGGCCCTGTGCCCCCTCCGAGGCTGCCCTTCCGCCTATATAAAGCCCCTGCATCGAAACCCTTAATAAGCCACGGTACGCGAAACCTTCCGCAGCCGCCGCCATCGCGAAGCCAAGATCTGGGGGACAGAGTCTCTGTTCCGGCACCCGCCGGACGGGGAAGTGCCCCCGGAAGGCTTCTCCATCGACACCGCTGCCATCTCCACCGCCATCTTCATCACCGCTGCTGCTCCCATGAAGAGGGAGTAGTTCTCCATCGAGGCTCGGGGCTGTACCGGTAGCTATGTGGTTCATCTCTCTCCTATGTACTTCAATACAATAATCTCATGAGCTGCCTTACATGATTGAGATTCATATGATGATGCTTGTAATCTAGATGTCATTATGCTAGTCAAGTGAGTTTTACTTATGTGATCTCCGGAGACTCCTTGTCCCACGTGTGTAAAGGTGACAGTGTGTGCACCGTGTGGGTCTCTTAGGCTATATTTCACAGAATACTTATTCACTGTTATGAATGGCGTAGTGAAGTGCTTATTTATATCTCTTTATGATTGCAATGTGTTTTGTATCACAATTTATCTATGTGCTACTCTAGTGATGTTATTAAAGTAGTTTATTCCTCCTGCACGATGTAATGGTGACAGTGTGTGCATCCGTGTTAGTACTTGGTTTATGCTATGATCATGATCTCTTGTAGATTATGAAGTTAACTATTGCTATGATAGTATTGATGTGTATTATTCCTCCTACATAAGCATGAAGGTGACAGTGTGCATGCTATGTTAGTACTTGGTTTAGTCGTTTCGATCTTTCATGCACTCTAAGGTTATTTAAATATGAACATTGAATTGTGGAGCTTGTTAACTCCGGCATTGAGGGTTCGTGTAATCCTACGCAATGTGTTCATCATCCAACAAGAGAGTGTAGAGTATGCATTTATCTATTCTGTTATGTGATCAATGTTGAGAGTGTCCACTAGTGAAAGTCTATTCCCTAGGCCTTGTTCCTAAATACTGCTATCACTGCTTGTTTGTTTTACTGCGCACTACTGCTGTGTTACTACTGCATGTTTACTTCCTACAATATTACTACCATCAACTGCACGCCAGCAAGCACTTTTCTGGCGCCGTACTACTGCTCATATTCATTCATACCACTTGTATTTCACTATCTCTTCGCCGAACTAGTACACCTATTAGGTGTGTTGGGGACACAAGAGACTTCTTGCTTTGTGGTTGCAGGGTTGCTTGAGAGGGATATCTTTGACCTCTTCCTCCCGAGTTCGATAAACCTTGGGTGATCCACTTAAGGGAAACTTGCTGCTGTTCTACAAACCTCTGCTCTTGGAGGCCCAACACTGTCTACAAGAATAGAAGCACCCGTAGACATCAAGCACTTTTCTTGCGCCGTTGCCGGGGAGGAAAGGTAAAAGGCACTCATACTTCGGTTCCAGGTAACAGTACTTTTCTGGCGCCATTGTGTGTGTGCGAAGCTATTTCCTTTAGACTCTGCAATTGCGACATTTGGTTTCTTGTTTACACTAGTTAGGCATAATGAACAACAATGACCTTTTTATTCTATTTCCTGATTTAAGACATGGATGGTTTGATGCGAAAATTAAAAAACCCATGGAACATATTAATATGAATGCTTTGAACACTATTGTTGCTAATGCTATGGAAAATTCTAAGCTTGGGGAAGCTGGCTTTGATGAGCATGATATTTTTAGTCCCCCAAGCATTGAGGAGAAAATTTACTTTGATGATAATATGCCTCCTATATTTGATGATGAGAATAATAATGATAGCTACTTTGTTGAATTTGCTCCCACTACAACTAATAAAATTGATTATGCCTATGTGGAGAGTAATAATTTTATGCATGAGACTCATGATAAGAATGCTTTATGTGATAGTTATATTGTTGAGTTTGCTCATGATGCTACTGAAAGTTATTATGAGAGAGGAAAATATGGTTGTAGAAATTTTCATGTTACTAAAATGCCTCTCTATGTGCTGAAATTTTTGAAGCTACACTTGTTTTATCTTCCTATGCTTGTTACTTTGCTCTTCATGAACTTGTTTATTTACAAGATTCCTATGCATAGGAAGCATGTTAGACTTAAATGTGTTTTGAATTTGCCTCTTGATGCTCTCTTTTGCTTCAACTACTATTTCTTGCGAGTGCATCATTAAAACTGCTGAGCCCATCTTAATGGCTATAAAGAAAGAACTTCTTGGGAGATAACCCATGTGTTATTTTGCTACAATACTTTGTTTTATATTTGTGTCTTGGAAGTTGTTTACTACTGTAGCAACCTCTCCTTATCATGTTTTTGTGCCAAGTAAAGTTTCTATGTCAAAATTGATGTTATATTTGGGATCGCTGCGCAGAAACAGCATTGCTGTCTGTCACGAATCTGGGCACAGTTCTCTGTAGAAAATTCGAAAAATCTGCCAATTTACGAGCGTGATCCTCAGATATGTACGCAACTTTCATTAGTTTTGAGTTTTTCCATTTGAGCAAGTCTGGTGCCAGATTTAAATTCGTCTTTACGGACTATTCTGTTTTTGACAGATTCTGCCTTTTATTTCGCATTGCCTCTTTTGCTATGTTGGATTCATTTCTTTGATCCATTAATGTCCAGTAGCTTTATGCAATGTCCAGAAGTGTAAAGAATGATTGTGCCACCTCTGAACATGTGAATTATTAATTGTGCACTAACCCTCTAATGAGTTTGCTTGAAGTTTGGTGTGAAGGAAGTTTTCAAGGGTCAAGAGAGGAGTATGATATACTATGATCAAGAGGAGTGAAAGCTCTAAGCTTGGGGATGCCCCCGTGGTTCACCCCTGCATATTTTAAGAAGACTCAAGCGTCTAAGCTTGGGGATGCCCAAGGCATCCCCTTCTTCATCGACAACATCATCAGGTTCCTCCCCTGAAACTATATTTTTATTCAATCACATCTTGTGTTCTTTACTTGGAGCGTCGGTTTGTTTTCGTTTTTGTTTTTGTTTGAATAAGATGGATCCTAGCATTCACTTTGTGGGAGAGAGACACGCTCCGCTGTTGCATATGGACAAATATGTCCTTAGGCTTTACTCATAATGTTCAAGGCGAAGTTTCTTCTTCGTTAAATTGTTATATGGTTGGAATTGAAAAATGCTACATGTAGTAATTGGTAAAATGTCTTGGATAATGTGATACTTGGCAATTGTTGTGCTCATGTTTAAGCTCTTGCATCATATACTTTGCACCCATTAATGAAGAAATACATAGAGCTTGCTAAAATTTGATTTGCATATTTGGTCTCTCTAAGGTCTAGATAATATCTAGTATTGAGTTTTGAACAACAAGGAAGACGGTGTAGAGTCTTATAATGTTTACAATATGTCTTTTATGTGAGTTTTGCTGCACCGTTCATCCTTGAGTTTGCTTCAAATAACCTTGCTAGCCTAAACCTTGTATCGAGAGGGAATACTTCTCATGCATCCAAAATCCTTGAGCCAACCACTATGCCATTTGTGTCCACCATACCTACCTACTACATGGTATTTCTCCGCCATTCCAAAGTAAATTGCTTGAGTGCTACCTTTAAAATTCCATCATTCGCCTTTGCAATATATAGCTCATGGGACAAAATAGCCTTAAAAACTATCGTAGTATTGAATATGTACTTATGCACTTTATCTCTTATTAAGTTGCTTGTTGTGCGATAACCATGCTTCTGGGGAACGCCATCAATTACTCTTTATTGAATATCATGTGAGTTGCTATGCATGTCCGTCTTGTCTGAAGGATCTATCACCTTAATGATTGGAGCATGCAAATTGTTAGAGAAGAACATTGGGCCGCTAACTAAAGCCATGAATCATGGTTGAAGTTTCAGTTTTGGACATATATCCTCAATCTCATATGAGAATAATAATTTTGCTACATGCTTATGCATTAAAGAGGAGTCCATTATCTGTTGTCCATGTTGTCCCGGTATGGATGTCTAAGTTGAGAATAATCAAAAGCGAGAAATCCAAAATGCGAGCTTTCTCCTTAGACCTTTGTACAAGCATGGAGGTACCCCTTTGTGACACTTGGTTGAAACATGTGCATTGCGATGATCCGGTAGTCCAAGCTAAGTAGGACAAGGTGCGGGCACTATTAGTATACTATGCATGAGGCTTGCAACTTGTAAGATATAATTTACATAACTCATATGCTTTATTACTACCGTTGACAAAATTGTTTCATGTTTTCAAAATAAAAGCTCTAGCACAAATACAGTAATCGATGCTTTCCTCTTTGAAGGACCATTCTTTTACTTTTATTGTTGAGTCAGTTTACCTATCTCTCTCCACCTTAAGAAGAAAACACTTGTGTGAACTATGCATTGATTCCTACATACTTGCATATTGCACTTGTTATATTACTTTATGTTGACAATATCCATGAGATATACATGTTATAAGTTGAAAGCAACCACTGAAACTTAATCTTCCTTTGTGTTGCTTCAATACCTTTACTTTGATTTATTGCTTTATGAGTTAACTCTTATGCAAGACTTATTGATGCTTGTCTTGAAGTACTATTCATGAAAAGTCTTTGCTTTATGATTCACTTGTTTACTCATGTCATTATCATTGTTTTGATCGCTGCATTCATTACATATGTTTACAAATAGTATGATCAAGATTATGATGGCATGTCACTTCAGAAATTATCTTTGTTATCGTTTTACCTGCTCGGGACGAGCAGAACTAAGCTTGGGGATGCTTGATACGTCTCCGACGTATCGATAATTTCTTATGTTCCATGCCACATTATTGATGATATCTACATGTTTTATGCACACTTTATGTCATATTCGTGCATTTTCTCGAACTAACCTATTAACAAGATGCCGAAGTGCCAGTTCCGGCTGTTTTTGGTTTCAGAAATCCTAGTAACGAAATATTCTCGAATCGGACGAAATCAACGCCCAGGTTCCTATTTTGCCCGGAAGCATCCAGAACACCCGAGAGCCGCCAGAGGGGGGCCCTGTGGGCCCCGATGATAGGTGGCGCGGCCGGTCCCGCGCCGGGTATGGTGTGGTGGCCCCGGCCCCTCCGAGGCTGCCCTTCCGCCATAAAGCCCCCGCATCGAAAACCCTTACGGAATAAGCCACGGACGCGAAACCTTCCAGCCGCCGCCATCGCGAAGCCAGATCTGGGGGACAGAGTCTGTTAACACCCCGGACGGGGAAGTGCCCCCGAAGGCTTCTCCATCGACACCGCTGCCATCTCCACCGCCATCTTCATCACCGCTGCTGCTCCCATGAAGAGGGAGTAGTTCTCCATCGAGGCTCGGGGCTGTACCGGTAGCTATGTGGTTCATCTCTCTCCTATGTACTTCAATACAATAATCTCATGAGCTGCCTTACATGATTGAGATTCATATGATCATGCTTGTAATCTAGATGTCATTATGCTAGTCAAGTGAGTTTTACTTATGTGATCTCCGGAGACTCCTTGTCCCACGTGTGTAAAGGTGACAGTGTGTGCACCGTGTGGGTCTCTTAGGCTATATTTCACAGAATACTTATTCACTGTTATGAATGGCGTAGTGAAGTGCTTATTTATATCTCTTTATGATTGCAATGTGTTTTGTATCACAATTTATCTATGTGCTACTCTAGTGATGTTATTAAAGTAGTTTATTCCTCCTGCACGATGTAATGGTGACAGTGTGTGCATCCGTGTTAGTACTTGGTTTATGCTATGATCATGATCTCTTGTAGATTATGAAGTTAACTATTGCTATGATAGTATTGATGTGTATTATTCCTCCTACATAAGCATGAAGGTGACAGTGTGCATGCTATGTTAGTACTTGGTTTAGTCGTTTCGATCTTTCATGCACTCTAAGGTTATTTAAATATGAACATTGAATTGTGGAGCTTGTTAACTCCGGCATTGAGGGTTCGTGTAATCCTACGCAATGTGTTCATCATCCAACAAGAGAGTGTAGAGTATGCATTTATCTATTCTGTTATGTGATCAATGTTGAGAGTGTCCACTAGTGAAAGTCTATTCCCTAGGCCTTGTTCCTAAATACTGCTATCGCTGCTTGTTTACGTTTTACTGTTACTACTGCTGCGTTACTACTGCATGTTTACTTCCTACAATATTACTACCATCAACTGCACGCCAGCAAGCACTTTTCTGGCGCCGTACTACTGCTCATATTCATTCATACCACTTGTATTTCACTATCTCTTCGCCGAACTAGTACACCTATTAGGTGTGTTGGGGACACAAGAGACTTCTTGCTTTGTGGTTGCAGGGTTGCATGAGAGGGATATCTTTGACCTCTTCCTCCCTGAGTTCGATAAACCTTGGGTGATCCACTTAAGGGAAACTTGCTGCTGTTCTACAAACCTCTGCTCTTGGAGGCCCAACACTGTCTACAAGAATAGAAGTATCAGACATCAACTCCCAAGCTTAGACCTCGCTTGTCCCCAAGCGAAACTGAGCTCAATAAACAAGACCACATGTTTATGGAGTGAAGAGTCGATAAATAAAATACGGACAAGAAGCATCATATTGATTCACACAAGATATTCTAGTAAACATTCTCTTCATATAACTCATCTTGAAATAAGTAAAGAGAAATCACAAATAGAGGTGCATAGGAAATCATGATTGGTTATGGCAAACTTTGTTCTTGGTCAGAGAACTATTAACGGATTGTACTTATCTTCTAAGCAAAGCTTTCATATTAGAATTTATATAGCAGGGCTTTCATTCTCAATCATAACAATCTCCTCATAATCATTGATAACTTTCAAAGTCATATTCATTCAGATAAAATTTGTACTAAACAAGAAAGCATAAAAGACATGATTAACTAAATCATAGCATAAATGGTTGGTTCACAACAACTCAATTGCTTGCTTAAGATAGAGGGAAATAGGTTTACTGACTCAACATAAAAGTAAAAGATAGGCCCTTCGCAGAGGGAAGCAGGGATTAAATCATGTGCTAGAGCTTTTCAAGTTTTGAAATCATATAAAGAGCATAAAAGTAAGATTTTGAGTGGTGTTTGTTGTTGTCAACGAATGGTAGTGGGTACTCTAACCCCCTTGCCAAACAGACCTTCCAAGAGCGGCTCCCATGGAGGACGGCATCTCTACCAGCAAGGTAGATCTGTTGGGAGATATGCCCAAGAGGCAATAATAAAAGTGGTTATTATATATCTTTATGTTTATGATAAATGTTTATATACCATGCTATAATTGTATTAACCGAAACATTGATACATGTGTGATATGTAAACAAACAAAGAGTCCCTAGTAAGCCTCTTAACTAGCTTGTTGATTAATAGATGATTAGTTTCATAATCATGAACATTGGATGTTATTAATAACAAGGTTATATCATTGTATGAATGATGTAATGGACACACCCAATTAAGCGTAGCATAAGATCACGTCATTAAGTTATTTGCTATAAGCTTTCGATACATAGTTACCTAGTCCTTATGACCATGAGATCATGTAAATCACTTATACCGGAAAGGTACTTTGATTACATCAAACGCCACTGCGTAAATGGGTGGTTATAAAGGTGGGATTAAGTATCCGGAAAGTATGAGTTGAGGCATATGGATCAATAGTGGGATTTGTCCATCCCGATGATGGATAGATATACTCTGGGCCCTCTCGGTGGAATGTCGTCTAATGTCTTGCAAGCATATGAATAAGTTCATAAGAGACCACATACCACGGTACGAGTAAAGAGTACTTGTCAGGAGACGAGGTTGAACAAGGTATAGTGTGATACCGATGATCAAACCTCGGACAAGTAAAATATCGCGTGACAAAGGGAATTGGTATCGTATGTGAATGGTTCATTCGATCACTAAAGTCATCGTTGAATATGTGGGAGCCATTATGGATCTCCAGATCCCGCTATTGGTTATTGGTCGGAGTGAGTACTCAACCATGTCCGCATAGTTCGCGAACCGTAGGGTGACACACTTAAAGTTGGATGTTGAAATGGTAGAACTTGAATATGGAATGGAGTTCGAATATTTGTTCGGAGTCCCGGATGTGATCCCGGACATCACGAGGAGTTCCGGAATGGTCCGGAGAATAAGATTCATATATAGGATGTCATTTTATGTGAATAAAATGATGCGGAAGGTTCTATGGAAGGTTCTAGAAGGTTCTAGAAAAGTCCGGAAGAAACCACCAAGGAAGGTGGAGTCCACATGGGACTCCACCTCCATGGCCGGCCAACCCTAGTGGGGGAGGAGTCCCAAGTGGACTCCCCCTTAGGGGGCCGGCCACCCCCCCTATGGAAGGTGGAATTCCCACCTCTAGTGGGAATCCTAGCTTGGGAAGGTTTCCCACCATATGGAAGGTTTTGGGTTCGGGTCTTATTCGAAGACTTGTAGTCCAACACTTGGGGCTTCCACCTATATATAGAGGGCCAAGGGGAGGGGGCCGGCCACACCAAAGCCACAAGCTTGGCCGCCCCCCATAGTGGCCGGCCACCCCCTCTCCCCAAACCCTAGCGCCCCGCTCCTCCACCATATCCCGCACGCTTAGCGAAGCTCCGCCGGATTTCTCCACCGCCACCGACACCACGCCGTCGTGCTGCCGGATTCAAGAGGAGCTACTACTTCCGCTGCCCGCTGGAACGGGGAGGTGGACGTCGTCTTCATCAACAACCGAACGTGTGACCGAGTACGGAGGTGCTGCCCGTTCGTGGCGCCGGAACCGATCGTGATCAAGATCTTCTACGCGCTTTTGCAAGCGGCAAGTGAACGTCTACCGCAGCAACAAGAGCCTCCTCTTGTAGGCTTTGGAATCTCTTCAAGGGTGAGTCTCGACAATCCCCTCGTTGCTACCGTCTTCTAGATTGCATCTTGGCTTGGATTGCGTGTTCGCCGTAGGAAAATTTTTGTTTTCTATGCTACGTTATCCTACAGTGGTATCAGAGCCGTGTCTATGCATAGATGGTTGCACGAGTAGAACACAATGGTTTGTGGGCGTTGATGCTCTTGTTATCTTTAGTTGAGTACTTTGCATCTTTGTGGCATAGTGGGATGAAGCGGCTCGGGCTAACTTTACATGACCGCGTTCATGAGATTTGCTCCACGCTTGACATGCAACTTGTATTGCATAAGTGGCTTTGCGGGTGTCTGTCTCTCCTACTATAGTGAAGATTCAATTTACTCTTCTATTGACAACACTAGTATCACCGTTGTGGTTCATGTTCGTAGGTAGATTGGATCTTGCTCGAAAACCCTAAACCACGTAAAATATGCAAACCAAATTAGAGAACGTCTAACTTGTTTTTGCAGGGTTTGGTGATGTGATATGGCCATAATGTGATGATGAATATGTATGAGATGATCATTATTGTATTGTGGCAACCGGCAGGAGCCTTATGGTTGTCTTTAAATTTCATGTTGAGTAGTATTTCAAAGTAGTTGTAATAGTTGCTACATGGAGGACGATCATGAAGACGGCGCCATTGACCTTGGTGCTTCGCCGACGATGATGGAGATCATGCCCGTTGATGATGGAGATCATGTCCGTGCTTTGAAGATGAAGATCAAAGGCGCAAAGACAAAAGGGCCATATCATATCACATATGAACTGCATGTGATGTTAATCCTTTTATGCATCTTATTTTGCTTAGATCGCGACGGTAGCATTATAAGATGATCCCTCTCACTAAAATCTCAAGATAATAAAGTGTTCATCCTTAGTAGCACCGTTATCAAGTCTTATCGTTTCGAAGCATCTCGTGATGATCGGGTGTGATAGATTCGATAAGTACATATAACGGGTGCAAGACAGTTTTGCACATGCGGATACTAAGGTGGCCTTGACGAGCCTAGCATGTAAAGACATGGTCTCGGAACACGTGATACCGAAAGGTAGAGCATGAATCATATGATTGATATGATGAACACTTTGAGTGTTCGCCATTGAAATTACATCTTGTCTCGTGATGATCGGGCATAGGTGTGATGGATTTGGTTCGTGTGATCACTAAGACAATGCGAGGGATATTGTTTTGAGTGGGAGTTCACCTAGATTTTTAATTATGTAGAATTAAAATTTGAACTCAATTTGTCATAAACTTAGTCTAAACTATTGCAAATATGTTGTAGATATGGCGTCCTCAATCAATTTTAACCAGTTCCTAGAGAAAGAAAAGCTTAAGAGCAACGGTAGCAACTTCACCGACTGGTTCCGTCATGTGAGGATCTTCCTCAATGGCGGAAACCTGCAATATGTGCTTGATGCACCGCTAGGTGACCCTCCTGCAGAAACTGAAACCGATGAAGTAAAGAATGTTTACGCGACTCGGAAAACTCGGTACTCTCAAGTTCAGTGTGCCATCTTATGCAGTCTGGAATCCGATCTTCAAAAACGTTTTGAGCACCACGATCCTCATGAGTTGATAAAAGAGTTGAAGACTATTTTTGAGACTCATGCGGCCGTGGAATGCTATGAAGCATCGAAACACTTTTTCAGCTGTATGATGGAAGAAGGCAGCTCCATTAGTGAGCACATGCTCGTCATGACCGGGCATGCGAAGAAACTCAGTGACTTGGGAATAGTGATTCCTAACAGACTGGGGATTAATCGTGTCCTTCAATCACTGCCACCAAGTTACAAGAACTTTGTGATGAACTACAATATGCAGAACATGAACAAGGAGTTTCCTGAACTCTTTGGCATGCTAAAAGCTGCTGAGATTGAGATCAAGAAAGAGCACCAAGTGTTGATGGTCAACAAGACCACCAGCTTCAAGAAACAGGGCAAGTCTAAAGGCAAGAACAAGAAGAGTGGCAAGAAAGCTGCCACGCCTCCTGTGAAACCTAAGTCTGGCCCTAAGCCTGATGCTGAGTGTTATTACTGCAAGGAGAAGGGACACTGGAAGCGTAATTGCTCCAAGTATTTGGCGGATCTGAAGAGCGGCCTTGTCAAGAAGAAGAAAGAAGGTATATCTGATATACATGTTATAGATGTTTATCTCACTAGTTCTCGTTCTAGTACCTGGGTATTTGATACTGGTTCGGTTGCTCATATTTGTAACTCGAAACAGGAACTAAAGAATAAACGACAACTGCTGAAAGATGAAGTGACGATGCGCGTTGGAAACGGATCCAAGGTCAATGTGATCGCAGTCGGGACACTTCCTCTACATCTACCTTCGGGATTAGTTTTAAGCCTAAATAATTGTTATTATGTACCCGCGTTGAGCATGAACATTATATCTGGATCTTGTTTAATGCAAGACGGTTATTCATTCAAGTCTGAGAATAATGGTTGTTCTATTTTTATGAATAATATCTTTTATGGTCGAGCACCACAAAAGAATGGCTTATTTCTGTTAGATCTCGATAGTAGTAATACGCATATACATAACATTGATGCTAAGCGAATTAAATTGAATGATAATTCTACTTATATGTGGCACTGTCGTCTTGGTCATATTGGAGTGAAACGCATGAAGAAACTCCATACCGATGGATTACTTGAATCACTTGACTTTGAGTCACTTGATAGATGCGAAGCATGTCTGATGGGAAAAATGACTAAGACTCCATTCTCGGGTATGATGGAGCGAGCTACTGACTTATTGGAAATCATACATACAGATGTATGTGGACCAATGAGTGTAGCATCGCGCGGTGGTTATCGTTATGTTCTAACCTTCACAGATGATTTGAGTAGATATGGGTATATCTATTTAATGAAACATAAATCCGAAACTTTCGAGAAGTTTAAGGAATTCCAAAGTGAAGTAGAAAATCAACGTAACAAGAAGATTAAATTTCTACGATCTGATCGCGGAGGTGAATATCTGAGTTATGAGTTTGGCATGCATTTAAAGAAATGCGGAATACTTTCACAATTGACACCGCCGGGAACACCACAACGAAACGGTGTGTCCGAACGTCGTAATCGAACTCTCTTAGATATGGTTCGTTCTATGATGTCTCTTACTGATTTACCTTTATCATTTTGGAGTTATGCATTAGAGACAGCCGCATTCACTTTAAATAGAGCACCATCAAAATCCGTTGAAACGACACCGTATGAATTATGGTTTAATAAGAAACCTAAGCTGTCGTTCCTAAAAGTTTGGGGTTGCGAAGCCTATGTAAAAAAGTTACAACCGGACAAGCTAGAACCCAAAGCGGAGAAATGCGTCTTCATAGGATACCCTAAGGAAACTATAGGGTACACTTTCTATCACAGATCCGAAGGCAAGATCTTTGTTGCTAAGAACGGAACCTTTCTTGAGAAAGAATTTCTCACTAAAGAAGTGACTGGAAGAAAAGTAGAACTCGATGAGATTGAAGAATCTCTACTCGTTGATCAGAGTAGCGCAGTACCGGAAAATGTTCCTGTACCACCTACACCGGCAACAGAGGAAGCTAATGATAATGATCATGAAACTTCAAATGAGACAGCTACTGAACCTCGCAGATCGACAAGGGATCGTGCCACTCCAGATTGGTATGATCCTTGTCTAAATGTCATGATTGTGGATAACAATGATGAAGACCCTGCGACGTATGAAGAAGCGATGATGAGCCCAGATTCCAACAAATGGCAAGAAGCCATGAAATCCGAAATGGGATCCATGTATGATAACAAAGTATGGACTTTGGTAGAATTACCTGATAGCCGCAAGGCTGTCGAGAATAAATGGATCTTCAAGAGAAAAACAGATGCCGATGGTAATATTACTGTCTATAAAGCTCGACTTGTCGCAAAGGGTTTCCGACAAATTCAAGGTGTTGACTACGATGAGACTTTCTCACCTGTAGCGAAGCTAAAATCTGTGAGGATTTTGTTAGCAATAGCTGCATTTTTCGATTATGAGATTTGGCAGATGGATGTCAAAACGGCGTTCCTTAATGGAGACATTGAGGAAGAGTTGTATATGGTACAACCCAAAGGTTTTGTCGATCCTAAAAATGCTGACAAAGTATGCAAACTTCAGCGTTCAATCTATGGACTGAAGCAAGCATCGAGAAGTTGGAACCGACGTTTTGATAAGGTGATCAAAGACTTCGGGTTTATACAGTGTCATGGAGAGGCCTGTATTTACAAGAAAGTGAGTGGGAGCTCTGTAGCATTCCTGATATTATATGTAGATGACATATTATTGATTGGGAATGATATAGAACTATTAAGCAGTGTAAAGGGTTATTTGAATAATAGTTTTTCAATGAAAGACCTTGGTGAAGCATCATACATATTAGGCATCAAGATTTATAGAGATAGATCAAGACGTCTAATAGGGCTATCACAGAGTACATACCTGGACAAGATTCTAAAGAAGTTTAGAATGGACGAAAGTAAGAAAGGATTCTTACCTATGTTACCAGGCAAGGTCTTGAGTAAGACTCAAGGACCGGCTACGGCAGAAGAAAGAGAAAGGATGAGTCAGATCCCCTATGCCTCGGCAGTAGGCTCTATCATGTATGCCATGCTATGTACAAGACCGGATATAGCACATGCTGTTAGTTTGACTAGCAGATATCAAAGTGATCCAGGGATAGAACACTGGACAGCGGTCAAGAATATCCTGAAGTACTTGAAAAGAACTAAGGATATGTTTCTTTGTTATGGAGGTGACCAAGAGCTCGTTGTAACAAGTTACACCGATGCAAGTTGGAACACTGATCCTGATGACTCTAAGTCACAATCTGGGTACGTGTTTATATTGAATGGTGCTGCAGTAAGCTGGGCAAGCTCGAAGCAGTGCACGGTGGCGAAATCCTCAACAGAATCGGAGTACATAGCGGCTTCAGAGGCTTCATCAGAAGCGGTATGGATGAAGAGGTTCATTGTAGAGCTCGGTGTGGTTCCTAGTGCATTGGACCCACTAGTCATCTACTGTGACAACATGGGTGCCATCGCCAATGCACAAGAACCAAGGTCACACAAGAGGCTGAAGCATATCAAGCTGCGTTACCACTCGATTCGCGAGTACATCGAAGATGGAGAAGTAAAGATTTGCAAAGTACACACTGATCTGAATGTAGCAGATCCGTTGACTAAAGCTCTCCCTAGGGCAAAGCATGACCAACACCAGAATGCCATGGGTGTTAGGTACCTTACAATGTAATCTAGATTATTGACTCTAGTGCAAGTGGGAGACTGTTGGAGATATGCCCAAGAGGCAATAATAAAAGTGGTTATTATATATCTTTATGTTTATGATAAATGTTTATATACCATGCTATAATTGTATTAACCGAAACATTGATACATGTGTGATATGTAAACAAACAAAGAGTCCCTAGTAAGCCTCTTAACTAGCTTGTTGATTAATAGATGATTAGTTTCATAATCATGAACATTGGATGTTATTAATAACAAGGTTATATCATTGTATGAATGATGTAATGGACACACCCAATTAAGCGTAGCATAAGATCACGTCATTAAGTTATTTGCTATAAGCTTTCAATACATAGTTACCTAGTCCTTATGACCATGAGATCATGTAAATCACTTATACCGGAAAGGTACTTTGATTACATCAAACGCCACTGCGTAAATGGGTGGTTATAAAGGTGGGATTAAGTATCCGGAAAGTATGAGTTGAGGCATATGGATCAATAGTGGGATTTGTCCATCCCGATGACGGATAGATATACTCTGGGCCCTCTCGGTGGAATGTCGTCTAATGTCTTGCAAGCATATGAATAAGTTCATAAGAGACCACATACCACGGTACGAGTAAAGAGTACTTGTCAGGAGACGAGGTTGAACAAGGTATAGTGTGATACCGATGATCAAACCTCGGACAAGTAAAATATCGCGTGACAAAGGGAATTGGTATCGTATGTGAATGGTTCATTCGATCACTAAAGTCATCGTTGAATATGTGGGAGCCATTATGGATCTCCAGATCCCGCTATTGGTTATTGGTCGGAGTGAGTACTCAACCATGTCCGCATAGTTCGCGAACCGTAGGGTGACACACTTAAAGTTGGATGTTGAAATGGTAGAACTTGAATATGGAATGGAGTTCGAATATTTGTTCGGAGTCCCGGATGTGATCCCGGACATCACGAGGAGTTCCGGAATGGTCCGGAGAATAAGATTCATATATAGGATGTGATTTTATGTGAATAAAATGATGCGGAAGGTTCTATGGAAGGTTCTAGAAGGTTCTAGAAAAGTCCGGAAGAAACCACCAAGGAAGGTGGAGTCCACATGGGACTCCACCTCCATGGCCGGCCAACCCTAGTGGGGGAGGAGTCCCAAGTGGACTCCCCCTTAGGGGGCCGGCCACCCCCCCTATGGAAGGTGGAATTCCCACCTCTAGTGGGAATCCTAGCTTGGGAAGGTTTCCCACCATATGGAAGGTTTTGGGTTCGGGTCTTATTCGAAGACTTGTAGTCCAACACTTGGGGCTTCCACCTATATATAGAGGGCCAAGGGGAGGGGGCCGGCCACACCAAAGCCACAAGCTTGGCCGCCCCCCATAGTGGCCGGCCACCCCCTCTCCCCAAACCCTAGCGCCCCGCTCCTCCACCATATCCCGCACGCTTAGCGAAGCTCCGCCGGATTTCTCCACCGCCACCGACACCACGCCGTCGTGCTGCCGGATTCAAGAGGAGCTACTACTTCCGCTGCCCGCTGGAACGGGGAGGTGGACGTCGTCTTCATCAACAACCGAACGTGTGACCGAGTACGGAGGTGCTGCCCGTTCGTGGCGCCGGAACCGATCGTGATCAAGATCTTCTACGCGCTTTTGCAAGCGGCAAGTGAACGTCTACCGCAGCAACAAGAGCCTCCTCTTGTAGGCTTTGGAATCTCTTCAAGGGTGAGTCTCGACAATCCCCTCGTTGCTACCGTCTTCTAGATTGCATCTTGGCTTGGATTGCGTGTTCGCCGTAGGAAAATTTTTGTTTTCTATGCTACGTTATCCTACACATCCCTCTTCTCTTTTGTTTACACATGTATTTTAGTTTTATTATGGATGACACTCCCCCCAACCTTTGCTTTCACAAGCCATGGCTAACCGAATCCTCGGGTGCCTTCCAACATTCACATACCATGGAGGAGTGTCTATTGCAAAATTAAGTTGCTTACTGATAAATCAGGGCAAAACATGTGAAGAGAATTATTAATGAAAGTTATTAATTGGGGCTGGGAACCCCGTTGCCAGCTCTTATTGCAAAATTATTGGATAAGCGGATGTGCCACTAGTCCATTGGTGAAAGTCCGCCCAACAAGATTGAAAGATAAAACACCACATACTTCCTCATGAGCTATAAAACATTGACACAAATAAGGAGTAATATAGTTTGAATTATTTAAAGGTAGCACATGAAGTATTTACTTGGAGTGGCGCAAAATACCACATAGTAGGTAGTTATGGTGGACACAAATGGCATGGGTTTGGTCTTAAGGTTATGGATGTATGAGAAGCATTCCCTCTCAATACAGGTTTTTGGCTAGCAAGGTTGATAGCAAGCATAAAGGTTGAGGGAAACAAACAAATATACATGTGATAGAAACAATCATGCATCTTTCTCATAAGCACAAGCAATTTTAACTTCAGAATACTAAACTCATTAGCATAAAGATAATAGAGTAATATATCTACATGTATTTTTCCTTTTCTATTTAAACATCAAGGTGTTGTTGCTATTGACCAATGCTAAGTTTGCCAAAACCAAATAGATTTACTTGATGCTCCCAAAGTGATATCAATACTAATGTCAAGAGTAATCATATAAAAGAAATTGCAAACTAAAATAAGGTGTGCAAAAAGTAAATGATAAGACTTCTCATTAATATTCCATAACGATAACTCACACCAACCGATACATAGATAACCAACTAAGAGAGAGATACTTCCACACTGCAAACCATTCTATATGATAACTTCCCTACTCATGATATGACTCTACTTGATAGTAAAAGATAAAGATAGTGATGATGTGATACCGCGGCACTCCCCCAAGCTTGGAACAAACCAAGGGGATGCCAATACCGATGATGAATTACTCCTTCGCGATGATGGTGGATTCTTTTCGCCATCAGACTTCCAGGGAAGAGGCTCTCCATCAACAAACGATGTCTTGGTCTCGGGAATCCTGAAACTAGCAGCATCGCTAATGCGTTTAAACCTGTTTTCATACTCACAGCTTTGATTCCAAGCATCATAAAGTTGCGCCTGAAGTTGGTTGGTAGTGTTGTGAAGTGAGAGGATATCGCTCCACAGCTTTGCAGTCTCCTTCTCGTGTTCACCAATGAGCTCGACACAATTCGTGGAAGATGTCCACTTCACGCTCAGCCATCTTCTTGTAGGTGAAGACCTCTTGTTCTAGTTTCTCCATCCTGTCCTCCAAGCTTCCTTCTCCCTTAGGTCCCCGAACATCTTCTATCTGCAACTCTCCATCTACGAGCAGCAATTCTTTGCATCTTCAACTCGCTTATGTACGGGTTGACGACATTCTCAAAGAAGTTGTCCTTCGGAGACTCCGACGAAGACATGGTGGCTCTAGATCTAAAAACAATATCTGGCAGAAAACAGCTCGAAACAAAACACGACGAGAAAACAATATACGGACCTCCAGTCCGGGGGATTATATAGCAAATATTTTTACAACAAAAGGAAGGTTCCAGTGTCGAAAACGAGTGGAAACGGGACGCCGAGGGGCTGTCACCATAGGTCGGCGCGGCCAGGGTGTAGGGCCCGCGCCGGCCTATGTGGTGGCGGTTCGCGCGTCTCCTCCACTCCGTTTCGATCTCGTAATTTTTTATATTTTCCAAAAACAGCAGAAATATTGTTCGGAAGGCTAAACTGCAGTACTGTCAATTTTATCTTTGATGAAAGCTTCCGGAGTTATCACTTGAATAATATCAATATCTTCATTATAAGAATCTCCAGAAATATAATGCTTGAGTCTTTGCCCATTCACTACTTGTGTGGCGTTACCTTCCAAAGAGCTAATTTTTATTGCTCCTGAACGATATACCTCCTCAATAACATATGGTCCTTCCCATTTTGAGAGTAATTTCCCTGCAAAAAATCTGAGACGAGATCGATACAATAGGACTTTATCTCCAACATTAAATTCTCTTTTAATAATTCTTCTATCATGCCACTTCTTAACTTTCTCCTTAAAAAGTTTAGCATTTTCATAAGCTTCATTTCTCCATTCATCTAAAGAACTCAATTGTAGCAACCTCTTATTACCGGCTAGTTTAGGATCTTTATTTAGTTCTCTAACAGCCCAATAAGCTTTGTGCTCTAGTTCTAGAGGTAAATGACAAGCTTTTCCATAAACCATTTTATAAGGAGACATTCCCATAGGGTTTTTATAAGCAGTTCTATATGCCCACAATGCTTCCTTTAACTTACTAGCCCAATTCTTTCTAGATTTATTCAGTCTTTCTCAAAATAGCTTTAATTTCTCTATTCGATAATTCTACTTGCCCACTAGTTTGAGGATGATAAGCTGAAGCAATTCTATGATTAATACCATATTTGGCAAGAGTTTTTCTAAACCACCATGAATAAAATGAGAACCTCCATCAGTCATAATATATCTAGGTACTCCAAATCTAGGAAACATAACATCTACAAGCATTTTTATAGAGGTCTCACCATCAACACTTTTTGTAGGTATAGCTTCTACCCATTTAGTAACATAATCAATAGCGACAAGTATATGAGTGTTACCTTCTGAAGAAGGGAAAGGACCCATGAAGTCGAATCCCCAACAATCAAATGGTTCAATAACAAGAGTATAATTCATAGGCATTTCATTGCGTCTAGAGATATTACCAACTCTTTGACATTCATCACAAGATAAGATAAACTTCCTTGCATCTTTGAAAAGTGTTGGCCAATAAAAACCTGATTGTAGAACCTTTTGTGCGGTTCTATCTCCAGCGGGATGTCCTCCATAAACACTACCATGGCATTTACTCAATATCTCTTGTTGTTCATATTCGGGGACACATCTTCGCATAATACCATCCACTCCTTCTTTATATAAGTGTGGGTCATCCCAAAAATAATGCCTCAAATCATAAAAGAATTTCCTCCTTTGCCGAGCTGAAAAGGTGGCAAATACTTCTAAACAATAAAGTTAGCATAATAACATATCGATGTCTACGGTGCTTCTATTCTTGTAGATAGGTTGGGCCTCCAAGAGCAGAGGTTTGTAGAACAAAAGCAAGTTTCCCTTTAAGTGATCACCCAAGGTTTATCGAACTCAGGGAGGAAGAGGTCAAAGATATCCCTCTCATGCAACCCGCAACCACAAAGCAAGAAGTCTCTTGTGTCCCCAACACACCTAATCGAAAAATTAGTCTTGCTAAGAGATAGGAAATACAAGTAAAAGGAATGGAATATGAGCAAGAGTACGGCGCGTAAAATAGCTCATTGCGTGCAGTTGATGGTAGTAATATTGCAGAAGTAAAACAAGCAAAGAGTAACGCAGTGAAACAAAAACAAGCAGCGATAGTGTATTTAGAAACAAGGCCTAGGGATTAGACTTTCACTAGTGGACACTCTCAACATTGATCACATAACAGAATAGATAAATGCATACTCTACACTCTCTTGTTGGATGATGAACACATTGCGTAGGATTACACGAACCCTCAATGCCGGAGTTAACAAGCTCCACAATTCAATGTTCATATTTAAATAACCTTAGAGTGCATGAAAGATCGAAACGACTAAACCAAGTACTAGCATAGCATGCACACTGTCACCTTCACACCATGTAGGAGGAATAGATCACATCAATACCATCATAGCAATAGTTAACTTCATAATCTACAAGAGATCATAATCATAGCCTACGCCAAGTACTAACACGGATGCACACACTGTCACCATTACACCGTGCAGGAGGAATAAAACTACTTTAATAACATCACTAGAGTAGCACATAGATAAATTGTGATACAAAACACATTGCAATCATAAAGAGATATAAATAAGCACTTCACTACGCCATTCATAACAGTGAATAAGTATTCTGTGAAATATAGCCTAAGAGACCCACACGGTGCACACAACGTCACCTTTACACACGTGGGAAGGAGTCTCCTGAGATCACATAAGTAAAACTCTCTTGACCAGCATAATGACATCTAGATTACAATATCATCATATGAATCTCAATCATATAAGGCAACTCAGAGATTAATAACAAGTACATAGAGAGAGATGAACCACATAGCTACCGGTATGCTCCGAGCCTCGCGGAGAACTACCCCCTCTGGCGGAGCAGCAGCGCGGATGAAGATGGCGGTGGAGATGGCAGCGTGCCTGCGGAGAAGCCTTCCTGTGGGCACTTCCTGTCTCAGCCGCGCTCGTAACAGAGATTCCCGTCCCTGCATCTTGGCTTCGCGACGGCGGCGTTCCGAAGGTTTCATGTACCGTGCTTATTCCAGACGTTTAGGTCGTGGAGCTTCTTTATAGGCTAAGAGGCGAGCCAGGGGTACGGAGGCTCCACACACAGGCGGGCGCAAGCCCAGCTCGGCCGCGCCACCCCCGTTGTCCGGGGCCCACAGCCCTCCTCTCCGGCGCTCTGGGTGTTCCCGGATGTCTCAAAAATAGGAACCTGGCGTTGATTTCAGCCCAATTCCGAGAATATTTCGTTACTAGATTTCTGAAACCAAAATGAAGCAGTAAAACAGAACTGGCACTTCGGCATCTCGTCAAATAGGTTAGTTCCGGAAATGCATAATAAGGACATATAATGTGTATAAAACATGTAGATATCAATAATAATGGAACATCAGCAATTATCGATACGTTGGAGACGACGCATCCCTGCTTAGTTTCTGCTCGTCCCGAGAAGGTAAAACGATAACAAAGATAATTTCGAAGTGACATGCCATCATAACCTTGATCATACTATTTGTAAACATATGTAATGAATGCAGCGATCAAAACAATGGTAATGATATGAGTAAACAAATGAATCATAAAAGCAAAGACTTTTCATGAATAGCACTTTAAGACAAGCTAATAAGTCTTGCACAAGAGTTAACCCAGTAAAGCAATAATTTAAAGTATAGATATTGAAGCAACACAATGGAAGACTAAGTTTCAGCGCTTGCTTTCAACTTGTAACATGTATATCTCATGGATAATTGTCAACATAGAGTAATATAACAAATGCAATAAGCAAGTATGTAAGAATCAATGCACAGTTCACACAAGTGTTTGCTTCTTAAGGTGGAAAGAGATAGGTGAACTGACTCAACATAAAAGTAAACGAAAGGCCCTTCGCAGAGGGAAGCATCGATTGCTATATTTGTGCTAGAGCTTTTATTTTGAAAACATAAAGAGAGCATAAAAGTAAAGTTTTGAGAGGTGTCTGTTGTTGTCAACGAATGGTAGCGGGTACTCACCCCCTTGCCAGGCAAACCTTCAAAGAGCGGCTCCCACTTTATTTTATTTTTGGGTGGCACTCCTTCCAACCTTTCTTTCACAAAACCATGGCTAACCGAAACCGGGTGCCTGCCAACAATCTCATACCATGAAGGAGTGCCTTTTTATTTTAGTTTTATTATGATGACACTCCTCCCCACCTTTGCTTTCTCAAGCCATGGCTAAACGAATCCTTCGGGTGCCGTCCAACAATCACATACCATGGAGGAGTGTCTATTTTTGTTAATTAATTTGGGACTCGGAATCCCATTGCCAACTCTTTTTGCAAAATTATTGGATAAGCGGATGAAGCCACTAGTCCATTGGTGAAAGTTTCCCAACAAGATTGAAAGATAAACACCACATACTTCCTCATGAGCTATTAAACATTGACACAAATAAGAGGTGATAAGTTTTGAATGGTTTAAAGGTAGCACTCAAGCAATTTACTTGGAATGGCGGAGAAATACCATGTAGTAGGTAGGTATGGCACAAATGGCATAATGGTTGGCTCAAGGATTTTGGATGCATGAGAAGTATTCCCTCTTGATACAAGGTTTAAGCTAGCAAGGTTTATTTGAAACAAACACAAGGATGAACCGGTGCAGCAAAACTCACATAAAAGACATATTGTAAACATTACAAGACTCTACACCGTCTTCCTTTGTTGTTCAAAACTCAATACTAGAAATTATCTAGATTTAGAGAGACCAAATATGCAAACCAAATTTAGCAAGCTCTATGTATTTCTTCATTAATGGGTGCAAAGTATATGATGCAAGAGCTTAAACATGAGCACAACAATTGCCAAGTATCACATTATCCAAGACATTTTACCAATTACTACATGTAGCATTTTCATTTCCAACCATATAACAACAAGTGAAGCGATCAACATTCGCCCTTGAACATTAAAAGCTAAGAACACATGTGTTCATATGAACCAGCGGAGCGTGTCTCTCTCCCACACAAGGATGAACTTATTCAGAGAATGAAAATAACAAAACGAAAATAAAAGCACACAGACCTCCAAGTAAAGTACATAAGATGTGACTGAATAAAAATATAGTTTCAATGAGGAACCCGATGATGTTGTCGATGAAGAAGGGGATGCCTGGCATCCCCAAGCTTAGACGCTTGAGTCTTCTTAGAATATGCAGGATGAACCAAGGGGGCATCCCCAAGCTTAGAGCTTTCACTCCTTGATCATAGTATATCATACCCTCTCTGACCCTTGAAAACTTCCTTCACACCAAACTTCAAGCAAACTCATTAGAGGGTTAGTGCATAATCAAAAATTCACATGTTCAGAGGTGACACAATCATTCTTAACACTCTGGACATTGCACATAACTTCTGAAAGTTAATGGAACAAAGAAACTCATTCAACTTAACAAAAGCGGCAATGCGAAATAAAAGGCAGAATCTGTCAAAAACAGAACAGTCCGTAAAGACGAATTTTTAAATGGCACCAGACTTGCTCAAACGGAAAACTCAAAACTAATGAAAGTTGCGTACATATCCGAGGATCACGCTTAAATTGCAGATTTTTTCGAATTTTCTACAGACTTGTGCCCAGACGGGCAATGCTATTTCTGCGCAGCGATCCCAAATATAACATCAACTTTAACATAGAAACTTTACTTGGCACAAAAACATGATATGAGAGGTTGCTACAGTAGTAAACAACTTCCAAGACACAAATATAAAACAAAGGTAGTTGGGTATCTCCCAAGAAGTTCTTTCTTTATAGCCATTAAGATGGGCTCAGCAGTTTTAATGATGCACTCGCAAGAAATAGTATTTGAAGCAAAAGAGAGCATCAAGAAGCAAATTCAAAGCACATTTAAGTCTAACATGCTTCCTATGCATAGGAATCTTGTAAATAAAAAGTCATGAAGAGCAAAGTAACAAGCATAGGAAGATAAAACAAGTGTAGCTTCAAAATTTTCAGCACATAGAGAGGTGTTTTAGTAACATGAAAATTTTACAACCATATTTTCTCTCTCATAATAACTTTCAGTAGCAACATGAGCAAACTCAACAATATAACTATCACATAAAGCATTCTTATCATGAGTCTCATGCATAAAATTATTACTCCCCACATAGGCATAATCAATTTTATTAGTTGTAGTGGGAGCAAATTCAACAAAGTAGCTATCATTATTATTCTCATCATCAAATATAGGAGGCATAGTATCATCAAAGTAAATTTTCTCCTCAATGCTTGGGGGACTAAAAATATCATGCTCATCAAAGCCAGCTTCCCCAAGCTTAGAATTTTCCATAGCATTAGCAGTGTTCAAGGCATTCATATTAATATGTTCCATGGGTTTTTTAATTTTCGCATCAAACCATCCATGTCTTAAATCAGAAATAGAATAAGAAGGTCATTGTTGTCCATTATGCCTAACTAGTGTAAACAAGAAACCAAATGTCGCTTGCAGAGTCTAAAGGAAATAGCTTCGAGTACTTACAACGGCGCCTAAAAATAGCTTAGTAGCCAGATCCCAGTGTGAGTACCTTTTACCTTTCCTCCCCGGCAACGGCGCCAGAAAATAGCTTTAGTTGCCGGGGTGCTTTTCTTGTAGACAGTGTTTGGCCTCCAAGAGCAGAGGTTTGTAGAATGGCAGCAAGTTTCCTTAAGTGGATCACCCAAGGTTTATCAAACTCAGGGAGGAAGAGGTCAAAGATATCCCTCTCATGCAACCCCTGCAACCACAAAGCAAGTCTCCTGTGTCCCCAACACACCTAATACACTAGTTCGGCGAGATAGTGAAATACAGGCGGTATGAATGAATATGAGCAGTACGGCGCTAAAAAATAGCTTGCTGAGTGCACTTGATGGTAGTAATATTGCAGAAGTAAACAAGCAGTAGTAACACAATAAAACAAGAATAAGCAACGATAGCATTTTAGAACAAGGCCTAGGGATTAGATTCACTAGTGGACACTCTCAACATTGATCACATAACAGAATAGATAAATGCATACTCTACACTCTCTTGTTGGATGATGAACACATTGCGTAGGATTACACGAACCCTCAATGCCGGAGTTAACAAGCTCCACAATTCAATGTTCATATTTAAATAACCTTAGAGTGCATGAAAGATCGACACGACTAAACCAAGTACTAACATAGCATGCACACTGACACCTTCACATCATGGGAGGAAGAGATCACTAATCAATACCATCATAGTAATAGTTAACTTCATAATCTACAAGAGATCATAATCATAGCCTACGCCAAGTACTAACACGCATGCACACTGTCACCATTACACCGTGCAGGAGGAATAAAACTACTTTAATAACATCACTAGAGTAGCACATAGATAAATTGTGATACAAAACACATTGCAATCATAAAGAGATATAAATAAGCACTTCACTACGCCATTCATAACAGAATAAGTATTCTGTATAGCCTAAGAGACCCACACGGTGCACACACTGCCACCTTTACACACATGGGACAAGGAGTCTCCTGAGATCACATAAAGTAAAACTCACTTGACTAGCATAATGACATCTAGATTACAAGCATCATCATATGAATCTCAATCATGTAAGGCAACTCATGAGACCGTATTGAAGTACATAGGAGAGAGATGAACCACATAGCGACCGGCACAGCCCCGAGCCTCGATGGAGAACTACTCTCTCCTCAGCAGCATTGTTGATGAAGATGGCGGTGGAGATGGCAATGTGTCGATGGAGAAGCCTTCCGCACTTCCGCGCCGGCAGCGTGCCGGAACAGAGACTCTGTCCCCCGCATCTTGGCTTCACGATGGCGGCGGCTCGGGAAGGTTTCTCTACCGTGGCTTATTCCGTATCGTGTTTTAGGTCGGGAGCTTCTTATAGCGAAGAGGCGGAGTCGGAGGGGGTACGGAGGCTCCACACAATAGGGGGGCGCGGCCAGCCCTGGCCGCGCCACCTAGCGTGTGGGCCCACAGGCCCTTCCTCTCGGGGCGCTCGGTGTCTCCGGATGCTTCCGGCAAAATAGGAACCCGGGCGTTGATTTCGTCCAATTCCGAGAATATTTCTTACTAGGATTTCTGAAACCAAAACAACAGAAAACAGAACTGGCACTTCGGCATCTCGTCAATAGGTTAGTTCCGGAAAACGCATAATAATGACATATAATGTGTATAAAACATGTAGATATCATCAATAAAGTAGCATGGAACATAAGAAACTATCGATACGTTGGAGACGTATCACATACCAAGGACTATCTCGAGAACTCACCTTTACTACAGACAATTGTTCATTTGGAAAACTATCATTAACAGGAACAGGATCATAAGCAATATTTTCCAATCTAGACAAATTATCAGAAACAGGATTATCAACACCTTTCCTATCTACAATATGTAAATCAAATTCTTGCAAAAGAAGAACCCATCTAATAAGCCTTGGCTTAGCATCTTTCTTTTCCATAAGACTGCAGCATGATTGTATGAATTGTGACTTTTGAATCAACAATATAGGGTCTAAACTTGTCACATGCAAAAAACGGCTAATAACTCTTTCTCAGTTGTAGCATAATTTCTTTGAGCAGCATCTAGAGTTTTACTAGCATAATGAATAACATTCAATTTTTTATCTACTCGCTGTCCAAGAACAGCACCTACAGCAAAATCACTAGCATCACACATAATTTCAAAAGGTAAATTCCAATCAGGCGGTTCAACTATAGGAGCAGTTGTTAAGGCTTTCTTTAGAGTTTAGGTACATCTTTTTGAAGAAGATTAGTAAGAGGCTTTGAAATTTTAGAGAAATCTTTAATAAACCTCCTATAAAAACCAGCATGACCAAGAATACTACGAATACCTTTAACATCCCTAGGATAGGGCATCTTCTCAATTGCTTCAACTTTAGCTCTATCAACTTCAATACCTCTCTCGTAAATTTTATGTCCCAATACAATTCCTTCATTAACCATAAAGTGGCATTTCTCCCAATTAAGAACAAGGTTAGTTTCTTCACATCTCTGCAAAACTTTATCAAGGTTTCGCAAGCAATTATCAAAAGAATTCCCATAGACAAAAATCATCCATGAATACCTCAACAATCTTTTCACAAAAGCCATGAAAAATAGCAGACATGCATCTTGAAAAGTAGCAGGAGCATTACATAAACTAAAAGGCATACGCCTATAAGCGTAAGTTCCATAGGGACAAGTGAAAGTGGTTTTCTCTTGATCTTTAGCTCTAACAGCAATTTGTGAAAACCCAGAATATCCATCAAGAAAACAGAAATGAGTATTTTTAGACAACCTTTCTAACATTTGATCAATAAAGGTAAAGGGTAATGATCTTTCTTAACTTTTCTAAAATCAATGCACATTCTATACCCTACAACTACTCTTTGAGGAATAAGCTCATCATTATCATTGGGCACAAAAGTTATTCCTCCTTTCTTAGGAACACAATGCACAGGACTAACCCATCTACTATCAGCAATAGGATATATAATACCTGCTTCAAGAAGTTTGAATACCTCATTTCTTACCACATCCTTCATCTTGGGAATTAGACGACGCTGATGTTCAACAACAGGTTTTGCACCATGATGCGCGTAGATGTACACGTCCGTTGGGAACCCCAAGAGGAAGGTATGATGCGCACAGCGATAAGTTTCCCTCAGAAAGAAACCAAGGTTTAATCGAACCAGTAGGAGCCAAGAAGCACGTTGAAGGTTGATGGTCGCGAAATGTGATGCGGCGCAACACCAGGGATTCCTACGCCAACTAGGAACTCGCACAACACAAACCAAGTACTTTGTCCCAACGAAACAGTGGAGGTTGTCAATCTCACCGGCTTGTCAGAATAAAGGATTAAACGATTTAGTGGAAGATGTTTGCAAAGAAAACAGTAAAAAACAATTAGAGATTGTATGCTATGTAAAGAATAGGACCGGGTCCACAGTTCACTGGAGGTGTCTCTCCCATAAGATAAAAGCATGTTGGGTGAACAAATTAAGTCGGGCAATTGACAAAATAGAGAAAGGCATAACAATGCATATACATGACATGGTAAATATAGTGAGATTTAATTGGGCATTACGACAAAGTACATAGACCGCCATCCAACTGCATCTATGCCTAAAAAGTCCACCTTCAGCATTATCCTCCCCTCCCGTATTAAGTTGCAAAGCAACAGACAATTGCATGTATGGTGCGTAATGTAATCAACAACTACATCCTTAGACATAGCATCAATGTTTTATCCCTAGTGGCAACAACACAAACATTAGAAAATTCTGGTCAGTAGGTGTAAAATGCATGAACCCACTATCGAGCATAAATACTCCCTCTTGGAGTTAAGAGTAAAAACTTGGCCAGAGCCTCTACTAATAACGGAGAGCATGCAAGATCATAAACAACACATAAACAATAGATTGATAATCACCATAATCATAGTACTCTCTATCCATCGGATCCCGACAAACACAACATATAGTATTACAGATAGATGATCTTGATCATGTTAGGCAGCTCACAAGATCCAACAATGAAGCACAACAAGGAGAAGACGACCATCTAGCTACCGCTATGGACCCATGGTCCAGGGTGAACTACTCACTCATCACTCCGAGGCGACCATGGCGGTGTAGAGTCCCTCCGGGAGATGAATCCCCTCTCCGGCAGGGTGCCGGAGGCGATCTCCGTAATCCCCCGAGATGGGATTCGCGACGGCGGCGGTCTCTGGAAGGTTTTCCGTATCGTGGCTCTCTGTATGGGGCCCGCGACGGAAGCTTTAAGTAGGCGGAGGGTCAACGCGGGGGCCACACGAGGGGCCCAGGGGCAGGTCGGCGCGGTGGCCTGGGCCGCGCCTGCCTCCCTCCGGCCGCCTCGTGGCCCCACTCTGCTATCTCTTCGGTCTCTCTGGAAGCTTCGTGCAAAAATAGGACCTCGCGAAAGTTTCGCCAATTCCGAGAATATTTCTTTACTAGGATTTCTGAAACCAAAAACAGCAGAACAAAGAACTCGTTCTTCGGCATCTTGTTAATAGGTTAGTTCCGTAAAATGCATAAATATGACATATAATGTGCATAAACATGTAGGTATCATCAATAAAGTAGCATGGAACATAAGAAATTATCGATACGTTGGAGACGTATCAGATCCCCAAGCTTAGTTCTGCTCGTCCCGGTAAAACGATAACAAAGATAATTTCCAAGTGACATGCCATCATAATCTTGATCATACTATTTGTAAACATATGTAATGAATGCAGCGATCAAAGCAAAGGTAATGACATGAGTAAACAACTGAATCATATGACAAAGACTTTTCATGAATAGTACTTCAAGACAAGCATCAATAAGTCTTGCATAAGAGTTAACTCATAAAGCAAAAATCAAAGTAAAGGTGTTGAAGCAACACATAGGAAGATTAAGTTTCAGCAGCTTTCAACTTATAACATGTATATCTCATGGATATTGTCAACATAAAGTAGTATAGCAAGTGCAATATGCAAGTATGTAGGAATCAATGCACAGTTCACACAAGTGTTTGCTTCTTAAGGTGGAAGGAGATAGGTAAACTGACTCAACAATAAAAGTAAAAGAATGGTCCTTCAAGAGGAAAGCATCGATTGCTGGTGCTAGAGCTTTGATTTTGAAAACATATAGAGAGTATAAAAGTAAAGTTTTGAGAGGTGTTTGTTGTTGTCAACGAATGGTAATGGGTACTCTAACTACCTTATCAACAGACTTTCAAGAGCGGCTCCCATGAAGGACGTTATTTCTACCACCGTGGTAGTCATCCCTCTTTTTTTACATGTATTTTAGGTTGGCACTCCTTCCAACCTTTCTTTCACAAACTATGGCTAACCGATTCCATCGGGTGCCTGCCAACAATCTCATACCATGAAGGAGTGCCTTTTATTTTATTTTTATTATGATGACACTCCTCCCCACCTTTGCTTTCTCAAGCCATGGCTAACCGATTCCATCGGTGCCTACCAACTTTCCACATACCATGGAGGAGTGTCTATTTGCAAAATTAAGTTGCTTACTGATGAATCAGAGCAACACATGTGAAGAGAATTATTAATGAAGTTAATTAATTGGGGCTGGGAACCCCTGCCAGCTCTTTATGCAAAGTTATTGGATAAGCGGATGAAGCCACTAGTCCATTGTGAAAGTCTCTCAGAAGTAAATGACAAGATCGAAAGATAAAACACCACATACTTCCTCATGAGCTATAAAACATTGACACAAATAAGAGATGATAAATTTTGAATTGTTTAAAGGTAGCACTCAAGCAATTTACTTTGGAATGGCGGAGAAATACCATGTAGTAGGTAGGTATGGTGGACACAAATGGCATAGTAGTTGGCTCAAGGGTTTTGGATGCATGAGAAGTATTCCTCTCGATACAAGGTTTAGGCTAGCAAGGTTATTTAAGCAAACTCAAGGATGAACAAGTGCAGCAAAACTCACATAAAAGACATATTGTAAACATTATAAGACTCTACACCGTCTTCCTTGTTGTTCAAAACTCAATACTAGATATTATCTAGACCTTAGAGAAACCAAATATGCAAATCAAATTTTAGCAAGCTCTATGTATTTCTTCATTAATGGCAAAGTATATGATGCAAGAGCTTAAACATGAGCACAACAATTGCCAAGTATCACATTATCCAAGACATTCTACCAATTACTACATGTAGCATTTTCCAATTCCAACCATATAACAATTTAACGAAGAAGAAACTTCGCCATGAACATTATGAGTAAACCTAAGGACACATGTGTCCATATGCAACAGCGGAGCGTGTCTCTCTCCCACAAAGTGAATGCTAGGATCCATTTTATTCAAACAAAAACAAAACAAAAAAACAAACCGACGCTCCAAGTAAAGAACAAAAGATGTGACTGAATAAAAATATAGTTTCAAAGGAGGAACCTGATGATGTTGTCGATGAAGAAGGGGATGCCTTGGGCATCCCTAAGCTTAGACGCTTGAGTCTTTAAAATATGCAGGGGTGAACCACGGGGCATCCCCAAGCTTAGAGCTTTCACTCCTCTTGATCATAGTATATCATTCTCCTCTCTTGACCCTTGAAAACTTCCCTTCACACCAAACTTCAAGCAAACTCATTAGAGGGTTAGTGCATCATTAATAATTCACACATTCAGAGGTGACACAATCATTATTTTCACTTCTGGACATTGCATAATGCTACTGGACATTAATGGATCAAAGAAATAAATCCAACATAGCAAAAGAGGCAATGCAAATAAAAGGCAGAATCTGTCAAAAACAGAACAGTCCGTAAAGACGAATTTAAAGCTGGCACTAGACTTGCTCAAATGGAAAAACTCAAAACTAATGAAAGTTGCGTACATATCTGAGGATCACGCTCGTAAATTGGCAGATTTTTTCGAATTTTCTACAGAGAACTGTGCCCAGATTCGTGACAGACAGCAATGCTGTTTCTGCGCAGCGATCCTAAATATAACATCAACTTTGACATAGAAACTTTACTTGGCACAAAAACATGATAAGGAGAGGTTGCTACAGTAGTAAACAACTTCCAAGACTCAACAAAACAAAAAATTGCTGTAGGTAAAAAAACATGGGTTGTCTCCCATAAGCGCTTTTCTTTAACGCCTTTCAGCTAGGCGCAGAAAGTGCAAATCAAGTAACATCGAGAGATGAAGCATTTTCAGAGGGGTTTGGAGTTTTATCAATTTTAGGCCTATAATAATTCTTTGGTTTAGGCACCTTAGAGACATACATGAATTTTTGCTCCTTACCCACATAAGCTTTCTCATTAAATTTAAGAGAAGAAAAAGTTGAACCCAATTTTCCCATAGCTTCTTCAAGTTTACCAATTCTATGGGTTTGATTATCATGGATAGCGCAAGTTTCTAGAGTAGCAATTCTTTCATTAATTCCTTCTAGGGTTTTATCAAGTTTATCAGTATTATCAAGTAATATTTCCAATTTAGTTTCAACACTACAATTTTTCTCTATGGTTTCCAATTTTTTCATAACATCCTCAAGGGAGGTTTCAATTTTAGTTTCATTAACAGGTGGTGTTCCAAATAAACTTTCAATAATGCAACTAGCTTCTAAAGCGGAAGCGCCTAGGAAGTTACCTCCCGCGAGACAATCAAGAACATATCTATTCCAGCTAGAGATACCAACATAAAAATTGCTGAGTAGGATAGTGGTGGAGTGTTTCTTAGTGCACCTATTATGGGCATCACTAATTCTATACCAAGCATCTTTTAAACATTCTCCCTTGTTGCTTAAATGAACGAACTTCAACTTCAGGATTACTCATTTTAGCAATAAATAAAAATAAGATAAAGTAAATGCAAGTAACTAATTTTTTTGTGTTTTTGATATAGAGAGCAAGACAATAAATAAAGTAAAACTAGCAACTAATTTTTTTGTGTTTTGATTTAGTGCAGCAAACAAAGTAGTAAATAAAATAAAGCAAGACAAAAACAAAGTAAAGAGATTGAGAAGTGGAGACTCCCCTTGCAATATCTTGATCTCCCTCGCAACGGCGCCTGTAAAAGTTGCTTGATGTAGATGTACACGTCCGTTGGGAACCCCAAGAGGAAGGTATGATGCGCACAGCGATAAGTTTTCCTCAGAAAGAAACCAAGGTTTAATCGAACCGTAGGAGCCAAGAAGCACGTTGAAGGTTGATGGTCGCGAATGTGATGCGGCGCAACACCAGGATTCCGCGCCAACTAGGAACCTGCACAACACAACCAAGTACTTTGTCCCAACGAAACAAAGAGGTTGTCAATCTCACCGGCTTGCTGTAACAAAGGATTAAACGTATCGAGTGGAAGATGTTTGCAAAGAAAACAAGAAAACACAATTGCAGTAGATTGTATGCTATGTAAAGAATAGGACCTGGGTCCACAGTCACTAGAGGTGTCTCTCCCATAAGATAAAAGCATGTTGGGTGAACAAATTACGTCGGGCAATTGACAAAATAGAGAAAGGCATAACAATGCATATACATGACATGGTAAATATAGTGAGATTTAATTGGGCATTACGACAAAGTACATAGACCGCCATCCAACGCATCTATGCCTAAAAAGTCCACCTTCAGGTTATCATCCGACCCCTCCAGTATTAAGTTGCAAAGCAACAGATAATTGCATTAAGTATGGTGCGAATGTAACAACAACTACATCCTTAGACATAGCATCAATGTTTTATCCCTAGTGGCAACAACACAACACAACCTTAGAACTTTCTGTCACTGTGTGTAATGCAGGCATGAACCCACTATCGAGCATAAATACTCCTCTTGGAGTTAAGAGTAAAAAATTGGCCAGAGCTCTACTAATAACGAGAGCATGCAAGATCATAAACAACACATAAACAATAGATTGATAATCACCATAATCATAGTACTCTCTATCCATCGGATCCCGACAAACACAACATATAGTATTACAGATAGATGATCTTGATCATGTTAGGCAGCTCACAAGATCCAACAATGAAGCACAACAAGGAGAAGACGACCATCTAGCTACTGTTATGGACCCATGGTCCAGGGGTGAACTACTCACTCATCACTCCTGAGGCGACCATGGCGGTGTAGAGTCCTCCGAGATGAATCCCCTCTCCCAGGCGCCGAGGCGATCTCCGTAATCCCCCGAGATGGGATCACGCGGCGGCGTCTCGCAAGGTTTTCCGATCGTGGCCTCTGCACGGGGTTTGCGACTCAAGCTTTGCAGGCGAGGTCAACGCGGGGGCCACACGAGGGGCCCAGTGGGTAGGTCGGCGCGGCCAGTGGCTTGGGCCGCGCCGGCCTCCCCTCCGGCCGCCTGTGGCCCCACTTCGTTATCTCTTCGGTCTTCGGAAGCTTCGTGCAAAAATAGGACCCCGGGCGAAAGTTTCGTCCAATTCCGAGAATATTTTTACTAGGATTTCAAACCAAAAACAGCAAAAAAGAATCGGCTCTTTCGGATCTTGTTAATAGGTTAGTTCCAAAAATGCATAAATATGACATATAATGTGCATAAAACATGTAGGTATCATCAATAAAGTAGCATGGAACATAAGAAATTATCGATACGTTGGAGACGTATCACACCATCTTCTATATTAATGGCATGTTGGCAAATAGCGGGAGAAATCCCTTTCAAGTCATCAAGAGTATAACCAATAGCTCCTCGGTGTTTCTTTAATATTTCCAATAACCTTTCTTCCTCGATATATGAAAGCTTAGCACTAATAATAACAGGATATGTTTTCTTATCATCAATATAAGCATACTTAATATTATCAGGTAATGGTTTCAAATCAAATACATGATCTTCTTTTGGTGGTGGTGTTACGCCTAAATCTTCAACCGGTAAGTCATGTTTAAGAATAGGTTGACGAAGGAAAATTTCATCAAGCTCATCCCTTTCTTCCCTAAAAACTTCACTCTCACTATTCTCCAAATGTTGCAAAGGATTACTAGGAGCAAGAGCAATAGATGCACACCGTTCAACTCTAAAATCATCATTAGGCAAATCGCTTTATAAGGAGTTTTGGCAAATTTAGAGAAATTAAACTCATAAGATTCACCAGCAAATTTAGTAACAATTTTCTCTTTCTTGCAATCTATAATAGCTCCACAAGTATTCAGAAAAGGTCCACCAAAATAATAGGACAAGACTTACTAGCAGAACCAAGTACCAACAAGTCAGAGATATTTAATCTTACCACATAGAACTTCAACATCTCAAACAATACCAATGGGAGAGATAGTTTCTCTATTGGCTAGCCGAATAACCACATCAATATCTTCAAGTTCACAAGAACCAATTTCATGCATAATTTGTAGAGCGATAAGGAATGGCACTAATACTGCACCAATGTCGCACAAACCATAATAGCAATGATCACCAATTCGAACAGAGCACAGAACACCGGCTTTCATAGACTTATTAGGATGCTAAACAATATTAGAAGCATCTTGACAAAAATAATATGACCATCTTCCACATTTTCAGAACAAGATCTTTAACTATTGCAACAACAGGTTCAACTTTTATTTGTTCTTCAGGTTCTATGGGTTTCTTTGCACTTTTATTAACTACACTAGTTATAACAGAATACTCCTTCATTTTAGCAGGGAAAGGAGTTTTTTCAATATAAGCCTCAGGAAGAACATGATCAACAGTTTTAATTTCAATACATTTGCCTTTAGGCGAATCAACTTTATCTTTATATGGTTCATGATACTTATCAAAATTCTTCCTAGGCAATTCAAAATGAGAGGCAAAGGCTTTATAAATATTTGCAACAACTTGAGAGTCAAGACCATATGTAGCACTTATATTACGATATTCATCAGCATCCATAAAAGCTTCAATGCATTCATAATTATAATTTATACCTGACACTCTACCTTTGTCGTTCTCCCATCCTTCAGTATTTTCTTGGATTCGATCAAGAAGGTCCCATTTAAACTCTTCTTTATTGCGCGTGAATGATCCAACAAGCAGTATCCAGCAAGGTTTTATCTTGAAAAGAAAGTCTTGCATAGAAATTATCAATGATAATATTACAGAAGCTCATGAATGGGGCATTTGAGCATTAAAGACTTCAATCTCCCCACGCTTGGGCAATACTCTCTCCATCATGAGGCCAGAAATTATATATACGGTTGCTGTCTTTGTGAATTTCACTTGGAGGATAAAATTTAGAGTAAAATAGAGGCACAATATCCTTCCAATCAAGAGAACGCCCATCCTTCAGCAGTTTATACCAATGCGCCGCTTTACCAGATAGCGACATAACAAATAATTTCTTCCTAACTTCATCCATTGAAATACCTGCACATTTGAATAACCCGCATAATTCATGTAAAAACAGTAAATGATCTCCAGGATGAACAGCTCCATCCCCTTCATAGCGGTTATCCACAACACGTTCAATAATTTTCATAGGTATTTTATATGGTATCACTTCCTCACCTGCGCCTCATCCACTACCGTTGCAGTAGTAGTAGATTTCCCAAATAGAAATTCAAGGGAGGATCTCTCCATAATGACTTATAGCAGCAAGCAAAAACAAAATCAGCACGTACAGTAAAAGTTTCCTTACCAATTCCACTTACCAATAGCGCTTCACCCCCGGCAACGGCGCCAGAAAATAGTTTTGATGACCCACAAGTATAGGGGTGTATCGTAGTACTTTCGATAAATAAGAGTGTCGAACCCAACGAGAGTGTGACAAGCAGTTAATGAAGGATTCACTGTAATGCTCACGACAAGTATTGTGGGGTTTTGATATAGCAGATAAATAAAGTACGAGTAAAAAAATGCGAGAGAAATAATTGCAGCGAGTGGCCCAATCCTTTTAGCACAAAGGACAAGCCTGTGTTTACTTATAATGACCAAACGTTCTTGAGGACACACGGGGATTTTAGTATAGTGCTTTCGCTTCATACGACTGATTAATCTTCATTGTTTTGATAAGTGTTGTGTGGGTGAAGAGGTGAACCTATGCTAATGCACCGCCCTTCCTAGGACTAATACATACTTGTGATTATACCCCTTGCAAGCATCCGCAAATACAAGAAAGTAATTAAGATAAATCTAACCACAGCCTTAAACTCGAGATCCTGCTATCCCTCCTGCACCGATATACTAACGGGGGTTTAGGTTTCTGTCACTCCGGCAACCCCACAATTAGCAAACGAATACAAGATGCACTCCCCTAGGCCCATAAAGGTGAAGTATCATGTAGTCGACGTTCACATGACACCACTAGAAGAGTAACACCACAACTTAAATATCATAACATTGAATATTACTCAACAATAATTCACTACTAACATTTAGACTTCACCCATGTCCTCAAGAACTAAACGAACTACTCACGAGATATCATATGGAACATGATCAGAGGTGATATAATGATGAATAACAATCTGAACATAAACCTTAGTTCAATGATTTCACTCAATAGCATCAATAACAAGTAGTAATCAACACCGGGAGAGTTTCCCCTATCAAACAATCAAGATCCAACCCAAATCGTTACAGCGGTGACGAGATGCAGCGGTGGAGATGGCGGTGTAGATGATGGAGATGATGGTGATGACGATGGAGATGATGTCCAGCTCGATGACGATGGCGATGGCGTCGATTTCCCCCTCCCGGCGGATTCCTGCCCGCCGGAGAGCTCTTTTCTCTCTAGTGTTTCTCTGCCCCAGAGGCGTCTCCACCCTCCACTGGGCTTAGGTTTTCGGACGAAGAAGTACGCGAAGGAGAGGCGCCAGAGGGGGTGGGCCCCCTCCCCACATGGCGGCGCCGCCAGGCCTGGGCCGCGCCGGCCTATGGGGGGGGCATGGTGGCCCCTCTGGCCCCTCCTTTTGGCTCCCTTCGCCTTCTGGAAAAATAGGATTTTTCGTATAACTCCGTCAATTGTTGATCTTCGAAATATGGTGTCTGACGGGTGCTTTTTCCAGCAGAATCCGACTCCGGTGAGTAATTCTCCAATGATCATGAAACATGCAAAATAGATTAAATAACATAAGTATCATATCTAAATATGAAATATATCAATGAATAACAACAAATTATGATATAAAATAGTGATGCAAAATGGACGTATCAGGGATAAGGGAGAAACAAATTAGGCGTGAACAGTGATAGCATATTTATAAATCTATTCATACCGAATCTAGTTTTTTCATACCTCCGAATGAAATTTAATTTTGAACTTGAAGCCTTACATTTCTTTTGCGGACAGGACATTGGCATTAAAAGAAACATCGAACAGTACAAAGTAGACAAAAAAAGAAAATTACAACAAGATCTTTGAGAAGCCCTTCATCTTCAACCTCCAGACCGTGTCGACGGTGTGCTGCCGCTGCCGCTCCTCCCTGAGGCGGCCTGACGTTGTTGGTTGCGGACGGGAAGTCGCCGAACGGGTCGAAAAGATCACATCCGTTCCGGAAACGAAGAAGTGTGATGAATTGTCGATGAAGCTCCTTGACGATCCGAAGATCCCCACAGCCAGACAAAATTCTTGAAAACCACACCATATCCACAAGCTTCTCAACGTCGCTGTCGAGATAGGGGTTTATAGAATAACTAGATCATGGTAGCGCGCGTTGCGGCGCCCGTCCATTTTAATGATATTTTGATAGTCATCTATGTGAGATCATATCATATATTTATGTCATAGCTTATGACCTGCATCACAATTGAGGATTTTAATTACAAATTAATTAGTATAGGACAGACAACTATATTTTCCAACCTTGAACATTACAAATTATACTTTATACATCAACTTTGATTATTACTTGTGCCCAATTTGAGCCCAGTACAAACACATACATAGTACAATTTGTCGTATTTGAGAATTATGGCGAACATACAAACTAAGTAACTAAATTACACTTGTTAAAAAATTTGAGAGCATGTGATCCTTTACTCCAAGTATTGGAGTATGAGAGATAAACAAAAGGATGCAACAAGCACACAGTAACTATGTCTTCTATATGCTGCTCTTCCAGTTCCGCAACACCACTTCAAGTTGTTCAAGTGTATATATATCATGGGTTTCCGACCTAGAAATCAAAGTACCCACAACAAATCAAAGAGAAATTGTACAATTCAAATCTTCACCAGAATGACTAACAAAACATGCACATCGAGTCAGTTAAATGCCACAGGTCTGCTGCTAGATCTAACAAAAAATGCTTAGCTAGGCAAAACTAAGCCAAAAATGGTAAATAGCATAAACAAGCTTCACAAAAAAGCTATTAAAAAATAACCTATCCATACTCATATTTAAAATATTATCTATGATTTTTCTGGCATGATAATGAAAGCAAACCATATAGAATATGTTCAGGACATCTAATTGGAATATGTTTGGAATATTTAAACTGAAGGGTCCCTTGAAGCTTCAGAGAATATGGGTGGTATTGTCTATCTTGAAGGTACCATCATACTTCTTAATTGATGGAATATATTCATTGGTGAATGGATGATGTATGACACTTCCTTGTATGTTCATATTGAGTTCAGAAGCTATTTCCCAAAGCAAGAAGCTGAAAGCCCTTATAAGGAGTTCAGGGAATAACGACACATGATAGCTGAGTAAATATTGGTACGAAAGTGTTGTGATAAATAACATGTCATGAATTTTATTCAAGGCAAAATATCAGGCACATGATGTCCATAGATTTTGTAAACTGCCAAAAACTTCAGCATGTGAAACTGTTACACGAGAAAACCAGGAACAAAAAATGTAAGGAACAATAGACCAATAAATTTGTAATAGGATTGATTTTCGAGAGAGTGCATACCTTTTGTACATTTAGGGAAGATGCAAGACAAATTAAACTGTGTACTTCTCGCCCATAAATGCAGACACCACAAAGTGGCAGGCACGGGCATTACACAGCCCAACACAAAAACCAGATCAAACTTCTAGAAATAAAGAGACATATACCTTGCAGGCTCGCAGTAAGTAAAAAAAGACACAAACTGATGGATAACAACGAACCTCAAATATTTGAATAGCTAAGTTAGCACTGTATAAATATCTCAATACAATTAAAACTCTGACAGGTGATATTCATTATCTCAATAAGAAAGATAGTTAATATTAAAATTAACTACACTCTGTGATACCAAACTGTTCAAAACAACAATGGGAGTAGAAAATTTCTTACATATTCCTACATCATTTCTATTTACCTGCAGTAGTCTCAGCATTCCTGCAAAAAAAAAGTCATGTAATAGAAATTTCTTGTATCTCCTTCCAATAAACGAAATTGTTCTCTCACCCCTTTTCTGGCGAGCTACCTGTCTAGCCAAAAAAATGATATCAAAATAGGTCCACTGAAAAACATAGAACATAATGATTTCAATTGTAAATATAGCATTTAATAATAAACTTGCACCAAAATTTTAGACGATTCAACTCATAGGAGTAAAATGAGTAACTTAAATTCTTCTTTATTCATGATCAGCAATGCACACCATGGCGCTATGGCATCTAAATATACGGTGTCAACCCAGATGTTGGGCATGCTAGAATTTCAAGCAAAAAACAAGAACTAAAGGCAAGCACAAATCTCCAAGAACAGCCAAGAAAAAATGTAAGAACAATATGATGATCAATCTAATGCTCAAAATATGATGACATATGTGCCCTAGCAAACAGAGGCAACACATGTAATATAACGACTAAAGGTATCAGCCAACTATCTTTTAAATGTGTACAAACTGAAAACAACTGTCCCATTGACCCATTGCATACACGCTTAGTTACTTGCAACTCTTCTTCGACGGCCTTCTCTTTCCCTAGACTGAGTTGCCCAATTTCACACACGACCTAGATCACCAAAGGAACCAACATTAACACCCAACATATAATGGCAAAAGGTAGTACCATGATTTCAGACACTTGAATGTACGGCATCGAAAAGATCAAGGCAAGAAAAATGTTAGCACGAACAGCGTTTACACACAAATGATTTGTTTTCTAAATTTATAGGCACAGTAGGGCAGAGAGCCGCTGATACTGCCAAGAACAGGCAAGATTCTAGATCCACCAACAATTCAATAATATTGCAGAACTTTGTACACTGGTCAAATCTTGAAGCACTCAGAGATTAAGTGAATAATTATTTACCTTCTCGACATCATATTCTTACTAACCTGTAGCATGAAAGAAATACTCCAAGTTCAAATGCAATAGTGATGTCAGATGCGTATCTTCAGATGCTATAATTCAGTCAAAATTTACATTAATTAGCTTCCCAATGAATAAGAATAAATACGAACGAATTTCTAAACCAGCCGTTGAAACAACAGTTTTACATCTAATCATTTAGATTGATTGCATAACATGTATTTTCCAGAGGTTGTACATAAGTCAAAATACAGCCGTTCTGCATACAAACATTGTCCAACCAAAAATGTGGATCGGTTTCAACTGAACAACATTAGAAGTATTGTGCAATCTGTATGCAACCCCCCACCATGGTCTTTATATTAGCACTGATGTAGTTGTCTCCAGAGCTGAAGTGATGGAGAAAGGATGCCTAAACAAGAGATAAATTCCAATCATTACTCAGTGCACAATTATAACCCAGGAGCAGTCCTAGCCAAATGAGTAGATGAAAATCCATTTAAATGGATAACATGCTGAACGCTGAAAAATGATAAAGCTTCGACATTCTTGTGAAGAAAGTATGACACAACATATGCAAAAAAATCAACCGGATCCAGAAGCATGGACCTTTGAAGTAGTCGCAGATCACATGGACATTTTCCCAGTATTCTTCGAGCAGTCGAGGTGCGCGTGCTAAGTTGGGTTCGTGCTCGAGAACGCTTTGTCATTATTTCTACAGAGGCATATCCTGTGATATATGCACGGATACACTGAGAACGGAAGATAGGTTGTGCACATAGAAGGATGTACTTAGATGGAGATGTTTGATTAATTTTTCGAAAGTATGTATTAGCAGACAGTATGAAGCTAGTTTAAAGGAGAAGTAAGGAACAAATAATCTCAAAAGAATATGTCAGCAAATGTACCTGTCCAGCAGCCATTGTGAAATAATAATAAATAAAGGTCACACTGGAGAGATGAGTCAGGGAATAATAATCTTGAAAATAGGATGATGACAATCCCTGGAAGAAGAAAGCAAGCAAGAGTATGTTGGTTAGGTGCGTGATTTTCGCTATAGTGTAAGCAGATATGAAGAACATGCAATCAGGAAACCAGAAAACCCAACCTAAGCAAGCAGCATCTCGGATGAGTAATGGGACGTCGAATGTGAGATGGGTGTAGTGAGGAAAGATCGTTGGCTGTGTCCACATATTTATATTTGAAAGAGAAGGGAGAACTGACAGTAATGCTTGGATTAATGGTTCCAAATTACCAACGCCATGAATCGATCATTACAGCGTTACCAGCGTTATGAATCCATGCTTACGGCGGCATGATGTACAATTAATTCGTGTAGAAGGAGAACCGGTTTTCCGATCCGGATGGGCTTGGTGCCGTTTTTGCGATTCCGTTGATCGGAGCCCACTGGACGGCCTGAAGCGAGAGGCAACCTTCGCCGGCGGCCAGGCCGGACAAATAAAATATTTGGTCAACGCTAATCTACAAATCCAGGTTAAATTAAACCGAAAAATCGTTCAATCTGCGTCTAAAATTACAGCGCAAGATCGTGAATTTCGTACGTACCGTCGGCTCTTCATCTGCTCGGTAGCACGCGTTGCAGGCAGAGGAAAAATGTAGGCGCTGGTGGAGGACGATTTGGGGGACGGAGGAGAAGAGGAGTACAGGCGCAGGGCGAAGAGTTTTATTTTTCTGTCTCAACCGGTATGTTCGAAGCCCAAATGCATAGGCCCATAAACCGTTTTGGGGCCCAAGTTTTGTGCTGGTACCTAACTAAATTTTGGGAGTAGCAGCCCTAGAACGAGAATGGGCCGCTACGACGACAAGGAGGCCTTTTAACGAGAAGAGACGCAGGTTCGGTTACTGGAAAGCCCGTTCGGATCGCTCAGGACGGTCTGGTCCGTCAGATTGGCCGATCGGACGGCCAGGAAACTCTAATCGCTGTGAAGAGGCCATAGTGGTTCCATTGTACTGTTAACTAATAATCTCATTAACATCTTGTATATTTTTTTTCATAATGTTAAAGGTTCTAAAGTTTACTTCAAAAAAAAAAGTTCTAAAGTTTGGTTTCACTTGGGTTAGTTTCATCGGTTTTCGTCAAAACTTGGTTCTCACCAGATATTTTCTGTTGCTCCGTAGCTACTATATGCGATAGTGTATACAATTGTTTTTCTAAGTATAATACCTCGAATACATGGCCGTATAAGGGCATGTAGAACGGTGGACGCCTATCCAGGCGCTTAGAGAGGAAAAAACAATTCTATTCCAATCAAAAAGTATTGAAGAGCCCGGCTGCTCAACGCGAGGCGCTAATCACCGGCGCTAAACTGCCGTACTACTTGTGCGCGCTGGCCTCCAAGCTTCACGCCGTACAGAATAAACAAGCTAAGCGGCCGGCGCATATTGTTGCGTCGATGAGCCACGAGCGCTAGGATTAGAATCCAAAACTGCCGATCGCCCCGGATATTCACCCTGGCGCCCATCAATAGCGCCCCGCGTTGTACATGCTCTAAGTAGATGAGCTAGCTCAGGTGTACCTTCACCTGTGTTTTCTCCCCTCGCCAATCTTTCCCAAAAGAAAACTACACAAACTAGGTTATTAATTTTTCTTTCCCTAGAAAAAAGGTGCTGTAAAAGTAGCTAAACGTGCCATCGAGCTAGTAGGCAGGCTGCTTGAAGTGGGGCTATAGTTGGCGACGCATCCTTATCCACCAACACAACACACAGAGCCGCTACGTGTACCCTCCACACAAGTAGGCTTTTGCCATTGTATATGAGCTTAATAGAAAGCGAGTCCTTGATCCTGCGGCAAAGGGAAGCTGTCCCACAAGCAGCACGCACCGCCGCCGCCATCGACGTCAACGACGTCGTCGAGGTTCCACAGGCTGCCCCACGTGGCGCAGGCGCCGTCGATCTCCCCGCTGGACCCCGCGTCGCTCCCAGAGACGCTGGCGGCGCCGCCGTCGAGGAAGTATGCCGGCATGGGCTGGTACCGCAGGAACTCGTCCACGTCGTCCGGCATGCCTCCCATCGTTACCAGGTCGTCGTCGTCGTCCTGCGTCAGCGGCGCTGGCCATGTCGCTTCACCAGCATGGCTCGCGGGACCGGGGCTGCTGCTGGTGTTGTTCGGGCTAGCGGCACCGTCGTCGTCCTGGACGTCGTCGCGCTGTAGGTGCTCGTGGTGTCCTCCGGCGCGCATGATCTCGCGCCGCTGCTTCAGGAACCGCGCCCTGGCGCGCTCGATGTTCTTGGACGACGCCTTGGCCTTCTTGAAGTGCGTCCGCCAATAGTTCTTGATCTCGTTGTCCGTCCGACCGGGGAGGCTACGCGCGATCGTCGACCATCTAGCAGAATTGTCCATTGTATGTCAGCTGGATAAATCCCATCGATTGTTCTTGGTATGTGCATGCATGAACACAGAATTTTCTGTTCCATTACCTGTTTCCCCACAAGGCGTGCAGCTCCAGTATGACGCTCTCCTCCTGCGGCGTGATCTTGCCTTTCTTGAGGTCAGGTCTCAGGTAGTTCACCCACCGAAGCCTGCAGCTCTTTCCGCTTCTCTTCAGACCTGCAGAAGAAAGTGTTTCGTCAGCTCTAGCCATCCCAGTAGACGAACATGCATGTGCTTGCATGCAGTTCAAAGCCATTAACGCCCTTAATACATGCATGCTACTCTGAGTGTCTGACAGAAGCGTTCAGGGAAACCAAAGAGGGAAAATGTCGGAACAAGAGCAAGAATGAGTCATCACTCATCAGTACCGGTGAGCTTGGCGACAGAGTTCCATCTCCCTTCCCCCTGCTGCCTCACGTACTCGAGCAGCAGCTTATCTTCCTGCGCCGTCCAAGGCCCTTTCCTCCATCCTCCCTCCTCCCTTCCCCAACCGAACTGCTCCATTCCAGCAATCACTTGTTACTACCTCAACAGAACTAGCAAAACTTGCAAACCAAAGTTTGGTTCAGAGGTATTATTCACTTAATTCCTCGTGATCGTACTCTCTGTCTCTCTCCCGAGTGAGCGAGCGAGTGAGAGCCCGATCGAGGCTAGATGTGCAACAAACCGAGTGTGCTATCGCTGCATATATACTAGCACGGTCTCCGGGTCGCCGGTCACCACAGACCAGGTCGCTGTCAGGGGCACTCCACTGTCACTACGCTCTCTGATCGAGGAGGTGGCACGGGATCGGCTGCCGGAAATGCCCCCACGGCCGGCGATTGATGTCGCCGGTAATTCTAATCAACCTTTTGCTTCTCTTTTTCTCGACAGGCATGATGACGGATTACCGACTGACCCTAGGTTTTCTTGCCGAAAGCGCGGCCTCTATCGCCTAGCTTAGCTGCGTTATTTGGGTGTTGCTTTGTGTAGCCACGACAGGGACAAACCACGGATTGTTGCCTATTGCTTGTAGCTAACTGTTCATCCGGCCTCCAGGTAAGGCAGATCCTTGCCTGCAAGTTTTTTCGATAACACTCAGGCCCCCGATCAAAGATCAACTGACCAGTAATTGGGATTTGGGAGTGCATGCGCATGGCCTCGATTGTTTTTTTTAGGGTTAGGGTTATGTTCAGTTTCTTGCTGTTACCGGCTCGGTGTCGTGCGAGTGCGACTATTCTAGATGCTCCAACATGATGCCGCAGATTTGGTGCTGTTTAACAATAGTCCTAGTGCATCTTTCTTTCGCTAGCTAAAAGATTAGCAACCAGTGTAGTATATAATTGAACATGGGCTCAAATATTCGTTCTAGAAAGAGCTCCGCGTGATTCCTACGGTTCATGTGCGTTGCTCCACGTGTATTCATACAAGAGGACGTGTAGTACTATGGCGTACGGGAAGCTCGCGCTGGTGGCAGCATATCCACGTTACTATCGATTAAAGCAAGTACTCCCTCTGATACTAAAATAGATGTCTTACTTTTATCTATATATATGTGGATCTATCTATATTTAGTTTAGTAATAGACACATTTGTATCTAAAAAAGTTAAGATGCTTATTTTAGAATGGAAGAAGTATAACAAAATCTAGTCATCTCGCTATAAGGATATAAATACTACCTCCCATAAAGAGATGTCACAATTTTATCTAAATTTCAATGTATCTAGACACTCACATCCAAATTTAGACAAACCTTTAACATATTTTTTATTGACAGATAAAGTTTTATATTTGTGCTTATTTGGAGGAAAGAAAAGAGGAAAAAATATAAGTGGGTTCTAATGCATCATCTAGATCTAGCACGTACTCTAGCCACTTGGTGAGAGTGGAAGGTGGACCATATATTGATAAAATATACAAATAAGATATATTGGCTATATATTAACTATTTTTTTAAAACGAGGCAAAATATTTGCTGTTTTCATTGATAGAGAAGAAGTTAGAGTTTAGTACGAATGCCTAGGAAAAGTCCTAGGACTTTAACACAAGCCTACTCTCCCGGTATTACATAGCTCAAATATTTTGCACCGGCCAAGCCCCCAAGAATGAGCCTCATCTTTGATCTTGGCAATGACTGCCGGTAGATTGATGGTGGCGAAACACTCTAGTATTGCGCTCCTTCCAAACTTCCCAAGAAATAAGCATGATCAAGGAAGTCATCGCTTTTCTATGTTGCCCTCTAGCTAAGGTGATACTTGTCCACCACACATCAACATAAGGCTCATCTATCCAAGTCTCCATTAAACCCTCCGGGATGCCGCACCAAGAAAAGACCTCTCTCCAAACTCGTTTGGTAAATCTGCACTTGTACGTGATATGGTCCGCCGTCTCTTGGACTTGATTGCATACGAGGTAATTTCCACAATTCTTCCAACCCCTACATTGAAGTCTCTCCGACGTCCACACACGATTTTTCATAATCAACCAAGCAAAGAATTTACATTTGGGGGTGTGCACATGTTCCGTCCACACGTGATGTATATGTTAACTATACATAACATAACATCTTGCTTATAGCCAACATCCGGCTACAGTATTGAACTTCCTCTTTGAGATGCCCATATTTTCCGCATCAGCCCTAGACAACATAAATTGAACTAATCGTTAATAAAAATACAACTATTAACCTGATAAATTTTTGACTATGGAGCATTGGAGCGGGGAAGATGGGGCGCTGCTTTGCTCCCATTATGCTCCGTCAGATAGGCGATTGGGCTAGTGGTGGGAGAGCAATGGCTGTTAAACATCCTGTATCTATACCGTATAGGTATGATGTAGTATACCTTTGTACATGCCATGATGGAGGCTCTTTATACCATATATAAACATATCGATCCTGCCTTTGTTTAGGCATGGTTAATTCCGACAGTGAATCCAACATATTGATCCTGCCTTGTCAAAAAATGAAGAAGAAAAACTAGATCTGGGCCTCGAGATTTGTTAGCATAAAACCACCAATTTTCTAGCAAAATTTATCGATTGGTACCACTTTACATTTTTTGGACAAAAATCTACCACATTTTGCCTAGGTTTTCGCAAAAGGCACTAATCATACATTGAACCTGAATTGACACGAAACTGAGATGTGAGAAGCATTTGTTTGATCAAATTTGCTGATGTGGGTTGTCTCCCGCTTGTCAGCAACAATTAAGAAAATGAAAATATTTGAAGAAAATGAAAAAAGTGGAATCTATTTTTATTTTTTTTGGAATTGGGAGGTTCCCATCCCGAGACCACCACGGCACCGCCACCGGCCGACCTCACCGCCTTCGTACTCTGGCGAGGCAGGCCATTACCGCTCTCTCCCTCCAATCTGGCAACTCTACCTCGACCTTGCAGCGAGTGATCATGTCGCACGGGGGACGCATACGACCCAACGTTGCTCTGAGGCCAGCGCCAGCCCAACTCCACTCATGCATGTAATCTAGTGCCGATGAAATCTCCTCGCGCTGCTCCCATCAAACCCCAAGAGTCATGGAGCGGACAAGGGCCCAACCATCGGAGGCGGCCTAGCATGCAGACCTAGCCGGGGATGTCCCGTGCATGCCCCTCCCCTACCACGAGGAGGAGGATGGTGACCCGTCGCCTGGTACCACGCCCTAAAATCCGTCGTCGAGCGAGGTCGGGGTGGGTCGCCGGCCTCCATGCACACGCCGCGTCGCTCACAAGCATGCTCGTCGTGTACCGTGAACTCCGAGGAGGGTGGCCACTCACCTGCCACTGTGCCATGGGTTTTGCCGCGCGAGGTCAGGTTGTTGGGCTGTGGGGGAACTGGTCGGGGTTGGGGAAGGGGAGGGATTTTTCTCTATTTATTATTTTGTTTGTTTTAATTTAGTAATAGGGCTGACAAGTGGGTCTTAGTCCATATCAACAAATTTGTCCTGACATGTAGGTCCCACCTATCAGTTTTTGTGTCAATTTAGGATCAATATGCGATTGGTGTTTTTACGAAAACGTGGACAAAATATGTAATTTCTGTCCTTAAAACGGAAAGTGGTACTAATCGGAAAATTTTGTAAGAAAGTTGGTGGCTTTATGAAAACAACTCGGGCCTAGACTAGTGTGTAATTCTACCTAGCTGAATTGTACTGTAAAATAAGCCCGACCAGACGGCGCCGATCCCAAGGCAAAACCTAACTCGTGGAACACCTGGCGGTCGCAGCGTATCTCCCGGTCGCTTCAAGGCAGAGTGATCGGATTCCGGACGCGGTTACTCCGATCGCCGTCGCCATCGGCAGAAAGGCCGGCCGGCGGGTTCACGGCCCCTGATCTGAGCCTTTGACCACCTCACCATGATCGTCCTGTTGCGTAGTCATGGTACGGCTCCGGTCGAGTCGATCCCCGTCGTCAACACGGAGAGCGCAGCGCAGGGGGCGCGTGCCTAACACCACGCGCGCCGCGGCGTCCAAACACGGCGCGCCACCGTGGCCACCGCGCGCTAACGAGCCCCGGCCGCTCACTCGGTTTGGCTAAGGAAAAGCGCGCGAGTGCGTGGTCTGTGCGTGCATGGACGAGACGAGAGTGTTAGTGGCCGCTGGTGTCATCGGATGTGATAAATCTCGATCTGCGCTTTAGCGCTGGGGTGGATTAGCACGGGAAGAAAAGGTGCAAAAGTGACGAATCCAAGAGATTCCGTCGTGGGACACGACACTAATCGAGTCGTCTGTGGTTAGCTCGATGGGGTAGCGGATGGCATGATGCAATGGGAGAAATGCTAGCTCCATCACTTGGTTGGCCCTTGGAGTAAATGACGAGGAACTACCACATTACAGGCGGTCATGTCTGAAAACTATCAACATTGGGCAAGGCGACATATAACTACCACTCTTGAGGCTTGGTCAAGACGTGGAGCACTGATTCTGGCAATTAGCCTTGTTAAGCCGTTTTCTGACAGTTCGGCTCCACCTGTAAGGTCTACGTGGCTGAAACAGAAATGTTGAACCTCACTACAACAATTTTATAATCTTTGAGGGTCGATTTGCAAAATCTCCGAAGGGATAAGATTCCATCTTCTCCCCATGTTTGCTCTGCCTAACCATTCACACATGCCGCCGGCGCCAGACCATCGGCACGCCAGCGTTGACCCGGACGAGCTCGCCCGCCTCTCCTCTTCCTTCGCTCCGGTCGCGCTTGCCTTCTCCTCCCCCGCCCCTCCAGCGACACCTGGACGAGCTCGCCCGCCTCTCCCCTGCTCCCGCAGCTCGCCTGCGTGCGGCGTCGGCTGGGAGCCTGGCTAGCACCCCGGCCCGAGACGGCAACAGGCTCGGTACTCGTGTGCTGTGGCGTCCAAGAGCCTGCGCGGGCGTTTGGGACAACGGCGGCTCGCACACCGGGCCCCTCTGGGCGGGCAGGCCGTCCTGGACGGCGGTTGCTTGTGTGCCGGAGATGGGGCAGAGGAACTCCTCCGACGAGCTAGCGAAGGGGAGACGCCGACCGCCCGTCGGCCTCCTCCACGTGACCTCGTGTCGTACAGCCTGCCCGCGGAAACGTTGACCCAGGGAAGGATGCGGAGGCGCTCGCCGTCGAGATCGAGGACGTCGGGGAGCTTTTCGTCGAGGCCGAGTCGTCGTCGATGGGCCGAGCGGCGATGGTGTCGAGAGCCGGTGCTGGGCGGTGGGTGTGGCCTGTGCGCGCACAGAAACAGCAGACGGGGCCGGCCGGCAGTGCTCTAGACGAGGTCGGGCGGCGGACATGGCGCGCGAGGCATCAAGGGCTGGGCCGAGTGGGGATTTTCTCCGCCGCTGTCCACTCAGTCAAGGGTCGGGTGGGGATTTTGTTTACTTTTTTATATATGTTTTGTATTTGTATGTGAGGAAATGAGGAGGACCTATGTGTAGTACGAAAATAAGATTTTAGGGTTTTTTTGTAAAATGAAACCGCCAGTTAAGTTTTCACTTGCCACGTAGACCTGACAGGTGGGGCCAAACTGTCAGAAAACGGCTTAACAAGCCTAATTGCCAGAATCAGTGCTCCGCGTCTCGACCAAGCCTCAAGAGTGGTAGTTATGTGTCTCTTTGCCCAATATTGGTAGTTTTCGGACAAGATCGCCTCTAATGTGGTAGTTTCTCGTCATTTACTCTTGGCCCTTGTGGGCTGACGGCATCTAAATTCCATGGCCTCCGCCCTTGTCACCTATGGGGGCCGGAATAGATGTCCTCGAGCATAAAACAACAAGTGTTTTTCTGTTGGATGTGACTAATTCTCACCCAAGTGATGTAATCGAACTTTAGTCGCATTCCATGTTGCAACCTACAGTTAGCACGAATCACGAAGCAAATTCAATGGTGTATAAGCGCATGAATTGCGATGCTAATCCAATGGTGTAGGACTTGATTGGGAGCTAAGTTCATTCTCAACTGAGAATTAGCAAAAATGTCAGCCTTTTCATTTTTGAAGACCCAAGCACTTCTTTTCGTGAAAACTAATCTTTTAATAAACATCAACCTCAGTAAAAAGTGCTCCCTCCATCCCAAAATAAGTTGATCAATTTGTTTAGATATGAAAGTATAGATAGACTCATTTTAGTTTTAAATACATTTGTATCTAGAAAAAGTTGAACAAGTTATTTTGGGATGAAGGAATACTCAAAATTACAAATAGGTCACTATACCACCTAGTGGTGACTACACACTAGTGTGAGCCGGTGGTGCGCCGCCATCAACCTGGCCCGTCCATCAACGGAGCCGCGCAAAATTTGTCATAATAGAGCTTGTTATTATAGACAAACGAGAAGGTGTCATCATAAGACCCAACATCCAACGCATCATAGTGGCAACCATTGGCAATGACAAGACTCGTAGATCGAAAGATCTAGATCTGAAATCACACCAACATACACGTAAACCGACTAGATTTTCGGAGATCCCTCGGACATACAACTTCACGGACCCTCCGGTGGCACTAGACACACCACCCAATACATGGACATCTGGCATGCAAAAGGTAGAAACTGAACATACTAATATATAAAAGGGATAATCCAGATGACATATCAAAACCAAGGTGACCTTTTTTTTTTTTTTTTGAAACGAGGCAAAAGACTTGCCATTTTCATTAATAAAGAAGAAGTGAATTTGGCCAGTTTATTAGCGGGAAACCGGCCGAAAACCGAAGTGCCCAATTTTAGGAAAAATTGGGCAAAAACAACACACACTGGACACCCCGGCCAACCTGGCTACCCACACGGAGCACACACGCCATCGAGAAGAAAAGCCATCGATGAGGATGTCATCGAGCGTCATCGTCGTCACTCCTCCACGAGCCAGCGATTCCGACTTCACCTTTGACGACCGCCACCGAGACCCTCGCCGCGAACGACAATGGAGCCAATGTGAGCCTATGCCAAACAGTCGACCCCCAAACACGTCGAGGAGGAGGCAGCTCCGACTTCAATCGTGACCTTCATAGGAGAAAGTTGCACACCTTGCACCGACGCAAGCACCAATCAAGTGGCATCGTTGCCACAAGTCGCAGCTCCGACTTCACCATCACGGCAGGGGTGACGAAGGACATGCCGCAACTCCGATCCGCTCACCATTGTCATCGTTGCCACGCAGCCCACGACGCCAACACCAACCATCTTCCACGGGTCCCTCCGACCAAAGCAGCTCCAAATCGATGCCCTCAAGAGGGAAGACGACACAAGAGCGCCGCCATCGACCGATCACGGCGGATCTAGGGATTACCCCGGAGCTTTTCCAGACAGGATGACAAAATATCACCTCGGCGAAGCCTTCAAGAAGGAAGCGGCGCCCGAAGCCGTCGCCATCGCCGGCCTCGGCCAGCTGCCGGCCGGCCAGCCACCGAGGACAAGGCATTAGCCCGGAGCATATCGCGCCATCCTGCTTCATGCTTCTGGCCAGACCACCTCCCTTTCCTCAACCACCATCGCCACCACGGTCGCCACACCCGCCCCAGCCCTGGACTGCAGCGCCGGCCGACCTCCAGGCGCCGGCAGAAGACCACCACCACGAGCACCTCCGCGCCACTCCAACACGCCCCTGGGAGGGCCGCCACTGGCCAGGGCCACCGCCCTTGCCCACGAACGTCGGCGAGCTCCAGCCGCTGCAGGTCTGGACTCTCCGCAGCCCCGCCCTGAGCTCGACCTCCGCCCGCGCCCCCCGTCTTGAAGACGCCACGGGGACAGGGACATCTCCTGCAGCACCACGAGCCCAGCAGGACTCCGCCAAGGTGCCCCAGAGAAGCTCACCAGCGCGACGCCCTCGGCCCGCCAGGCCCAGATGGGGCCCAGATCGGGCCCTTGCTCCAGCGCCGCCAGGCCCCAGATCTCCGCCGACCTCCAGCAGCCGCCCCCGTCGAGCCCTTGTTGCACGCCGTGCAGCCTCCTCCGCAACCAGCCAGCCGCCAGCCGCGCCGCCATGCTCGCCACCTGCAGAACCCGGCCTCCAAGAGCGAGTCCCGCGAGGGGGGGAACAACGCCCCGCCGCCACCTTCACTGGGCGCGCGCGGCTTCGCCGGCATCCCCTCCGGCGGCGGCGATGCAGGGGAGGGAGGGGAGATGCCCCTAGGCCGGCGGCGCTTACGGTTCCCCCGTGTCGCCGGGGAGGTGGCGACGCGGGGGTTAGAGCCCGAGCAAGGTGACCTTTCTCAAAAGGACCAGAGAATCATGTAAGAAAAGCTCAGTTAAAATCGGACGCCATGCCATTGCCAAAGACTATCGGCATGCTTACGTACGCAGGAGGGACTTGCACTAGCTAGAACACGTAATGGCACTCTTTGATTGGCACAGCTAGGAGTAGGATAAAATAAAAATCTGTCGTGTCGGGCGGAAGAAGTGAAACGCGGTTACTCGCATGCATTGTTGCTGGCCGCCGAACCAGCTGAAGCTATCTTGGCTCGATCTTGACCGATCGATCTTGCATGGCGCAACACATGTTTTACACCGCCGTTATGGACGATCAAATTTACACGCTTAATGACATGGCCATAGTTTAGGCGCCAACTCGCACGCCGACGCGGCAACACGCGCACTGCTTTGACAAACACGGCCGTGAAGACCAGGACCACCGGAGAAATCGACCACCGCCGTCGACCTCGAGTGGACGGCCAACTAATTAAGTTTAGCGAACTGATCGAACCGTGCATCTATGCATGAGTTTTCCAGAAACAATCAGATGTTCGCAGCATCAGCACAAAAGGAAAATGTTCAGGGCGCAGATAGTATCCGAATCAAGCACTCTAGGAGAGTAGGAATTACTTCTGGCAAGTCTCGTTGGTAATTGAGAAAGCTGTTAGTGGTAAACAGGTGTGCATATTCCCTCTTTCGAACCGTCGAACCAATCACTTGCTAATACATATTACAACCTAGGCAAGCATAGGTCATACTAAATCAATCTTAGGACCGGCCGGACAGGGGCCGAGGACCACTTTCTTACAGGCACGCAGCCACCACGTATACGATCAGTTTTTCGGACTCAGTTTCTTGGAAGTGCTCATAGAGGTAGGGTCTACATATGTTATAGGGGTGAGTGTATTTACATATTTATAAACGTTGTTTGTACTGTGTTTTTGAAGAAAAACATTGGCTACACACCCTTCACACCTACTCCACCTTTGTGGTGCACTACTCCATAGGTCCATAATTTAATCAAGTATATCTCTCACCGAAACACCAACAATGGCAACATATGCCGGTCAACGGCAATTGTTTCCTCCAATTGTTTCCTCCACCGTGCCATGGTTGTCATGGCAACCGGCGCTAGAAAGTGTATACACTGCTCGTATGCACTGAGCCGACCTACATAGCCTGGTTGAGCGGGACTACCCCCTAAGGCCTCGTTTGGTAGCTGGGGAACCCGACGGATCCACGACATTTCGCTGGCTAGAGAAAACATGGGCCGATTGAGCCAAGGAAGCCTATCATGGACATTTGGTTGTCCAAGAGGAAAAGAGCCCAGCCTTTCCTCGACCCTTTCCTAGGCAAGCGTTCCATGACTCGATAGGTGGGGAATAGAACCCTCGCCCCGCTTGCTCTCTTCTCGTGCGTCAAAGGGAGATGGCGATGCTGGTTTGCCTTGCCTTCCTTTTCCTTCCTCTGCGTGACCAAATGGAAATGACTATTTTACCAAGAGTGTTTCCTTTATGCGCATGGAATTTCCCCGCGGGGTTTGCTGCCTAGGTTTTCGAGGTCCAACAACCAAATTAGCCCTAAATGCGATATATGTCCCTCTTTGTGGTGATATATCGACTAACCAGCCAGCTAGGGCAGACACTCAGTAATGGTGATATATGTTCCATGTTTAGTCTCTCTCTCTCCTCTGTGTGGCCTACCCTGCATTTCATGCGTGGCACTCAGCACATAGAGTGCAACATGTGGATGACACTTTTATTCTACTTGGTTGCGCATGATAACATGTGACAATTCAGTTTCACTTGACAGTTTTCATTGTCGCGCATGTGTAGAGGCATGGACACGTGACCATAGAAAAAGTGAAGCCCTTGGGTCGCTCCCCCGTGGGCGACTCCAGGGCACCCCCAAACCTAACCTCCACAACAATCCTCCACCACCCTCCCCCTCGCCACCGCTAGCGGGAGCTGCCGAGCAAAGCCCGAGCGGTGCGGGCGGCGGCCCTTCCTCCACCCGGCGCAGGTCCTCCCCAGGTGGGGCTGGCGAGCAAGAGGCGGTGCAGGGTGCATCCTACCAAAAATTAATCTAGCCATAAACTAAAAAAAACTCCTAGATAAAAACATAACGGAAAAGTAGGAAAAACTCTTTGCTTTGGATCTAGTTATACTTTGGGAGTATATTGACAATTCCAAATAAACTTCTCATACTATCATTATAGTATAATCACGAGCGGTTGTGTATGGCCTTGTCGTCTAGTGATGCCCCTGTCGTCTAGTGGTCCAGGACATCTCTCTTTCAAGGAGGCAGCAGGGATTCGACTTCCCCTGGGGTAGGGAGTATTTTGAATGCGGGCTCTGCACGAGTGATACGTCTCAAACGTATCTACAATTTTTGATGCTCCATGCTTGTTTTACACCAATTTACATATGTTTTGCTTATATTTCATTGCACTTTTATATATTTTATAGCACTAACCTATTAACAAGATGCCACAGTGCCAGTTCCCTGTTTTCTGTTGTTTTGTATTTCAGAAAAGTTGTACAGGAAATCTGAGAATTGGACGAAACAAAAGCCGAGGTCAGTATTTTACCGTAACGAAGACGAGCCGGAGGGGACGAAGAAAGCCGCAGGTGACCAGACCAACCCTATGCGCGGCCTGGTGTGGCCGCGCCAAGGGGTGGTGTGGGCCCCTTGGCCTCCACCGACCTCGCTCTTCGCCTGCTTATTCCACGATCTCGGAAAAACCCTAAACACAGAGCCTCCATCCACAAAAAGTTCCTCGCGGCCGTCAATGGACCCTAGCTCGGGACGGTTACGAAGCTCTTCTGGCACCCTACCGGAGGGAAATCATCGCGGAGAGGCATCTACATCACCATGCCGCCTCAGTGATGCGTGAGTAGTTCATCCCTGGACTATGGGTCCATAGCAGTAGCTACATGGTTGTCTTCTCCAATTTGTGCCTCATGTTTAGATCTTGTGAGCTGCCTTACATGATCAAGATCATCCTTATGTAATGCTACATGTTGTGTTTCTTGGGATCGATGAATATTGAATACTATGTTGAGATCGATTATATATTCTTGTCATATGTTATTTGTGATATTGCATGCTCTTCGTTGCTAGTAGATACTCTGGCCAAGTAGATGCTTGTGACTCCAAGAGGGGTATTTGTGCTCGATAGTAGGTTCATGCCTCTAGTTTTCTGGAAGAGTGACAATAACTTCTAAGTTTGTAGATGTGTCGTTGCTACTAGGGAGAAAACAACAATGTTTTAGCCAAGGGTAATTCTATTGTTTAGTTTACACACATTAATGCGATAATCTTGTTTGGAACTTAATACTGAAGGGGTGTGGACGCTAATAGGAAGGTGGATTATTAGTCATAGACGCAATTGGATTACGGTCTATGTATTATGTTGTAATGCCAAACGAATCATAGTAATCATCTTATCATGTATGGTTGGTATTCTCAATTGTTTGTAATTTGTTCACCTGACATGTTATTTATCTTTATGGAGAGACACCTCTAGTATTTGTGGATCGGTCCTTTCTTTACAACGATAAAATTATCCACTGCAATCATGCTTTGTTTACTTATTGCAAGCACTTTTCTCTTTAATTACTGCAAACATCTCTTTCCACTCGATACGTCCAATCCTTTGTGTTCAACAAAACCGGTGAGATTGACAACCTCACTGTAAGTTGGGGCAAAGTATTTTGGTTGTGTTGTGTCGAGTTCACGTTTTTGCTGACGCCGGTAGTGCGTCACGCCAATAGTCAGCTAGCAACGACTTCAAAATTCACGCTTTTCTCCTAAAGCGGTTAAACCTTGGTTTCTTGCGGAGAAAAACTTTTGTTGTGCTCATCATACCTTCCTCTTGGGGTTCCCCAACCGGTGTGCAATCTGTCTCATCAAGCTAATTTTCTGGCGCCGTTGCCGGGGAGAAAGATGATTTATGCAAGTGGAGTCTCTCATCTCCAATCTCTTTACTTTGTTATAGTTTTGCTTAGTTTACTTTATTTTGTCTTGTTTGCTTCATTATATCGAAAACACACAAAAAATAGTTTATTTTATAGTTGTTATTTTGTTTCTACTTTATTATGTTGTTCCCTAAGTACTTTTTGAAAGACCTATCAATAGGCAATGGTTCTATAATTGGGAGAGATAACATTGAAGAATTGTTTAATCATGTTATTAAGCATAAAGATATTGATGATAAATCCCTGGTAGAACTTGCTCCTAATTATGAAACTGCTGCAGCTTATTTAGTTCAAATTTTGGAGGCTAGGTTTGTTAGCCTTAACCCCATAATGCAGCAAATGTTTCTTAAACTTCATGAAATTGAGAATGATAAAAAGACAGATTTTATCCTAGAAACTTTGTCTAAAGAATTTAAAGATGTTGCTATAGAAGCTAGGAACGTCTTTGATCGGTTTAAGATGCTAGGCTCATGTGTAGATGTTATTGGCGCACTTGAAAAGATAGATAAAACCAAACCTGAAAATAGGGAGGAGGTTGATACGCGTAGATGCACACGTCCGTTGGGAACCCCAAGTGGAAGGTATGATGCGTATAGAAGCAAGTTTCCCTCAGTATGAAACCAAGGTTTAATCGAACGATAGGAGCCAAGAAGCGTTGAAGGTTGATGGTGGCGAAATGTGATGCGGCGCAACAACGAGTTCGGCGCCAACGTGGAATCTGCACAACAAAACCAAAGTACTTTGCCCCTTGAGTGAGGTTGTCAATCTCACCGGCTTGCTGTAACAAAGGATTAAACGTATCGAGTGGAAGATGTTTGCAAAGAAAACAGTAAAACACAATTGCGGTAGATTGTATGCTATGTAAAGAATAGGACCGGGGTCCACAGTTCACTAGAGTGTCTCTCCCATAAGATAAAAGCATGTTGGGTGAACAAATTACATTCGGGCAATTGACAAATAGAAAAGGCATAACAATGCATATACATGATATGATAAATATAGTGAGATTTAATTGGGCATTACGACAAAATACATAGACCGCCATCCATGCATCTATGCCTAAAAGTCCACCTTCAGGTTATCATCCGAACCCCATTCGGTATTAAGTTGCAAAGCGGAGACAATTACATTAAGTATGGTGCGTAATGTAATCGACAACTACATCCTTAGATATAGAATCAATGTTTTATCCCTAGTGGCAACGCACATCCACAACCTTAGAACTTTTTGTCACCCCAGATTCAATGGAGGCATGAACCCACTATCGAGCATAAATACTCCCTCTTGGAGTTAAGAGTACAAACTTGGCAGCCTCTACTAATAACGGAGAGCATGCAAGATCATAAACAACACATAAACAATAGATTGATAATCACCATAATCATAGTACTCTCTATCCATCGGATCCCGACAAACACAACATATAGTATTACAGATAGATGATCTTGATCATGTTAGGCAGCTCACAAGATCCAACAATGAAGCACAACAAGGAGAAGACGACCATCAGCTCTGCTATGGACCCATGGTCCGAAAGAACTACTCACTCATCCTCCGGAGGCGACCATGGCGGTGTAGAGTCCTCGGGAGATGAATCCCCTCTCGGCAGGGTGCCCGATCTCCTGAATCCCAGAGATGGGATTACGGGTGCGGCGTCTCGGAAGGTTTTCCGTATCGTGGCTCGATGCTTGGGGTTTCGCGCGGAGACTTTAAGTAGAGCGGAAGAACGCGGGGGGGCCACGAGGGGCCCGGGGCGGTGGCGCGGCCGAGGGCTTGCCGCGCCGCCTGGCTGCCTCGTGGCCCAGCCGTTATCTCTTCGGTCTTACGGAAGCTTCGTGCAAAATATGGTAGTTTAAAAGTCGAATTAAGAATATTTCCTTACTAGGATTTCTGAAACCAAAAACAGCGAGAAAACAACAAGCGGCTCTTCGGCATCTTGTTAATAGGTTAGTTCAGAAAATGCATAAATATGACATATAATGTGCACAAAACATGTAGGTATCATCAATAAAGTAGCATGGAACATAAGAAATTATCGATCGTTGGAGACGTATCGCATCCCAAAGCTTAGTTCTGCTCGTCCGAGGAGGTAAAGCGATAACAAAGATAATTTCTGAAGTGACATGCCATCATAATCTTGATCACACTATTTGTAAACATATGTAATGAATGCAGCGATCAAAACAAAGGTAATGACATGAGTAAACAAGTGAATCATATAGCGAAGACTTTTCATGAATAGTACTTCAAGACAAGCATCAATAAGTCTTGCATAAGAGTTAACTCATAAAGCAATAAATCAAAGTAAAGGTGTTGAAGCAACACATAGGAAGATTAAGTTTCAGCGGTTGCTTTCAACTTGTATATCTCATGGATATTGTCAACATAAAGTAATATAACAAGTGCAATATGCAAGTATGTAGGAATCAATGCACAGTTCACACAAGTGTTTGCTTCTTAAGGTGGAAGGAGATGGGTAAACTGACTCAACAATAAAAGTAAAAGAATGGTCCTTCAAAGAGGAAAGCATCGATTGCTGTATTTGTGCTAGAGCTTTTATTTTGAAAACATGAAACAATTTTGTCAACGGTAGTAATAAAGCATATGAGTTATGTAAATTATATCTTACAAGTTGCAAGCCTCATGCATAGTATACTAATAGTGTCCGCACCTCGTCCTACTTGGCTTGGACTACCGGATCTTTGCATGCCATGTTTCAACCAAGTGGTACCTCCATGCCGCCTGTACAAAGGTCTAAGGAGAATGCTCGCATTTTGGATTTCTCGCTTTTGATTATTCTCAACTTAGACATCCATACGGGACAACATGGACAACAGATAATGGACTCCTCTTAAATGCATAAGCATGTAGCAATGATTATTATTCTCATATGAGATTGAGGATATATGTCCAAAACTGAAACTTCAACCATGATTCATGGCTTTAGTTAGCGGCCCAATGTTCTTCTCTAACAATTTTGCATGCTCCAACCACTAAAATGATAGATCCTTCAGACAAGACGGACATGCATAGCAACTCACATGATATTCAACAATAGTTGATGGCGTTCCCAGAAGCATGGTTATCGCACAACAAGCAACTTAATAAAAGATAAAGTGCATAAGTACATATTCAATACTACGATAGTTTTAAGGCTATTTTGTCCCATGAGCTATATATTGCAAAGGTGAATAATGGAATTTTAAGGTAGCACTCAAGCAATTTACTTTGGAATGGCGGAGAAATACCATGTAGTAGGTAGGTATGGTGGACACAAATGGCATAGTAGTTGGCTCAAGGATTTTGGATGCATGAGAAGTATTCCCTCTCGATACAAGGTTTAGGCTAGCAAGGTTATTTGAAGCAAACTCAAGGATGAACAAGTGCAGCAAAACTCACATAAAGACATATTGTAAACATTATAAGACTCTACACGTCTTCCTTGTTGTTCAAAACTCAATACTAGATATTATCTAGACCTTAGAGAGACCAAATATGCAAATCAAATTTTAGCAAGCTCTATGTATTTCTTCATTAATGGGTGCAAAGCATATGATGCAAGAGCTTAAACATGAGCACAATAATTTCCAAGTATCACATTATCCAAGACATTTTAGAATTACTACATGTAGCATTTTCCAATTCCAATCATATAACAATTTAACGAAGAAGAAACTTCGCCATGAACATTATGAGTAAAGCCTAAGGACACATGTGTCCATATGCAACAGCGGAGCGTGTCTCTCTCCACAAAGTGAATGCTAGGGATCCATTTTATTCAAACAAAAACAAAAACAAAAACAAACCGGCGCTCCAAGTAAAGAACACAAGATGTGGTGAATAAAAATATAGTTTCGGGGAGGAACACGATGATGTTGTCGATGAAGAAGGGGATGCCTTGGGCATCCCCAAGCTTAGGCAACGAGGTCTTCTTAAAATATGCAGGGGTGAACCAGGGGCATCCCCAAGCTTAGAGCTTTCACTCCTCTTGATCATAGTATATCATTCTCCTCTCTTGACCCTTGAAAACTTCCTTCACCAAACTTCAAGCAAACTCATTAGGGTTAGTGCATAATCAAAAATTCACATGTTCAGAGAGGTGACACAAACATTCTTTTCACTTCTGGACATTGCATAAAGCTATTGGACATTAATGGATCAAAGAAATGAATCCAACATAGCAGGCAATGCGAAATAAAAGCAGAATCTGTCAAAAACAGAATAGTCCGTAAAGGCGAATTTAAAGCTGGCACGAGACTTGCTCAAATGGAAAAACTCAAAACTAATGAAAGTTGCGTACATATCTGAGGATCACGCTCGTAAATTGGCAGATTTTTTGAATTTTCTACAGAGAACTGTGCCCAGATTCGTGACAGACAGCAATGCTGTTTCTGCGCAGCGATCCCAAATATAACATCAACTTTGACATAGAAACTTTACTTGGCACAAAAACATGATAAGGAGAGGTTGCTACAGTATTAAACAACTTCCAAGACTCAACAAAACAAAAAATTGCTGTAGGTAAAAACATGGGTTGTCTCCCATAAGCGCTTTTCTTTAACGCCTTTCAGCTAGGCGCGAAAGTGCAAATCAAGTATATCGAGTAGAAGCATCAACATCATTACCGGGGGTGTTGGGAGTTTTCTCAACCAAGCATAGTATGTTTGATATGTAAGTTTTAGCGTCTCCTTTTCATTAGTCTTAGGCTTGCTACTCTCATCAAACAAATTTTCGGGGACAAGCCAAGCATAGTTATTTTCTAGTGCATCATTCATAGCTAGGAGTTTACATGGTATTGGTGCTTTGATTTCCCCACCATCATTAATGTTATTAGTGTACCTTATTCTATCCATGTCCATTTTTTCAAGGAGACCAATAAAATTGGTATGAGAACCTAGCATGTTAAATTTAGCAAAAACCTTTCTAGCCTCTCTTGCTAGACCACCAAATTCTCTAAGAAGGGTTTCTAAAACAAAATCTTTATTTTCCCCTTCTTCCATATCACCAAGTGTAAGAAACATGTGTTGGATTATAGGATTGAGATTAACAAATTTAGTTTCCAACATGCGAACTAAAGCAGCAGCAAATTTCATAGGTAGGTGCAAGTTCTACCAAGTGTCTATCTTCAAAATCTTCGATGATACTAACATGATTGAAAAATTCCTCTATATTATTTCTCCCAACTATGGACCCACGTCCTACCGGTATATCTTTTGTGGTGAAATTAAAAGGAAACATGATGCAACAAGCAAAAAGTAAACTAGGCGAATAAAGTAAAGACAAGTAACTAATTTTTTTTGTGTTTTTGATATAGAGCAAGACAGTAAATAAAGTAAAACTAGCAACTAATTTTTGTATTTTGATTTAGTGCGGCAAACAAAGTAGTAAATAAAATAAAGCAAGACAAAAACAAAGTAAAGAGATTGAGAAGTGGAGACTCCCCTTGCGGCGTGTCTTGATCTCCCGGCAACCGCCAGAAATTTAGCTTGATATGCGTAGATGCACACGTCCGTTGGGAACCCCAAGTGGAAGGCATGATGCGTATAGAAGCAAGTTTCCCTCAGTATGAAACCAAGGTTTAATCGAACCAGTAGGAGCCAAGAAGCACATTGAAGGTTGATGGTGGCGAAATGTGATGCGCAACACCAGGGATTCGGACGCCAACGTGGAATCTGCACAACAAAACCAAAGTACCCCCTCAAAACAGGTGAGGTTGTCAATCTCACCGGCTTTTTGTAACAAAGGATTAAACGTATCGAGTGGAAGATGTTTGCAAAAAACAGGTAAAACACAATTAGGTAGATTGTATGCTATGTAAAGAAAGGACCGGGGTCCACGGTTCACTAGAGGTGTCTCTCCCATAAGATAAAAGCATGTTGGGTGAACAAATTACGATCGGGCAATTGACAAATATAGAAAGGCATAACAATGCATATACATGATATGATAAATATAGTGAGATTTAATTGGGCATTATGACAAAATACATAGACCGCCATCCAACTGCATCTATGCCTAAAAAGTCCACCTTCAGGTTATCATCCGAACCCCATTCAGTATTAAGTTGCAAAGCAACAGAACAATTGCATTAAGTATGGTTAACGTAATGTAGACAACTACATCCTTAGATATAGAATCAATGTTTTATCCCTAGTGCAGCAGCACATCCACAACCTTAGAACTTTACGTCACTGTCCCGATTCAATGGAGGCATGAACCCACTATCGAGCATAAATACTCCCTCTTGGAGTTAGAGTACAAACTTGGCTAGAGCCTCTACTAATAACGGAGAGCATGCAAGATCATAAACAACACATAAACAATAGATTGATAATCACCATAATCATAGTACTCTCTATCCATCGGATCAGACAAACAACATATAGTATTACGAGATAGATGATCTTGATCATGTGGAGCAGCTCACAGATCCAACAATGACAGCAAGGAGAAGACGACCATCTAGCCTCTGCTATGGACCCATGGTCAGGGGTGAACTATCACTCAGAGGCGACCATGGCGGTGTAGAGTCCTCCGGAGATGAATCCCCTCCGGCAGGGTGCCGGAGGCGATCTCCTGAATCCCAGAGATGGGATTCGCGGCGGCGACGTCTCACGGAAGGTTTTCCGTATCGTGGCTCTCGATGCGGGGGTTTCGCGACGGAGACTTTAAGTAGGCGGAAAGGCAACGGGGGGCCACAGGGGCCGGGGCAGGCGGCGCGGCGGAGGAGCTTGAGGCTGCCGCCCTGGCCTGGCTGCCTCGTGGCCCCACTTCGTTATCTCTTCGGTCTTACGGAAGCTTAGTGCAAAATAGGACCACGGGTGAAAGTTCGTCCAATTAAAATATTTCCTTACTAGGATTTCTGAAACCAAAAACAGAAAACAATGGCTCTTCGGCATCTTGTTAATAGTTAGTTCGGAAGAAAATGCATAAATATGACATATAATGTGCATAAAACATGTAGGTATCATCAATAAAGTAGCATGGAACATAAGAAATTATCGATACGTTGGAGACGTATCAGAGGTCAGAATACCAATACCTTTTAAACTTGTAGGAATGCATGAAGCCTTTAAAAAGAATTTTGATTGGATTGTTCCTGAAAGCCCATTTGATGAAAGTAGTGAACCTAAAAGTGCTGAGAGAGGGTCTTCTAAAACCTATATTGACAAAATACAAATCCTTGTTGAAAAGACTTCTCGCATTGATCTTGATACTTCTCCACTTGATAATACTTGATGCTAGCTCTTTTTCTGCGCCTAGCTGAAATTCGTTAAAGAAAAACACTCTTGGAAGATAACCCATGTTTTATTTCTGTAATTTTTCTTTTGTTGAGTCTTGGAAGTTATTACCTCTGTAATAACCTCTTCTTATCATTTTTATTTCGTTTTTGTCCAAGAATAGCCTCTAATGGAAGAAAGTAAGATTTGAGGAAGTTCTTGTCCTAGAAAGATTCTGTGTTGTTACCGTAAAAATTCATATTCACAGCCAGAGAAGAATTTTGAGCTGCCAATTTTTGTACCTATGCCCCGGGTTATTATCTAACTTTCTTTAGTTGAACACTTTTCGAGACGAGCAACAGAAGATTTTCGAAAAAATGATCTTTATCTGCTGTTCTGTTTTGACAGATTTCTGCCATAATCTTTTTATTTTTGAGTTCTTTTGAGCAAAGAGCTTTTTGAAGAAGTGATGTCCACGTGTGCTTCTATTCTTGTAGACAGTTTTGGGCCTCCAAGAGCAGAGGTTTGTAGAACAGCAGCAAGTTTCCCTTAAGTGGATCACCCAAGGTTTATCGAACTCGGGGAGGTAGAGGTCAAAGATAGTCCTCTCAAGCAACCCTGCAATTAAGATACAGAAGTCTCTTGTGTCCCAACATACCTAATACTTGTCGGTCATAAATTGCACTAGTTGGCGAAGAAATATTAAAAACGAGATGATATAGATGGTGGTAAACGGTAATTGCGATATGAAATAAATATTGAGAATAAAGATGCTTTAAACTTAGTAAATAAGCGTGCTTGTGATATTTGGAAACAAGGCCTAGGGATCCTACTTTCACTAGTGGACACTCTCAACAATGATCACATAATAAATAAATAACTTCTCCTCACTTGTGCTACTTTCAAACACTCTCTTGTTGGATAACAAACACCATTCATTGTGTAGGGCTACAAGAGCTCCCTCAGGGTAAACAAGCTCCACAACATCCAGGGTTCATATTAAGTAACTCTAGAGTGCATAATAGAGCGTTGCAATTTAGACCGAGTACTAACATAGCATACACCATGTCACCATTACACTATGAAAGGGGGAATAGATCCCATCAATACTATCATAGTAATAGTTAACTCCATAATCTACAAGAGATTACAATCATAACCTACACCAAGTACTACATGATGCACAGTGTCACCTTTACATCATGGAGGACTACTTTAATAACATCACTAGAGTAGCACATAGATTAATAGTGATACAAGCTCATGATCACATAAAGATCACATCATGGGAGAGAGAGAGATGAACCACATAGCTACTGGTAGAGCCCTTAGCCTAGGGAGAACTACTCCTCCTCATCATGGAGACAGCGGCGGCGATGAATATGGCGGTGGTGTCGATGGAGATGAATTCGGGGCACTTCCCGTCCGGCGGCGTGCCGAAAAGAGTCCCCCGAACTTGGCTTCGCGATGGCGCGGCTGGAATTTCGTATCGTGGCTTGACGACTTACGGTTTTTGCCACTGGAAGAATATATAGGCGGGCAGCCTCGGAGGGGGTCCCAGGGGCCCACACCATAGGCGCCCCCCCCTTGTAGCATGTGGGGTGGGGCCCCGCGGCCCCCTCTCCGTCTCTCCTTCGGTGCTGGAACCTTCCGTGGAAAATAAGGCCTTGGGCTTTTGTTTTGTCCAATTAAAATATTTCTTGTGTAAAGTTTCGGAACCAAAAACAATGACTTGAGGCGGCGCCATCTTGTCAGTAGGTTAGTCTCGGAAAATGCATAAAACACTATAAAGTATGAACAAAACATGTAGGTGTTGTCATAAAACTAGCATGGAACATAAGAAATTATAGATCGTTGGAGGCGTATCAAGCATCTAAGCTTAGTTCCTTCTCGCCCTCGAGTAGGTAAACGTAAAAACAATAATTTAAAGTGACATGCTACCAACATAATCTTGATCAACATTATTGTAAAGCATATGAGATGAATGAAGTGATTCAAATAATAGATTGCTAACAAAAAGATAATGACTAAACAACTGAATCATATAGAAAAAACTTTTCATGAATAGTACTTTCAAGACAAGTATCAAAAAGACTTGCATAAGAGTTAACTCATAAAGCAATAATTCTAAGTAGAGTTTAGAAGCAACACAAAGGATGATTAAGTTTCAACAATTGCTTTCAACTTGTAACATGTATATCATGGATAATTGTCAACATAAATTAATATAACAAGTGCAATAAGTAAACATGTAAGAATCAATGCACACAGTTGACACAAGTGTTTGCTTCTAAGATAGAAAGAAATAGGTAAAGTGATAGACATAAAGTAAAAGAAAGGCCCTTAGCAGAGGGAGGAATTACTTGTGCAGTTTTTATTTTGAAAACATGGAAACAATTTTAAACGGTAGTAATAATTCATATGTGTTATGCTTAAAACTTCCTAAGTTTGCATGCCTCATGAATCGAATACCATAGTGCCGCACCTTGTTAGCTCGGTCTTCCATGGATTATCATTGCATTACATATGTTTCAGCAATTGCACAAAGATGTGCTGTTATGGGTATTCTTCATGGGTGTACCATCGACAGTGCCTAGATCCGGCAAGCGGGTGGCCCATGACGGTGATGGTGGCGTGTGGCCCATCGGGCGGCCCGATTGCGATCATGAAGGATGAAGTCCGGCCCAGGATTAGTTAGCCGGATCCGCACCGACCGGAGAAACCGGGATCCGTGGAGGCCCATGAGGAACCGGATCGATACGACGTATAAGGAAGGCGGATCCTTGACGTGCACGGCACGATATTGTACCGTAGTTTAGGCAATCACCAATCCGGCTAGGACTCTCCATGTAAACCCTAGATCCGTGCGTCTATATAAGCCGGATCCCGGAGCCCTAGAGGCACAACCACAACCATTGTAACAACGCGCAAGCGCGCCAGATAATTCCAGACAAGCAGCAGTAGGCCTGTCATCGTGCATGTGTTACGGGCGGGGTAACTCGTACCACCGTCCCGTGTGCACTCCGCCCTATGGCCCCTACTTCTTCTCCCCTCGTGAGGATCCCTCCTCAAAGTACCGTCGGTCAAACACGGCAGCCAGTTAGCGCCGTGGGCTGAAAGGCTGGGCTGGGCAGGAGGGCTCCGCCAAGGCTTCTGACGACTCGATCGGCTGTGGGGCAGTACTCTATCTTGGAAATTTCCGATCGTCCCTCCGGACGAATCGGATTCCGGCTAGGTCAAACCCCGTCAAGCTCTCCATCGTCCCAATCGGTGGCATCCACATCTTCATCGGCGAGACCGTCGATTAACAAACCTTTTAGTAGAAAATATAGCGCGTCCGCCGTTGACGGGACGGCAGGTCGGGAAGATCGATCTGAGTCGAGGAGCTCCCTAAGGAAGATTCGCAGCCCTAGATGCAGAAAATCAAAACCACCAATCCGCCTGAGGCGGGGAAAACGGTGGAAGACCAATGCAGATCCGCACAGGTCTCCCGGGTGTTAGAGAAGCAAAGGTGTCACTTCGTGCACTTCTTGGCCCATACCGCGAGGAGACGCCCTCCACCGGGACGAGCCGATCCTTTGCAGGTTGGGGCACCGAATAACGTCGCTCCGGTCTGCGAAGAAGCGGTCGGAGGCAGTGACACTCAGGACAAGAGGAACCGGAAACCCCGAGGAATCAATCTCGGTAACTTGAGCCCAAATTCAGACGATGCCTCCTCAATAGGCAGAAGAATACAATCGTTTGACGAAAGAGCTCGAGATCGGGGAAGAAGGCGACGGTGCCTCATCCATGAATACAGAAGAATTCAACAGCAAGCTCGAGGAACTCGGAGGCGGTGAGCAGGTGACGTAGAATCCGCCCGGTAATGCGAGGTTCTAGCAGCCGTAGCACCGGCGGATCGACGAGGAAACGGAAGGCAGACTCCACCTCCGACCCGGGGACCATCCCAACGTAAAGGTCTCCCTTAGATCGGGCACGACCACGAGAGGACGTCCTGTCACCGAAGAGATGGTCGAGCAAGCGCGCATGGATTTAGTCGCGCAGTCGATATTCTCAACAAACCAATAACTCCCGAGAAGGCTGCAGAGATCCGGAGGCTTTAGAAGCCAAAAGGCGGAGATGCGGCATGCTCGGAAATTTGCCAGGACCGCAGCCGCAATGCTGGAAGAAAGAACCCTAGTTGCGAACTTTGTGGACCACTCCCTAAAGAAGGATCGCGAGGTCGATGAAATGCTGGCGACAGTCAAGAAGCTCCGAAAGGAATGGGAGGAAAGGGTAGCCTGTGCGCAGGAGGAGGTTGATAGGATCGCTCGAGAAGCCATCCCTCCCCGCAAAGATTACCTTTGCAACACCCACAGAGCAACAGCCGCTCGCAACTCCAAAGGATAACATGAAGAAGGCTGCGGAGCTCTGAAGAAGAAGGACGAGGAGATTGACATCAACTACATCCGGAAGCTCGTTGCCTCAGCAATGCAGCGCCGAGCAAAGCGGACACTTCGCGAGGTTAGAATCCAATCCGGAGCATTGCATATCCACCATGTGAAGGACGCCATAGCAAGTCAACCGTGATGGCGAGTCGCGCGCGGATCCACGGAGCGCGGGGAGGAAAGAAATCGGAGAGAACATCCAAATCCATTCCGGTGCCCTCGGTTCAGCAGAAAAACCCGGCAAAGGAAAGGACCCGATGTATGCGGCGGAGACAAGTATCGTGTTCCATCACCACCACCCCGAGCTTCACGTCCTCCGCTACCCTCGACGTCGCAGTCTGCCCGGATACCGAGGCCCCATGGGCCAGGTGAAATCAACATCCGCGACAACATCCGCCTCCTGGGGACAGGAGCAGGGAGCGTACGCCGGAGCCACGCGGGAGCGGAACCAAGACCGCGAGCACGAGCCTCGTCGAAATCACGAACGCGAGCCCGGTCTCGCGAAGCCAGGCGCGGCCGGAGCTAGGAGGCCGGAACAAAGAGCGCGCGCACGAGCCTCGCGGGGAGTCGGAGCAGCGGAGGAGACCACCACCAAGAGGAAGGAGCCACGGCCGGAGCCGGCCGCGGGAGCAGCGCCGAGAGTCCGAAGGCGGAAGATCATCTACGGGCCCTGGCAGATCTCCCTCGCCACCACCTAGTGGAGGCGGAGGGGCGGAGGCGGAGATCCCGTTCCGCTCAAGGCACCCGGCGGCGGTCCTCGCGACGCCTCGGGAGCGCCTCAACGAGTAGAGATCCGACTACATTGGTCCAAGGTGCTTTGGCCGGATGATCAAGGAACCAAAGCCAAAGAAGCTTGAACCTTAAGCTAGCACAAGAAGCATTATGATGTCGGAGAGATACCTGGATTGAGGATTACTAAATCAGTAACCTTTGGGGAACCCCGAATATAGCTACCGCATGCTCAGTTTGTACCTTATTGGTCGGCTCGTGTTTGGCTCGGCGACCTCGAGGAATTACCATCTTTTGGTTTGACCTGAAGAAGGCTTTCGAGAACCACTTCGAGGCACCTACAAGAGGCCGGCCACCACCGGCGACCTTCAAGCATCGGAAGAAGGGTGAAACATCCGAAGTTTCCTCACCCGATGGTTGGCGACAGAAACGAGTGCGAGAACGTAGATAACCGCAGCGATGCACGCCTTCATTGGTGGTTTGCGGCGTGGGGGCTGCTGCGTCACAAGCTTACTTGCCTGGTGAATGCGAACAAGCTCACCCTTGATGATATGATAAACATCGCCATCGATCACACGGCCGCCGATGACGACGCAGGCGGAGATCTCGCAGCTACATCCATACCTCTGCACCAACAAAAGAAAAACCGTGACAACGGCGTAGCCAATGACGGAACCACCGAAGACCAAAGGGCGGAGGATCGACATGGTCGCCATGAGCGTTCGCGGAGGTCAGGAGGAGGAAGAGGCCGCGGACGTGGGCAGGAGCCGACGAGGCGCCAGCGCGTTGGCGAGGTCACGCATGGGATCACGCCCCCAAACGTACGAAGAATACGGGGGATATGTCGTGCACAGCTCATGGATCGACTCTGAGCAAATCCTCCTGTCATGCGCTGCAAGTGGGTCATGTATCGAACGAACGGAGGAGGCAGGATACAAGCGAGCCCGGAAGCACCGCCCACGCGGCAAAGGAGGCAAGGGCAAGAACAAGGACAAAGAGGAGGATAACTTCGAGGCCATGGATGAGGATCCCTTCGGAAAAAGAGTGCGGGTGCATACTACACCTTCCTCGGAACCCAGCCCATCCCGCGTGAAAGGCGCTCCGGATCTTGAGCGCCATAGTTCCGGCTGTGCCTTGTGATGTCAAGTGGTCGGAGAAAGTCTGTACTTTTCGGATCACCGGCCGATCATCCCCAAAGTGCTACGCCACGGTTGTAAGTCCCGCATGAAGCGGGTACGACTTTCCAAGTGCCTTATGGATGGGGGAGCTAGCATCATGTACCAGGACCCTGGAGAAGATGAACCTAACCAAGGACCAGTTGAAGCACAACACCACTGAATTTCATGGTGTGGTTCGGGTAAAAGGCCAACTCCTAGGTAGCATCAAACTTCCGTGGCCTTGTGATGTTAACAATTACCGCGAAGAGATGATCACGTTTGAAGTAGTGCCCTTCAAGCTCCTACCACGTGATCTTGGCGGGCCCACCTACCACAAGTTCCACGCCGGGCATTACATCTACAACAAACTCAAGATTAGGGCCCACTAACGGTATGATCACCGTGTCGGAGACTACAAAGCTAGGTCTGCGAGGAAGCGAGGCCGCCTTTGCGAGAATCCGTCATATCGGAAAATTGCCGAGCTCTGAGCCTGATGGATCAGTGAATGAGACCACCAGAGAGAAGCCAGAATCTCGAGAAAACCTCGTTCAAGAAGCGATAGAAACCAAGAAGCATGACATCGTTGAAGGCGACATCTCCAAGCAGGTTTCGATCGGAGCCAACATGGACCCAAAATAGGAAAGCGTGCTCGTCGAGTTCCTCGGAGCTAACATGGATATCTTCGCATGGCAACCTTCTGACATGTCCGGAGTACCAAGGGAACTCGCCGAGCACTACCTCAACATAAATCCGGGTGCAAAACCGGTGATGCAAGCTATGCGATGCTTTGGAGACAAGAAGCGCCGCGCCATAGGAATGGAATTAGCAAAGTTACTAGAGGCAGGTTTTGTAGTAGAAGTTATCCATGTGATTGGGTCGCAAACCCCGTCCTTGTACCCAAAGATTCAGAATACTAAGAATGTGCATCGATTACTCCGGCTTGAATAAGCATTGTCAGAAGGATCTTCCCTTTCGCGCATTGACCATCATTGATTCGACGGCGGGGCGGAACTTCTATGTTTTCTTGACGCATATTCCGGGTATCACAGATCCGGATGAAGAAGTCGACCAAAAGCGACCTCTTTCATCACACCTTTTGGCACATACTGCTATGTTACCATGCCTTTTGGTTTGAAAAATGCAGGTACCACACATAACATTCATGGTGCCGTGCAATAGAACCACTTGAACGTCACGCCTATCTGTTTATCAACGATCATGACCCGAAAGGATCAGACTGATCAACGACCTGAAGGAAACAGACAATCTCCAACGGTACAAGATGATGTTAAATCCGCTGAAGTGCGTCTTGCGTACCAGTGAAACTCCTTGGCTTCATTGTCTCCCACAGGGGCATTGAAGTTAACGGAAAAAATCAAGGCTATCCTGAACATCAAAAGGCCAACTTGTCTCAAAGATGTGCAACGATTAGCTGGTTGCGTTGCGTTGCGGCAATCATTAGATTTGTTAGCCGTCTTGCGAAAACCCTACCTCTATACAAGCTGCTGAAGAAAGCAGGACAAATTTATGCGGGGCGGGGCAGCCAAAGCACTTCGGATTGAAGAACATACTCTCCTGCCCACCCATCTTGGCAGCTGAGTCGAGCCTATGCTCCTCTATATGGCAGCCACCAACGAGTCGTTAGTCTCGTGATCGTGGTGGTGCGCGGAAGAAGGACATGAGCATGGAGTCCAAAAGCCAGTCTACTACATTAGCAAAGTCTTGACGGAATCCAAACAAAGATCGTGCTTTCGAAGCTAGCTTATGGAGTATTCCTAGGTAGCCGGAAGCGGAGGCACTACTTCCGGGAGCACCCAATAACGGTGGTGAGCAAGGCTCCCGCACAATCATCAACAACTCCGACGCAACGGGGCGTAGCAAAATGGGGCATTGAATTATACGCCTTCGACATCAGCGAAGCCAGAACGGCAATCAAGTCTCAAATTCTAGCGATTTCATCGCGGATTGGACGAAGCGCCGGAGGGCACACCTGTGCCGGAACCTGAAGCTTGGGTCATGCACTGACGGATCCAAAGCAACATCAAGGCTCGGGGAGCTGGAGTTGCTGCAAGTCACCTACAGGAGGGAACTGCGAGTGCGTTCTGCATTCGTCGAACTACCACAATATGGCGGAATACGAGGCTCTACTACACGGTCTACGCAAGGAGAGTGGGATCAAGCACATCATATGCTGCGGAGATTCCGACACAGTGGCACAACAAGTAGCCGGAGCCGGGCCCGAAACTCCGTCATGGCGGCTTACAGAGGAGTTGAGAGATCGCCAAGTGCTTCCTCGGATACGAAGTCCAGAGTAAGGAGAGACGATAACACAGCAGCAGACATCTTGTCAAGCTCGGATCCGGAGGAAGCAATTCCGCCTGGAATTTTCCTTGAGCATCTACGAGTACCCTCGGTGAAGGGTGCAAACCCGGAAAATCGATGTGGCAGTTTCTCCGTGGAAGTGATGGCAATCATTCGGCTGGACTCGGCCGTTCTGGATTACCTCATTGATCGAAAGTTGCCGGAGGACGAGGTCCACGCACGACGGATCATCAGACGAGCAATCCTACACCATTGTTGATGGACAGCTCTACAAACGAAGTGCTGAGTATTTCTTAAATGCGTCTCTAATCAAGACGACATTGAAATCCTCAGAGATCCACGAGGGGATTGCGGGCATCACGCCCCCGGGTCCCCGTTGCAAAAGCTTTCGGTTAGGATTTCTTGGCTAACAGCTAAAGAAAACGCGATGAGAAGCTCTTGCCGAGGTTGTCGTACTACGCTACTCAACCAAACGCTCCGGCCAAAGAGCTGAGGACCATACCTATCCCTGGCCGTTCGCGGTGCAGGGGCTCGATATGGTTGGTAAGTTAAAGAAATCATCTCATGGTGGTCATGAATACCTCTTGGTCGCTATTGACAAGTTCGGTAAGTGGATCGAGGCAAAGCCAGTGAGAAAAAGCCGATGGTGCTACGGCACTAAAATTTGTTTGCACCTCGTGGCGAGATTCGGCATCCCACACGGCATAATCACGAGATAATGGCACAAACTTTGCGCAGGGAGAACTCAAGGATTACTGCGACGAAGTTGGGATCCGGCTTGACCTTGCATCGTAGCCATCCACAATCCGATCGGGTCGAGCAGGCCAACGGTCTTACTGCTGGGAATCAAACTCGCCTTGAAGAACATTGCGTGGCGCGGCGCGGAGCGTGGGCCCGATGAACTAGACTCTCTTCTGTGGAGTTTGCGAACTACCCTTAACAGGTCAACCGGTTTACTCCCTTCTTCTGGTATACGGATCCACAGCCGTGCTCCCTACGACATCATCCATGATTCACCGCGAGTTTCCGCCTACAATGAATGAAGAAACTGCTGACGAGGCTTGACTATCTGTGGACCTGATCTAAGAAGCTCTTTAGCTGACCAACGCTCCACCATTTACCAGCAGAAGCTCCGACGCTATCATAGCCGTCGAGTTCGGAACCGCTCGTTCATGGTCGGAGACTTAGTCCTTCGCCTGGTGAAAGATCACAAGTTGCAATCTCCATGGGAAGGACCTTTTGTCATCAGCAAAGTACTACACAACGGATCTTACTACCTCGTTGATTTCCGGAATTAAAGATAGACCTGCGGCACGGAAGCAGCGAGAGGATCCGGATGACATATATGATGAAGCAGATCGTCCCTGGAACATAGCACGACCCATCCTTTCCACATAGCGCTTTATGCATTACATACCTTGTAATATCTATGATACATGATCAATGGAATAAAGCTTTTGGTTCACTCTTAGAGTCTTTACCTCCTTTACTTGTTCATTTTAGATGTGTATGTTTTAGACTAAAAGCAGTGGATATTTCCGCCTAGGCGTGTATGCAAGTTGTGATTTTCAAAATCGTCCTTTAGGACGTAAGCTTAAGTTTTATGGCGGAAATTTTTTGTTGCAAACCCATGAATTCACTTACGATTGGCACTTGGGGAGGAGCTTGTTTCGGCGGTTATTGGATTGCCATTGGGAAGCCGTCGCGTGGCGACGTTCCGGCACGGGTTTTCCGGCTCATGGAAGGTCAAGTGGGCAAGCCGGAAATTATAAAGCCAGCACTTGCTTTCAAGAAACAACACATGCAAATAATCTTAAAACGGATAGCAGGAAAATTATTTTCCGCCCACACATGCATGATTGTTTCAGCTCTAGCTACTTAAGAATTTAAGTTATATTACAAACCCACTCCGGGGCCAAAATGATGCATCAGTTTTGTTTGATACACAGGTTTCACTCGGAGGCTTGATCCTCGTCAGAAGCAATGTAGGCGGAGCTGTCGCCGGAGTCGTCGCCGGAGTTGTCTTCCTCATGATCCGAGCTTGATCCGGAGCCCTCCTCTTCGGGATAGTCCTCCTCAGGTTCATCTTCCGCGTCAGAAAATCCCTCGGGAGGTCGTGCTTGTTGTACCAAAACGAGTGGTTGACTCGCCCAACAAAGACACGATCGAACCCTTGGGTTTCCGCGAGAAGCTTCCTCAGGTTGGCGCTCTTGGGGACTCCGCGTGCGACATCAGAAAAGTTCATGGTCGGAATGTGCGCTTTGCATGTGGCCAACACCAGAGAAGCAACTCCGCGAGCCGAAGATTCCTGCCAGTCCTTAATGAGCTCCGGCACCTGCTTGATCAGTTTCGTCATGGTGTCCATCACCGCGGTTAAGCTCTCTTTAAGGATAGCGATTTGGCAGCGACATGCCTCAAAGAGGTTATCAATTGAGCTCTGTGCTTCTTCGTACGCTTCTGTCCTGTTGAGAACGGCGTCCTTCGTCCATTCGAGGCCAAGGCTCGCTGCAAAAGATATGGTCATTTCCGCGAACAATAGCAAAGATGTGATGAAGCCGGAGTCAAAATGAAGAAAAAATGAGATTCTTACAGAAGATCATCTTGTCAATTGTTGGAGATATGCCCAAGAGGCAATAATAAAAGTGGTTATTATATATCTTTATGTTTATGATAAATGTTTATATACCATGCTATAATTGTATTAACAGAAACATTGATACATGTGTGATATGTAAACAAACAAAGAGTCCCTAGTAAGCCTCTTAACTAGCTTGTTGATTAATAGATGATTAGTTTCATAATCATGAACATTGGATGTTATTAATAACAGGTTATATCATTGTATGAATGATGTAATGGACACACCCAATTAAGCGTAGCATAAGATCACGTCATTAAGTTATTTGCTATAAGCTTTCAATACATAGTTACTAGTCCTTATGACCATGAGATCATGTAAATCACTTATAGGAAAGGTACTTTGATTACATCAACGCCACTACGTAAATGGGTGGTTATAAAGGTGGGATTAAGTATCAGGAAAGTATGAGTTGAGGCATATGGATCAATAGTGGGATTGTCCATCAGATGACGGATAGATATACTAGGCCCTCTCGGTGGAATGTCGTCTAATGTCTTGCAAGCATATGAATAAGTTTATAAGAGACCACATACCACGGTCAGGTAGAGTACTTGTCGGTGGGCGAGGTTGAACAAAGGTATAGTGTGATACCGATGATCAAACCTCGGACAAGTAAATATCGCGTGACAAAGGGTTGGTATCGTATGTGAATGGTTCATTCGATCACTAAAGTCATCGTTGAATATGTGGGAGCCATTATGGATCTCAGTCCCGCTATGGTTATTGGTCGGAGTGAGTACTCAACCATGTCAGCATAGTTCGCGAGCGTAGGGTGACACACTTAAAGTTGGATGTTGAAATGGTAGAACTTGAATATGGAATGGAGTTCGAATATTTGTTGGAGTCCTGGATATGATCCCGGACATCACGAGGAGTTCCGGAATGGTTGGAGAATAAGATTCATATATAGGATGTCATTTTATGTGAATAAAATGATGCGGAAGGTTCTATGGAAGGTTAGAAGGTTCCTAGAAAAGTCCGGAAGAAACCACCAAGGAAGGTGGAGTCCACATGGGACTCCACCTCCATGGCCGGCCAACCTAGTGGGGAGAGGAGTCCCAATGGACTCCCGCCAGGCCACCACCCCACTATGGAAGGTGGAATTCCACTCTAGTGGGAATCCTAGCTTGGAAGGATTTCCCTTCATGGAAGGTTTTGGGTTCGGGTCTTATTCGAAGACTTGTAGTCCAACTGGGGCTTCCTATATAGGAGGCCAGGGGAGGGGCCGTACAAAAGCCACCAGCTTGCCGCCATAGTGGCCGGCCCACCTGAACCCTGGCGCCCGCTCCTCATATCCCGCAGCGAAGCTCGCCGGTTCTCCACGCCCCAGACACCACGCCGTCGTGCTGCCGGATTCAAAGGAGACTACTTCCGCTGCCGGCTGAGCAGGGGAGGTGGACGTCGTCTTCATCAACAACGAACGTGTGACCGAGGGAGGTGCTGCCGTTCGTGGCCCGGGCCGATCGTGATCAAGATCTTCTACGCGCTTTTGCAAGCGGCAAGTGAACGTCTACCGCAGCAACAGAGCCTCCTCTTGTAGGCTTTGGAATCTCTTCAAGGGTGAGTCTCGACAATCCCTCGTTGCTATCTTCTAGATTGCATCTTGGCTTGGATTGCGTGCGGTAGGAAAATTTTTGTTTTCTATGCTACGTTATCCTACGACCATCGAGCGGTGAGAGGCATAGATGGTCCTGAGTAGAACACAATGGTTTGTGGGCGTTGATGCTCTTGTTATCTTTAGTAGTACTTTGCATCTTTGTGGCATAGTGGGATGAAGCGGCTCGAACTTTACATGACCGCGTTCATGAGATTTGCTCCACGCTTGACATGCAACTTGTATTGCATAAGTGGCTTTGCGGGTGTCTGTCTCTCCTACTATAGTGAAGATTCAATTTACTCTTCTATTGACAACACTAGTATCACCGTTGTGGTTCATGTTCGTAGGTAGATTGGATCTTACTCGAAAACCCTAAACCACGTAAAATATGCAAACCAAAGTAGAGAACGTCTAACTTGTTTTTGCAGGGTTTGGTGATGTGATATGGCCATAATGTGATGATGAATATGTATGAGATGATCATTATTGTATTGTGGCAACCGGCAGGAGCCTTATGGTTGTCTTTAAATTTCATGTTGAGTAGTATTTCAAAGTAGTTGTAATAGTTGCTACATGGAGGACAATCATGAAGACGGCGCCATTGACCTTGGTGCTTCGACAGGCGATGATGGAGATCATGCCCGTTGATGATGGATCATGTCCGTGCTTTGAAGATGAAGATCAAAGGCGCAAAGACCCATATCATATCACATATGAGCACATGTGATGTTAATCCTTTTATGCATCTTATTTTGCTTAGATCGACGGTAGCATTATAAGATGATCCCTCTCACTAAAATCTCAAGATAATAAAGTGTTCATCCTTAGTAGCACCGTTATCAAGTCTTATCGTTTCGAAGCATCTCGTGATGATCGGGTGTGATAGATTCGATAAGTACATATAACGGGTGCAAGAAGGCACATGCGGATACTAAGGTGGCCTTAACGAGCCTAGCATGTAAAGACATGGTCTCGAACGTGATACCGAAAGGTAGAGCATGAATCATATGATTGATATGATGAACACTGTGAGTGTTCGCGATTGAAATTATATCTTGTCGTGATGATCGGGCATAGGTGATGGATTTGGTTCGTGTGATCACTAAGACAATGCGAGGATATTGTTTGAGTGGGAGTTCACCTAGATTTTAATTATGTAGAATTAAAATTTGGAACTCAATTTGTCATAAACTTAGTCTAAACTATTGCAAATATGTTGGAGATATGGCGTCCTCAATCAATTTTAACCAGTTCCTAGAAAGAAAAGCTTAAGAGCAGCGGAACAACTTCACCGACTAGTTCCGTCATGTGAGGATCTTCCTCAATGGCGGAAACCTATGTGCTTGATGCACCGCTAGGTGACCCTCTGCAGAAAACTGAAAAGATGAAGTAAAGAATGTTTACGTGACTCGGAAACTCGGGTACTCTCAAGTTCGGTGTGCCATCTTATGCGGTGGAATCCGATCTTCAAAAACGTTTTGAGCACCACGATCCTCATGAGTTGATAAAAGAGTTGAAGACTATTTTGAGACTCATGCGGCCGTGGAATGCTATGAAGCATCAAAAACACTTTTAGCTGTATGATGGAAGAAGGCAGCTCCATTAGTGAGCACATGCTCGTCATGACCGGGCATGCGAAGAAACTCATTGACTTGGGAATAGTGATTCCTAACAGACTGGGGTGTCCTTCAATCACTGCCACCAAGTTACAAGAACTTTGTGATGAACTACAATATGCAGAACATGAACAAGGAGTTTCTGAACTCTTTGGCATGCTAAAAACTGCTGAGATTGAGATCAGAAAAGAGCACCAAGTGTTGATGGTCAACAAGACCACCGCTTCAAGAAACGGGGCAAGTCTAAAGGCAAGAACAAGAAGAGTGGCAAGAAAGCTGCCACGCCTCTGTGAAACCTAAGTCGGCCCTAAGCACGATCTTGAGTGTTATTACTAGGAGAAGGGACAACAGGCGTAATTGCTCCAAGTATTTGGATCTGAAGAAGCGGCCTTGTCAAGAAGAAGAAAGAAGGTATATCCGATATACATATTATAGATGTTTATCTCACTAGTTCTCGTTCTAGTACTTGGGTATTTGATACTGGTTAGGTTGCTCATATTTGTAACTCGAAACAGGAACTAAAGAATAAACGACAACTGCTGAAAGATGAAGTGACGATGCGCGTTGGAAACGGATCCAAGGTCAATGTGATCGCGGTCGGACACTTCCTCTACATCTACCTTCGGGATTAGTTTTAAGCCTAAATAATTGTTATTATGTACCCGCGTTGAGCATGAACATTATATCAGGATCTTGTTTAATGCAAGACGGTTATTCATTCAAGTCCGAGAATAATGGTTGTTCTATTTTTATGAATAATATCTTTTATGGTCGAGCACCACAAAAGAATGGCTTATTTCTAATTAGATCTCGATAGTAGTAATACGCATATACATAACATTGATGCTAAGCGAATTAAATTGAATGATAATTCTACTTATATGTGACATCTTGGGTCATATTGGAGTGAAACACATGAAAAACTCCATCTTGATGGATTACTTGAATCACTTGACTTTGAGTCACTTGATAGATCGAAGCATGTCTGATGGGAAAAATGACTAAGACTCCATTCTCGGGTATGATGGGCGAGCTACTGACTTATTGGAAATCATACACATACGGATGTATGTGGACCAATGAGTGTAGCATCGCGGTGGTTATCGTTATGTTCTAACCTTCTGAATGATTTGAGTAGATATGGGTATATCTATTTAATGAAACATAAATCCGAAAACTTTCGAGAAGTTTAAGGAATTCCAAAGTGAAGTAGAAAATCAACGTAACAAGAAGATTAAATTTCTACGATCCGCGGAGGTGAATATCTGAGTTATGAGTTTGGCATGCATTTAAAGAAATGCGGAATACTTTCACAATTGTCAATGAACACAACGAAACGGTGTGTACGAACATCGTAATCGAACTCTCTTAGATATGGTTCGTTCTATGATGTCTCTTACTGATTTACCTTTATCATTTTGGGTTATGCATTAGAGACAGCCGCATTCACTTTAAATAGAGCACCATCAAAATCCGTTGAAACGACACCGTATGAATTATGGTTTAATAAGAAACCTAGGCTGTCGTTCCTAAAGTTTGGGGTTGCGAAGCCTATGTAAAAAAGTTACAACCGGACAAGCTAGAACCCAAGCGGAGAAATACGTCTTCATAGGATACCCTAAGGAAACTATAGGGTACACTTTCTATCACTGAGATCCGAAGCAAGATCTTTGTTGCTAAGAACGGAACCTTTCTTGAAAGAATTTCTCACTAGAAGTATTGGAAGAAAAGTAGAACTCGATGAGATTGAAGAATCGTTGATCGGAGTAAGCAGCGATGCAGAAAATGTTCTGTACCACCTCGTAGGCAGACTAATATAATGATCATGAAACTTCAAATGGGACAGCTACGAACCTCGCAGATCGACAAGGGATCGTGCCACTCCGATTGGTATGATCCTTGTCTAAATGTCATGATTGTGGATAACAATGATGAAGACCCTGCGACGTATGAAGAAGCGATGATGAGCCCAGATTTCAACAAATGGCAAGAAGCCATGAAATCGAAATGGGATCCATGTATGATAACAAAGTATGGACTTTGGTAGGCTAAGAAGCCAAGGCTCCGAAAATAAATGGATCTTCAAAGAGAAAAGCAGGATCCGATGGTAATATTCTGTCTATAAAAGCTCGACTTGTCATAAGGGTTTCCGACAAATTCAAGGTGTTGACTACGATGAGACTTTCTCACCTGTAGCGAAGCTAAAATCTGTGAGGATTTTGTTAGCAATAGCTGCATTTTTCGATTATGAGATTTGGCGAGATGGATGTCAAAACGGCGTTCCTTAATGGAGACATTGAGGAAGAGAGTTGTATATGGTACAACCCAAAGGTTTTGTCGATCTAAAAATGTTGACAAAGTATGCAAACCGCGTTCAATCTATGGACTGAAAAGCATCGAGAAGTTGGAACCGGCGTTTTGATAAGGTGATCAAAGACTTCGGGTTTATACGGTGTCATGGAGAGGCCTGTATTTACAAGAAAGTGAGTGGGAGCTCTGTAGTATTCTGATATTATATGTAGATGACATATTATTGATTGGGAATGATATAGAACTATTAAACGGTGTAAAGGGTTATTTGAATAATAGTTTTTCAATGAAAGACCTTGGTGAAGCATCATATATATTAGGCATCAAGATTTATAGAGATAGATCAAGACGTCTAATAGGGCTATCCACAGAAGTACATACCTGGACAAGATTCTAAAGAAGTTTAGAATGGACGAAAGTAAAAAGATTCTTACCTATGTTACCAGGGAGGCAAGGTCTTGAGTAAGACTCAAGGACCGGCTACAGCAGAAGAAAGAAAGAAAGGATGAGTCAGATCCCCTATGCCTCGGCAGTGGGCTCTATCATGTATGCCATGCTATGTACAAGACCGGATATAGCACATGTGTTAGTTTGGTACTAGAGATATCAAAGTGATCCAGGATGAACACTGGACAGCGGTCAAGAAGATCTGAAGTACTTGAAAAGAACTAAGGATATGTTTCTTTGTTATGGAGGTGACCAAGGCTCGTTGTAACAAGTTACGCAGGTGCAAGTTGGAACAGATCGATGACTCAAGTACAATCTGGGTGCGTGTTTATATTGAATGGTCTGCGATAAGTGGGCAGCTCGAAGCGATGCAGGTGGCGAAATCCTCAACGGAATCGGAGTACATAGCGGCTTGAAGCTTCATCAGAGCGGTATGGATGAGAGGTTCATTGTAGAGCTCGGTGTGGTTCCTAGTGCATTGGACCCACTAGTCATCTCTTTGTGATAACATGGGTGCCATCGCAAATGCACAAGAACCAAGGTCACACAAGAGGCTGAAGCATATCAAGCTGCGTTACCACTCGATTCGCGAGTACATCGAAGATGGAGAAGTAAAGATTTGCAAAGTACACACGATCTGAATGTAGCAGATTGACTAAAGCTCTCCCTAGGGCAAAGCATGACCAACACCGAGAATGCCATGGGTGTTAGGTACCTTACAATGTAATCTAGATTATTGACTCTAGTGCAAGTGGGAGGTTTGTTGGAGATATGCCCAAGAGGCAATAATAAAAGTGGTTATTATATATCTTTATGTTTATGATAAATGTTTATATACCATGCTATAATTGTATTAACCGAAACATTGATACATGTGTGATATGTAAACAAACAAAGAGTCCCTAGTAAGCCTCTTAACTAGCTTGTTGATTAATAGATGATTAGTTTCATAATCATGAACATTGGATATTATTAATAACAAGGTTATATCATTGTATGAATGATGTAATGGACACACCCAATTAAGCGTAGCATAAGATCACGTCATTAAGTTATTTGCTATAAGCTTTCAATACATAGTTACCTAGTCCTTATGACCATGAGATCATGTAAATCACTTATACCGGAAAGGTACTTTGATTACATCAAACGCCATTGCGTAAATGGGTGGTTATAAAGGTGGGATTAAGTATACGGAAAGTATGAGTTGAGGCATATGGATCAATAGTGGGATTTGTCCATCCCGATGACGGATAGATATACTCGGAGCCTCTCGGTGGAATGTCGTCTAATGTCTTGCAAGCATATGAATAAGTTCATAAGAGACCACATACCACGGCAGAGTAAAGAGTACTTGTCGTGAGACGAGGTTGAACAAAGGTATAGTGTGATACAGATGATCAAACCTCGGACAAGTAAAATATCGCGTGACAAAGGGAATTGGTATCGTGTGAATGGTTCATTCGATCACTAAAGTCATCGTTGAATATGTGGGAGCCATTATGGATCTCCAGATCCGCTATTGGTTATTGGTCGGAGTGAGTACTCAACCATGTCCGCATAGTTCGCGACCGTAGGGTGACACACTTAAAGTTGGATGTTGAAATGGTAGAACTTGAATATGGAATGGAGTTCGAATATTTGTTCGGAGTCTGGATATGATCCCGGACATCACGAGGAGTTCCGGAATGGTCCGGAGAATAAGATTCATATAGGATGTCATTTTATGAATAAAATGATGCGGAAGGTTTATGGAAGGTTCTAGAAGGTTCTAGAAAAGTCCGGAAGAAACCACCAGGAAGGTGGAGTCCACATGGGACTCCACCTCCATGGCCGGCCAACCCTAGTGGGGGAGGAGTCCCAAGTGGACTCCCCTTGGGGGCCGGCCACCCACTATGGAAGGTGGAATTCCCACCTCTAGTGGGAATCCTAGCTTGGGAAGGTTTCCCACCATATGGAAGGTTTTGGGTTCGGGTCTTATTCGAAGACTTGTAGTCCAACACTTGGGCTTCCTATATATAGGGGCCAGGAGAGGCCGGCCACCAAAGGCCACAAGCCGCCCCCATTAGTGGCCACACCTCTCCGAGCCTAGCCCAGCTCACTCCTATCCCTTACACTTAGCGAAGCTCACGGACTCCATGCACCCACCACGCCGTCGTGCTGGGATCAAGAGGAGCTACTACTTCCGCTGCCCGCTGGAACGGGGAGGTGGACGTCGTCTTCATCAACAATAGAACGTGTGACCAGTGTGGTGCTGCCCGTTCGTGGCGCGGAACCGATCGTGATCAAGATCTTCTACGCGCTGCAAGCGGCAAGTGAACGTCTACCGCAGCAACAAGAGCCTCCTCTTGTAGGCTTTGGAATCTCTTCAAGGGTGAGTCTCGACAATCCCCTCGTTGCTACCGTCTTCTAGATTGCATCTTGGCTTGGATTGCGTGTTCGCCGTAGGAAAATTTTTGTTTTCTATGCTACGTTATCCTACATCAATAGCTTCCTCCTCCGCTTCGTAGCTTTTATTCTTCGCTGCCAAGGTCTGGACCCTCTGATGGCTCTTCTTGAGCTTCTCGGCAAGATCCGACACCTCCTGGGCGTGTTTCTCCAGGAGTTCTTTTCTTTTCTTGTTCTCTTCAGCAGAGGATTCATTCATGAAGTTTTTGAGGGACTCAGCTTCCGCCTCGAGAACCTTGATCTTGGCGGAGAGGTCGTCAATGGAAGGACACTGGGCAATTTCTTCTGGAACTCGAAAGTACAGCAACATAATCAGTTCAATGCGTTGACAATCTTGGGGGCTCAGTCGGAGTTAATACCTTCAAATTTTTTGAGGCGGGTCTCCAGCTGCGCAATGGCTTTCTGACTATCCGCGTCCCTGGTTGCAATAGCTCGATCTCTTTCTTCTGCTCCAGAATGTGGGTGCGTAAGTCTTCATGCGGCTTCCGCGTGTTCTGTGAGAGCGGTTCAAGGATTAGGCGGAAATTCAAACTTCTGGGGGCTGGACGAAACTTAATTTCTTTTAGCATGTGAAAATTTTGATTGTCCGCTACAATCTATAGTTCAAGACATTGGCTCATACATGTTACTCGGAAAAATGCATTAACCAATGCCTGGGGGCTAGTGTTACCTGGCGCACGCTTTTGTGCTTCGCAAAGAAAACTTTGAGGCCATTCTCGAGATCAGCCAGCTCTTGCTCCTCCGTGTTCGCAGGCCCCCACACTTTCTCCATCACGGCGGAAATTTCCGTGTGGCGTTGTGCGAGGGGAGCCTTTTGCAGAACCGGAAAGAGATGCGGATGAGTCTGGGGCGTGCCTGTGGCGCCGCTCAAGGCCAGCTTCTTCTCAACTTGGTCAGCCGGAGCTTCAGTTGAGGTAACGTTGGGTTGCTCAGACGGAGGTGCAATTGAGGATGCGTCCTTGCCGGAATCGCCTTTGCCGGATTCGGCAGTTGGGTCTTCTGGAAGGTCATCAAGGTTGATGACGTCCTTGGGATCCGGCTTGGCGGCGGAAGAAGCTTTGGGCGGAACCTCCACTTCCGGTGTAATGGGCATGGAGGCCGGGGAAGGTTTTACCTTCTTCTTGGCAATCCTGGGGGCTTGGCTTCCGGAGCTAGTGCTGCATAAAAGGCTTAACAGTTAGAATATGTTGGTCTTTCGCGGCAAATAAGACTTTATGACGGAGACAAGATGCTCACCCGGATGGTATAAAAAACTGTTGAATGTTGGGTTGGGCGCGGTTGCTGGTGTCGATAAGCTTGAGGCGTTTCTTTTCCGCCTCCGCCTCCTTGGCCGCGATGCTAGGTGCTTCGCGGGCGCGTTTGGTTGCAGGGCTGGAGGAAGCAGCTTTCCTCCTCTTGGAAGGACGGAGCTTCAGGAGCTTCCGCCTCTGACGCGGCTTCCGGGTCATTATTTCCCGCTTGAGGGACTCGGAGGAGAGTTCCGAGTTCGCCCTCCTCGAGGGCTTCGAGCTTTGTAACCAAGCCAACACTTAGACAATATTCGAAATGTAAAAGGAATCAGTATGTGGGTCAAGGTAACATACCGCGGTCCCGGAGCCGTCAGTGAAGATGTCCTTGTTGCACACGTGAATGTGAAGATCACGTGGAATCTTGATCAGGAGTCGGATCCGTTTGTCGATGGCGTCGGCGGAGAGGTTGTCCTTGCAGGCGCGCATAGGATCATCGCGCCCGTGTATTGGAACATCAGGCGATCCCGATGTTGAAGTGGTCGATCCGCCTGGTGAACCAAGACATGGTAAGGTCCTTCCCGTCGGACCTTCTTCGTCGGCTTGCAGATCCGCCTAATTGCGCGAGTCAGTGAGGTGACTCGGAAAGATGGGGACACGTGTCCAGGATTCTCGTGGCGGGGCTATTTTTAAAGGGCGGTAGCACCTTCTCGCTCGCCGGGTCGGAGACGTCCTTGAGATAGAAGAAACCCCCAGACCAGTACCGCGTGGATTCGTGGCGGTCGGTTGGAGGGGTAGACGCGGCCAGGGCGGAGCATAAAAGTTATTGACCCGCAGTGGCCAACTCGGAAGCTTTAGGAATTTTCTCCTTTTTGACGGAGAAGAAGTACTGCAGAGGAAGCTGGAGGAATCCGGAGATGACCCTCGCAAAGGGTGGCGTGATTGGTAATCGCCAATATGCTGTTTGGGGATATGTTGTGGGGCTGGAGCCCATATACCTTCAAGATTTCCGAGAAGAAATCACTTGGGGGAAAGAGAAGCCGCGCTCTACGAGAGCCTTTGTTACCACCATCTCTCCGGCTTCGGGAGCAGGAGCCAGAGAACCCGGAACTGTCCGCCAGGACTTGGGCTTCAGGAAACCCTCCGCCTCGAGGTTGGTGAGTTCTGTCTCGGTGATGGTACAAGGCCACCATTTCCCCTTGGACTCTGAATCTCGTTTGCGAGCCTTGGACTTCTTGGCGGCGACTTCTTCCGCCTTCTGCTCTGCCTTCTCTTCCGGAAGCTTTCTCCGGGATAGCAGATGTTCCTTCAGTATCCTTGCCGGAGTCCTTAGTAGGATCCAGCTGGATCGGGGCAAAGGGTGCGGGGGCGGAGGAGATGGGCGTTGCCATGATTGGCTCGGAGGATGGAGGCGGAGTTGCAGAAGACATCTGAAGAAGAAAGCATATGGCGGAAAACTAACTTAGTCGGATCCAAGAATTGAAACCCTACGATTCATCCCTACCAGCTACGGCGCAAAGACGAAGCGTGAGAGCTTACCGGAATGGTGTCCGCGGTGGCCGGAGTCGCCGGCGACGAGGTTTTGACGCGGTGGCTCGCTGAAGTTAAGAACACGAAGAACACCGTGCGGCGAAGTAAGCGCTCCGGCGAAGCTCCGGCGAGATTCCGGCCAACTCCGGTACGGCGGAGAGAGCTCGGAGGCGGCGCTGCGATGAGAGGTGAATGGGGGGTGAATGAGGAGATTAGGGTCGACGGTGGATATTTATAGGCCGTGGGAGGAGATTCGTGCTCCGCATCCTGTGGTCGGAACGCAAGCGTCGCGTTGGATGCTTGACACGTGTCGCAAACCCTAAACGGTAAAAATGGCTAAGGATAAGTTACGCTCAAACCGCGCGAAAATGACGCCAGAATTGGCGGAACCATTTGAATCTTCTAAGGTTCCGGTTGCAGAGAAGATAATCGAATCCTTGTCCGTTGCAGGGTAACCCGGAGACATGTTGTAAGCTGTCGATGGATGAAGTCCCGCAGGATGGGGATATTTTCCGACTAAAAGTTGGGAAAGAAAATGAGAAGTTCTTCAAGTTCCTCAGCGTTACCAGCATTGCCGGAGATCATAAGAAACTAGCAAGGCGGAAGCGAAGGTGAAACTCGGAGAACTCGGGGGTACTGTGGGTATACTTCATGGGTGTACCATCGACGGTGCCTAGATCCGGCAAGCCGGGTGGCCCATAGACGGTGATGGTGGCGTGTGGCCCATCGGGCGGCCCATTCTTCGTTGATCATGAAGGATGAAGTCCGGCCCAGGATCGATTAGCCGGATCCGCACACCTTCGGAGGAACCGGATCCGTGGAGCCCATGAGGAACCGGATCGTACGACGTATAAGGAAGGCGGATCCTGACGTGCACGCACGATATTGTACCGTAGTTTAGGCAATAGAATCCGGCTAGGACTCTCCATGTAAACCCTAGATCCGTGCGTCTATATAAGCCGGATCCGGGAGCCCTAGAGGCACAACCACAACCATTGTAACAACGCGTAAAGCGCCGGATAATTCCGGACAAGCATAGGCCTGTCATCGTGCGGTGTTCGAAGGCTGGGTAACTCGCGTACCACCGTCCCGTGTGCACTCCGCCCCTATGGCCCCTACTTCTTCTCCCCCTCGTGAGGATCCCTCCTCCGGGGTACCGTCGATTAGGCAACGACAGGTACCCCTATGCCACCTGTACAAAGGTCCAAGGAGATAGACCACATTTGATTTCTCAGTTTTGATAGATCTCAACTTGAGGACATCCATACCGGTACAACATAGAAAACAGATAATGGACTCCTCTTTAATGCTTAAGCATTCAACAACATATAATATTCTCATAAGAGATTGAGGATTAGTGTCCAATTTGAAAATTCCACCATGATACATGGCTTTGGTTGGCGGCCCAATGTTCTTCTCTAACAATATGCATACTCAAACCATCATGATAAATCACCTTACTTCAGACAAGACGAACATGCATGCATAGCAACACATGCTATTCAACAAAGGTGTAAAAATTGATGGCGTCCAGAAAACATGGTTACCGCTCAACAGGCAACTTATAAGAACTAAGATACATAGCAACATATTCATCACCACAATAGTTTTTTAGGCTATTTTCCCATGAGCTATGTATTGTAAACACAAGGAATGAAATTTTAAAGGTAGCACGCAAGCAATTTACTTTGGAATGGCAGAAAAATACCACATATAGGTAGTTATGGTGGACACAAATGGCATGAGTTTTGGCTCAAGGTTTTTGGATGCACGAGAAGCATTCCTCTCAGTATAAGGCTTTGGCTAGCAAGGTTGTTTGAAGCAAACACAAGTATGAACAGGTACAAAAACATACACAAGAACATATTGCAAGCATTATAAGACTCTACTGTCTTCCTTGTTGTTCAAACACTTTCACCAGCAAATATCTAGACCTTAGAGAGACCAATCATGCAAACCAAATTTCAACAAGCTCTACGGTAGTTCTCCACTAATAGATTTAAACTACATGATGCAAGAGCTTAAACATGATCTATGAGAGCTCAAAACAATTGCCAAGTATCAAATTACTCAAGATAATATACCATTTACCACATGAAGCATTTTCTGTTTCCAACCAAATAGCAATCAACGAAGCGGTTTTCAGCCTTCGCCATGAACATTAAAGCAAAACGAAGAACACAAGTGTTCAAATGAAAAAGCGGAGCGTGTCTCTCTCCAATACAAGGATTGTTGGGATCCAAATTTATTTAAACATAAACAAAAATAAAAGCAAACAGACGCTCCAAGTAAAGAACATAAGATGTGACGGAATAAAAATATAGTTTCACTAGAAGTGACCTGATAAGTTATTGATGAAGAAGGGGATGCCTTGGACATCCCCAAGCTTAGACGCTTGAGTCTTCTTGAAATATGCAAAGATGAACCACGGGGGCATCCCAAGCTTAGACTTTTCACTCTTCTTGATCACATCATATCATCCTCCTCTCTTGATCCATGAAAACTTCCTCCACACCAAACTTAAAGCAAACTCATTAGAGGGTTAGTGCATAATCAAAAATTCATATGTTCAGAGAGGACACAATCATTTTTAACACTTCTGGACATTACTCAAAGTTACTGAAATTTAATGGAGCAAAGAAATCCAATCAAACACAGTAAAAGAGGCAATGCGAAATAAAAGGCAGAATCTATCAAAACAGAACAGTCCGTAAAGACGAATTTGTTTGAGGCACTTAACTTGCTCATATGGAAAAACTCAAAACTAATAGAAGTTGCGTACATATCTGAGGATCACGCATGAATTTTCGCAGATTTGTTTTATTCTTCTACAGAGAGAAAAACGTGAATTCGTGGCAGATAAGAAATCTGTTTCTGCGCAGAAATCCAAATCTAGCATCAACTTTCTATTAGAGACTTTACTTGGCACAACAATGCATGAAAATAAAGATAAGGAGAGGTTGCTACATTAGTAACAACTTCCAAGACACAACAAAACAGTAGCAAAATAAGCACATGAGTTATCTCCCAAGAAGTGCTTTCTTTATAGCCATTAAGATGGGCTCAGTAATTTCAATGATGCTCTCGCAAGAAATAAGATTTGAAGCAAAGAGATCATCAAGAAGCAAATTCAAAACACATTTAAGACTAACCCACTTCCTATGCATAGGAATATTGTACACAAATAAATTCATGAATAACAAAGTGACAAGCATAGGAAGATAAAACACGAGTAACTTCAAAATTTTCAGCATGTAGAGAGGTGTTTTAGTACCATGAAAATTTCTACAACCATATTTTCCTCTCTCATAATAATTTCCAGTAGCATCATGAACAAACTCAACAATATAACTATCACATACAGCATTCTTGTCATGATCCACATGCATAAAAGTATCATTACTCTCCACATAAGCATAGTCATTACTATTAATTGTAATGGGAGCAAATTCAATAAGATAGCTGTCATTATTATTCTCATCACCATAATCATCATATATAGGAGGCATATTGTAATCATAGTTAATTTTCTCCTCAATAGTAGGTGGACTGAAAATATGATAGTCATCATTGTAATCATCATATATAGGAGGTAAAGTATCATCAAAGTAAATTTTCTCCTCCATGCTTGGGGGACTAAAAATATCATGCTCCTCAAAACCAGCTTCCCCAGCTTAAATTCTTCCATCGCATTAGCAATAATAGTGTTCACAGAGTTCATGCTAATAACATTGCTACAACTATTTTGCAAACAAAGTTCCATGGGTTTTTTAATTTTCTCTTCAAACACATCATGTCCTAACTCAAGATAAATACTATAAAGATCTCCAATATTTTTGTTGTTTTCCATTAAGCCTAACTAGTGAAATAAAAACAAGTAACAAAAAGATGCAATTGCAGAGTCTAAAGGAAATAGCTTCGAGCACTCACACACCGGCAACAGTGCTAGGAAATAGCTTAGTAGTCGGAGGATGTGAATACCTTTTACCTTACCTCCCCGGCAACGGCGCCAGAAAATAGCTTGATGTCGTCTATGTGTGCTTCTATTCTTGTAGACAGTGTTGGGCCTCCAAGAGCAGAGGTTTGTAGAACAACAGCAAGTTTCCTTTAAGTGGATCACCCAAGGTTTATCGAACTCAGGGAGGTAGAGGTCAAAGATAGTCCTCTCAAGCAACCTGCAATTAAGATACAAGAAGTCTCTTGTGTCCCCAACACCTAATACACTTGTCAGATGTATAGGTGCACTAGTTCGGCGAAGAGATATTAAAACGCAGATGATATAGATGGTGGTAAACGGTAATTGCGATATGAAGTAAATATTGCAGGAAGTAAAGATGCAGTAAAACAGTAAATAAGCGATGCTTGCAGTATTTGGGAACAAGGCCTAGGGATCCTACTTTCACTAGTGGACACTCTCAACAATGATCACATAATAAATAAATAACTTCTCCTCACTTGTGCTACTTTCAAACACTCTCTTGTTGGATAACAAACACCATTCATTGTGTAGGGCTACAAGAGCTCCCTCAAGCCGGAGTAAACAAACTCCACAACATCCGGAGTTCATATTAAAGTAACCTCTAGAGTGCATAATAGACCGTTGCAATTTAGACCGAGTACTAACATAGCATACACACTGTCACCAATAGCTATGAAAGGGGGAATAGATCACATCAATACAATCATAGTAATAGTTAACTCCATAATCTACAAGAGATTACAATCATAACCTACACCAAGTACTACATGATGCACACACTATCACCTTTACATCATGGAGGAGGAATAGACTACTTTAGTAACATCACTAGAGTAGCACATAGATTAATAGTGATACAAAGCTCATGATCACATAAAGATCACATCATGGGAGAGAGATGAACCACATAGCTACCGGTAGAACCCTTAGCCTCGGGGAGAACTACTCCCTCCTCATCATGGGAGATAGCGGCGGCGATGAAGATGGCGGTGGTGTCGATGGAGATGGATCCGGGGCACTTCCCCGTCCCGTCGTGCGAACAGAGACTTCTGTCCCCCGAACTTGGCTTCGCGATGGCGGCGGCTGCGTAACTTTTCACGTATCGTGGCTTGACGACTTAGGGTTTTTGCCCCTGGAAGAATATATAGGCGGAAGGGCAGCCTCGGAGGGGTCCCGAGGAGCCCACACCATAGGGGGCCCCCCCTTGACCGCGTGATGACCCACAAGTATAGGGGGTGTATCGTAGTATCTTCGATAAGTAAGAATGTCGATCCCAACGAGGAGCAGAAGGTGTTGGCAGCAGTTTCGATGAAGGATTCACTGTAAATGCTCACAAACAAGTATTCAAGGGGTTTTGATGTAATAGATGAATAAAGTACGAGTAAGTTAAATGCGAGAGAAATAATTGCAGCGAGTGGCCCAATCCTTTTTAGCACAAGGACAAGCCGGTTTGTTTACTTATAATGACCAAACGTTCTTGAGGACACACGTGGATTTTAGTCTAGTACTTTCGCTTCATGTGGTTTAATAATCTTCATTGTTTTGATAAGTGTTGTGTGGGTGAACCTATGCTAATGCACCGCCCTTCCTAGGACTAATACATACTTGTGATTATACCCCTTGCAAGCATCCACAACTACAAGAAAGTAATTAAGATAAATCTAACCACAGCCTTAAACTCTGAGATCCTGCGATCCCTCTTGCATCGATATACTAACGGGGGCTCAGGTTTCTGTCACTCCGGAAACCCCGCAATTAGCAACCGAATACAAGATGCACTCCCCTAGGCCCATAAATGGTGAAGTGTCGTGTAGTCGACGTTCACACGACACCACTAGAAGAATGACACCACAACTTAAATATCATAACATTGAATATTACTCAACCATAATTCACTACTAGCATTTAGACTTCACCCATGTCCTCAAGAACTAAACGAACTACTCACGAGACATCATATGGAATACAATCAGAGGTGATATGATGATGAATAACAATCTGAACATAAACCTTGGTTCAATGGTTTCACTCAATAGCATCTATAACAAGTAGAGAATAATGCCGGGAGAGTTTCCCCTATCATACAATCAAGATTTAACCCGAATTGTTACAGCGGTGACGAGGTGCAGCGGTAGTGATGGCGGTGTAGATGGTGGAGATGATGATGATGATGATGGAGATGATGTCCCGCTCGATGACGATGGCGATGGCGTCGATTTCCCCTCAGGAGGAATTTCCCCGGCGGATTCCTGCCCGGGAGAGCTCTTTTCTCTCTGGTGTTCTCCGCCCCGCAGAGGCGGCTGTAACCCTTCGTGGGGTCCTCTCTGTGGCTTAGGTTTCGGGACGAAGGCACGCGAAGAAAAGGAGGCGAAAGGGCGTGGGGCCCCCACCACAGGGTGGCGCGGCCGGAGCCGGGGGCCGCGCCGGCACGGTGCTGACACCTGGGCCCCTCTTCTTCCCCTTATGGCTCCTCCGTCATCGGAAAAATAGGAATTTACGTGAAATTTCCTTCCACGGTTGATCTTCCGAAATATTGCGTTACGACGGTGCTTTTTCCAGTAGAATCCTGCTCCGGTGCTTGATCCTCCAATGATGATGAAACATGCAAAATAGATGAAATAACATAAGTATTGTGTCCCAATATGAAATATATCAATGAATAACAGACAAATTATGATACAAAATAGTGATGCAAATTGGACGTATCAACTCCCCCAAGCTTAGACCTCGCTTGTCCCCAAGCTGAGCTCGATAAACAAGACCACATGTTTATGGAGTGAAGAGTCGATAAATAAAATACGGACAAGAAGCATCATATTCATTCACACAAGACATTCTAGTAAACAACTTCCTCATATAACCCATCTTGAAATAGGTAAAGAGAAATCACAAGTAAAGGTGCATAAGAAATCATAGTTGGTGATGGCAAACTTTGTTCTTGGTCAGAGAACTACTAACGGATTGTACTTCTAAGCAAAGCTTTCATATTAGAATTTATAGCTGAGCCTTCATATTCAAGCATGACAATCTCTTCATAATCATTGATAACTTCAAAGTCATATTCATTCAAATAAAATTGGTACTAAACAAGAAAGTATAAAAGACATGATTAAGCTGATCATAGCATAAATGATTGGTTCACAACAACTCAATTGCTTGCTTGAGATAGAGAGAAATGGGTTTACTGACTCAACATAAAAGTAAAAGAAGGCCCTTCGCAGAGGAAGCAGGGATTAAATCATGTGCTAGAGCTTTTCAAGTTTTGAAATCATATAAAAGCATAAAAGTAAGATTTTGAGAGGTGTTTGTTGTTGTCAACGAATGGTAGCGGGCACTCTAACCCCCTTGCCAAACGAACCTTCCAAGAGCGGCTCCCATGAGGGACGGCATCTCTACCAGCAAGGTAGATCATCCCCCTTCTCTTTTGTTTACACATGTATTTTAGTTTTATTAAGGATGACACTCCCCCCAACCTTGGCTTTCTCAATCCATGGCTAACCGAATCCTCGGGTGCCTTCCAACATTCACATACCATGGAGGAGTGTCTATTGCAAAATTAAGTTGCTTACTGATAAATCAGAGCAAAACATGTGAAGAGAATTATTAATGAAAGTTATTAATTGGGGCTGGGAACCCCGTTGCCAGCTCTTATTGCAAAGTTATTGGATAAGCGGATGTGCCGCTAGTCCATTGGTGAAAGTCCGCCCAACAAGATTGAAAGATAAAACACCACATACTTCCTCATGAGCTATAGAACATTGACACAAATAAGGAGTAGTAGTTTGAATAATTTAAAGGTAGCACATGAAGTATTTACTTGGAATGGCAGAAAATACCATGTAGTAGGTAGGTATGGTGGACACAGATGGCATAGGTTTGGTCTAAGGTTATGGATGTATGAGAAGCATTCCTCTCGATACAGGTCTTTGGCTAGCAAGGTTTGATAGCAAGCATAAAGGTTGAGGGAAACAAACAAATATACATATGATAGAAACAATCATGCATCTTTCTCATAAGCACAAGCAATTTTAACTTTAGAATACTAAGCATAGAGATAATAGAGTAATATATCTAAGTGTATTTCTCTCTTCTATTAAACATCAAGATGTTGTTGCTATTGACCAATGCTAAGTTTGCCAAAACCAAATAGATTTACTTGATGCTCCCAAAGTGATATCAATACTCATGTCAAGAGTAATCATATAATGGAGATTGCAAACTAAAATAAGGTGTGCAAAAAGTAAATGATAAGACTTCTCATTAATATTCCATAACGATAACTCACACCAACGGATACATAGATAACTAACTAAGAGAGATACTTCCACATTGCATACTATTCTATATGATAACTTCCCTAATCATGATATGACACTACTTGATAGTAAAAGATAAAGGTGGTGATGTGTGATACCGCGGCACTCCCCAAGCTTGGAACAAACCAAGGGGATGCCAATACCGATGATGAATTACTCCTTCGGTGATGATGGTGAATCTTTGTCGTCATCAGACTTCCATGGAAGAGGCCCTCCATCAACAAAAGACATCTTGGTCTCCGGAAACCTGAAACTAGCAGCATGACTTATGCGCTTAAACCTGTTTTCATACTCACAGTTTGATTATGAACATCATAGAGTTGACCTTGGAGTTTGTTGGTGGTGTCGTGAAGTGAGAAGATATCGTCCCACAGCTTTGCAGTCTCCTTCTTGTGCCCATCAATGAGTTCAGACACAATCTTGTGAAAGATATCCACTTCACGCTCAGCCATCTTCTTGTAGTTGAAAACCTCTTGTTCCAGTTTCTCCATCCTGTCTTCCAAACTCCCTTCTCCCTTAGGACCCTGGACATCTTTGATCTGCAACTCTCCATCCACGAGATGCAACTCTTTGGGGTGCATCTTCAGCTCGTTCATGTACGGGTTGACGACGTCCTCAAAGAATGCCTTCGTTCCCGACGAGGACATGGTGGATCTAGATCCAGATCTGGCAGAAAACAGCTCGAAACAAACGACGAAAACGATATTACGGACCTCCAGGGGTCCGGGGGATTATATAGCAAAAATTTTCACGACATAAGGAAAGTACCGGATCGAACAGTCGGAAGGGGCAACGGGCGGCCAGGACCATAGGTCGCGCGGGCCCAGTCAGGCGCGCCGCCCTGTGGTGGCACGCCCTCGTGCGTCCTTTCCACTCCGTTTCGAACTCGTAATTTTCATATTTCCTAAAACAGCGAAATAATGTTCGGAAAGGTAAACGCGGACTTTTTATTACTGTCTGTTACCTATTCAAAGTCCACTTCTGCGGACTGTCAATTTGTCCTTTGATGAAAGCCTCCGGTGTTTCCACTTGAATAATATCAACATCAACATTATAAGAATCACCGAGATATAATGCTTGAGTCTTTGTCCATTCACCACTTGTGTGGCATTGCCTTGGAGAGAGCTAATTTTAATTGCTCCTGAACGATACACCTCCTCAACAACATATGGTCCTTCCCACTTTGAGAGTAATTTCCTGCAAAGAAGAGACGAGACCGATACAATAGAACTTTATCTCCAACATTAAATTCTCTTTTAATGATCCTTCTATCATGCCACTTCTTAACTTTTTCTTTAAAGAGTTTAGCATTTTCATAAGCTTCACTTCTCCATTCATCTAGAGAACTTAATTGCAACAACCTCTTATTACGGCTAATTTAGGATCTTTATTTAGTTCTCTAACAGCCCAATAGGCTTTGTGCTCTAGTTCTAAAGGTAAATGACAAGCTTTTCCATAAACCATTTTATAAGGTGACATTCCCATAGGATTTTTATAAGCAGTTCTATAAGCCCATAGTGCTTCTTTCAATTTGCTAGCCCAATTCTTTCTAGATTTATTAACAGTCTTTCCTAAGATAGCTTTAATCTCTCTATTTGATAATTCTAATTGACCACTAGTTTGAGGGTGATAAGCGAAGCAATTCTATGATTAATACCATACTTAGCAAGAGTTTTCTAAAACCTCCATGAATAAAATGAGAACCTCCATCAGTCATAATATATCTAGGTACTCCAAATCTAGGAAATATAATATCTACAAGCATTTTTATAGAGGTCTCACCATGCACTTTTTGTAGGTATAGCTTCTACCCATTTAGTAACATAATCAACAACGACAAGTATATGAGTGTTACCATCTGAAGAAGGGAAAGGACCCATGAAGTCGAATCCCCAACAATCGAATGGTTCAATAACGAGTATAATTCATAGGCATTTCATTCGTCTAGAGATATTACCAACTCTTTGACATTCATCACAAGATAAAATAAATTTCCTTGCATCTTTGAAGAGTGTTGGCCAATAAAAACCTGATTGTAGAACCTTTTGCGCGGTTCTATCTCCAGCGTGATGTCCTCCATAAACACTTCCATGACATTTATTCAATATCTCCTGTTGTTCATATTCAGGAACACATCTTCGCATAATACCATCCACTCCTTCTTTATATAAGTGTGGGTCATCCCAAAAATAATGCCTCAAGTCATAAAAGAATTTCCTCCTTTGCTGAGCTGAAAAGGTTGGAGGCAAATACTTGAAACAATAAAGTTAGCATAATCAGCATACCAAGGGCTCTCTCGAGCTCACCTTTATTACAGCCAATTGTTCATTTGGAAAACTATCATTAACAGGAACAGGATCATAAGCAATATTTTCCAATCTAGACAAATTATCAGCAACAGGATTATCAGCACCTTTCCTATCTATAATATGTAAATCAAATTCTTGCAACAGAAGTACCCATCTAATAAGCCTTGGCTTAGCATCTTTCTTTGTCATAAGGTATCTAATTGCAGCATGATCAGTATGAATTGTAACTTTCGAATCAACAATATAGGGTCTAAACTTATCACAAGCAAAGACTACAGCTAACAATTCCTTTTCAGTTGTAGCATAATTTCTTTGAGCAGCATCAAGAGTCTTACTAGCATAATGAATAACATTTAATTTTTTATCTACCCGCTGTCCAAGAACAGCGCCTACAGCAAAATCACTAGCATCACACATAATTTCAAAAGGTAAATTCCAATCAGGAGGTTCGACTACAGGAGCAGTTGTTAAGGCTTTCTTTAGAGTTTCAAAAGCTTCCTTACAATCATCATCAAAAACAAAAGGTACATCTTTTTGAAGATTAGTAAGAGGCTTTGAAATTTTAGAGAAATCTTTAATAAATCTCCTATAAAACCCAGCATGACCAAGAACACTACGAATACCTTTAACATCCCTCGGATAGGGCATCTTCTCAATTGCTTCAACTTTAGCTCTATCAACTTCAATACCTCTCTCGGAAATTTTATGTCCCAATACAATTCCTTCATTAACCATAAAGTGGCATTTCTCCCAATTAAGAACAAGGTTAGTTTCTTCACATCTCTGCAAAACTTTATCGAGGTTTCGCAAGCAATTATCAAAAGAATTCCCATAGACAGAAAAATCATCCATGAACACCTCTACAATACTTTCACAAAAACCATGAAAAATAGCAGACATGCATCTTTGAAAAGTAGCAGGAGCATTACATAAACCAAAGGCAAAGGCCTATAAGCATAAGTTCCATAAGGACAAGTAAACGTGGTTTTCTCTTGATCTTTAGCTTTAACACAATTTGTGAAAACCGAATAACCATCAAGAAAGCAAAAATGAGTATTTTTAGATAACCTTTCTAGCATTTGATCAATAAAGGGTAAAGGGTAATGATCTTTCTTAGTAACTTTATTAACTTTTCGAAAATCAATGCACATTCTATAACCTACAACTATTCTTTGAGGAATAAGCTCATCATTATCATTAGGCACAACAGTCATTCCTCCTTTCTTAGGAACGCAATGCACAGGACTAACCCATCTACTATCGGCAATAGGATATATAATACCAGCTTCAAGAAGTTTTAATACCTCATTCCTTACCACCTCTTTCATCTTCGGAATTAGGCGACGTTGATGTTCAACAACAGGCTTTGCACCATCTTCCATATTGATAGCATGTTGGCAAATAGAAGGAGAAATCCCTTTCAAATCATCAAGAGTATACCCAATAGCTCCTCGGTGTTTCTTCAATATCTCCAATAACCTTTCTTCCTCAATCTCTGAAAGTTTAGAACTAATAATAACAGGATATATTTTCTTATCATCAATATGAGCATATTTAAGATTATCAGGTAAAGGCTTTAAATCAAAAACAGGATCTTCCTTTGGTGGCGGTGTTGTACCCAAATCTTCCACCGGTAAATCATGCTTGAGAATAGGTTGGCGAAGAAAAATTTCCTCAAGCTCATCTCTTTCTTTCCTAAAGCTTCACTTTCACTATTCTCCAAATGTTGCTGCAAAGGATTATTAGGAACAAGAACAATAGATGCACACTGCTCCATTTTAAAATCATTACTAGGCAAGTCAGTTTATAAGGAGTTTTGGTAAATTTACAAAAGTTAAATTCATAAGGTTCACCAGCAAATCTAGTCAAAATTTTCTCTTTCTTACAATCTATAATAGCTCCACAAGTATTTAGAAAAGGTCTACCAAAAATGATAGGACAATGATCACTAGCAGCAGAACCAAGTACCAAAAAGTCAGCAGGATATTTAATCTTACCACATAGAACTTCCACATCTCGAACAATACCAATTGGAGAAATAGTTTCTCTATTAGCCAAATGAATAACCACATCAATATATTCAAGTTCACAAGAACCAATTTTCGTGCATAATCTCTGTGTAAAGCTCATAAGGAATAGCACTAACACTTGCACCAATATCACATAAACCATAATAGCAATGATCACCAATTCTAACAGAGATAGCATAGGAACACTAACTTGTTTGGGTTTATTAGGATGTGAAACAATATTAGAAGCATCTTCAGAGAAAATAATATGACCATCCTCCACATTTTGGTCACAAGATCTTTAACTATTGCACAGCAGGTTCAATTTTAATTTGTTCTTGGGTTCTTTAGGTTTCTTTTCACTTTTATTAACCGCACTAGATATGACAGTACTCCTTCATTTTAGCAGAAAGGTTTTTCAATATAAGCTTCAGGAATAACATTATCAACAGTTTCAATCACTACACATTTGTTTAGATGAATCAACTTTATCTTTATATGGTTCATGATACTTATCAAAATTCTTCTTAGGCAATTCATAATGAGAGGCAAAAGCTTTATAAAGATTTGCAACAACTTGGGAATCAAGACCATATGTAGCACTCATATTACGAAATTTATCGGTATCCATAAAAGCTTCAATGCATTTATAATCATAAATTATACCTGATTCTCTATCTTTGTCGTTCTCCCATCCTTCAGTATTTTCTTGGATCCGATCAAGAAGGTCCCTTTTAAACTCTTCTTTGTTGCGTGTAAATGATCCAGAACAAGAAGTATCCAGCAAGGTCTTGTCTTGAAAAGAAAGTCTTGCATAGAAATTATCAATAATAACATTACCACGAAGCTCATGAATGGGGCATTTGAGCATTAAAGACTTCAATCTCCCCCAAGCTTGGGCAATACTCTCTCCATCATGAGGCCGAAAATTATATATGCGGTTCGATCTTTGTGAATTTCACTTGGAGGATAAAATTTGGAATAAAATAAAGGCACAATGTCCTCCCAATCAATTGAATCACCATTCTTCAGCAATTTATACCAGTGCGCCGCTTTACCAGACGATATAGTGAATAGTTTCTTCCTAACTTCATTCATAGAAATACCTGCACATTTGAATAACCCGCATAATTCATGCAAAAACAATAAATGATCACCAGGATGGACAGTTCCATCCCCTTCATAGCGGTTATCCATAACACGTTCAATAATTTTCATAGGTATTTTATATGGTACTACTTCCTCACCTGGCGCTTCATCCACTACCGTTGCAGTAGTAGTAGATTTCCCAAATAGAAATTGAAGAAGATCTCTCCATAATGATTTATAGCGAAATAAAATCAGCACAAACGTAAAGGTTTTCCTTACCAATTCCACTTACCAATAGCGCTTCACTCCCCGCAACGGCGCCAGAAAATAGTCTTGATGACCCACAAGTATAGGGGGTGTATCGTAGTATCTTCGATAAGTAAGAATGTCGATCCCAACGAGGAGCAGAAGGTGTTGCAGTTTTCGATGAAGGATTCATTGTAAATGCTCACAAACAAGTATTCAAGGGGTTTTGATGTAATAGATGAATAAAGTACGAGTAAGTTAAATGCGAGAGAAATAATTGCAGCGAGTGGCCCAATCCTTTTTAGCACAAAGGACAAGCCGGTTTGTTTACTTATAATGACCAAACGTTCTTGAGGACACACGGGGATTTTAGTCTAGTACTTTCGCTTCATGTGGTTTAATAATCTTCATTGTTTTGATAAGTGTTGTGTGGGTGAACCTATGCTAATGCACCGCCCTTCCTAGGACTAATACATACTTGTGATTATACCCCTTGCAAGCATCCGCAACTACAAGAAAGTAATTAAGATAAATCTAACCACAGCCTTAAACTCTGAGATCCTGCGATCCCTCTTGCATCGATATACTAACGGGGGCTCAGGTTTCTGTCACTCCGGCAACCCCGCAATTAGAAACCGAATACAAGATGCACTCCCCTAGGCCCATAAATGGTGAAGTGTCGTGTAGTCGACGTTCACACGACACCACTAGAAGAATGACACCACAACTTAAATATCATAACATTGAATATTACTCAACCATAATTCACTACTAGCATTTAGACTTCACCCATGTCCTCAAGAACTAAACGAACTACTCACGAGACATCATATGGAATACAATCAGAGGTGATATGATGATGAATAACAATCTGAACATAAACCTTGGTTCAATGGTTTCACTCAATAGCATCTATAACAAGTAGAGAATAATGCGGGAGAGTTTCCCCTATCATACAATCAAGATTTAACCCGAATTGTTACAGCGGTGACGAGGTGCAGCGGTAGTGATGGCGGTGTAGATGGTGGAGATGATGATGATGATGATGATGGAGATGATGTCCCGCTCGATGACGATGGCGATGGCGTCGATTTCCCCCTCCGGGAGGAATTTCCCCGGCGGATTCCTGCCCGCCGGAGAGCTCTTTTCTCTCGGTGTTCTCCGCTTGCGAGGCGGCTGTAACCCTCGCCGGGTCCTCTCTGTGGCTTAGGTTTCGGGACGAAGGAGTACGAAGAAAAGGAGGCGAAAAGGGCTGTGGGGCCCCCACACCATAGGGTGGCGCGGCCAGGCCATGGGCCGCGCCGGCCGTGGTGCAGGCCACCAGTGGCTCCCTCTTCTTCCCCTTCTGCTCCCTCCGTCATCTGGAAAAATAGGAATTTACGTGAAATTTCCTTCCACGGTTGATCTTCCGAAATATTGCGTTCGACGGTGCTTTTTCAAGAGAATCCTGGCTCCGGTGCTTGATCCTCCAATGATGATGAAACATGCAAAATAGATGAAATAACATAAGTATTGTGTCCCAATATGAAATATATCAATGAATAACAGCAAATTATGATACAAAATAGTGATGCAAATTGGACGTATCACCGCGCCGCCATGTAGGGTGGGGCCCCCTTGGCCCCTCTCCGTCTCTCTTTCGATGCTCTGGAACCTTCCGTGGAAAATAAGGCCTTGAGCTTTTGTTTCGTCTAATTCCTAGAATATCTCCTGTGTAGTATTTCTGGAACCAAAAACAGCAGAAAATAGGAACTGACACTTCGGCATCTTGTCAATAGCTTAGTTCCGGAAAATGCATAAAAACACTATAAAGTATGAACAAAACATGTAGGTATTGTCATAAAACTAGCATGGAACATAAGAAATTATAGATACGTTGGAGACGTATCAAGAAGTTGCTACAGTAGCTAATGCTTTAATAGGTATTTGATATATGTTAGAACAGAACCCAAGTAGATTTATTATTTTGATTGTACTAATGCTGCTAGTAAGAATTGTGTGAAGTTTTGTATGAATGAAGTTTTCAAGTGTAGGGAGAGAAAAATGATGTGATGAGATGAAGAATGGACAAAAGTTCAAGATTGGGGTTGCCCATGTCACCCCAAGAAATATCCAAGAGGTACAATCATCAAAGCTTGGGGATGCCCAAGGCATCTCCTCTTCATCAACAAAGCAACATGTCATCTTTCTATGCGCTATATTTTTATTACTTCATACACTAAGTGTTGTTCTTGGAGTGTCTCAAACGTATCTACAATTTTTGATGCTCCATGCTTGTTTTACACCAATTTACATATGTTTTGCTTATATTTCATTGCACTTTTATATATTTTCTAGCACTAACCTATTAACAAGATGCCACAGTGCCAGTTCCCTGTTTTCTGTTGTTTTGTATTTCAGAAAAGTTGTACAGGAAATATTCTCAGAATTGGACGAAACAAAAGCCGAGGTCAGTATTTTACCGTAACGAAGACAGAGCCCGGAGGGGAGACGAAGAAAGGCCGCAGGGTGACCAGACCAACCCTATGCGCGGCCTGGGTGTGGCCCGCGCCTAGGGGTGGTGTGGGACCCCTTGGCCTCCACCGACCTCGCTCTTCCGCCTACTTATTCACAATCTCGGGAAAAACCTAAACACCCGAGCCTCCATCCACAAAAAGTTCCTCCGCGGCCGCCATTGCAGACCCTAGCTCGGGACGGTTCTGAAGCTCTTCCCGGCACCCTGCCGGAGGGGGAAATCATCGCCGGAGGCATCTACATCACCATGCCCGCCTCCGAAGTGATGCGTGAGTAGTTCATCCCTGGACTACGGGTCCATAGCAGTAGCTACATGGTTGTCTTCTCCAATTTGTGCATCATGTTTAGATCTTGTGAGCTGCCTTACATGATCAAGATCATCCTTATGTAATGCTACATGTTGTGTTTGCTGGGATCCGATGAATATTGAATACTATGTTGAGATCGATTATATATTCTTGTCATATGTTATTTGTGATATTGCATGCTCTTCGTTGCTAGTAGATACTCTGGCCAAGTAGATGCTTGTGACTCCAAGAGAAAGTATTTATGCTCGATAGTAGGTTCATGCCTCTAGTTTTCTGGAAGAGTGACAATAACTTCTAAGATTGTAGATGTGCTATTGCTACTAGGTAGAAAACAATAATGTTTTCTTTGAGGGTAATTCTATTGTTTACTTTACACACATTGCTTAATGCAATAATCTTTTGCTTGCAACTTAATACTGGAAGGGGTTCGGATGATAACTGGAAGGTGGATTATTAGTCAAAGACGCAGTTGGATTATGGTCTATGTATTATATTGTAATGCCCAAACAAATCTCATAGTAATCATCTTATCATGTATGGTCGGTATTCTATCATTGCCCAACTGTAATTTGTTCACCCATCATGTTATTTATCTTTATGGAGAGACACCTCTAGTGAACTGTGGACCCCGGTCCTTTGTTTTACACTGATAAATTCATCAACTGCAATCATGCTCTGTTTACTTACTGCAAGCACTATTCTCTTTAATTACTGCAAACATCTATTTCCACTCGATACGTCTAATCCTTTGTGTTCAGCAAAACCAGTGAGATTGACACCCTCACTGTAAATTGGGGCAAAGTATTTTGGTTGTGTTGTGTGCAGGTTCCACATTGTTGCTGATGCCGGTAGTGCGCCCTGCCAATTGTCAGCTAGCAACACCTTCATAAATCACGGTTTTCTCCTACTGGTCGATTAAACCTTGGTTTCTTACTGACGGAAAACTTGCTGCTGTGCTCATCATACCTTTCTCCTGGGGTTCCCCAACGGTGTGCAATATGCGCTCATCAACGAGGGGTGGTCAGGTTGCGTCGTGGTGGCGCTGGAGGGGGGGAGGGAGGTGGCGGCGGCCAGGATTCAATGGCCCAGATCTAGGCCCTACAGGTCCCTTCCGGGCCTAGGCAGGTCGGGATCTCTCACTGGTGGTGTCCCCGGGAGTGGATGTGGTGGTGCAGGGAGGAGCCGGAGGACAACGACAGTGGCATCCTAACTAAACATCTGCAAATTTTGCTAACTCTAGGAGCGAAAGAAACATCAACTATTATCCAAACGCAGAGTCAGCGGTGCCCAACCTTTGCTCCGATGGAAGAAGGTAGTGGCCACCACCAACATCAACTTCTCTCCGAAGCGAAACCTGTCTCGGAATTTTATCTTCTGCAATCCGGCTCAAGAATTCAACTTGTTAGAATCTCTACTCACTATACTGATCGGATCATCGGGATATATATTTTTAAAACATACATAGTTTCTAACTTTTCAAACGAACCACAACACAATTGTTATCAAAACATTAACTCTTAACATTTTGAAACTCTGAATCCAACTACAAAGCTCCTCCATACTAGCAGGCAGCTTTCTTCACATCAAGTGCACAAGCTACCACACCCCACATATAATAGAAATATCACAATGGAAAGACAAATGGTCAACAACAGTTACAAAATCTACAGCTTATATCCCCTTCGCACCCTCTTTAATTCGATTATCCTTAGTCAAAATGCTATTCTTAGAGCTAACCAAAGGAAAACTTGATTTTCCATAGGCCTACATAGGGTACATCAATGGTATGAGCTTTTAGGCCTAAATACATAGACTTAACAGAAAAATAGTCGTTCTTTTCTAACATCCAGATACATATATCATTTTCTTTAGATAGAATATATGACTCCAGTACACATATCTTTTAGATCTACCCACATATTACCAGTCTCCCCCAAAAGAACCCTACGGAATCTAATAACACCCCAACCTTCTTCAAAAAATTTGCTACTGAAATATTGACAATAAAGTTAAGCAAATGAAGTCTAGGAAGACATTCCCTTAAAGGCTTGTTACCTAACCAAACATCCTCCCAAAATAAAGTTATCTCTGCATTACCTATTTTATTTTTACAAAAAGATAAAACAAAGAAGAAACATTCATCAAGCCCTACAAGAAATGAGAATGAGATGTTTTCCTAGAGCACTGTGATAAATTTCAAAACCTAAGATATTTCATTCTAAGTACATTTTGCCACAACCCCTAAGAGGTCTCTGACTTCCAAAGCCACTTGCTAATAAAACATTTATTAGGAGTAAAAAGATCTGTCACCCCCATACCACTCATAGTTTGAGGTTGACACACTGTTTCCTAGTTAACTAGATGACATTTTCTAACACCATCTTTCTCTTGCCATAACGACCATTTCCTAAAGAAATCGAATCTTTTACCAGGGCCTTTAGGTTAATCATAAAGATACATCATAAACATGGGCACAATACTTAAGCTAGCTTTCAACAAAATCAACATACCACAATAAGATAGGAAGTTCAATTGATGTACCTTATTTTCCATTTTTTCTGCAACATTTTTTCAATCACTATTTCTTAGTGGGTTATTATGCATATGGACCCCTAGGTGTTTAAAAGGCAATTTACCTTCTACACATGTAAAAATGGAAGCATAATCTTCCTTCTTATCCACTGCCCCACCTAAGCATATAACTTCACTTTTATAATAAAATAACATTTAAAGCAAACATGTGCTCAAAAATACATAAAATAAGCTTCCAATTTCTAGCACTTTCGAAACTATCTTGAAATAGGAAAATTGTATCATCTCCTCCTGAGCCCTTTTAATTTACACAGCTAAAACATCAATTGTTAAATTAAATGAGATTGGTTAGACCGGATCCCCTTGCCTCAACCCTCTCCAATATGATCATTAATCATAAGCGCTACCTTTTCATCATTAATCACACTCATCACCCGTATAATAAAAATGGGAGGAAACTCTTCATTACAAGAACTTGTTCTAGAAAAGATTTATCTATTTTATCATAATCTTTTTCAAAGTTAAATTTAAAACAGATCGAGTCCGTTTTCGTCACTTTTAACTAATGTAAAGTTTCCATAAGTAACACGACCCCACTACTATCTTTCTATTATTAATTAATTTAGGATAAAGCTTAAAGTAACATCAAGGAAGTAAGTTGGTCTATAAGTCCGGAGCTTATCAGCATTTTAAGAGCTAGATGATACCCCGCGCGTTGCTGCGGGATTAAAAAGTTAGACATTAAGAGTTTTCGTAATTGATTTTCTGATTGCAATGATGGTTAATATGGGTAGCCTCAGACCACACATTGAATTGTTGATCAATCGATTTCCCAAACAAACGTGGATATGGGGCTCGAAATATATTACATATTTCTCGTGGGAACATGCAAATAATAGAATGCCAAATCAGGTTTTCAAAAACCTAAGGAGAAGGAGAGTAATTTATCACATGGTAGTAGAATAGGTATATCAGAGATATATCAACCTTCTACCATATGGATTACCAGTGCTTGATTACCAAGAGTTTATCTTGATTATCTAAGTGTCAAGGAACAGTACCTAGTTATATTATGCAGTTTGCAATTAGGTAATACAATTGACACGTAAAGCTCAGGATTAAGAACGATTTATTCCAACTGATTTCTCATGGATTGATGTCAAGATATTTGCAAATGTCAGCGAAGACAAACTTCTGTTGGATACTGCACTTCCTAGCAAAACAGAGGAAAGAAACCTTACCTGCCAAAATATATCAGTTATTGTCTAATATATTGTTGGATAGAAAAAATATCATGCAAAGCTTTACGCAATATTAATTTTGAAAGGTTCAGTATCATGATTATGTTGCAGAAAAATACACAAAATATTCGCTGGGCATGAAATTGAAAATCATGATATAGGCTATATATATAGGTTGCAAATAAGAAAACATAGAGCATTATTGCCATAGTCTGGCTGCAGGTAGCAACATATTATGACAGAGACCATTACAAAAAGAGTAGAGATTTATTTCTACCGGATCTGGGCCATACATACAACCATATGATCATTCAAAAGAAAATTTATAATTTTATGCTCCAGCTCGTATGCCATAAAACCATTAGAGAAAATATGGAGAACCTACATGGTAACTTAGTTTGATTGGATCTGTAGCAATAGCCTGCCTGCAAACAACACGTGAATAACAATGCCATTCGGTAGATATCTAATTATGCAATGTACATCAAACCTGACGGAGAAGAAAATGATGGCTAATCAAGTTAAGCAAGAAAACTGGCTCACCGTCATTCAAGATACTTTTATCATCATCCACCGTCCATGAACTCTTATCATAATTCTAGAAACTATGATCATCATTCTAGAAACTCTTATCACCATAACCATCCATAAACCACAGTGTATCATGTCAGATGTATCTGAAATGCTGAACTCAATAGCCAATTCGATGTGGACGAAAAGAAACTGACTGCTTCCTCTGATTAAATTCAAACGCCTACATTCTGATAAATCAAATAACGCTGGTATGCTGCTGGAATGTATTTCAGATGTATAGTAAGTAATTTGAAGTTCTAATAGCATCTGTAATCTGAAAAAAAAAACAATAAAATGTCATACAAAATTCGAAGATAAATTATCAGAGAAATTATATGTATCAGGTTCTGCCACACTGGCCAAATTATTCGGCATGTGCTCCCTAATCAGAAGATTCCAGGGTCTTAAAACCATGCTCTATCTATAGGGGAAAATATAGCCAAGTTTCGTTACCATATAGAAGCTTTGCCTTTGATATGCTTCAGCGGAGGGAGATCTAGATGTAGCTGCACACCGAGACTTAATTACTATGGGCAACGAACTGATTCACTGGGCACCAGTATCCATCGGACGCTGTTGAAATCAAAGGAGTGGCATAGGCGACGATCCAATTAAATAAAGATTAAAAAATATGAGTAAGAGATGAGAGCTTGTGCACCAAATAACCGATGCAGGTAGCTACAGCTGTCCAGAGTCCGTAGACGTAGCCTCTTTCTCTTTGCTTTAACAACCTGCACGCAAAATCCAATCGAGATCCAATAAAATTGGGAGGGCTTGAGTGAGCAGAACGAAGAATCCAACAAGTCGCAGGGAGGCAAAACTTCGAGTGTTACTGGAGCCGATGCGCAACCTGGTTGAATAGAAGAACAATCGGGAGAGGACAACTACCAAAGCAAAGATCTCAGCGGCGACGGCTCAGTTCTCCGGAGCAGTTGTTTGCGCATTTGCACGTCAATGATGGCTGCTGACTGCTGGGCTGCATCGGACGGTTTCACCAGCATTTGTGGCGAGGAAACGGCAGGTCGAGGCGGCGGAGAGAACAAAGGAATGCCAACGACAACCAATTTTTTTCCAGGAAAACAGCGAGCGGGTAAAGCCCATGTAGGGGGTATCGTCCAGGCCATCTTGAGACACTCAGCCCACGTACCAATATGGGATGGCTAGCCCGCCTAGCGAAAATGCCACACAGGGACGGAGTACCGAGACGCGATGGGCTACACGCCTACACCGCCGCGCTGTGTGTGTGTGAAGATTTTTTTTGAGGTTGACGGGGGGAAAAAACCCCCGCTTGTTATAACGTAGCCTGGCAGGCCCATGTTCTTACAAACAGATAGAAGGAGATACAGGGGGTACAGGGGAGAAGAAGACACCTAAAAAACAAAAAAAGAACACAAGGGAAGGGGAAGGTCAGCACAACGAAGCCAACCGAACCCCCTCGGGAGGCTAGCACCTCAAAGGACAATCACTATGACTTGGCATGCGAGCGAGGGGCGGCGACGACATGCAGAACCAAGACCAAGCACAGTCGAAGGGCGTCGGATAGCCGAGACTGGGGCGACGACACCGGTGTGCCGACCCCGTGGTCGAAGGGCGATGCAGGGAAGAGCCACGCCACAAGCACGAACCAGACAAGGCCACAACCAGACGTCACCTTGAGGACCTCAAGCCGACCGCTAAACGGGTATCCCGGGAGGAATACACACCGCAGGCAGGCAGACCAGGGGAGCAGGTGGTGGAATACGAGGACACCAACAAGAGCACGCGAAGAAGCATCCCGGCACGATCGAACGGCGTCGGATAGCCGAGTCCGTGCGGCAACACCGGTGTGTCGCCGGCATTCTGAAGGCGATGTGCGCCGAGACCAACACAGTCGAAGGGCGTCGGATAGCCGAGACGGGCGACGACACCGGTGTGCCGACCCGTGGTCGAAGGGTGGCGCTGAGGCAACCCCAGGACGTCCAGGCAGCTCTGTCGGGCCACCATGACAACAACCTCGTCCCGCAAGTATAGGGCGGGCGGTCAGCGAGCCGACAAGAGGCGAGCGCTGCCCCAAGCGTGTCGGGAGGTGCACGAGCCAAGAGGACGCCTCCACGGAGGAGCACGGCGCCGGCAGGCGTCGTCGTCCACAGGCTTTCGCCCGGATGTGCAACTACACCAAAACATCGGGGCAGGCCGACCTCCCCCACCCTGCAGGAGACCGCGGCGAGGGGTGGACACGGGCCACCAGTGAAGGGGGAGCGGTCGAGCTGCAGAGGGCCCACAACGCCGGCCGTCCAAGCCGAGCCGCGCGCCGGGATCAACGGCCGGACACCCGGGGCGAGAATGGATGGCCGGAAAACGCAGGAGCCGGGGGCGAGCCTCACGCGAGGAGACCCGAGCCACCACGGCCAGAACCAGCGGGGATGGAAGAGGAGCACTGCGACCCAGCAGGCCCGCATGGCGCCAGGGGGCGGCGCACAGCAGACGCCGGAGGGCCTCACCACGGCGGAGGGCAGCCGGCAGCCCAGCCCCGTGGCCTCCACGGCCAGCAGGACGGGGACGGAGGGCTCCCAGCAGCCAACGCCAGGGCGACGCGCAGGATGAGGACGCCCGCCGCCTCCGCGACGGGACCGCCCACGGGCAGCAGGCCGCGCGGCGAAGGGGCAGCACGCCGCGCGGCGGAGCAAAACGAGCACGGCGAGGCCGGCGCGCGAGGCGGACGAAGGAGGGTTGGGGGGAGCTCGAGGGATTTGGATTTTGGGGAAGAGCCGGAGGTGCTCCCCGCCGCCTCCGTCCGCCGCGGCGGCCTCCTGCGGCGGGAGTGGCGAGTGGGGAGGTTGGCGGGTGGCGGCGCGGGCTGTGTGTGTGAAGATAAAAAGAGTAAAATACATGGGAGATCATTGAACTTGACTCCCTAGTTCGCTATGGTCACTGTACCGCAGAATATGCAAATTACGGTCACTGAATACGCCCAGCCCTTCATTGGAGGTCATTGGAGCATGTACAGCTCCGTATTTTATGATGTGGCACTAGTAGACCCCACATGTAAGACTGGTGTTTGGAATAATAAAAGACAAAAGGGCCAGGCTTTTGACAAGGGACAAATGGAAAAAAGGCCACCGACAGGACAGATCCTGGTGGGCGGTGCGGCCGTCCTTGTTGGCTAGTATGATCCTCCTGCAAGCGAGGATCCCCCTGCACACCCGTCGTCGCGGCGGTGCTCGAGCTCGTCCAACATCGGCGCGGACGAGGTCCAGTGCAGCGAGGTCGAACGGCGGCGATTAGGACTGGACGGCGAGCCTGCCTCGACCGCCGTGGCACTCCGCGCGCCGGCGCCGGGAGGCCACCCACGCACCGCGCCTACCGCTGTGTCGACCGCCCCTTTGTCGACCGCCCGGGCACCCCCAAACACCGCCGGCGGGAAGAGCTCGAGGCCGGCCATGGCGCACACGGGGAAGACTCCTCTCCCCTACGGCGCAACCCTCCCTTCCCTTGCATCAGCCCAGCCGGCAGCGACCTGCCCCTGCCTCGCGCTAGAAGTGGGCGTCCCCGACGGCAAGGTCGGAGAGCGGCGTCGCCCCGTAGCGGCGGCGTGAGGCCGGAGGCGGTGATGGCCGATGTGGGAGGCCAGCAGCAGCAGTGGTGGCCTTTTGTTCTTTTTTTTTAGATCCTTATCTATTTCTTCAACTTTGTAGTTTAGCCCTTTTTTTCTTTTTTTATTAGACAATAGTTTCTTCTGATGGTTGTAGGCTAACAGGCAGGTCTAACTCGGTGCCACATCAGCAAAATACGTAGCTGTAGAGGCTCCGGTGACCACTGATGAAACACTGAGCGTATTCAATGACTGTAATTTGCGTATTTTATAGTATAGTAACCGTACCGAACTAGGGAGTCAAGTTCAGTGACCTCCTATGTATTTTACTCAGATAAAAATGTGACGTGGAGGCATGAGAATGCAGAAAAATCAGGTAATGGGGGGTTACTATTAAGAGATAAAAGATAAGTGATGGGATCCCATAATTAAACCTAGAAATATCTAGCCTTCCATGATAAAAGTTACTAAACAGAATTAAAAGATCATTCCAAACTAATCCCATAACTTCTAATAAAAATCTACAGGGAAACCATGGGGGCCCAAAACCTTACTATGTTACATCTGGAAAATAGCAAACTTAATTTCATGTATACTAAAAGGTTCAACAAGTTTACTTCTATCCACATCACCTAGCATCTAGGAGGAAGTGCAGCTAGATGACTTCAATATCCATAGGCAGGAAGTGCTGCTGCAGCTTGATCAATCAATTCTTATACCATAGCCCATGTGCGATTAGATTGATCAATCAATTTTTATACCAAAATCGGCAGGTCATCTCACAATGTGACGAACATGAGCATCGTGGTGTCTGGAGCATATTTGCCTTCAATAATCATCCTTCAAATTTAAGGGCCCTCCTATTTAGTGCTCGTTGCCTGTGCTAGGGCACTCCACCCGCAAGGAGATCTAAGATAGGCCCTAGCCTAGGTACTCCTTTTCCATTGGGGATCTTCTTCTTCCTTACCCACGAGCCCTCACTTCCATTGCCAGCCCCGCTCCCGTGGTGCCTAACCACACCGCCCTCCTCCATCCACCTCCCACGGCCGGTCTGGACCTCCCTCTAAATCCGTCCACCTCCCCCAATCTGGCGAACCCCCTACACTCGAAACCCTAAGAACGAAGGCCGGTGGGCCCTAGCACCCTAACCTGACCCCGGCACTTGAAACCCTAGAACCGTTCCTCGCCTCGGACATCGGCACCGCAGCAAGCCACATCATTCCGTCTCTAGCGAGGTCCTTTCCCGCCTCCGACAACGACATCATGGGCGCCCGCATCGTCTCCGGCTCCGTCGAGGTAGGCCAGTGTCTTTCTTCTCTGGCCATCAATCTCTATCCACCTGAGAAAAACCGAGGCCCATGTCCCTCCTCATGTGGGCATCGTCGCGCTAACGGATGCAAAGAGCGTCAAATAGGATTTGCCCAAATTTAACATACTCCAAGTATAAAATTTACGAGGTTGGCCGAGAAAGCCCAAAGTCAGGCCAGCCCATTAGTGCCATGAACTGAGTAATTCCCATCAGGCCCATGAGTGATATGTACGGTGCCCTACTCTTCACCATGAGTCTATGACATCGCCAAAACGGGAGAAGAAACAATGTCGCCTTGTCCATTCGCCCCCGTGCTTTCATGGTCCTCCCTAAAACACGCCATGGTCATAGAAAACCCGCTTGTTCATTACCATTGCCGCCCTCATTCACGACGCGCACAGCATGCACTAGGCAAATCCTGCTCCCGAATGTGAAAGGTAAAATGTATGAAGAACGATTGATGCACAGCGTTGCATGACATGCGCACCGGCTCCATGGCCACCTCGGTCGCCGCCACAGTCGCCGTTGCCGTCACGGTCGTCCTCGTGCTCGCGGGGGTAACCCATGCCGAGATCAGGACGACGCTGATCGTGTCAGACGCGCGGCCATTGATCCTCTTCGAGCAGTTTGGCTTCGCGCGTGGCGGCAAGGCCGCCCTCTCCATACGCCGCTCGGCATGGAGACTCCGGCCGGGATCACGCCTCACCGGAGTCGACCCCACCCTTATGGGGTTCGTCCTCATTTCCGGAGCCCAGTTTCCCAAGATCAACAATGCCTCCGAGTACGCCGCCGCCGATCCAGGAGGCAACAGCGGCGGCGGCGGCGGTTTCTGCGTGCTGACGAGCGGATACGCCGTCCCGATGATCCGGCTCAGCGACGTCCCGGCAGGCGGCGCCACCAGTATCCTGCCTATCGACGATCCAGACGAGTACGCGGTCGTGTTCAACAACTGCCAAGAGGGCGTGGAGGTCACCTTGGACGTGCGCACCGAGATGTACAACGTGCAGGGCGGCGTCCCCGACGGGCTGAGAGACTACCTCCCCGTGGGGCTCCAGCCGCTGCCGACCATCTACACCGTCGTGTCGGCGGTGTACTTCGCGTTCCTGGTGGTGTGGGCGTGGGCGTGCCTGCGGAGGCGCGCGACGGCGGAGCGGATCCACGCGGTGATGGGCGCGTTGCTTCTGTTCAAGGCGCTCAAGATGGCGTGCGCGGCGGAGGACACATGGTATGTGGAGCGCACGGGCACGCCGCACGGCTGGGACGTTGCGTTCTACGTGTTCGGTTTCTTCAAGGGAGTCCTGCTCTTCACCGTCATCGTGCTCATCGGCACCGGCTGGTCCTTTCTCAAACCTTACCTCCAGGTCCTTGATTACAGAATCCAGTACCAATCTATCTCAATTACACAGAAGTTCAGAACTAGGCTGGATTAAGAACTTCGTTTACTGCCCCGCAAAAAAAAAAAACTTCGTTTACTGATTTATGAACTGGCAGGAGCGGGAGAAGAATGTGCTAATGATAGTGATCCCGCTGCAAGTGATCGAGAACCTGGTGCTGGTGGTGATCGGGGAGACCGGGCCCACGGGGCGGGACTGGGTGGTGTGGAACCAGCTCTTCCTGCTCGTCGACGTCGTCTGCTGCTGCGCCGTCTTCTTCCCCATCATCTGGTCCATCCGGGCCCTGCGCGACGCATCCAAGACCGACGGCAAGGCCGCGCGCAACCTCCACAAGCTCACCCTCTTCAAGCGATTCTACGTCGTCGTCGTGGGCTACCTCTACTTCACCAGGATCATCGTCTCTGCCTTCCTCGCCCTCCTCAGCTACAGGTACCAGTGGGGCGTCAACGTCGCCGTCGAGGCCGCAAGCTTCGCATTCTATCTCTTCGTCTTCTACAACTTCCATCCAGTCGAGAAGAACCCCTACCTCTACGTTGGGGACGACGAGGAGGAGTCTGCCGGTGGGCAGCTCGAGATGGATGACCGTGCTTTTTGAACTTCGCTTCCACAATGCATGGCCGCTTCCAAGTTTTGTAGTACATGATCGATCTTAACGGTTCTTACATATATATACACTCCTAGTATTAGTTTGTCTCCTGCCCTGTACAGCTAATCTGTTCCATGAGGTTGGTATATGTAACTGGATGATTATACTAAAGCTGAGTTTGTAAAGTGTCAACAAAACAAAGCTGAATTTGCAAGGGTTCATCTAAAATTACCAACAACAATCTAACTATAATTAGATTACAAGTTTTACAATGATTGGCATTTTTAATAACCGTTTAGCCACCCTGATCTAACGGTGTTAAATAGACGGAACCAAAAATGTGGGACCGGAACCAAAATTCGTGGGACCGGATCCTCTAATACATTTTGCGAAAATTATAAAAAACGGGCATCCTTTCGAACAGCCAAATCATCGGATGAAACTGTGTGAATCTTAAAGCAACAAACGATACGCATCTTGCCAATCTCTCCTGATGAACTCATCCCAACTCGTTTCTCTTTCCCCGCTATCCTGCACGAAGAGGACGTGGCCCGTGAGGGGAGGAGCAGCGGCAGTGTCCTGGTGCGGTAGTTTTCTCCGGTTCTAGCCGCCGGCTCTAGGCGAGGAGGGAGGTGGGGAGCTGGGATTGGGGGAATCGGCGGCGGGCCGGGCTCTGGCCTCCGCCACCGGTGCTAGGAGAGAAAGGAGCGGGCGATGAAACCCACCTTGCGCCCAGCCGTCATCATCGACAACGGCAGTACACAACTCTATCCTCCACTTTCACCCGCGTGGGTTGAACGGTAGCTACAGGAAGATGGGATTCGCTGGGAACGTGGAGCCCTGCTTCATAACCCACCGCTGTCGCCATCAACGACTTCTTCTCCGACCAGAAAAGGGCCACCGCCTAGGGGATCTATCTGGCGCAGCACATACAGCTTGAGCTACCCCATTCGCAATGTTCAGATGGGTGCCAATTGTACTGCAGTGCTGAATGCTGATGGTTTGCCACCGCAATGTGTGCGTATCTTCGTGTGTGATCTTCATTGATTTTTCAGCTGAAAATTTACTGGTCAGGTTGACAACTGGGACATCATGGAGAAGTTTTCGCATTGGGATACCATTGTCTTTAGTTAGTTAGCGGCCTTGCTTCCGAGTAAGCTTGTATTACTGCTCATTGGGATGTATAATTTGAATACGTTGAGATACCAGCAGATGAACGCATAGACGCACTCTTGGTTTCCCACTACTCATTCAGGTGGATGTTTAGCCTAAATTAAAGAAGTCCAGCATTGCAGTGACAAAATTGTTGCATGCCAAGAGAAAACTATTTGTGACAGACTTACTGCAATGAATACGGCTCCAACTGACGGTGTGTTATAATAAATTTCTATCTATAGTTTTCGATTTAGCCGCAGGATATTCAGCTTGGTTTTTTTCTTATATTTCAGCCAGGCAATTTGAAATACATAGGACCATGGTAGTATTAAGGCATTCCCAGTAGTTACAAATCGCAATATGGCTCCATAAGAGGGGCACATCAAAACAAAATAGTAGAGCTCCATGCCTATCCTTTATAAGAAAAACAACTAAATGTTACCAGGAAAGGCTAGTATTTTCCAATGGATACAAACTTTGGGGAGCAAAAATGGTTACTGGCAACTATAACCAGACTAAATTCTCATGAAAGCAACACTGCTTGGAGAAACTAAAGTAATACAATAGAGCTGAGCAGTCCTGCGGACAGTGCAGACTTTATACCACATCTTCCTCCTTATGAATGTTAATCTGGCCACATGACTTGTGCACACCTACTTGCTTCCGCATTTTTCTTATAAACTCGTTCGTGACTAGAAATCTGAATTCACCTCCCTTGAACTTTCTCAAAACTGTTGACCTTGCAAGCTTCCTGAGATCTTCCTTGAAGTTATTCTAGACTGTTGACTTTGCAAGCTTCCCAAGATCTCCATGTAGCTCGATAGCTTTTATCCCACGGGCCTCCAACTTAAATAAAACATCCTTCAGGTGTCAACTTTGCGTTGAGCCTTCGATGTACTAGTTGCTTTGCTGTGAGATATTGGGACGATTCTTGAAAATCAACAGGACCGTATCATTATTATTTCTAGTGGAAGCATTACACTGATGGTCTGATGTTGCTTCCAGTCTTAGAGCTTGCCGCCTGCCGCCTCCACGAAGCCACCTGGGACACAGCAAAACACGACACAGTCAACAATCGAGACCGACTTAGCTGGGGAGCATGATCAAGTGCACTGGCGGGGTGTACCTTGGTTGGAAGACCAGAATTCTTTGATTCTACACATGCCTTGAGAGGTTGCTCAGAACTAAGGAAGCAATAAGAACCATGGAATTAGAAGAAACACAAAACAATGAAGGAAGTATAGGTCCTTATAAATGGTGACAACCTGTGACAATAAGTTTAGGCTAACAGGAGAGGTCCTCGGTTCTATGGGGCAACATACGCAGTTTCAGTTAAAATTATTCAAAACTGAGTGTCCAGAGATCTTGCGTATTTTCGATTTCTTGTTTTGGTCAAAAAAATCAGTATAGTGAACCCACAGGTTTCAGTATCGGTATAGTCAGGCATATGTTGACTGGTGTATGCATGTTTTATTGCAGTTTAATTACCTGATAAGTATAAAAATCATTGAATTGCTGCAATTAACCATTACACATATGGTGTGGTTGTGTCAGTATGCACATGCACAAGAGCATTAGAAATCAATTTCTCATCAGCATCACTTTCTGTAACATGTATATGTGGCTGCTAATTGAACATATGCATGCACATCTCTTAACTGAGAATTTACCTAAGCTCCTGACCCTAGTTCCTGTTTTGCCCAGTGAATGAATGACTTGCTTAAATGCATGTCTGAATCAGTATACAGATCCGTGAGAGTTAGACTGTAGCTGACTCTCTGGGCGATCCCCGTGACGGAGGTGAGGGGGGCTGCGACGGAGAGGATGGCGGCGGCTGGCGGCTGCGACGAAGAGAGGGGCAGCGGTGGCTGCCGGCTGCGATGGAGGGAGGGGGGCAGCTGCGACGGAGGGAGGCGGCGGCTCGCCTGCGATGGAGGACATGGGCCGGCCGTGCCGGCTGGTGGCTGCAATGGAGGAGAGGGGGTGGTCGTGGCGTCCCCGCGTCTGGCGGCTGCGATGGAGGGAGGGGGTGGCGGCGGCGGCTCGAGTCTGCCATGGAGTGGAGGCGGCGGCTCGCGTGTGTGTTTTGGAGATGAAGCACGATTGATTATCTTTTTTCCTGATTTTTATTTCCGATTTCAAGAGTTGACCTTTAAAACGTCTAGTTAAAATTGTTGAAGTGTTATAGAAGTTACACACTGATTTAATCAACGGCTACGAAAAATTACATAAGACGGAACCCAGATTCAATTAGACGAAACCAAAGTTCCGTGCCAATCACCGTAAAAGAGATACATAGATGATTAACTGAAGCAAATGGTTGAACATCCTTTTCTAAACTCCCAGACTATACAATTAAGCATATAATTCTACTAGCTACTACTCCACGGTGGATATTCTTGTCTGCTTGGCTCCGGCTAGATCATCATATTGTTTCAACCGTTGGCCGCGAAACCGTGGGGCATCGGCAGGCCAGCATTCGCCGACTCTACGCACGGAGCGCCGACCATCCCCCAGCAGCTCAGCTTCTCGTCCCAGTGGTCAAGGTGCGGCGTCATCAACCTCACCGTGAACACCCTGCCCGTTCCTCATGTCCTCGGCGAGGCTATCCAGCAAGAACCTCGGGACGACCACCGCTCTCCCCCGAGCGACAGCGGTCTACTCCTGCGACTCCCACGGCCTAGCGCAGAAGACGGGCACCCGCCCGGCAGCCAGCGGCATGTTGAGGTAGGAGTAGGAGACCTCCACGGACATGTCGGGAACCAGGCACTCCTCGTTCCGGCTCCTGGAGGCGATCCGGACGGTCACGTTGAACTCCGGGCTGAGCACCCCCGACCCCTGCAGGTCCGTGTGCGGGTCGAGGCCGGAGACGGCGGCGATCTCCATGGAGTACTCCGGCGGATCAGGCTTATTCAGAGACATGACGATGACATAGACCCATAGGCCGAGGAGGGCCGCGAAGCCCACGAGGCACATGATTCCCCAGCAGCAGTTGAATAGTTCATCCTTTTCCGCTTGAGTCAAGCTGCCGCTGCGGGGCAGAGCAGCTTGTTCTTGTTCCGGGATCGCGCCCATCGAAATTCTGTAGATTGCTAGGGTTTATCTTTCAGCAGTTTGGGTCAGGTCAGGAATCTTAAGCTAGCTGCCGGTACCTTGTACTCCGGAGTATATACAGAGAGCAGCCGTGTACGTACAGGATTGCCCTTTCTTGGAACAAGAGCCATGGCCTCGTATGTATGTGTAACACCCGTACATGGCCATGTATTGGCCCAGGAGCACATGGGCTTTGGGCCCACTGGACATGAGCGGGCTCAGTGTGGAGTCTACAAAGGAGAGCACGAGCAACCCTTCTAAAGGCATCGAACAGAAATGAACTATCTGAAAAACTTTGTCTCCTTTCTCTGTCCTTATGTTCTCTCTAGATACCACAAGCCACCGTTGTATCGACCTCACGCCATGATCCTCACCGGCGGCAATGGGGTGTGACGGTATGATGGATTTTTCAGAACAATAACAGGTAATCGTAATAAGCCCCTCAAAACTAGTCGAAGCAACATGAACAGATCCATCTTTTGTTGGTAGGCAAGTCAATAAGGCAGCTAGCTAATGCTTGTGCTCAGAGAGCTAGCAAAGTAATAAAATAAGATGTTTATGTGTGAATTATAAACACCCATTCTTGGAACAGATCCTAGGTAAGGATTGTAATCCCACAATTTAACCGAAAAAAGGAATTGCTAACTCTCGGGCGCAGTCTAAAATCCAATAACTAAGCTGTCTCTAGTTGCAAATGGATTGTTAGTGTGAAACAATATTCAACCCGATGAATTTGTTTCAAGATTTGCGTTGTATATAAGATGCACACGAGCTGCAACTAGGTTATAACCAAAGACTTCACTCATATGCTCCATCAGTTAGCGCGATATGCGTTTTCTTTCCTTTACTTATTTGTGAGGTTTGCTCTTCCACACAGCCAAGCACCTATCGGAGCAACATTAAGTCACGCCGGGATCAGCATCACTGGTTTTACCAAAGGCTGGCAATGGGTCGGGTTTGGTCGGGTCAACCTAAACTAGACCCATGCCCATCACCCTTATCGGGCATATGTGACCCACGACCCTACCCATGGGTAAGGAATGAGACCCATGCCCAAACCCATCGGGCAACCCAACCCTATCGAGCAACCCATCGGGTACAAAAAAATGGAGAGTTTGACACAACCAAATATTTAGAACACATCGGCACATTGTTGGGCTGCCAGGACGAAGAGTGATGTGTTCCCGTTCATGGCTTTGTGACTGCAAGTAGTACTAATATGCACATGTTTGGTGTCTGGATACAAGAGCTTTGTGTTTAAACGATGTATACTGTCTACATGTATAATGTATCTGTATCATAGCCCACGTACCATACAAAATAATTCAATTGTTTTAATTAGTAATATTAATCGGGTGACCCATCGGACAACCCGTGGGCATAGACTGATACCCATGCCTGACCCACGACTAATCGGGTTTCCCATAGGTCGTTTCCATGGACGAACATCGAGACCCATACCCTACCCATTCGGGTCGGGTGTCCATGGACAGACGTACCCGTGGGTCGAAATGCCGGCTTGAGTTTTACCTCGAACTAGCATGAGCTCCGACGAGGTATTTTTTTGGGTTCTTTTGTGGTACCCCTAAATAAATAACAGCCCTTCATTTTCGTCCATCCAAAGGCCCAGAAAAATTCATACTCCTCTCTAAAACGTGGGAGGTATGTATCATACCTGGGCAAAATTTTGCAGCAAACAGAGAAAAGGCCTAGCCGGGCCACGCCTTACTAGACGAACACGGCCCTATAGACAGCCCAGGCCCATGTGAAAAAACGTTAGTTGGTGGGGAAACCGGGAAAGGGAGGACGGCCATAACCCTAGCTCCACCGGGAATTTGCTGGGTGGGTGCCGCCGCCGCTCCACAACTCCGGCGACACCGCCGCCTCGCTTCCTACCACCGGCGTCTACGCCGAGATCTCCACCTACATTCCCTCCTCCGCCCTCTACCCGAACAACAGCCTGTCCCGGCCGCGGCGCCCTTGGACTCGCCACCGAAGATCGACGGCGCTGTCCTCTTCGCTTGCGAAGAAGGCCGAGGTCTTCACGGTGGTCGGGGAGAGGTGCCTGGCTTTCATCTCCTCGCGAAGCCCATGCCGGCTCGGCGGTGGCGCACGATAATGGAGGTGGCCGATGCTGGTAGGCGAAATGAAAGGTGTCGCCGGCGCGTGATTCGGTGGTCCAGGACATCGGCGGCGCGTGAGCTTCTCCGGCGTCGGTCCTTCCCGGTGTTCGTGGTCGACGGCGAGCTGGACAGGACCTCGTTGCACAGCCGCTGCAGCTGCGTGCGACAGGACGGGTTTGGCGTGCAATTGTCGTCGCCTAGGGTTCAGTGGCGAGATGCCCACGTCGCCCAGGTGGCTGGCGCTCACGCAGGGTGCCGGGAGGGCGTGCCTGGGCTCTCAGCGGCAGCCTGGTGGCCAGCACTGGGTCACTGAGCGAGTGTCAGCTCTCTGAAGAAAACATCAATAGGCTCCTTAAGGTTTGTGCTACCACTTTCTGAAATGAGTAGTGAAATTGCAGTATGGAATATTGGGACCTTTTTACTACACCTTTTTGTCATTGCAGTATAGAACAATTATCTTGATGCATAGAAGTTTACAATTGCATAGAATACATGACCATTAGATAAGAGCCAATTTCTATTGATGAAACACAAAGATTGTTGCAGGGAGGGTCCACCCTGCATCAAAAGAATAAGTCCCTGGATGACATGAATGAATGCAAAGACAAAGGTTACGACTGAACCTCTAGCCAAATTTGTGTAATAATTGATTAACAAATTTCTATGTTCTCTGTCCTCTAATGTTCCAATTAGTTGATGTAGTAACCTTGGCTTGGGCTGCAGGTCCAGATGCCTCTTCGCCTACTTACCCTGATGTCCCTACATCCCAGTGAGGACGGGGCGAGTTGGGCTGCTCCCTGGCCGAGATTGGTGCCCATTCTGTCATAGCGTCATACATCATTATTGGGTTAGATTAAGCTGAATTACTTGGCGCATCCTCTAGTTCATTAAAATTTGTTCTTAGTTGAATGTGTTAATACAGATCTGAAATGGTAGTGTTGGGAAACTACAATTGTCAGCGGCACGTGTTTGGGTCATCACCGGCGCGCCGCCTTCTCCTCGTCGGTCTTCTATACGTCCATGTTCTCGTCTGCGTGCTGCTCCATGTAAGTGACTTCGTGATACCAGTTTTTCATTACCACACAAATCATACGCATGAACAAGCTTGTCACCGTGGATCCAAATGGCATAATTGCACTAGTTTTAGAGTTCCAAGCTCCTAAAGTTTCCTATTTGTTTTATCTGTTGGGTTACTTGACAATTTGAGATCAAGGATGACATAGGATTAGGCAGTAAGTTAGACTGACACATTGCCCCCAAAACAATTGATTACGTTTTGGAGGAATGAGTTTAGATTGCCTATGTGCAAGTATGTGTCTGCAATTGTGGGTCTGTGCGTGTGACTGTAAGTGTGGGGCTTGATGGCCTCTGGTCTTGATCAGTTCAGCTGCATTTAGTATACTGTTCTTCACTATAGAATTTCCTTGAATAATATACTTTGCTTATTGTGACTGTCAATTTTCAGAGGCAGCTATTTTTACCTTCTGCCTCCAGTTTATTTATTTTTCAAGGTGTAGCAATGCCCATTTAAAGGGCATTAGTATATTTACTTCCATTGAACGTGGCGGTTTTCTTCGGTAGTTAGTCTACTTACTATTTACACATTATCACTTATTAGACTTTAGGAGATTTTATATGGTCAACGCAACTTTAAGTTTCTTTTTGAAGTAGTAATTTTTTTCATCTACTTGTGTGCAGGGTGATCAATCTTTTCGTTCTGCCAAGCCTCCACAAGAGCCACCAAACAATATCCTCTTCATCCAGAACAGTGCTGACCAGACATTGAGCATGATGGTGGAGGTCCTGTTCCAGCAGTACCCTGGTTTCCGGGAGGTTCGGATGATCGAGGCCAGGCCAGGCATTGCTTTGGTGGAGTCCGAAGACGAGAACCAGTCCATGGTTGTGATGCAAGCCCCCCAGGGTTTCAGGATGAGCCCGGAGAACCCAATCACTATATCGTACGCCAAAAAATGATGATGATCCATGGGATCCCCAAACCGTCCGAAGAAACCTGTAGCCATAAGATTTTCCCACCCTATGATTTACACTATAGTGGTGATCTAACTGACTTGTAAAGAAATACATGGTGTTTAATCTCTTGCAACAGTTGAGACATACTCATAGCATTTGTCTGAAATTGTGGAAGTACTCATGATTAGCATACAAAAGTCAGATTTGGAAAAGGAAATGTGTCACTGGTTAAAGCTGCTCCTTTCTCTACACTCTCTCAGCCCTGATACTTTATACCCAGTAGCCCACGAAGCAAAATGGCTTGAAACGTGTTCACAGTCTATGATCCATTTCTAATCATAGAACATCATTCTGAACTTTTGCAAAAGTAGGTTATAATACAACACCAGTTGCACACCTCAAGAATGACGTATCTGAATATGTCAAGGTCTCCGTACCCGCAAGCACCACCTTCAGATTTCAGACAAACGTTGCATCAGATAAAAACCCTTTCTTGTTTCTAGGCAGAGTACATAGAAGAATTGACACTGAACACATAATGTAAGACATTCCATGTGATATCTTCAAAATTCAGATTATAGTTTTGATGAATCTTCAGAAAAAAAAACAGAGTCGATTTCAGTGTGTAGCACCAATTCATCATTCATATATACAAACGCCTCAACTGAACACTCCCGGACAACACTCTCTCTGATCGAGCCTGCCGCATTAGACTCAGCCCTTGACTGGGACGAATAACTAGAATCTCGCAGCGGGTTTGCACTTTCCAGCAAATGAACCAGAGAGCCTGACTGATCTCTACCTTCTTTTCCATCACTGCTCCTGTAAGAATGAGCTTGCATTAGTTGAATGAACAGGCATGTCACACGATTTAAGAGAACATATCATCATATATACATTAGGAAATAAAGATACAGAATTTATATGGCAAGATCGTTTCGCGCTTGAGAGCTAAGCATATAATCCGCGAACCAAATAAGTACATGCGTTTCGTCTTTCAGAGCCAAGCCTAAAATATGCAAATCAAATAAGCAAATGCCTGACAATCATCGTATTTGGGAAAAGCTGGCAACCATTGCTTCATCTAGTTGAATCATGGCTGATAAGGAAGGTACCTAGCAACTCCTACTGCCCTACAGCGACATGATAAACTAAACTCATAAGTAGTCATCTCACCCACTCACGCGGAAGTAATAACACATTAAGTAAACCATTCCTTCATCTAGTTTAGCAACATGATAAACTAAAACATTCCTTCAGGCTAGAGACTGCGCCTTCCTTCAAAATCACACAAAGTAACAAGGCATGAGCATTTCAGTGTATCCAGAAAAATCTGAGAGAACAGAACATGAATAAAAATATAATACCACTCATGTTCTTATGTTTAGCTACATTAATAAAAATTTAGTACAAAATACAAATATGCTCCACTTCCATTATGCCAAAACTATATGTGAACAACCAACTAATGTATTTTTTAGCTACATCAATAGAGAATCTATGCATATACATACCATAGCAGCTAGAGCCTAACCAGGGCCTCTCAAGCTAATACAAGCTAATCAGAAAGTACAAACCTGTTAAACTAAATTCTATTTCATGATTTAGACTAGGACAAGTGCATATCATATATAAGAAATCATTAGAGCATCTGATATAATACACAATTTAACCAATCAATTATCCATTCACCAAAATACAAGCAGCTAGAACCTAATCATTAGAAATTTATTATTCAATTCAGAAGCACAAACTTTTTGTTACATGAAACTGTGTTTTACTTGCTGAACATATAGCAGATAAAAAACCAGATTTTCATATGAACTAAATGGAAAACATGGCAAGATGGGCAATGTGTCACCCTGGCCTACATAATAATTATACAATATACGCAACGAAATGGCATTGTGCCGACAGCTTAAACTGACTAATTACAGACTAGCTCATGTTGCTGATTCCATGATATGCTAACTAACAAAATCTAAACCAGCTGAACTTAGTCTTACAAAAATTCCTCATCATCGAGCCATTTTTTTAGAGTTCAGTTTAGTCAATGAATTATGATGGATCGTCACAGCTTAAAAAAACCTGCAGTTACCCCCGATAACACATCAAACTTAGATTCATGTTTCCTAGTCCTTACAAAATAATAGGATGCCTCGAACAGCTATGGACTAGTTACTGAATTCTATGTCTGCTGCCTAGCCATGACTAGTTACAAACCCTAGGACTAGGCCAATACCCACACCACATGAACAGCACACTCATGGCTGGAATACCGGCATGTGCAAAACAAGTTGCAGCCCTGCTGCCCTGCATCCACAATACGGTGTTTATTGTCGCTGCGTATCCACGGATGCTCGCCATGGCATTCAAGCCTTCCAGATGCACCAACTGGCAAGCCAGACAAGTAAAACTGAATGGCCTGGTGCCGTGGCTGGTGTGGTGCACCGTGCATATTTTTCCATTGGCTGGGTGGAGTGGTGAAAAATACGCTACCTCGAATCGGAGTCTGTCGATGTCGCGGCGTGCTGACCTGGTTCCGGCGATGCAGGACCGGGCCGATCCGGCGGCGGCAGGGGTCGCCCTCGATGTCGGCTGCGGCGGTTGCCCTTGATTCAAGAGTACGGGGTGTCGACGGCGGCGGCGGCGGTCGCCCCCGATGCAGGAGGACAGGATCTCGATGGCGGAGGCGGCGGCGGCCACTGTCGACGGCAGCGACGATCGCGCTCAACGCAGAGGTAGGGATGTTCGCGGCGCGGTCGCGCTCCTGAACGACGGGATGGTGTTGACGTCGCCTGCTGGGCTGATTATTGGGCCTGTTTCAGTATTGCTAATATTAATTTTTTTCTCTTATCTACCGTTTGTTGGGCTATCGGTCCAGATATGGTGCTTTACTGAAAGAAATAAAGATTAGGCAGCAACTATTTGGTTCTGCCAGTTTCACTCACGAGCGACGGGAACACAACATGGAGGCTCATAATTTAGCAAAATCTGTTTTTTCTCTACCTTTTGGCCGCCATATTTGGCTTCAGAACCCTCCTGAAGTTTGTTGTATTCCTTTGAACATTACTCAGTAATAAAGCTTGTGTTTATGCTCAAAAAAAAAAAAAAAACCTCTCCTCATCTCAGGTGTGGTAAAAGGTATCGTAAAAGAAGCCATTTTTTTATTTGGGAATTAGGCACCGTATGACACGTTATTAATTTATTCTTGTGAATTCCCAAAAAAAAAATTCTTGTGACACTACTGCTCTTCCACAAGGCCTAATGAGGCAGTCGTCTTGCACTTGGGGACGAGGCGCAGCGGGACCAGCGGCGGCGTTGTCAGCCCCGGCGCCTCGCTCATGTCCAGGCACGTCCCGCCGGGGATCTCCCAGTCGAAGTGGCGCACGAGGCTGGCAAGCGCGATCTCCAGCACCGGCAGCGCGAAGCTGATGCCGGGGCAGAGCCGCCGGCCGGAGCCGAACGGGAGGAGCCGGTAGTCGTTCCCCCGCACGTCCACGCCCAGCGCGCTGCCGCCGCCCAGGAACCGCTCCGGCCAGAACTCCTCCGCCGTCTCTCCCCACGCCGCGGGGTCCCTCCCGATCGCCCACGCGTTGATGAAGAGCGCCGTCTTGGCCGGGATCTCGTAGCCCTGGACGACCGCCGCTTCCGTCGACTCGTGCGGGACCAGGAGCGGTGCCGGCGGGTGGAGGCGGAGCACCTCTTTCACCACCGCTTTGAGATACTCCATCTTGTTTAGATCGTCTTCCGCCGCTCGGGTCACCTCGTCCTGCAGCTTGGCCATTGCCCGTGGGTTCCGGACGAGCTCCGCCATGGCCCATTCCAACGTGACCGATGATGTCTCGGTTCCGGCGGCGATCATGTCCTGCATACGAAGAGATGACCGCAGAGCAGAGGAGCAAAAAAGAACAAGTTAAAAACTCTTGACCAAACAAAACGGAATACTACTGCGTTGTTTCATGATCGATCACCTTGACTATGCTTTTGATGTGATTGTCGGTGAGCTCAAGCCCGGCGGGGTCTTCTTCCCTCAGCCGAAGCAAGACGTCCAGGAAGTCTTCCTCCTGATATGGACTGTCGTTTCCCTGCTTCTTCTCAAGGTGCTCGGCGATTATCTCGGATAGGAACTTGTCCCAGGCTTCGACTTGCCCGTCGAGGCTCTTCTCGAGCCCCGTCCCCCACCTCACCATCTTCGCCGCCGCGTCCGGAAGCACGTCCTCCGCCTGGAGCCCTGACATGAACACCGCCGAGTTCGCCATCAGCTGCTTGATCCTGTCGGCCGTCGCCCCCGCGGCACCAGTGGCTGCGCGGGTGACCACCGCGTTGCTGTAGCCGTAGAGGAGCTCCCTCAGCTCGACGGCGTGACCCGCCACCGCCGCGCGGCGGGCTCTCGCGACGAGGGCGGCCGCCTCAGCGGCGCGCACGGGTGCGAACGACTCGGCGCGGCGCGGGGAGAAGAGGTGGACAACAGCCATCTTCTTGCGGCGGCGCCAGGCGTCACCGTAGGGCGCGAAGGAGACGTTGCTGTTAGAGCCATAGTAGAGCTTGTCTATCGCCGCGTTGTGCAAGCGAGAGGCGAAGGCGAGGTCGTGGTTCTTGTACAGGTCCGCCGCCGCTGCCTCCGTGGATACCACCAGCGTCCGCCTGCGCCCGAGCTGCAAAAACATGAGACCGCCTCCTCCACCGTACCGGAGGTGCAGGGAGAGCAGGGAGCGGTGCGTCACGCGGCCCATTAGGTGGAGATGGCCGAGCAGCGGGAGCGACGGCGGCGAGGGTGGAAGCCTGCTGCTGCCGCTGCCTACAACTTTCTTTGCGACATAGCAGAAGGCGAGGAGCGCCGCGACGAGGACGACGTACGGAGGCATCGCCTCTCCACTAGGAAACGGTGCTGTCTGATCAACTTTCGACTCGATGATAGTTGTGCTGATGAATTGAAGTTATCCTGGCCTGAACATAAAGGGATCGACCGTGTAGCGTCACGAATGTTCGAGGAGGAGACACGGCATTGTTCATGTCTTGCATCACTCAATCGTCAATCCAAATTTTGTCACTAGTGATTTCGTCCATGTGATCTTGCCAGATAAGTCGCCGGTGAACGAGAGCGGCGATTGTTCCGTGCACCGAACTTCCGTGTATGTTTGTGCAACTGGATTTATCTTTTTTATTTTTTTAACAAGAAAGTGGATCATATATTAACGGAACACGTGCCAGGTACAATTATACAGGCCCTTTACATCTCTCGTCCTAAAGAATAAAGAACCTAGAATTTCAAGATAAAACATGTACATTTGCAAGAAATACCCTAGCAAAAAAATTGAAAAAGCAATCAAGTCCCTAGGTTTCTTTGCCACCAGATGTCGTCGTCCTCAAGGCGACGCCGCCGAGCAGGGCGAGAGCGCTCGAGCGCCCCTTTCCGGCGAAACACCGTCGTCGTTGTTCACCTTGAAGCCCCCGGGGACGAACCACTTGGTGGCATCGAGGCGCCGAGCTCCAGCAGACAGGACGGAGAAAAGCCTCCGTGTTGGAGGTTGCAGTTGTTTGGCCACCATGATGGCCAAGGATAGTCGAGGAAAGCAGGTTGCCTCTGGCTTGGATGCGCTTGTTGGAGAAGATCCACCGCCGGGGAAGGAGCCACTTGAAGAAGGACGGAGCTGCACCACTTCGTTTCCCCTCACCGCCACGGCAGGACAAAAACAGAAGTAAGGTGGAGCTTCCATCCCCAAATCACCCCCACCAAAAGCTTCGGCTTTCTTTAAGTATACGGTGCTCACCGTTGTCGCTCCCAGCTCCAACCATTGAAGCGAAAGAACGAAGAAGACGAACCGTAGAACACACTTGGTCTGGCCGAACAGATCGAGCAGACCGCTCCAAACTAACGGCAAAGTGCCAAACACCACTTGGGAAGACAACCTAGACCTACTACTATACAGAGGAGACGACCGGCCTCTCCTCCCCCATCCACTCCAGCCAGTAGCGCCGCTGAAGGAAAGGGGAGGGAGAGCCGGGAAGAAGGAGGGGATTCTCAACGAGGGCGGTGGGGAGAGAGAGGGGGAGGGGAAGTGGTCGATGGATCCCACTAGATTTATCATGTTGCATCTTTTCGGTTCGTGATGCCAAATTTTTATTCAGTTTCGTCGAGTTCTGAGAATCTTAAATGAAGGGGCACACGATGAAACTAAATTTTATTCAGTGATTTCATACAAAGGCATGATGAAGACATTTCTGGCTGGTGAACCTGACAAAATAACCTGACAAAATATTTGCAGAGTGTCGAAGTGTCAAAGCTCGTGCTAAGTTGCTACTTTGTACCTGCTTAGTCTCATTCTGAACTTTGTTTAGACCGAAGACATGCAGAGAATCAGACCCTAAGATAATTAGCAAATGGAAAAAAAAGTCTATTCCAAAACCTGAATTCGTAGAGGTTCGGCGGAATAAGCCCTGAACTTTAAATCTCTTTCGTTTGTACCTTGAACTTGCGAATCTCGGTCTAAATTAAACTTTGAAACTGTTTGGTGCGTCTGGAAAGCAACAATCCCAGCTGGGATTACACAGTATCTCGCTAACAGTGGTGACCCACATGTCAGATCCATCACCTACCCCTTATCCCTCTCCATACACGACGTTTCCTTCCTCGCTACCGCCATCGAAGCAGACCTCCCTGGTCCAGGTCGCCGTTCCTTGGACCTCAAATTCACCAACTTGCTCATACTAGTCCAAGGATTCGAGCCCGCAAGGACGGAATCGACCAAATCGTCTGGGTCTTCTTTACCTCTGGCTGACCGCCGCCACTGCGGATTCCTTCAGCCCTCAGAACTCCGCGATGCAACTGGCCATCCACGCATGACCCCCATGAGCGGATGTGCATGTTGCGCAACTCCTTTCTCCTCTTAGCCCTCTCTGTCATCGTGCTACGCGGCTCCCGCGCTCTCACGGCTAGGGACGATGCGCAGACGAACGATGCGCGTGCAAGGCTGCACGGGCTCAGCCATGGGGTGCCCGCGGGAGCGTCACTCCTCGCATAGCTTGCACGCTTGGGCATGGCGGTTGCACGCTCTGGTCAAAGAGATTGCAGACACGGTTGACTTGGGGAGAGATGGGTGGTGGAAGATGATGACATGTGGGTCAGCTTTGTCAAGGAGAGCACCTAATTATTTAGTATGAAATTTTATTTTATTTACATGCAAAAAAATCAAGGTCTGATTTAAACCGGCATTCGTAAGTTTAGGGTACAAACAACAGAAATTTAGCGTTCAGAGTTTATTTGTCGACCCCCTGCAAACTCAGGGTTTAATATAGACTTTTTCTTAGCAAATCGGCTGGACATGACATCAAAGACAAACGGTTTACACGTGAACATGAAGAAAGGAGCCTATATTTGGCAGTAGGGCCACTTTCTCAAAAGAAAAAAAGAAAGAATCCCACCTCCTACAAAGCCCTCGCGGCGCGGCGGTGCCGGTTTCCCTTCGATCGGCGCTACAGATATAGCGGACTAGCGGACACGACTTCGGATTTCGTGAGGTCCTAGTGAAAACCCTGCAACGGCCTATGTTGATGCCAACGATGGTGGCGCTCGATCTCGGTCGGAGCTTCCCTCCTTTGAGGCATTGCTATGGTCCCTTCACCTCCTGTGTTATCTATTTGTGGTCTTTGGGTGGTCGGTGCATGGCCGTGGGTCCGGCATGGATGTGGGAGCGGTGACTCTGTTTTATCTCGTCTATCATGTTGTGTTGAGGTGTTAGAGTGTCGGCTTTGTTCAGTCGGGCGACTTGGTCGACGAATCGTGTGAGGCCATGGCCTTGGGGCCGATGTGGATGCCAGAGTGGTGGCCCTGGATTTTTTTTCATCTGGCTAGTTATGTATCTTCAAACTCAACTTTTAGCACAGGTGGAAGGATTTTAGATGACTATAGAAGTTATATTAAAGGCTCCATACAGACTTAAATAGGATAGTATGGTTCGCATCTCCACATTTGTCAACTAGTTTCATTGCCATCTCCTTATCACTTGGATGTAAAATGATTGGTTAACTATCTCAAATTTAGGAGGTGGACGTCGACGATGAGGAGGAAAATGTGAAGACCATCAAGTTGCTTAAAAGCGTAGTGAATAGCTAATTGTACATACATATTTTATACATCGTTTGATATTTCAATTGTGATATGAGGAAAAAATCTACTTAACTATTTCTTTCTTGTATACTCTCATGTCATCTTCATGCTACCATTTTGCTATTGGAGAATAACTACGGAACCAGTCAAGGTGCCGAGGGCCGGCATGCCGCCGTTAGAATTGCCGTCGGCACAATACATTCTCGGCACGGATCCAGTTGTCGTCCGCACATGCTAGCTGGCAGCACAACATCCTATGCCGATAGCCGTCGGCATAGAAATAATGGCCGTTTGGCAATTTTGGCTCAATTTTTTCCAAAAAAAAGTAATTTTTTCAGTTTTATCCCAATTGTTTTAATCTCTCATATGGACCATTTTAAATCTAACTACACTTAATATTAGGTTAAATTCTACTCATGGTCAAACTTCTCGGTCAGTCACCCATCCTCACAGTACTCCACCCCTAGCATGCTCAATTTCTCTGTTCCTTCTTAACTAGCTTTCATAAAAGAAATGACACATTGTTGATAATATTACCATATCAATCCTATTAACCCATATTCCTTGATATTGCATATTTTTATCTTTTGAATTCCAAACAACAACCTACATAAACTACAATGAATAAGTATATTAATCTTGAATTCAAATGACAATAAAATGATTTTTTTCTTTTCTTTTTAATATAAAATAATTAATATCTTGAAATCCGTAAATCAGAATTTGACAAATAATATGTCTAAATCGATCAGAAAAATCATAGGAATCCAAATATGACGTCTATATAATATTTTGAACCTAAAAATGATTTTTCCAAAAAAATCATGAGCATATTAGATCATGTACCTGTAGTTCAAATCTGACCGACTTTCTAGTAACTTGGCAGGAATTTGTCTTTTTCACGAGGTGTGGGCGAAAATGTTTCAGATAGCCCGATTGGGGAATTGTGTATGTAAGGTGGAATAGTATTTTTGAAAAATGGGATGGTACCATTGTGAAACTTTAACTTTATGGTTCCTTCACAAAACATCCCATTTTTGGGACTTGAGAAATGGAAAATAGCTTTTTGGTGCGATGAAAATGAAAACTTCCTCCTGCAACATTGTCCACCATCCCAAGATGCACATCTATGCATAATATGGGCACATTATCACAAACTATGCCACGATTATATCCATAATATTGGTCATTTGACCTAAAAGTCAATAAACATCGAACGTGATAGCTCAGTTTGTGATGGATTTTTTTTGTGAATTTTGCAATTTTTCAAGTTTAATATGTTTCCTTGCAACTATGCCGCATAATATGACACCACGCGAAGGTTTCACACTGTTTGGATTGTTTTTGAATTTACTATGCCTGTTTCAAACTATATTCAAAACGACGGGCATGCAAATCCTTTGCCCGGGGCTGAGCCTCGCTAAACTTGCACTGGATCTCTGATTAAATAGCATGTTGTGAACCTAAAAATAATTCTTACAAAAAATCTTGAGCATTATATCATGTACATGTATTTCAAATCTGGCCGGCCTCCTACCGATTCGGCAGGAATTTGTCTTTTTGTGAGGGGTGGATGGAAAGGTTCTAGATACACCGGTTTGGAAATTGTCCATTTTAGGTGCTCTAGTAATTTTGAAAAATGTGTTGGTACCAATGTGAAACTTTAATTTGGTGGTTGCTTCACAAAACACTCCGTTTTCGGCACCTTAAAAATGGAAAATGGCTTTTTCTTGCGATGAAAAGGAAAACTTTCTCCTACAACATCATCTGCCATCCCAAGATACACATGTGTGCACAATATGGGCACATTATCACAAACTATGTCGCGATTCTATCCATAACATTGGTCGTTTGACCTCAATGCCATGAAACCTCGAACGTCATAGCCCATTTTGTGAAGGAATTTTTGTGATGTTTGCAATTTTCCAAGTTTATTATTTTTCCTTGCATATGATACATAATAGGACACCACGCGAATATTTCACATTGTTTGGATCATTTTTGAATTTCTGATGCCCATTTCAAACTATATTCAAAACGACGGGCATGAAGACCCTTTACCCGGGGCTGAGCCTCGCTAAACTTGCACTATATCTCTGATGAAATAGCATGTTGTGAATCAAAAAATGATTTTACAAAAACTCTTGAGCATTATATCATGTACATGTAGTTCAAATCTGGTCCGCCTCCTACATATTCTGTAGAAATTTGTTTTTTTCATGAGGGGTGGACGGAAAGGTTCCAGATACACTAGTTGAGAAATTTTCCATCTTAGGTGGTCTATTATTTTTTAAAAATGTGTTGGTACCAATGTGATATTTTAATTTGGTCCTTGCTTCAAAAAACACCCCGTTTTTGGCACCTCAAAAATGGAAAATTTCTTTTTCGTGCGATGAAAAGGAAAACATCATCCTGCAACATCGTAAGTCATCCCAATATGCACATGTGTGTATAATATGGGCACATTATCACAAACTATGCGAGGATTCTAGCTATAATATTGGTTGTTTGGCGTGAAAGCAATGAAACATCGAACATGATAGATCATTTTTAAAAGGTTTTTTGAGATATTTGCAATATTCCAAGGTTTATATTTTTCCAAGATAGATCTTATTTTTATAAAACAATTGATATATTATTTGTATTTTTATGAATTATAATGATTTAGTTATGATTTTTTGAAGATTAACATGGTAAAAAGGAAAATAGTTATGAGCCGTCGGCACAGGGCTGCAGGCCTGACGCTGTTAGCCGTCGGCACAGGGCAGCAGGCCTGACGCTTCGCCGTCACGACTAAGAGGCTGTACCGATGACCAAAACTATGCCGACGGTTGCCGTCGGCACAAACCTTCTTGTACCGACGGCTTGCTTGCTGGCCTGGTTGAAACGGGCCCTATGCGACGGCCCCAATATTTAGTTGTCGGCACATGTCCTGGCCATCCGCACCTTGTGTGTTTCCTGTAGTGAATGGAGTTTGAATGGATATGGAGGTTTCTTTATTTTGAACTTTTCCTATTGAGTTGGAACTTGTTCTTTTGAACTTGTGCTATTTGATTGAAAACATGAGACTTATACGTTTCAATGTCAGACTTGTTGTGATTTGTGAACCTGTTATGATTGCCGGTTATGAACTATGATATATCCTTGTCATTGTACCGGTCTTTTTTTTTTGCTATTTCATTGCTTATTGAGGCAAAATGGGTTCATCTATACTTTATTTTTTATGTCCTCCTTTCTTACAATTAATTATGTTGAATTTCAATGCTTATTTTAGACTGAGTTTGCGGCTGGCTCGAGCTGAGTCCTAGTTTTCTGCTCGTCTGCAATAGGGCATCTCAAACACTGAGCGACCGTTTACGACTGCGTGGTCAAAAAATGCCGCAAAGACGCAAATGCGACCAAAATATGCGGTACGTTTACGTCTTTGCGGATGCTGCACGATCGCGCTAAGTGACTGCTTGGTTACATCCGGGTCTGCTAGATAGTGACAAAGGTAAGCAAAACTATTTCTCATTACTATTGATTGGCCAAAAGGACTATTACAAAGATGGTTAGTTGAGGTAAGCAAAACTGTTTCTCATTACTCGCCATCGCGCGGCCTACTACGCCCGGGGTTACTCGCACTCGCGCAGCCTACTACTAGCCGCTTGAGGGGCCAACGCCGTCGTCAAAGCGCGTCCACTTGACGCACTCCTTGCGCCGCTCACGCTGCCGATTAGACTCCTCGTCCTGCCGCCTGCAGCGATCCAGGGCCTCGGCCAAAGAGGAGTCCCAGTGGACTCTCTTCGCCGCCGCCTCCGCCGCCGCCATGTCGGTGTGGTAGCAGGCCCTGTCCCTAGCCGATGTCACCACCACTTCATCCCTGGCGGCGATCGCGTCCTCCAGCTCGCGGTTCTCCCGGTCGACCCGCGCGTGCTCCGGTCCCCTCCGCACGATCGAATCTAGGTCGGAGCACATGTACGCCTGACTCATGGCGAGCGCATGGCTGCGAGCTTCCGCCTCCGCCGCGAGAGCCTGACGGCGATCGGCGTCCAAGGTAGGCTCTCAAAAGACGCGATCAAAGCCCGCTGTTCGCCGCCATATGGGATGTCATCGTCCTCGTCGTCCTCGGCGAAGTCGTGGATGATGGTGTTCGTGGGTGGGGCCGCCGGCAACGGAGGAGCCATCGCAAGGGCGGCACTGTCCGCCACCATCTCCGCCCGCGCCTATGCGATCTCCGCCATGGCCTCGGCGAGCTCATCCCGGAGTTCCGCCCTTGTGTTGGCGATTTCCGTCATGGCCGCCGCCCGCTGCTCACGCAGCCCCTAACGCTCCAGCCATGCCGCCTCTGCCTCCGCCTCCACCGCCGCCTCCTCGTCCGGCTGCTCAGCCTGAAGAGCGTCGTCGGCGAGCTGCTCCTCATCGAACGCCTCCGTCACGTGGAGCTCGGCGAGGTCCGCATCATCCGGGTAGACTTGGCGGGTGATACGTCTCAAACGTATCTATAATTTTTGATGATCCATGCTTGTTTTACACCAGTTCATATATGTTTTGTTTACACTTCGACGCACTTTTATATGATTTCTGGCACTAACCTATTAACAAGATGCCATAGTGCCAGTTCCCTGTTTTATGTTGTTTTTGTATTTCAGAAAAGTTGTACAGGAAATATTCTCGGAATTGGACGAAATAAAAGCCGAAGTCAATATTTTACCGTAACGAAGACAGAGTCCTGCTGCGGCGTGGAAGCAGCTTTCCCTGTGACGGTAAAACACATGTCCGTTGGGAACCCCAAGAGGAAGGTATGATGAGTACATCAGCTAGTTTTCCCTCAGTAAGAAACCAAGGTTTATCGAACGAGTAGGAGATGAAGGCCACGTGAAGATTGTTGGTGGAGGAGTGTAGTGCGCAACACCGGTGATTCCGGCGCAACGTGGAACCCACACAACACAATCAAACTACTTTGCCCCAACTTAACAGGTTGTCAATCTCACCGGCTTGCTGAAAACAAAGGATTAAACGTATGGTGTGGAGAGTTTGCTTGGAAAACAAGAACAGTGATTGCAGTAGATGTATTTCAGATGTAAAAGAAAGGACCGGGTCCACAGTTCACTAGTGGTGTCTCTCCAATAAGATAAATAGCATGTTGGGTGAACAAATTACGGTTGGACAATTGACAAATAGAGATGCATATACATATCATGATGACTACTATGAGATTTACTTAGGTCATTACGACAAAGAACATAGACCGCCATCCAGCATGCATCTATGCCTAAAAAGTCCACCTTCAGGTTAGCATCCGCACCCCCTCCAGTATTAAGTTGCAAACAACATACAATTGCATTAAGTACTGCGCGTGATGTAATCAACACAAATATCCTTTGACAAAGCATTGATGTTTTATCCCTAGTGGCAACAACACATCCACAACCTTAGGGGTTGTTGTCACTCCCCCAGATTTTATGGAGACATGAACCCACTATCTAGCATAAATACTCCCTCTTGGAGTCACAAGTATCAACTTGGCCAGAGCCTCTACTAGCAACGGAGAGCATGCAAGAACATAAATAGCACATATATGATAGATCAATAATCAACTTGACATAGTATTCAATATTCATCGGATCCCAACAAACACAACATGTAGCATTACAAATAGATGATCTCGATCATGATAGGCAGCTCACAAGATCTAAACATGATAGCACAAGAAGAAAAGACAACCATCTAGCTACTGCTATGGACCCGTAGTCCACAGATGAACTACTCACGCATCAGTCCGGAGGCGGGCATGGTGATGTAGAGCCCTCCGGTGATGATTCCCCTCTCCGGTAGGGTGCCGGAGGCGATCTTCGAACCCCCGAGATGGGGTTTGACGGCGCGGCGTCTCGGAACTTTTTCCATATCGTGGTTCTCGTACTAGGGTTTCGCGACGGAGGAAATAAATAGGCGAAGGGGCAGCGTAGGGGGCGCCAGGGGCCCACACCATGGCGGCGCGGCCGGGGGCCGCGCCGCCCTATGGGGTGGCCGCCTCGTGATCCTTCTCCGTCTCCTCTTCGGTGTTCTGGAACCCTCCATGGAAAATAAGACCGTGGGCTTTTGTTTCGTCCAATTCCGAGAATATTTCTAAACTAACATTTCTGAAATCAAAAACAGCAGAAAACAGGAACTAGCACTGCGGCATATTGTTAATAGGTTAGTTCCGGAAAATGCATAAAAACATTATAAAGTATGACTAAAACATGTTGGTATTATCATAAAACTAGCATGGTACATAAGAAATTATAGATACGTTGGAGACATCCATCCCCAAGCTTAGTTCCTACTCGCCCTCGAGTAGGTAAACGATAAAAACAATAATTTCTGAAAGTGACATGCTACCAACATAATCTTGATCAATACTATTGTAAAGCATATGAGATGAATGAAGTGACTCAAAGCAATGGTTTGCTAACAAAAAGATAATGACTAAACAACTGAATCATATAGCAAAAACTTTTCATGAATAGTACTTTCAAGAGAAGTATCAAAGAGACTTGCATTAGAGCTAACTCATAAAGAAATAGATTCAAAGTAAGAGGTTTCGAAGCAACACAAAGGATGATTAAGTTTCAGCAATTGCTTTCAACTTGTAACATGTATATCTCACGGATAATTGTCAACATAAAGTAATATAACAAGTGCAATAAGTAAACATGTAAGAATCGGTGCACACAGTTGACACAAGTGTTTGCTTCTAAGATAGAAAGAAGTAGGTAAACTGACTCAACATAAAGTAAAAGAAAGGCCCTTCGCAGAGGGAAGCAGGGATTACTCATGTGCTAGAGCTTTTTATTTTGAAAACATGGAAACAACTGTGTCAACGGTAGTAATAATTCATATGAGTTATGCATAAAACTTCCTATAAGTTGCAAGCTTCATGCATCGAATACTAATAGTCTGCACATTGTCCTAATTAGCTTGGATTTCCATGGATTATCATTGCATTACATATGTTTCAACCAAGTGTCACAAAGGGGTACCTCTATGCCACCTGTACAAAGGTCCAAGGAGATAAATCGCATTTGATTTCTCGATTTTGATAGATCTCAACTTGAGGAGATCCATACCGGGACAACATAGAAAACAGATAATGGACTCCTCTTTTTAATGCTTTAAGCATTCAACAACAAATAATATTCTCATAAGAGATTCTAAGGATTAATGTCCAAGCTGAAACTTCCACCATGATACATGGCTTTGGTTGGCGGCCCAATGTTCTTCTCTAACAACATGCATACTCAAACCATTCAACTCATGGCAAATCTCCCTTACTTCAGACAAGACGAACATGCATAGCAACTCACATGATATTGAACAAAGGTGTGACAAGTTGATGGCGTCCCCAGAAACATGGTTACCGCTCAACAAGCAACTTATAAGAACTAAGATACATAGCAACATATTCATTACCACAATAGTTTTTAGGCTACTTTCCCATGAGCTATGTATTGTAAAGACAAGGAATGAAATTTTAAAGGTAGCACGCAAGCAATTTACTTTGGAATGGCAGAAAAATACCACATATAGGTAGTTATGGTGGACACAAATGGCATAGGTTTTGGCTCAAGGTTTTCGGATGCACGAGAAGCATTCCCTCTCGGTACAAGGTTTTGGCTAGCAAGGTTGTTTGAAGCAAACACAAGTATGAACCGGTACAGCAAAAACTTACCCAAGAACATATTGCAAGCATTATAAGACTCACTGCTGTCTTCCTTGTTGTTCAAACACTTTCACCAGAAAATATGTAGACCTTAGAGAGATCAATCATGCAAACCAAATTTCAACAAGCTCTATGATGCCTACGTGTGCTTCTGTTCTTGTAGACAGTGTTGGGCCTTCAAGAGCAGAGGTTTGTAGAACAGCAGCAAGTTTCTCTTAAGTGAATCACCCAAGGTTTATCAAACTCAGGAGGTAGAGGTCAAAGATATTCCTCTCAAGCAACCCGCAATTAAGATACGTTACCTGCCCCCACGGAGTGGTTAAGCAACACGAAGAGCCGGAGGCTTCAAGGCGGCAGCGGGCCCTGTCCCTCGACGTCGTCCCGCAAATGCTCCGGCACACGACCGCGGTGCAAGGGCGTGCCACACCTATACTGGCCAGGAAGGTGTGGATTGCTTCGATTAGTTCCCTGCATGGCAGACACGTAAACATTAAATACGAGCCCTATCGGCTCTCGGGTTGCCCTGCGGATCGGCTCAAAGAGCCGATCGCCCCATGGTTCACGTTGGATTTTCAATGACATGGGGATCCTGCTTGATCATGACAAAGCTAAACCAATCTACGGTTTAGGGTTTTCACCGTATGATCGGAACATCCTACGCGTAGTTGAGCCTAATAGACACGAAAGATAATGGAAAGCTAACCCTAAAAGAGGCCTAAAAACCAACATTACGTTAATTCCCGGAACATCCCTCTTAGGACTAACAAACCATACCTAACGCACTACCGGATCGTTCAACCCGTTTGCAAGGCCTAACCATACGGATATTAAACTAATCCTCGAAGAACAAGGAGCAACTATGATCGGATCTACTAAGTAACGAACAAGCAAGATGCTGCTTACACCTGGATAGGTGTAAGGGCAGCTAGATATTGAGGGACGGCACAGCTAAGCGATATGCGCAAGAAAGCATCTATGCAAGCCCCAAAACATCTACGATAAATAGTGCTACTCGCCATCAACAATGCTTCATACGAGCAACACAAGGTAAACGAATAAACGTTGTGTGCCTAGATCGCAAGATGCGATCTAGGCAGCATGATGCTTACCCGGGAGAAACCCTCGAAAGAAGGGGTGGCGATGCGCCTGATTTGTGTTTGTTGTGAACGTGATTGTCCTCCTTTTCCAATAACCCTAGATACATATTTATAGTCCAAGGGACTTTCTAATTCGGACGTGCACCTAACCGTGCACGGGCTAAACTCTATCTTTTAATCTAAATTACGATGCGATCTACTATATTACAGATACACGGGCAGTTAAGCCCAAACTCTTCGCGCAAGGCCGCTTCAAAGATGCTCCACGTGTATGTCCTTCAAGCCCATCTTCACTTACGGCCCATCTCCTGATTTGGCCAAAATCCGGTGATAACAGATACAAGAAGTCTCTTGTGTCCCCAACACACCTAATACACTTGTCAGATGTATAGGTGCACTAGTTCGGCGAAGAGATAGTAAAACACAGGTGGTATAGATGGTGGTAATATTCCAGAAAGTAAAGATGCAGTAAAACAGTAAACAAGCGATGTTTGCAGTATTTGGAAACAAGGCCTAGGGATCCTACTTTCACTAGCGGACACTCTCAACATTGATCACATAACAAATAATTAACTTCTCCTCACTTGTGCTACATACACTCTTTTGTTGGATAACAAACACCATTCATTGTGTAGGGCTACAAGAGCTCCCTCAAGCCGGAGTTAACAAGCTCCACAACATTCGGCATTCATATTTAAGTAACCTTTAGAGCATAATAGATCATTGCAATTTAGACCGAGTACTAACATAGCATACACACTGTCACCTTTACACTATGAAAGGAGCAATAGATCACATCAATACTATCATAGTAATAGTTAACTCCATAATCTACAAGAGATTACAATCATAACCTACGCCAAGTACTACATGATGCACACACTGTCACCATTACATCATGAAGGAGGAATAGACTACTTTAATAACATCACTAGAGTAGCACATAGATTAATAGTGATACAAAGCTCATCATATGGATCTCAATCATGTAAGGCAGCTCATGAGATCATTGTATTGAAGTACATGAGAGAGAAATTAACCACATAGCTACCGGTAGAGCCCTTAGCCTCGAGGGAGAACTACTCCTCCTCATCATGGGAGACACAACGGCGATGAAGATGGCGGTGGTGTTGATGGAGATAGATTCCGGGGCAATTCCCCGTCCCGGCGTGTCGGAACAGAGACTTGTCCCCGAACTTGACTTCGCGATGCTCGGCGGCTGCGTAACTTTTCTCGTCCTGTGGCTTATGTTTTTAGGGTTTTCGAGGCGGAGAGACTTTATAGGCGGAAGGGCAGCCTCGGAGGAGACCTTGTGGTCCCACACCATAGGGGGGCGCCCCCCTTGGCCGTGCCGCGTGGGGTGGGGCCCCAGGCTCTCCTCTGTGCCTCTCGGCTCTCTGGAAGCTTCGTGGAAAAATAAGATCATGGGCGTTTATTTCGTCCAATTCGATAATTTTCCTTTGTAGGATTTCTCAAACCAAAACAGCAGAAAACAGAACTGGCACTTCGGCATCTTATTAATAGGTTAGTGCCGGAAAATGCATAATAATGATGTAAAGTATGTATAAAACATGTGAGTATTGTCATAAAAGTAGCATGGAACATAAGAAATTATAGATACGTTTGAGACGTATCAAGCATCCCCAAGCTTAGTTCCTACTCGCCTCGAGTAGGTAAACGATAACAACAATAATTTCGAAGTGACATGCTACCAACATAATCTTGATCAACATTATTGTAAAGCATATGAAGTGAATGGAGTGATTCAAAGCAATAGATTGCTAACAAAGAGATAATGACTAAACAACTGAATCATATAGCAAAACTTTTCATGAATAGTACTTTCAAGACAAGTATCAAAAAGACTTGCATAAGAGCTAACTCATAGAGCAATAGATTCAAAGTAGAAGGCATTGAAGCAACACAAAGGATGATTAAGTTTCAGCAATTGCTTTCAACTTGTAACATGTATATCTCATGGATATTTGTCAACATAAAGTAATATAACAAGTGCAATAAGTAAACATGTAAGAATCAATGCACACAGTTAACACAAGTGTTTGCTTCTAAGATAGAAAGAAGTAGGTAGACTGACTCAACATAAAGTAAAAGAATGGCCCTTCGCAGAGGAAGCATGGATTACTATTTTTGTGCTAGAGCTTTTATTTTGAAAACATAGAAACAATTTTGTCAACGGTAGTAATTCATATGTGTTATGCATAATACTTCCTACAAGTTGCAAGCCTCATGCATAGAATACCAATAGTGCCCGCACCTTGTCCTAATTAACTTGGATTTACATGGATTACCATTGCATAACATATGTTTCAACCAAGTGTCACAAAGGGGTACCTCTATGCCGCCTGTACAAAGGTCCAAGGAGATAAATCGCATTTGATTTCTCGTTTTTAATAGATCTCAACTTAGGACATCCATACCGGGACAACATAGAAAACAGATAATGGACTCCTCTTTAATGCATAAGCATTAAACAACAAATAATATTCTGATAAGAGATTGAGGATGAATGTCCAAACTGAAAACTTCCACCATGATACATGGCTTCGGTTAGTGGCCCAATGTTCTTCTCTAACATATGCATACTCAAACCATTTGATCATGATAAATCACCCTTACTTCAGACAAGACGAACATGCATAGCAACTCACATGATATTCAACAAAGGTGTAAAAGTTGATGGCGTCCCCAGAAACATGGTTACCGCTCAACAAGCAACTTATAAGAACTAAAACACATAGCTACATATTCATCACCACAATAGTTTTTAAGCTATTTTCCCATGAGCTATATATTGCAAAGACAAAGGAATGAAATTTTAAAGGTAGCACTCAAGTAATTTACTTTGGAATGGCAGGAAAATACCACATAGAGGTAGTTATGGTGGACACAAATGGAATGGGTTTTGGCTCAAGGTGTTTGGATGCACGAGAAGTATTTCTTCTCAATACAAGGCTTTGGCTAGCAAGGTTGTTTGAAGTAAACACAAGTATGAATAGGTACAGCAAAACTTACACAAGAACATATTGCAAGCATTATAAGACTCTACACTGTCTTCCTTGTTGTTCAAACACTTTTACCAGAAAATATCTAGACCTTAGAGAGACCAATCATGCAAACCAAATTTTAACAAGCTCTACGGTAGTTCTCCACTAATAGATTTAAACTACATGATGCAAGAGCTTAAACATGATCTATGAGAGCTCAAAACAATTGCCAAGTATCAAGTTATTCAAAACCATATGAAGCATTTTCGATTCCAACCAAATAGCAATCAACGAAGCAATTTTCAGCCTTCGCCATGAACATTAAAGCATAACTAAGAACACAAGTGTTCAAATGAAAAAGCGGAGCGTAATATCTCCAATACAAGGATTGTGGGATCCAACTTTATTCAAACCAAACCAAAAACAAAAGCAAACAGATGCTCCAAGTAAAGAACATAAGATGTGATGGAATAAAAATATAGTTTCACTAGAAGTGACCTGATAAGTTGTCGATGAAGAAGGGGATGCCTTGGGCATCCCCAAGCTTAGATGCTTGAGTCTTCTTAAAATATGCAGGGATGAACCACGGGGCATCCCCAAGCTTAGACTTTTCACTCTTCTTGATCATATTGTATCATCCTCTTCTCTTGACCCTTGAAAACTTCCTCCACACCAAACTTAAAGCCTCATTAGAGGGTTAGTGCATAATAAAAAATTCACATATTCAGAGGTGACATAATCATTCTTAACACTTCTGGACATTGCACAAAGCTACTGAAAGTTAATGGAACAAAGAAATCCATTCAACATAGCAAAAGAGGCAATGCGAAATAAAAGGCAGAATCTGCCAAAACAGAACAGTCCGTAAAGACGAATTTTTTCTGAGGCACTTAACTTGCTCAGATGGGAAAACTCAAAACTAATGAAAGTTGCGTACATATCTGAGGATCACGCACGTAAATTGGCAGATTTGTTTGATTTTTTACATAGATATCTACGCAAATTCGTGACAGACAGCAATTCTGTTTCTGCGCAGCAATCCAAATCTAGTATCAACTTTACCATAGAGACTTTACTTGGCACAAAAACATGATAAGGAGAGGTTGCTACAGTAGTAACAACTTCCAAGACTCAACAATACAGTAGTAAAATAAACACATTGGTTATCTCGCAAGAAGTGCTTTCTTTATAGCCATTAAGATGGGCTTAGTAATTTTAATGATGCTCTTGCAAGAAATAAGTGTTGAAGAAAAAGAGAGCATCAAAAGCAAATAAGAAACACTTTTAAGTCTAACCCACTTCCTATGAAAAGGAATCTTGTACGCAAATAAACTCATGAAGAACAAAGTGACAAGCATAGGAAGATAAAACACGAGTAACTTCAAGATTCTCAACATAAAGAGGGGAAACTTAATATTATTAAGATGCATATAACCGTGTTTCCCTCTCTCATACTAACTTTCAGTAGCATCATGAACAAACTCAACAATATAACTATCACATACAACATTCTTTTCATGAGCTGCATGCATAAAATTATTACTCTCCACATAAGCATAATCATTATTATTAATTGTAGTGGGAGCAAATTCAATAAAAATAGCTATCATTATTATTCTCATCACCATAATCATCATATATAGGAGGCATATTTTAATCATAATTAATTTTCTCCTCAATAGTAGGTGGACTGAAAATATCATATTCATCATTGTAATCATCATAAATGGGAGGCAAAGTATCATCAAAGTAAATTTTCTCCTCCATGCTTGGGGGACTAAAAATATCATGCTCCTCAAAACCAGCTTCCCCAAGCTTAAATTCTTCCATAGCTTTAGCAATAATGGTGTTCAAAGAGTTCATGCTAATAACATTGCTACAACTATTTTGCAAACAAAGTTCCATGGGTTTTTTAATTTTCTCATCAAACACATCATGTCCTAACTCAAGATAAATACTATAAAGATCTCTAATTTTGTTGTTGTTTTCCATTAAGCCTAACTAGAGAAAATAAAAACAAGAAACAAAAAGATTTAATTGCAGAATCTAAAGGAGATAGCTTCGAGCACTCACACACCGGCAACAGTGCTAGGAAATAGCTTAGTAGTCGAGGATGTGAATACCTTTTACCTTACCTCCCGGCAACGGCGCCAGAAAATAGCTTGATGTCTACGTGTGCTTCTATCCTTGTAGACAGTGTTGGGCCTCCAAGAGCGAGAGGTTTGTAGAACAGCACAAGTTTCCCTTAAGTGAATCACCCAAGGTTTATCGAACTCAGGAGGTAGAGGTCAAAGATATTCCTCTCAAGCAACCCTGCAATTAAGATACAAGAAGTCTCTTGTGTCCCCAACACACCTAATACATTTGTCAGATGTATAGGTGCACTAGTTCGGCGAAGAGATAGTAAAACACAGGTGGTATAGATGGTGGTAATATTGCAGGAAGTAAAGATGCAGTAAAAAAGTAAACAAGCGATGTTTGCAGTATTTGGAAACAAGGCCTAGGGATCCTACTTTCACTAGTGTACACTCTCAACATTGATCACATAACAAATAAATAACTTCTCCTCACTTGTGCTACATACACTCTCTTGTTGGATAACAAACACCATTCATTGTGTAGGGCTACAAGAGCTCCCTCAAGCCGGAGTTAACAAGCTCTACAACATTCGGCATTCATATTTAAGTAACCTTTAGAGCATAATAGATCATTGCAATTTAGACCGAGTACTAACATAGCATACACACTGTCACCTTTACACTATGAAAGGGGAATAGATCACATCAATACTATCATAGTAATAGTTAACTCCATAATCTACAAGAGATTACAATCATATCCTACGCCAAGTACTACATGATGCACACACTGTCACCATTACATAATGAAGGAGGAATACACTACTTTAATAACATCACTAGAGTATCACATAGATTAATAGTGATACAAAGCTCATCATATGGATCTCAATCATGTAAGGCAGCTCATGAGATCATTGTATTGAAGTACATGAGAGAGATTAACCACATAGCTACCGGTAGAGCCCTTAGCCTCGAGGGAGAACTACTCCCTCCTCATCATGGGAGACAGCAACGGCGATGAAGATGGCGGTGGTGTTGATGGAGATGGATTCCGGGGGCAATTCCCCATCCCGGCGGCGTGTCGGAACAGAGACTTCTGTCCCCCGAACTTGACTTCGCGATGCTCGGCGGCTGCGTAACTTTTCTCGTCCCGTGGCTTATGATTTTAGGGTTTTCGAGGCGGAGAGACTTTATAGGCGGAAGGGCAGCCTCGGAGGAGACCTGGTGGTCCCACACCATAGGGGGGCGCCCCCCTTGGCCGCGCCGCCCTGTGGGGTGGGGCCCCCAGGGCTCTCCTCTGGTGCCTCTCTGCTCTCGAAGCTTCGTGGAAAAATAAGATCATGGGCGTTTATTTCGTCCAATGCCGAGAATATTTCCTTTGTAGGATTTCGAAACCAAAAACAGCAGAAAACGGAACACACTTCGGCATCTTGTTAATAGGTTAGTGCCGGAAAATGCATAATAATGATGTAAAGTATGTATAAAATATGTGAGTATTGTCATAAAAGTAGCATGGAACATAAGAAATTATAGATACGTTTGAGACGTATCTCATACAGTTCTCCACTACTAAATTTAAACTACATGATGCAAGAGCTTAAACATGATCTATTTGAGAGCTCAAAACAATTGCCAAGTATCAAATTATTCAAGACAATATGAAGCATTTTCTGTTTTCCAACCAAATAAATAAGTGTTGCGGCTTTCAGATTTCGCCATGAATATTAAAATAAGATGAAGAACACAAGTGTTCAAATGAAAAAGCGGAGCGTGTCTCTCTCCAACACAAGGATTGCTGGGATCCGAATTTATTCAAACATAAACAAAAATAAAATTAAACAGACGCTCCAAGTAAAGCGCATAAGATGTGACGGAATTAAAATATAGTTTCACTAGAGGTGACCAGATAAGTTTGTTGATGAAGAAGGTGATGCCTTGGTCATCCCCAAGCTTAGACGCTTGAGTCTTCTCGAAATATGCAGGGATGAACCACGGGGGCATCCCCAAGCTTAGACTTTTCACTCTTCTTGATCATATCATATCATCCTCCTTTCTTGATCCTTGAAAACTTCCTCCACACCAAACTCAAAGCAATCTCATTAGAGGGTTAGTGCATAACCAAAAATTCACATGTTCAGCAAGGACACAATCATTCCAAACACTTCTGGATATTACCCAAGGCTACTGAAATTTAATGGAGCAAAGAAATCCAATCAAACATAAAAGAGGCAATGCGAAATAAAAGGCAGAATCTGTCAAAACAGAACAGTCCGTAAAGACGAATTTTTTGAGGCACTTAACTTGCTCAGATGGAAAAACTCAAAACTAATGGAAGTTGCGTACATATCTGAGGATCACGCATGAATTTTCGCAGATTTTTTTGATTCTTCTACAGAGAGAAAAACGCGAATTCGTGACAGATAATAAATCTGTTTCTGCGCATAAATCCAAATCTAATATCAACCTTCTATTAGAGACTTTACTTGGCACAACAATGCAAGAAAATAAAGATACAGAGTTAATGCTACAGTATTAACAAGCACCTTGACTCAAATATAAAACAAAAATTGCATAAATAAAATAATAGGTTGTCTCCCATAAACGTTTTTCTTTAACGCCTTTCAGCTAGGCGCAGAAAGTGCAAATCAAGTAACATCAAGAGATGAAGCATCAACATCATAATTTTTCTTAAGAGCACAACTTGTCACAAAAGGTATCTTAGATGCTCCATTATCTAAATTTCCCGTAGTGGTACTAAGGGTTTTATCAATTTTAAGCTCATAATGATTCTTTGGCTTTGGCCTCTTAGGGACATACATAAATTTTTGCTCCTTTCCCACATAAGCATTCTCCTTAAACTTAAGAGAAGAAAAGGTTGAACCCAAGGTTCCCATAGCTTCTTCAAGTTCACCAATCCTATGGGTTTGATTATCATGGATAGCACAAGTTTCTAAGACAACAATTCTTTCATTAATTCCTCCTAGGGATTTATCAAGTTTATCAGTATTATCAAGTAATATTCCCAATTTAGTCTCAACACTTGGAAGATTTTTCTCTATGGCTTCCAATTTTTTCATGACATCCTCAAGAGATATTTCAATTTTAGCTTCATTAACAGGTGGTATTCCAACTAGACTCTCAATGATGCAACTAGCTTCTAAGGCAGGACTACCTAGGAAATTACCCCCGCAAGAGTATCAAGAACATACCTATTCCAGCTAGAGATACCAACATAAAAGTTCCTAAGGAGGATAATAGTGGAGTGTTTCTTAGTGCACCTATGATGAGCATCACTAATTCTGTACCAAGCATCTTTAAAACTTTCTCCCCCTTGTTGCTTAAACGAACGAACTTCAACTTCAGGATTACTCATTTTAGCAGTAATAAAAATAAACTAAGCAAACCGAATTAAATAAAGTAAAATAAGTAACTAATTTTTTTGTGTTTTTGATATAAAGAAAGCAAACAAGACAGAAAATAAAATAAAGCAAGACAATAAACAAAAATAGAGAGATTGGATGTGAGAGACTCCCCTTGCTGCGTGTCTTGATCTCCCCGGCAACGGCGCCAGAAAATAAGCCTGTTGCGGCGTGGAAGCAGCTTTCCTTGTGAAGGTAAAGCACACGTCCGTTGGGAACCCCAAGAGGAAGGTATGATGAGTACATCAGCTAGTTTTCCCTCAGTAAGAAACCAAGGTTTATCGAACCCGTAGGAGATGAAGGCCACGTGAAGGTTGTTGGTGGAGGAGTGTAGTACGGCGCAACACCAGTGATTCCGGCGCCAACGTGGAACCTACACAACACAATCAAACTACTTTGCCCCAACTTAACAGTGAGGTTGTCAATCTCACCGGCTTGCTGAAAACAAAGGATTAAACGTATGGTGTGGAGAATTATGTTTGCTTGCAGAAAACAACAGAGAACAATGATTGCAGTAGATTGTATTTCAGATGTAAAAGAAAGGACCGGGGTCCACAGTTCACTAGTGGTGTCTCTCCAATAAGATAAAGTGTTGGGTGAACAAATTACAGTTGGGCAATTGACAGAATAGAGATGCATATACATATCATGATGACTACTATGAGATTTACTAAGGGCATTACGACAAAGAACATAGACCGCCATCTAGCATGCATCTATGCCTACAAAGTCCACCTTCAGGTTAGTATCCGCACCCCTTCCAGTATTAAGTTGCAAACAACAGACAATTGCATTAAGTACTGCGCGTAATGTAATCAACACAAATATCCTTAGACAAAGCATTGATGTTTTATCCCTAGTGGCAACAGCACATCCACAACCTTAGGGGTTGCTGTCACTCCCCAGATTCAATGGAGACATGAACGCACTATCTAGCATAAATACTCCCTCTTGGAGTCACAAGTATCAACTTGGCCAGAGCCTCTACTAGCAACGGAGAGCATGCAAGAACATAAATAGCACATATATGATAGATCAATAATCAACTTGACATAGTATTCAATATTCATCGGATCCCAACAAACACAACATGTAGCATTACAAATAGATGATCCCGATCTTGATAGGCAGCTCACAAGATCTAGACATGATAGCACAAGAGGAGAAGACAACCATCTAGCTACTGCTATGGACCCGTAGTCCAAGGATGAACTACTCACGCATCAGTCCGGAGGCGGGCATGGTGATGTAGAGCCCTCCGGTGATGATTCCCCTCTCGGCAGGGTGCCGGAGGCGATCTTCTGAACCCCCCGAGATGGGGTTTGACGGCGGCGGCGTCTCTGGAAATTTTTCCGTATCGTGGCTCTCGGTACTAGGGTTTTCGCGATGGAGGAAATAAATAGGCGAAGGGGCAGCGTAGGGGGCGCGAGGGCCCACACCATATGGCGGCGCGGCCAGAGGTGGGGCCGCCTCGTGGCCCTTCTCCGTCTCCACTTTGGTGTTCTGGAACCCTCCATGGAAAATAAGACCGTGGGCTTTTGTTTCGTCCAATTCCGAGAATATTTGTAAACTAACTTTTCTGAAACCAAAAACAGGAACTGGCACTGCGGCATCTTGTTAATAGGTTAGTTCCGGAAAATGCATAAAAACATTATAAAGTATGACTAAAACATGTTGGTATTGTCATAAAACTAGCATGGAACATAAGAAATTATAGATATGTTGGAGACGTATCAAGTCCAGAGGGGAGTCGGAGAGGGGCAGCAGGGCGGCCACAACTACCCTAGGCGCGGCCTAGCCCTGGCTCGCGCCTAGGGGTGGTGTGGCCCACCCTGGCCTCCACCGACATCGCCCGCCACCTATTTATTCATGATCTCGGGAAAACCCTGAACACCCGAACCTCCATCCACGAAAAGTTCTGTCGCGGCCGCCGTTGCAAAACCCATCTCGGGGGGGTTCTGAAGCTCTTCCCGGCATCCTGCCGGAGGGGTAAATCATCGCTGGAGGCATCTACATCGCCATGCCCGCCTCCGAAGTGCTGTGTGAGTAGTTCTGTAGGATAACGTTGCATAGAAAACAAAAATTTTCCTACGGCGAACACGCAATCCAAGCCAAGATGCAATCTAGAAGACGGTAGCAACGAGGGGGTATCGAGTCTCACCCTTGAAGAGATTCCAAAGCCTACAAGATGAGGCTCTTGTTGCTGCGGTAGACGATCACTTGCCGCTTGCAAAAGCGCGTAGAAGATCTTGATCACGATCGGTTCCGGCGCCACGAACGGGCAGCACCTCCGTACTCGGTCACACGTTCGGTTGTTGATGAAGACGACGTCCACCTCCCCGTTCCAGCGGGCAGCGGAAGTAGTAGCTCCTCTTGAATCCGACAGCACGACGGCGTGGTGTCGGTGGCGGTGTAGAAGTCCGGCGGAGCTTCGCTAAGCTATGCGGGATGTGGAGGAGCGGGCGGCTAGGGTTTGGGGAGAGGGGGGCGCCGGCCACTATAGGGGTGCGGCCACCTTGGTGGTGTTTGAGGTGGCCGGCCCCCTCCCCCTTGGCCCTCATTATATAGGTGGAACCCCAAGAGGTGGTGTCCAAGTCTTCGAATAAGACCCGAACCAAAAACCTTCCATAGGAGGGGGAAACCTAGCCCAACTAGGACTCCCACCCAAAGGTGGGATTTCCACCTCCCATGTGGGGGGTGGCCGGCCCCCTATGGTGGAGTCCACTTGGGACTCCACCCCCACTAGGGCTGGCCGGCCATGGAGGTGGAGTCCCTTGTGGACTCCACCTTCCTTGGTGGTTTCTTCCGGACTTTTCTAGAACCTTCTAGAACCTTCCATAGAACCTTCCGCGACATTTTATTCACATAAAATGACATCCTATATATGAATCTTATTCTCCGGACCATTCCGGAACTCCTCGTGATGTCCGGGATCACATCCGAGACTCCGAACAAATATTCGAACTACATTCCATAATTCAAGTACTACCATTTCAACATCCAACTTTAAGTGTGTCACCCTACGGTTCGAGAACTATGCGGACATGGTTGAGTACTCACTCCGACCAATAACCAATAGCGGGATCTGGAGATCCATAATGGCTCCCACATATTCAACGATGACTTTAGTGATCGAATGAACCATTCACATACATTACCAATTCCCTTTGTCTCGCGATATTTTACTTGTCCGAGGTTTGATCTTCGGTATCACTCTATACCTTGTTCAACCTCGTCTCCTGACAAGTACTCTTTACTCGTACCGTGGTATGTGGTCTCTTATGAACTCATTCATATGCTTGCAAGACATTAGACGACATTCCACCGAGAGGGCCCAGAGTATATCTATCCGTCATCGGGATGGACAAATCCCACTGTTGATCCATATGCCTCAACTCATACTTTCCGGATACTTAATCCCACCTTTATAGCCACCCATTTACGCAGTGGTGTTTGGTGTAATCAAAGTACCTTTCCGGTATAAGTGATTTACATGATCTCATGGTCATAAGGACTAGGTAACTATGTATCGAAAGCTTATAGCAAATAACTTAATGACGAGATCTTATGCTACGCTTAATTGGGTGTGTCCATTACATCATTCACACAATGACATAACCTTGTTATTAATAACATCCAATGTTCATGATTATGAAACTAATCATCCATTAATCAACAAGCTAGTTTAAGAGGCATACTAGGGACTTCTTGTTTGTCTACATATCACACATGTACTAATGTTTCGGTTAATACAATTCTAGCATGATATATAAACATTTATCATAAACATAAAGATATAAATAATAACCATTTTATTATTGCCTCTAGGGCATATCTCCTTCAGTCTCCCACTTGCACTAGAGTCAATAATCTAGTTTACATTTGTAAAGATATAACACCTTGGCCTTCCGGTGTTTTATCATGTATTGCTCACGGGAGAGGTTTTTAGTCAACGGATCTGACACGCTCAGAAACGTATGTATTTTGTAATTCATTTGCCTCTCAACGCATCACTCATTTCCAAATGAGTCGGCATTAAATATGTTTGGTCTTCTGGTGGAACCTTAATTCCGCGGTCTGAAATATGTCACTAATATTGTCATACACAATATAGCTTCAAAGTTCTGATTCCGTCGGAACTACACCATGTTCTCAAAGAACCTCTTGACTTAACATCCTTTGTCATTGTCAAAACAATGACATACTCTGCCTTCTTTTGTAGAATCCGTCACAATATTTAGAACTCTTCTAAATCTAGGATAGACAACTTCTAGCTCATTATGCTACCTTTTAAACAACACTTAGTCTAATTTGAGATTGAAATTATATTTTATATGTGACAAAACCAATATCGGTGTAACACCTTACAGCGATTTGTTTGTCATTTCTTCATACAAATATATATATATATCCTTAGTTCTTCTAAAGTACTCAAGGATATTCTTACTGTCGTCCAATGATCATCATATGAATCATTCTGGTATATGCTCATAACACTTTATAGCACATGATATCTGATTGTGTACATTTTATTCGTGATCTAAAATCACTCATGTGTTTTTACTCATCGAGTGTCAGATACACTCAAGTCTTGTTAAACCTTCACATGACAAGAACATTTTCTTAATATTTCTATATTGAACTACTTCAATATCCATCATATGTACTTTGACTTAAACTTATTTATGTGTTTCAATCTATCTTCATAGATCTTGACACTAAATTTGTTTCAGTCCATATCCTTTTAATCAAGTATATAATTACATCATTTATAACCAACTATATGTCACCTACATAAAGTATTATAAATGTGTCTTAGCGCTCCCACTTAATTTCTTGCAAATGCAAGCCTCTTCATCATTTCTGATGAAATCAAAAACTCTTTGACTATTTCATCTGGTGAAGATTCAAACTCCGCGATACTCACTTCATCAATTTGAAGTTTGTATACCTATCTAATATACCACGGACCAGCAAAACTCTTGGTTGTATCTTGTATACATACTTCTGTTAAGTAGTGTATTTTGCCATCCTACTAGCATATCTCATAAAAGAAATATGTAGTGATTACTAGAATAATCCACATAGATTATAAGCATTGCTACGGAAGATCTAATCTTATCGTATTCAACTCTTTGAACTTTGTCGTAAACAATTTTTCGATAAGTCAAGCTTTCTTCAAGGATATTTCATCCAAGTCTATCAATTTCATAGATCCATTTACTTTCATAAAGTATTCATCTATCTTGGATTTCATGGCGCATGGCCATTTTAATGGAGTCAGGGCCCATCATAACTTCTTTGTTTTGTAGTTGGTTTATCATTGATCAAAATCAATCCTTTGTCCACAAATCATTTATTTGATCACAAAGTAAACCATACCTACAAGGTTCAATATGTACTTCGATCTCCATGGCTAAAACATTTTGTAGTCATGAGAGCCATGATCGTCGTGGCCGCTTCCGAAACCAATTCCGATGCTGCGCTACTCTGATCATTATGCTCAGGTTCATAAACCTTATCAAATTATATTGTCCTCCCACTCAAATACTTCACTCGAAACAATTTCTCGGAAATAAGAAACATTGACAAACACTTTTGTCTTTGTCTCGTGGGAAGAATTCCCAATTAAATCTCTGGGATAACCAACAAAGACATTCATCCGATTTTGGTTGACTATTAGGGTTTATACCCATGCCATAACTTGTATGGTGTCATTTCAACGGATCATGATGATGCTCTATTCAGTGTAAAAGCGGTAGTCACTAAAGCATAATCCACAAAAATATAATGGCATCAATATTTTATCTCATCATTGATCCAACAAGTTTGGATATATCTCTTGGATACTTCATCATCACTATGATACTCCAAGAAACGTAAGTTGTAGAACAATTTCATAACTCTCTTAGATGTTCGCTAAAACTCGTAATTCAAATATTTCCACCATGATCCAATCATAGATATTTGATTTCTATTACGATGATTTCCACTTCATGCTGAAATTTATTTGAATCCTATTCAAATGTTTCAAACTTTTCCTTATTGAATATATCCACATATATACTCAATTCATTGTTTGAAAGTTTTCATGAAGTAGAAGAATCTTCCGCACACAACTATGCCCAGTGAACCACATATATCATTATGTATGTTTTCACTAAGTTAGTTGCCCGTTCAACTCTTTTGCCTATGAACGGTATTTCAGTCATTACCTTTTAGAAAAGATTTTGCAAGTGCCAAACGATTCAACAAATCGAATGACTCCAAAAATCCATTTGCATGGAGTTCCTTCATGCGATCCTTTCTAACATGACCTAAATTGCGGTTCCACAAATAAGTGGAATTCAAATCATTTGCCTTATGGCATTTTTAGCGTCAGTGTTATGTATGTGTGTTTCACCATTTAAGATTTATAATAACTTATCCATCATACATGGAGTAATGTCATAATTTGAACAACTCATTGTTTTCATTTGACCAGAGCAAAATAACAATTTATTAAGCTCTTTATTATAAATTCTAAGGGCTAGATAGAATGCCAATGATGAACATAATAACACTTTATTTTTGTTCCAGACGTGCATTCTTATCATATTCCTTGTCAGTCACTTAGGCCATTGTATTCTTGAATTGCGTTGTTTTGTATGACACTTCATACCAACCAATATGGTATTAATACCCAAGAATTTCATTGTGTGACTTAACTAGGAATACAACCATAACATGTATATCATTTATATACACCTGAGCTAGACTTTCTAGTCTTTTCTTTTCTTTTTGCCAAAATATCTTTTGCAGTTTCTCTTTTAGCTTTCCTCATTATTCAGAAAAACATTTCAACATCAATAACTTCTAGGTTTGTTGGTCAAATACCAATAACCTTGAGGTTCTTACTTTGAAGTTGATCATCATATGACAAGTGTTCTAGATTTCACATATTAGTAACTATGATGAACAATTTCACTCATAATTTTATCCATCAATTCATGACAACTTTTTGAGACCATGTCTGTACATGCTAGGCTCATAAAGTTTAAACCTTAGTATTCGCATATGCAAATCTGGCTTGCACCCGTTGGAAGCACACGTAGAATCTATAACACCCGATCATCACGTGATGCTTCGAAACGACGAGTCTTAGCAACGGTGCATACTAAGGACAATCACTTCATGGATATGCGAATATCATTAGTGCCCCAATAGTTGGAGGATTGGGACGCCTTGCGTCTTCAACCTTCGTACATTCCCATAAAACTTATGAGTTTATGTAGTCTCACCAAATTTATATTCTATCATCTTGCAATAAGGTCTTAGATATCACATATATCTCGTACCTTGATTATTTCTGAAAACTAAATTTTCAGCTCCTTACTTTTCAAACAGATTTGAACTTCAAGTTTCACGGAGACAAGATAACTTTAGGTACTAATTGAAACCATAGCTCTTTGAATCAACAATGTGAGGTTTACTAAAAGTTTGCAATAGGACTTAATCAATTCTTGATTCTTTAACAATACGGTACCAATCCGTAAAGTTTCTTGTCAGATTTTAACAGTATTTCTATCTCAATTATAAGACTAGCGCATAGTAGTAAACGGATGCCAATACTACAAAATTAATTCAAAATACTACTCAGACTATGTTTATGATAATTAGTTCATGTTTTAATCTAATTACTAATGAACTCCCACTTAATACAACATCCCTCATAGTTGTTAAGTGGTACACGATCCAAATCCACTACACCAAAACCGATCATCACGTGAGATGATGTAGCTTCAATGGTGAACATCAACATGTTGATCATATCATCCATATGACTCGTGTTCAACCTTTCGGTTTCCGTTGTCCCGAGGCCATGTCTGTACATGCTAGGCTCGTCAAGCAAACCCAAGTATTCCGCGTGTGCAACATGGCTTACACCCGTTGTATGTGAATCGTTGAATCTATCACATCCGATCATCACGAGATGCTTCGAAAACGAACAACGGTGCATACGAGGGGAGAACACTTTATTATCTTGATATTAATGTGAGGGATCATCTTATAATGCTACCGTCGCGATCTAAGCAAAATAAGATGCATAAAAGGATTAACATCACATGCAGTTCATATGTGATATGATATGGCCCTTTTGTCTTTGCGCCTTTGATCTTCATCTCCAAAGCACGGACATGATCTCCATCATCTTCGGGCATGATCTCCATCATCGTCGGCGTAGCGTCAAGGTCCATGGCGCCGTCTTCATGGTTGTTCACCTCATGTAGCAACTATTACAACTACTTTGAAATACTACTCAACATGAAAATTAAAGACAACCATAAGGCTCCTGCCGGTTGCCACAATACAATAATGATCATCTCATACATATTCATCATCATATCATGGCCATATCACATCACCAAACCCTGCAAAAACAAGTTAGACGTCTCTAATTTGGTTTGCATATTTTACGTGGTTTAGGGTTTTCGAGAGAGATCTAATCTACCTACGAACATGAACCACAACGGTGATACTAATGTTTTCAATAGAAGAGTAAGTTGAATCTTCACTATAGTAGGAGAGACAGACACCCGCAAAGCCTCTTATGCAATACAAGTTGCATGTCGAACGAGGAACAAGTCTCATGAACGCGGTCATGTAAAGTTAGTCCCCGCTTCATCCCACTATGCCACAAAGATGCAAAGTACTCAAACTAAAGATAACAAGAGCATCAACGCCCACAAACCATTGTGTTCTACTCGTGCAACCATCTATGCATAGACACGGCTCTGATACCACTGTAGGATAACGTTGCATAGAAAACAAAAATTTTCCTACGGCGAACACGCAATCCAAGCCAAGATGCAATCTAGAAGACGGTAGCAACGAGGGGGTATCGAGTCTCACCCTTGAAGAGATTCCAAAGCCTACAAGATGAGGCTCTTGTTGCTGCGGTAGACGATCACTTGCCGCTTGCAAAAGCGCGTAGAAGATCTTGATCACGATCGGTTCCGGCGCCACGAACGGGCAGCACCTCCGTACTCGGTCACACGTTCGGTTGTTGATGAAGACGACGTCCACCTCCGTTCCAGCGGGCAGCGGAAGTAGTAGCTCCTCTTGAATCCGACAGCACGACGGCGTGGTGTCGGTGGCGGTGTAGAAGTCCGGCGGAGCTTCGCTAAGCTATGCGGGATGTGGAGGAGCGGGCGGCTAGGGTTTGGGGAGAGGGGGGCGCCGGCCACTATAGGGGTGCGGCCACCTTGGTGGTGTTTGAGGTGGCCGGCCCCCTCCCCCTTGGCCCTCATTATATAGGTGGAACCCCAAGAGGTGGTGTCCAAGTCTTCGAATAAGACCCGAACCAAAAACCTTCCATAGGAGGGGGAAACCTAGCCCAACTAGGACTCCCACCCAAAGGTGGGATTTCCACCTCCCATGTGGGGGGTGGCCGGCCCCCTATGGTGGAGTCCACTTGGGACTCCACCCCCACTAGGGCTGGCCGGCCATGGAGGTGGAGTCCCTTGTGGACTCCACCTTCCTTGGTGGTTTCTTCCGGACTTTTCTAGAACCTTCTAGAACCTTCCATAGAACCTTCCGCGACATTTTATTCACATAAAATGACATCCTATATATGAATCTTATTCTCCGGACCATTCCGGAACTCCTCGTGATGTCCGGGATCACATCCGGGACTCCGAACAAATATTCGAACTACATTCCATAATTCAAGTACTACCATTTCAACATCCAACTTTAAGTGTGTCACCCTACGGTTCGAGAACTATGCGGACATGGTTGAGTACTCACTCCGACCAATAACCAATAGCGGGATCTGGAGATCCATAATGGCTCCCACATATTCAACGATGACTTTAGTGATCGAATGAACCATTCACATACATTACCAATTCCCTTTGTCTCGCGATATTTTACTTGTCCGAGGTTTGATCTTCGGTATCACTCTATACCTTGTTCAACCTCGTCTCCTGACAAGTACTCTTTACTCGTACCGTGGTATGTGGTCTCTTATGAACTCATTCATATGCTTGCAAGACATTAGACGACATTCCACCGAGAGGGCCCAGAGTATATCTATCCGTCATCGGGATGGACAAATCCCACTGTTGATCCATATGCCTCAACTCATACTTTCCGGATACTTAATCCCACCTTTATAGCCACCCATTTACGCAGTGGTGTTTGGTGTAATCAAAGTACCTTTCCGGTATAAGTGATTTACATGATCTCATGGTCATAAGGACTAGGTAACTATGTATCGAAAGCTTATAGCAAATAACTTAATGACGAGATCTTATGCTACGCTTAATTAGGTGTGTCCATTACATCATTCACACAATGACATAACCTTGTTATTAATAACATCCAATGTTCATGATTATGAAACTAATCATCCATTAATCAACAAGCTAGTTTAAGAGGCATACTAGGGACTTCTTGTTTGTCTACATATCACACATGTACTAATGTTTCGGTTAATACAATTCTAGCATGATATATAAACATTTATCATAAACATAAAGATATAAATAATAACCATTTTATTATTGCCTCTAGGGCATATCTCCTTCAAGTTCATCATTGGACTATGGGTCCATAGCAGTAGCTAGATGGTTGTCTTCTCCGATTTGTGCTTCATGTGTAGATCTTGTGAGCAACCCTACATGATCAAGATCATCTTTATGTAATCCTACATGTTGTGTTTGCTAGGATCTGATGAATGTTGTATACTATGTTGAGGTCGATTATATATTCATGTCATATGTTATTTGTGATCTTGCATGCTATCCGTTGCTAGTAGATACTCCGACCAAGTAGATGCTTGTGACTCCCAAGAGGGGGTAATTATGCTCGATAGTAGGTTCATGTCTCTAGTTTTCTGGAAGAGTGACAATAACTTTTAAGATTGTAGAAGTGTTGTTGCTACTAGGGAGAAAACAACAATTATCCAAGGGTAATTATATTGTTTACTTTACACACATTGCTTAATGCGATAATCTGTTGCTTGCAACTTAATACTGAAAGGGGTTCGGACGATAACCGGAAGGTGGATTATTATTCATAGACGCAATTGGATTACGGTATATGTATTATGTTGTAATGCCCATACAAATCTCATAGTAATCATTTGTCATGTATGGTTGATATTCTATCAATTGCCCAGCTGTAATTTGTTCACCCACCATGCTATTTAACTTTATGGAGAGACACCTCTAGTGAACTGTGAACCCCGATCCTTTCTTTTACACTGATACAATCATCATGTTCTGTTTACTTACTGCAAATTCATGTTCTCTTTAATTACTGCAAACATCTCCTTCCACTCGATACGTCTAATCCTTTGTGTTCAGCAAATCAGTGAGATTGACAACCTCACTACAAGTTGGTGCAAATTACTTTATTTGTGTTGTGTGCAGGTTCCACATTGTTGCTGACGCCGGTAGTGCACCCTGCCACTAGTCAGCTAGCAACACCTTCAGAAGTCGCGCCGTTCTCCTACTGGTTGATTAAACCTTGGTTTCGTACTGAGGGAAAACTTGATGTTGTGCTCATCACACCTTCCTCTTGGGGTTTCCCAACCGCTTTCACAACAACCGCCACCAAGATTGTCTAGCGCCATCACCGTAGCACCAGCAAGATTTACGGGCGCGTTGCCAGGGAGAAAGAGGATTTCTGCAAGGGGAGTCTCTCATCTCCAATCTCTTTACTTTGTTACTGTTTTCTTAGTTTACTTTACTTTGTTTTGTTTTCTTTATTATATCAAAAACACAAAATAGTTTCGTTTATAGTTGTCTTTATATCAAAAACACACAAAAAATTGTTTCTATTATAGCTGTTATGTCTGTTACTTAGTTTTAATTTTGCTAAAATGAGTATTCCTGAAGTTGAGGTTCGTTCTTTTAAGCAACAAGGGGGGGAAACTTTGAAAGATGCTTGGTATAGAATAAGTAATGCTCATCATAGATGTACTAAAAAGTATTCTACCATGATCCTGTAGGAAAACGTAGCATAGAAAACAAAAATTTTCCTACGGCGAACACGCAATCCAAGCCAAGATGCAATCTAGAAGACGGTAGCAACGAGGGGATTGTCGAGACTCACCCTTGAAGAGATTCCAAAGCCTACAAGAGGAGGCTCTTGTTGCTGCGGTAGACGTTCACTTGCCGCTTGCAAAAGCGCGTAGAAGATCTTGATCACGATCGGTTCCGGCGCCACGAACGGGCAGCACCTCCGTACTCGGTCACACGTTCGGTTGTTGATGAAGACGACGTCCACCTCCCGTTCCAGCGGGCAGCGGAAGTAGTAGCTCCTCTTGAATCCGACAGCACGACGGCGTGGTGTCGGTGGCGGTGGAGAAATCCGGCGGAGCTTCGCTAAGCGTGCGGGATATGGTGGAGGAGCGGGGCGCTAGGGTTTGGGGAGAGGGGTGGCCGGCCACTATGGGGGCGGCCAAGCTTGTGGCTTTGGTGGCCGGCCCCTCCCCTTGGCCCTCTATATATAGGTGGAAGCCCCAAGTGTTGGACTACAAGTCTTCGAATAAGACCCGAACCCAAAACCTTCCATATGGTGGGAAACCTTCCCAAGCTAGGATTCCCACTAGAGGTGGGAATTCCACCTTCCATAGGGGGGGTGGCCGGCCCCCTAAGGGGGAGTCCACTTGGGACTCCTCCCCTAGGGTTGGCCGGCCATGGAGGTGGAGTCCCATGTGGACTCCACCTTCCTTGGTGGTTTCTTCCGGACTTTTCTAGAACCTTCTAGAACCTTCCATAGAACCTTCCGCATCATTTTATTCACATAAAATGACATCCTATATATGAATCTTATTCTCCGGACCATTCCGGAACTCCTCGTGATGTCCGGGATCACATCCGGGACTCCGAACAAATATTCGAACTCCATTCCATATTCAAGTTCTACCATTTCAACATCCAACTTTAAGTGTGTCACCCTACGGTTCGCGAACTATGCGGACATGGTTGAGTACTCACTCCGACCAATAACCAATAGCGGGATCTGGAGATCCATAATGGCTCCCACATATTCAACGATGACTTTAGTGATCGAATGAACCATTCACATACGATACCAATTCCCTTTGTCACGCGATATTTTACTTGTCCGAGGTTTGATCATCGGTATCACACTATACCTTGTTCAACCTCGTCTCCTGACAAGTACTCTTTACTCGTACCGTGGTATGTGGTCTCTTATGAACTTATTCATATGCTTGCAAGACATTAGACGACATTCCACCGAGAGGGCCAGAGTATATCTATCCGTCATCGGGATGGACAAATCCCACTGTTGATCCATATGCCTCAACTCATACTTTCCGGATACTTAATCCCACCTTTATAACCACCCATTTACGCAAGTGGCGTTTGATGTAATCAAAGTACCTTTCCGGTATAAGTGATTTACATGATCTCATGGTCATAAGGACTAGGTAACTATGTATTGAAAACTTATAGCAAATAACTTAATGACGTGATCTTATGCTACGCTTAATTGGGTGTGTCCATTACATCATTCATACAATGATATAACCTTGTTATTAATAACATCCAATGTTCATGATTATGAAACTAATCATCTATTAATCAACAAGCTAGTTAAGAGGCTTACTAGGGACTCTTTGTTGTTTACATATCACACATGTATCAATGTTTCAGTTAATACAATTATAGCATGGTATATAAACATTTATCATAAACATAAAGATATATATAATAACCACTTTTATTATTGCCTCTTGGGCATATCTCCAACAGTCTCCCACTTGCACTAGAGTCAATAATCTAGATTACATTGTAATATACCTAACACCCATGGCATTCTGGTGTTGGTCATGCTTTGCCCTAGGGAGAGCTTTAGTCAACGGATCTGCTACATTCAGATCAGTGTGTACTTTGCAAATCTTTACTTCTCCATCTTCGATGTATTCGCGAATCGAGTGGTAACGCAGCTTGATATGCTTCAGCCTCTTGTGTGACCTTGGCTCTTGTGCATTGGCGATGGCACCCATGTTATCACAGTAGATGACAAATGGGTCCAATGCACTAGGAACCACACCGAGCTCTACAATGAACCTCTTCATCCATACCGCTTCTGATGAAGCCTCTGGCCGCTATGTACTCCGATTCTGTTGAGGATTTTGCCACCGTGCACTGCTTCGAGCTTGCCCAGCTTACTGCAGCACCATTCAATATAAACACGTACCCAGATTGTGACTTAGAGTCATCAGGATCAGTGTTCCAACTTGCATCGGTGTAACTTGTTACAACGAGCTCTTGGTCACCTCCATAACAAAGAAACATATCCTTAGTTCTTTTCAAGTACTTCAGGATATTCTTGACCGCTGTCCAGTGTTCCATTCCTGGATCACTTTGATATCTGCTAGTCAAACATGTGCTATATCCGGTCTTGTACATAGCATGGCATACATGATAGAGCCTACTGCCGAGGCATAGGGGATCTGACTCATCCTTTCTCTTTCTTCTGCCGTAGCCGGTCCTTGAGTCTTACTCAAGACCTTGCCTGGTAACATAGGTAAGAATCCTTTCTTACTTTCGTCCATTCTAAACTTCTTCAGAATCTTGTCCAGGTATGTACTCTGATAGCCCTATTAGACGTCTTGATCTATCTCTATAAATCTTGATGCCTAATATGTATGATGCTTCACCAAGGTCTTTCATTGAAAAACTATTATTCAAATAACCCTTTACACTGCTTAATAGTTCTATATCATTCCCAATCAATAATATGTCATCTATAATATAGGAATGCTACAGAGCTCCCACTCACTTTCTTGTAAATACAGGCCTCTCCATGACACTGTATAAACCCGAAGTCTTTGATCACCTTATCAAAACGTCGGTTCCAACTTCTCGATGCTTGCTTCAGTCCATAGATTGAACGCTGAAGTTTGCATACTTTGTCAGCATTTTTAGGATCGACAAAACCTTTGGGTTGTACCATATACAACTCTTCCTCAATGTCTCCATTAAGGAATGCCGTTTTGACATCCATCTGCCAAATCTCATAATCGAAAAATGCAGCTATTGCTAACAAAATCCTCACAGATTTTAGCTTCGCTACAGGTGAGAAAGTCTCATCGTAGTCAACACCTTGAATTTGTCGGAAACCCTTTGCGACAAGTCGAGCTTTATAGACAGTAATATTACCATCAGCATCTGTTTTTCTTTTGAAGATCCATTTATTCTCGACAGCCTTGCGGCTATCAGGTAAGTCTACCAAAGTCCATACTTTGTTATCATACATGGATCCCATTTCGGATTTCATGGCTTCTTGCCATTTGTTGGAATCTGGCTCATCATCGCTTCTTCATACGTCGCAGGGTCTTCATCATTGTTATCCACAATCATGACATTTAGACAAGGATCATACCAATCTGGAGTGGCACGATCCCTTGTCGATCTGCGAGGTTCAGTAGCTGTCTCATTTGAAGTTTCATGATCATTATCATTAGCTTCCTCTGTTGCCGGTGTAGGTGGTACAGGAACATTTTCCGGTACTGCGCTACTCTGATCAACGAGTAGAGATTCTTCAATCTCATCGAGTTCTACTTTTCTTCCAGTCTTCTTTAGTGAGAAATTCTTTCTCAAGAAAGGTTCCGTTCTTAGCAACAAAGATCTTGCCTTCGGATCTGTGATAGAAAGTGTACCCTATAGTTTCCTTAGGGTATCCTATGAAGACGCATTTCTCCGCTTTGGGTTCTAGCTTGTCCGGTTGTAACTTTTTTACATAGGCTTCGCAACCCCAAACTTTTAGGAACGACACTTAGGTTTCTTATTAAACCATAATTCATACGGTCGTTTCAACGGATTTTGATGGTGCTCTATTTAAAGTGAATGCGGCTGTCTCTAATGCATAACTCCAAAATGATAACGGCAAATCAGTAAGAGACATCATAGAACGAACCATATCTAAGAGAGTTCGATTACGACGTTCGGACACACCGTTTCGTTGTGGTGTTCCCGGCGGTGTCAATTGTGAAAGTATTCCGCATTTCTTTAAATGCATGCCAAACTCATAACTTAGATATTCACCTCCGCGATCAGATCGTAGAAATTTAATCTTCTTGTTACGTTGATTTTCTACTTCACTTTGGAATTCCTTAAACTTCTCGAAAGTTTCGGATTTATGTTTCATTAAATAGATATACCCATATCTACTCAAATCATCCGTGAAGGTTAGAACATAACGATAACCACCGCGCGATGCTACACTCATTGGTCCACACACATCCGTATGTATGATTTCCAATAAGTCAGTAGCTCGCTCCATCATACCCGAGAATGGAGTCTTAGTCATTTTTCCCATCAGACATGCTTCGCATCTATCAAGTGACTCAAAGTCAAGTGATTCAAGTAATCCATCAGTATGGAGTTTCTTCATGCGTTTCACTCCAATATGACCAAGACGACAGTGCCACATATAAGTAGAATTATCATTCAATTTAATTCGCTTAGCATCAATGTTATGTATATGTGTATCACTACTATCGAGATCTAATAGAAATAAGCCATTCTTTTCAGGTGCTCGACCATAAAAGATATTATTCATAAAGATAGAACAACCATTATTCTCAGACTTGAATGAATAACCGTCTTGCATTAAACAAGATCCCGATATAATGTTCATGCTCAACGCGGGTACATAATAACAATTATTTAGGCTTAAAACTAATCCCGAAGGTAGATGTAGAGGAAGTGTCCCGACTGCGATCACATTGACCTTGGATCCGTTTCCAACGCGCATCGTCACTTCATCTTTCAGCAGTTGTCGTTTATTCTTTAGTTCCTGTTTCGAGTTACAAATATGAGCAACCGAACCAGTATCAAATACCCAGGTACTAGAACGAGAACCAGTGAAATGAACATCTATAACATGTATATCAGATATACCTTCTTTCTTCTTCTTGACAAGGCCGCTCTTCAGATCCGCCAAATACTTGGAGCAATTACGCTTCTGTCCCTTCTCTTTGCAGTAATAGCAATCAGCATCAGGCTTAGGGCCGTTCTTAGGTTTCATAGGAGGTGTGGCAGCTTTCTTGCCACCCTTCTTGAATTTTCCCTTAGACTTGCCCTGTTTCTTGAAACTGGTGGTCTTGTTGACCATCAACACTTGGTGCTCTTTCTTAATCTCAATCTCAGCAGCTTTTAACATGCCAAAGAGTTCAGAAACTCCTTGTTCATGTTCTGCATATTGTAATTCATCACAAAGTTCTTGTAACTTGGTGGCAGTGATTGAAGGACACGATTAATCCCCAGTCTGTTAGGAATCACTATTCCCAAGTCACTGAGTTTCTTCGCATGCCCGGTCATAACGAGCATGTGCTCACTAATGGAGCTGCCTTCTTCCATCATACAAAAGTGTTTCGATGCTTCATAGCATTCCACGGCCGCATGAGTTTCAAAAATAGTCTTCAACTCTTTCATCAACTCATGAGGATCGTGGTGCTCAAAACGTTTTTGAAGATCGGATTCCAGACTGCATAAGATGGCACACTGAACTTGAGAGTACCGAGTTTTCCGAGTTGCGTAAACATTCTTTACTTCATCGGTTTCAGTTTCTGCTGGAGGATCACCTAGCGGTGCATCAAGCACATATTGCAGATTTCCGCCATTGAGGAAGATCCTCACATGACGGAACCAGTCGGTGAAGTTGCTACCGTTGCTCTTAAGTTTTTCTTTCTCTAGGAACTGGTTAAAATTGATTGGGGACGCCATATCTACAACATATTTGCAATAGTTTAGACTAAGTTTATGACAAATTGAGTTCAAATTTTAATTCAACATAATTAAAAACTAGGTGAACTCCCACTCAAAACAATATCCCTCGCATTGTCTTAGTGATCACACGAACCAAATCTACCGCACCTAAACCCGATCATCACGAGAAAAGGTGTGATTTCAATGGCGAACACTCAAAGTGTTCATCATATCAATCATATGATTCATGCTCTACCTTTCGGTATCACGTGTTCCGAGACCATGTCTGTACATGCTAGGCTCGTCAAGGCCACCTTAGTATCCGCATGTGCAAAACTGTCTTGCACCCGTTGTATGTACTTATTGAATCTATCACACCCGATCATCACGAGATGCTTCAAACGACAAGACTTGATAACGGTGCTACTAAGGATGAACACTTTATTATCTTGAGATTTTAGTGAGAGGGATCATCTTATAATGCTACCGTCGCGATCTAAGCAAAATAAGATGCATAAAAGGATTAACATCACATGCATTCATATGTGATATGATATGGCCCTTTTGTCTTTGCGCCTTTGATCTTGATCTCCAAAGCGTGGACATGATCTCCATCATCAACGGGCATGATCTCCATCATCGTCGGCGAAGCACCAAGGTCAATGGCGCCGTCTTCATGATCGTCCTCCATGTAGCAACTATTACAACTACTTTGAAATACTACTCAACATGAAATTTAAAGACAACCATAAGGCTCCTGCCGGTTGCCACAATACAATAATGATCATCTCATACATATTCATCATCACATTATGGCCATATCACATCACCAAACCCTGCAAAAACAAGTTAGACGTTCTCTAATTTGGTTTGCATATTTTACGTGGTTTAGGGTTTTCGTAAGATCCAATCTACCTACGAACATGAACCACAACGGTGATACTAGTGTTTTCAATAGAGGAGTAAATTGAATCTTCACTATAGTAGGAGAGACAGACACCCGCAAAGCCACTTATGCAATACAAGTTGCATGTCAAGCGTGGAGCAAATCTCATGAACGCGGTCATGTAAAGTTAGCCCGAGCCGCTTCATCCCACTATGCCACAAAGATGCAAAGTACTCAACTAAAGATAACAAGAGCATCAACGCCCACAAACCATTGTGTTCTACTCGTGCAACCATCTATGCATAGACACGGCTCGATACCACTGTAGGAAAACGTAGCATAGAAAACAAAAATTTTCCTACGCGAACACGCAATCCAAGCCAAGATGCAATCTAGAAGACGGTAGCAACGAGGGGATTGTCGAGACTCACCCTTGAAGAGATTCCAAAGCCTACAAGAGGAGGCTCTTGTTGCTGCGGTAGACGTTCACTTGCCGCTTGCAAAAGCGCGTAGAAGATCTTGATCACGATCGGTTCCGGCGCCACGAACGGGCAGCACCTCCGTACTCGGTCACACGTTCGGTTGTTGATGAAGACGACGTCCACCTCCCCGTTCCAGCGGGCAGCGGAAGTAGTAGCTCCTCTTGAATCCGACAGCACGACGGCGTGGTGTCGGTGGCGGTGGAGAAATCCGGCGGAGCTTCGCTAAGCGTGCGGGATGGAGGAGCGGGGCGCTAGGGTTTGGGGAGAGGGGTGGCCGGCCACTATGGGGGGCGGCCAAGCTAGTGGCTTTGGTGTGCCGGCCCCCTCCCCTTGGCCCTCTATATATAGGTGGAAGCCCCAAGTGTTGGACTACAAGTCTTCGAATAAGACCCGAACCCAAAACCTTCCATATGGTGGGAAACCTTCCCAAGCTAGGATTCCCACTAGAGGTGGGAATTCCACCTTCCATAGGGGGGGTGGCCGGCCCCCTAAGGGGGAGTCCACTTGGGACTCCTCCCCCACTAGGGTTGGCCGGCCATGGAGGTGGAGTCCCATGTGGACTCCACCTTCCTTGGTGGTTTCTTCCGGACTTTTCTAGAACCTTCTAGAACCTTCCATAGAACCTTCCGCATCATTTTATTCACATAAAATGACATCCTATATATGAATCTTATTCTCCGGACCATTCCGGAACTCCTCGTGATGTCCGGGATCACATCCGGGACTCCGAACAAATATTCGAACTCCATTCCATATTCAAGTTCTACCATTTCAACATCCAACTTTAAGTGTGTCACCCTACGGTTCGCGAACTATGCGGACATGGTTGAGTACTCACTCCGACCAATAACCAATAGCGGGATCTGGAGATCCATAATGGCTCCCACATATTCAACGATGACTTTAGTGATCGAATGAACCATTCACATACGATACCAATTCCCTTTGTCACGCGATATTTTACTTGTCCGAGGTTTGATCATCGGTATCACACTATACCTTGTTCAACCTCGTCTCCTGACAAGTACTCTTTACTCGTACCGTGGTATGTGGTCTCTTATGAACTTATTCATATGCTTGCAAGACATTAGACGACATTCCACCGAGAGGGCCCAGAGTATATCTATCCGTCATCGGGATGGACAAATCCCACCGTTGATCCATATGCCTCAACTCATACTTTCCGGATACTTAATCCCACCTTTATAACCACCCATTTACGCAGTGGCGTTTGATGTAATCAAAGTACCTTTCCGGTATAAGTGATTTACATGATCTCATGGTCATAAGGACTAGGTAACTATGTATTGAAAACTTATAGCAAATAACTTAATGACGTGATCTTATGCTACGCTTAATTGGGTGTGTCCATTACATCATTCATACAATGATATAACCTTGTTATTAATAACATCCAATGTTCATGATTATGAAACTAATCATCTATTAATCAACAAGCTAGTTAAGAGGCTTACTAGGGACTCTTTGTTGTTTACATATCACACATGTATCAATGTTTCAGTTAATACAATTATAGCATGGTATATAAACATTTATCATAAACATAAAGATATATATAATAACCACTTTTATTATTGCCTCTTGGGCATATCTCCAACAGATCCTCCTTAGAAATTTTTATGTTGGTTTATCTAGCTGGAATAGATATGTTTTGGATACTCTCACGGGGGGAAATTTTCTGGGTGCTCCCGCTTTGAAAGCCTGCAATTTAATTGAAAACTTGGTAGGAATCCCACCTACTAATATTGTTAAAACTGAGAACACTTTGGAGGATGTTATAGAAAGACGAAACACCCTAGAGAATTGTTTGCCAAATTGCCTTGATAATGCTAGCCAAATTAATGAATCAATAGAAAATATCAATAGAGGAATCACTGTTTTAGAGGCTAGCAATACCCATGATAGCATAAACCTTAAGATTGGTAAACTAGAGGAGGCTATGGAAACGTTAAGTTCAACATTTTCCTCTCTTGGGTTTAAGAAGGAGAAAGCTTTTGTGGGAAAAGAGCAAAAATTTATGTATGTTCCCAAGTCAGCTAAACCAAAATTGATAAAACATTTTGTACAACTAAGAGTGGTTTACATGTTGAATCATCTCCAGGGGTATCTAAAGTGTCTATTTTGACAAGTTGTGTTTTAGAGGAACTTATTGATCTTGATGGTTCTTCACTTGATAATACTTGATGCTCGCTCTTTTTCTGCGCCTAGCTGAAATGCGTTAAAGAAAAGCACTCTTGGGAGATAACCCATGTTTATTTTCTATAATTTTTCTTTTTGTTGAGTCTTGGAAGTTATTACCTCTGTAATAACCTCTCTTTATCATTTTTTTTTGTTTTCGTGCCAAGAATAACCTCTAATAGGAAGAAAGTAAGATTTGGGGGAGTTATTGTCCTGAAAACAGATTCTGTGTTGTTACCATAAAAATTCATAAACATAGCTAGAGCGGAATTTTGAGCTGCCATTTTTTATGCATATGCCCCAGGTTATTATCTAAGTTTAGTTAGTTGACCACGTTTTGAGATGAGCAACAGAAGATTTTCTAAACAATCGATCTTTACCTGCTGTTCTGTTTTGACAGATTTCTGCACTATTTACATTTGCCTTTTAAATCTCTTTCATTTTGAGTTCTTTTGATCAAAGATCTTTTTGAAAGGTTGCTACAGTAGCTAATGATTCAATATATGTTTTATAAATGTTATCACTGAACCCAAGTGGATTTGTTTATTTTGATTGTACTAATGCTGCTAATAAAGAATTGTGTGAAGTTTTGTATGAAGAAAGTTTTCAAGTGTAGGGAGAGAAGAATGATGTAATGCGATGAAGAATGGACAAAAGCTCAAGGTTGGGGATGACCCTGCACCCCAAAAAAAATCCAAGAGGTACAAGCGTCAAATCTTGGGGATGCCTTGGGCATCCCCTCTTCATCAACAAAAGCAACATGTCATCTTTCTATGCGCTGTATTTTTATTGCTTCATACGCTATGTGTTGTTCTTGGAGCGTCTTTATTTTTGTTTTTTGTTTTGTTTTGTTTTGTTTTGTTTTGCTTTCTATAGCATATGTTGGATCTCGGCATATCTGTTTTGGAGAAATACCCGCTCCGTTTTAATTGCATAGAACGCTCTAGTTTTCGTTGTTATTGTTCTGCGAGTGTTCTAGTTTTCCAGTACTGCGTTTAGCTCTTGTTCTTTCATTCGATTTTTGTTCAGAGCTCGTTAGTATTATTTATTTATGTATGATTAGCTCTCTGGTCCATATTTTATTCCATCTCTGAGAGCTATTTCAAATAAGTTGATTGGTGTTGGATATGAGTAAAATGTTTCATGACTATAGTGATGCAAAAGGAAGCTTGTCTAGACTGTGGCATAGAATTTGGCATGTCATGTTGGATATTATTCTTGTCATATGCTTAGTATTTATTGTTTTAGCATGACTTGCCTCAAATGGCCGAGAGTGCATAATGTGTTATTGAAAGAATCATGTGTTGTTTCTATCATAAAAGCATAATATTATGGTATTCTCCTTTGATGCTTTATTGGGTTGACTTGGCGCATGCTTATACCATGTCATGACTATAACCAGTCAACTAAATCCTCTATGATCATTTAGTTTTTAACTTGTAATATCACTTTATGCTTTTATTGATAATGCTTTCTCGCTATGCATGATTATGACTATTATTGCTCTCTTAGTTGGTCGCTCCCGGTCTTTTGCTAGCCTTCGCCTGTACTGAGTATTAACTCTACTTGTGCATCCAACCACCATGAAACAAAGTTTGCCAATTATGTCCACCATATCTACCTAGTAGCATTATTCTATTCCAAGTATGCTCATCATGTTTTTATTTATCTCCCAAATTAAATTTTGGCATGAGAAAATTAGGCAGTAAAGCTGTCACGGACTTGATGGCACATTTACTTTCTTGCATTTAATAAACTTGATCATTGTGAATATCTTATGAAGTTTATATGTTTGCAAATTGCAAGTTGGGAGTTAGTATAACCATGCTTTCATGGGGAACACTTTCGATATTGCACTTATATTTAGTTGATGTCATGTTCTTTTGTTTATGGATGTCTTGCGGTGCGAAATAAAATGGAAACTTGTAAGTCCATGGAGTTTGTATATGAGTTAGAGAAACGCCTGGACCGCTAATCTAAACCATGCATCATTCATGGTGGAAATTTACAGCTAAACCATAGTGAGCATTCTATGAAGCATTTTCAATATAAAAAAATCTATACCCGGATGCTCATTGTCTGTTTGTCTTGTCATTTTGGCATGGGATTGCTCTTACAAGAGTACCTCCATATCATTGGGCAAGAGGTACCCCGTTGGCGGTTCTCAATTATACATGTATACTTACAATGACAAGAACTTATTTGGGACCTAAGTTGAGTAGCATGAGGTTTAGGTACTCGCATTCAAGGGGAATGAGATTTTCAACTTGTGATTTGCAATCATATAGCTCATACTTGACTCATATTAACTTTAACCATTCAAGATGCTTATGATAGGGGCAATGAGAGCTCAAAGCTAATCAAGATCAGACAAGCAGGAAGTAAGGGTTTTACCTCATCGAGGGCCCTGAACCTTAAATCTCTCTTATTGTCTGTTTGGTATCTGATGTCTCGTGTCAGCCTGCAGGATTGCGTCAACCCTAAGCCCCAAAATGTGGGCATTTCCGAGGAGCACCCTCGTTAACCGTTGATATGAGTAGCACCTCTCAAAATAAATATTTTCAATACTCCTATTGCTTTCAAAATAAAAAAACTCTAGCACATGGGTAATCCCTGGTTCCCTCTACGAAGGGCCTTTCTTTTACTTTTATGTTGAGTATTCATCTTTCACTTTATGCGCCAATTAAGAGAGCATAGTTGTCATTCTTAGTGCAATGTGCATAGTCCCAAAATTATTATTGATTGATTCATGATTGTGCTATTGCTTGTTCTTAAATTACTTGTGTCTAGTCACCCTTTGAACTTTAAAGGTGTCCTAGTATTTATGTTTTTCTACTTCATAAATGACATGTTGAGTATCACTTTGTTATGTTTAATCTATGCTCATAAATAAACAGTTGCTTTCAATACACTATTGATCATTTGTTTGAGTTACTTCTCATGTTATAACATAGTTGCTAAGTTCTATTGAATTATATCTATCCCGCCTATGTTTAAAGTACTTTGATCCCAGCTCACAATGCTTTACATGCTTGATCAAGATTGTGTTGGCTTCATTTCACCTTAAAAATTATTTTGTTATCACTTACCTACTCGAGGACGAGCAGGAGTTAAGCTTGGGGGTGCTTGATACGTCTTAAACGTATCTATAATTTTTTATTCTCCATGCTTGTTTTACACCAAGTCATATATGTTTTGCTTACACTTTGATACACTTTTATATGATTTCCGGCACTAACCTATTAACAAGATACCACAGTGTCAGTTCCATGTTTTCTGCTGTTTTTGTATTTCAGAAAATTTGTACATGAAATATTCTCGGAATTGGACGAAACAAAAGCCGAAGTCAATATTTTATCGTAATGAAGACAGAGTCCAGAGGGGAGTCGGAGAGGCGCAGCAGGGCGGCCACACCTACCCTAGGCTCGGCCTAGCCCTGGACCGCGCCTAGGGGTGGTGTGGGCCACCCTGGCCTCCACCGGCCCTGTCGCCTATTTATTCATGATCTCGGGAAAACCCTGAACACCCGAGCCTCCATCCATGAAAAGTCCCGTCGTGGCCGCCGTTACAGAACCCATCTCGGGGGGTTCTAAAGCTCTCCCGGCACCCTGCCGGTGGGGGAAATCATTGCCGGAGGCATCTGCATCGCCATGCCCGCCTCCTAAGTGATGCGTGAGTAGTTCATCCCTGGACTATGGGTCCATAGCAGTAGCTAGATGGTTGTCTTCTCCAATTTATGCCTCATGTATAGATCTTGTGAGCTGCCCTACATGATCAAGATCATCTTTATGTAATCCTACATGTTGTGTTTGCTGGGATCTGATGAATATTGTATACTATGTTGAGATCGATTATATATTCATGTCATATGTTATTTGTGATCTTGCATGCTCTGCGTTGCTAGTAGATACTCTGGCCAAGTAGATGCTTGTGACTCCAAGAGAGGGTATTTATGCTCGATAGTAGGTTCATGCCTCTAGTTTTCTGGAAGAGTGACAATAACTTCTAAGATTGTAGATGTGTTGTTGCTACTAGGAGAAAACAACAATGTTTTATCCAAGGGTAATTCTATTGTTTACTTTACACATATTGCTTAATGTGATAATTTGTTGCTTGCAACTTAATACTGAAAGGGGTTCGGACGATAACCGGAAGTGAATTATTAGTCATAGACGCAGTTGGATTACGGGCTATGTATTATGTTGTAATGCCCAAACAAATCTCATAGTAATCATCTTGTCATGTATGGTCGAAATTCTGTCAATTGTCCACCTGTAATTTGTTCACCCAACATGCTATTTATCTTTATGGAGAGACACCTCTAGTGAACTGTAGACCCCGGTCTTTTCTTTTACACTGATACAATCATCATGTTTTGTTTACTTACTGTAAATTCATGTTCTCTTTAATTACTGCAAACATATCCTTCCACTCGATACGTCTAATCCTTTGTGTTCAGCAAACCTCACTGCAAGTTGGGACAAAGTACTTTGGTTGTGTTGTGTGCATGTTCCACATTGTTGCTAACGCCGGTAGTGCGCCCTGCCACCAGTCAGCTAGTACACCTTCAGAAGTCACGCCTTTATCCTACTGGTCAATTAAACCTTGGTTTCGTACCGAGGGAAAACTTGATGTTGTGCTCATCACACATTCCTCTTAGGGTTTCCCAACCTCTTCCACAACAACCGCCACCAAGATTGTCTGGCGCCATCACCGGAGCACCATCAGCGGGCCATCTGAACAATGCGAGCCGAGGTGTTGCTGTGCTCGGCCATGGATGGATGCTACGGTTTAGGTTGAGGCGTGCCCGTCACGCCCGCCGGCGTTCACCATATATAGCCACGGCGAGGCGGAAATGGCGTTCGCGCGCAGGTCATTTCCCGCGCGCGCGAAACGCGTGAAACGTGCCAATGTGTTGGCCACGCGCGGGGACAACAATCGTCACGGGGAACCGGTAATCGCCGGCGACAGGCCTTGACGGGACGTTAAACCGCCATTACCGACCTTGACGATGTCAATGCTAAAAAAATACGTCCGCGCCGCTGGATACCCCAACGCAAACGGTTATAACGACTCGTATAGCGTTCGCGAACTGATGCAAACGGTTGGCGGTCAATTTAAACGTCTGAAATGCATCAGCACGCTTGAAATGCTTATGGAGCTGGCTCGGCTCGAGCTGGATCGAGTTGGCTCGCGTCCACCGTGAGCTATTAGTATCCAGTTAGAGATCACATCACAATACACATAGGCAATTGTAATTCTGACTAACGGTGCACCTCAAGACTCAAGTTAGATCCGAAAACAGCACCACGCCTAAGTACGTCTAGCAAACAATCCGTGTCAATGCCAAACTCATTGACCGATGCAAAAAATCTCGACCCATGGACAACGAGTTATATAAACTCCCGTGAGACGCGACGTCTAATTAACCCCCTTCCCATCATCATACTCCCGTGACGATCGTGGTAGGGCGAAACACGCCGCCATGGGAGCTCGAACTCGAGCTCGAGAAGACGACATCGACGACGACGGCTGCGACCTGGGGAAGATCCTCTGCCACATCTTGCCGGGCATCGCCGGGGCCCTGACGGCGCTCGTAATCATGGTGCCCATCCTCTACCTGGGCTTCCTGTACTCCGAGGACGAGGGCAAGATCCCGGAGTACCGCGTCGCCGTCGCCGGCTTCTCGGGCCTCGACCTCACCCTGCCAACGCTCGACCCCACCTTCGACCTCACCATCCGCATCACGGAGCCCCGCAAGTACGACGCCGCGTGCTTCGAGCGCGGCACGGCGGCGTCCGTATCCTACGCCGGTGTCGCGCTGGCGCACGGCCCCGTGCCGGAGTTCTGCGCCAAGAGCGAGAACGTCACGGAGCAGGGGTCCGTGATGGCGTGGGGAAACGCGGTGGCCGTGCCGCAGTTCGCGCGGGACCGGCTCGCGGAGGAGCTCCGGCGCGGGGACGCGGCGGTAGACGTGGCGCTGGTGGCGCCGTCGAAGTATTGCGAGTACTGCAAGCAGAGAGTGGTCTTGTGCACGGCCGTCTTGGGCCGCAGCAGCGAGTCCTCGCCGCCGTGCAGGGTGATCTACCAGCTTCCGGACTTGCCCGAGGAGACCCCGGCCGGGCTGCCCCAACCGTGGAGGAAGCTTCTGAAGCCGGGCGTTGGCGGCGCCGAAGACAGCACCGGTGGCGTGGTTGCTAGCTAGGGTTTTGTGCTACGTACGCATCTAGGTTTAACCGGTTAAGAGACCACGGAATTAGTTTTTTTAGTGGAGATGGAATTAGTCCTGTTATACAATAGCCCTACTACTGGATCTTGTTCGTTTTGTTATACGGAGTAGTTAATTTGTTAGGCTTTCTACAACTCTACTGCAAGTTCTACGTGATCTAGGCATGCAGATAAGCAGGTTGTACTGATACCTTGTTACAGGTGATCTATGTATTACAGTATCAACAAGTTCAAAATTAGTTATTCATGAATGATGCCTTCTTGGCCAAAGAGCAATGCACTTTTCACAGCCTAATTTGCGTACTCCGCCCTGCAAAACAGCAGGGGTAAGTGTTCTTGCCACATGACACCGCACAGTTCCAAATTTTCGCTATTATTCTCATATAATAAAGAATCGGCTATATGTTAAAGTCCTGGCCTCTTTAACTCAGGAGAAAATACGATCTACTCTGCGCTTGGCTGAATTTGGAGCTTGGGCCCGAAACCTCATACTTTGCCATTGGCTGCTCGATCAGCTCGTGAATACTACCTCTATTTCAGTAAATAAGATTTATATCCTTTTTTTAATTTAAACTACATAAGCTTTGACTAAGTTTTTAGGAAAAAAATATTAATATGTACAATTCAAAATCAACACCTAAGATAAATCATGAAACATATTTTCATACGATATCTATGTAATATCATGGTTCTTGATAGTTTTTTCTAGAAGTTTGATCAAACTTTACTTAACTTGACTTCTAAAAAAAACTTTACTCATTGGAATGGAGGGACTATCAGTTATCAAAGATTCATACAACATAGGAGTGCTTGTTCAAGAGTCTGACCAATCGTGCTCAAATCATCAGGACAGAAAAGAAAAGCATCAGAGCAAAATCAAATCAGCGGAACACCTGATAACTTGCAATGCGCCTTCACGCCATGAAGCGGAACATGAGCGACCAACAAACAACTGAACAGAAACAGCTATCTGGATCCATGGAATTGCATTGCACCCCCAAAATCAAAATTTTCCAAGGTTCCATGTTACATGCCACTCTGACCAGACCCGCTTATCTACATTACTAAATACCAATTGAAAATGAGTTCATCAGTAAATAAACTTGGTGAAGAACTGAGCTACCTACCTACCTAGACCCTTCTTCCCCCTTGAAGCCATTATACCATTTCTCCAGCCCCGCTCCTACTTTACTTCCCAACCCTTATTCCTTCACACCACAGGAGTGTACCCCCCACAATGTATGTACCACCGAAGCCCACCCCCTCCTCGCTTTCTCCAGTATACCACCCAGAACACATATATACCTCCAAGCCCAACCCACCATCCCCGGTATACCGCCACCATGACTCAAACAAAGGAAAACAAAAGATGGATACTAAACCAACACATTTTTCCCTACTAAGCAATGAGACCAATGTTATTTCTTCACCGTCATCCATGCGCTTCCTTCACAAGATAACAGTGAGCTGCCTTCTACCTTGGCTGAGGCTTCTGCATGAATGACCTCGTTGGTACGATGATCTGAGGCCTTGGGACCTGAGGTGAGGGCAACTGGTTCTGCGAGCGCTGCAGCATCTGAACCATGGATGGTGTTTGATAGGAGTAAACAAGTGTACTGCTGTCTGTGGAGTCGCCGCGTGCGGTGGCTCTCTGCCAAGAATGCGAGCTTAGTCCAGAGAGCAGGTATGCCCTCCCAGAAGACTCGTAGCGTTGCCGGCTAGCCATCCTCTCCTGCATCTCCCTCAGCTCTGCATCAAGGGCCATGCATAAACGGTCCCCATTCTGGCTTGAAAAGGACGCTGACAGTATCCTTCGGCAATCCTCAAGAATAGCCACTGCGTCAGAAAGAACACCTCTCTCGGCAGCAGCTCTTGCAGCCTCAATAGAATCGGCAGCACGGACTCGGTTCCTCTCACGATCAACCTCCATGCAAACAGGTTCCAATGTGGGTGATTTGGGCCTCAGAATCTTCACCTCGTAGCCTTGGATCTTGACACCTTCATTTGTCACAGGATCTCTGTAGGAAAAGACAACCTTCAAAAGTGTGGTCTGTTGTTCACGGGATTGTGGGAAGCTCACAGAGAGCAAGAAATCCCTCTCCTCATCAGCATAGAGATGTCCAACATCAATTGAACCATTTCGCCCATCTCCAGCCACCTTACTCAAGTAACTACCTGATTTGATGGAGTGAAGCTTAACACCAGTATGCGCACACTCCACTGTTAAGCGCATATCCTGAACAACAACGCTGAGGAGCCCACCAATGCACTGAGCAAATGCATCCTGAATCGCACCTTCATCCTCAATGAAGGAAAATGTACCACCAGAGGCCTCAGCGATTGTGTGCAAAGCATCTGAATCATGGTCTGCTCCAAAACCGAATCCATGGACAGGCGCTATGCCAACAGTGTGATTTAGAATGGAAGATGGAACAAGTGACCTATAATCAGGCCGTGTTCCCCTAACATTCGAGGAAATATTATAGGTGTCTTGACCATCTGACAACAGAATAATACTGCACACTGGATTCTTATAACTGCGGTCCTCAATAACCTTAGCAGCTTTCTTCAGAGCATCAGCAATATTTGTGCCACCACCAGCACCAAGTGAGTTAACAGCCTGCAAGGCCTGCTGTCGGCCAGAATGGGACATCCGCCGGAGATGGAACAGCCTTCTGGCAGTAGAAGAGAAAGCAATGACTGAAAGGCGATCAGATGGTCCAAGGTGTTGAATAACAAAGCCCATTGCTCGCTTTAATAATGCCAATTTGGTTCCTGCCATACTGCCGCTAACGTCAAGCACCGTAACAAGATCAACAGGAGCACGAGATAAAGGATACCCAACTGCGGATGCATTAACCAGTCTGCTTGTGACCTGCTCTTGGTTAGCGCACGGGGCCTTCAGATGGATCAGAACAGCAAAATCATCTTGAGATGATGACTGTGGAACCGCCGAGAACTCTGGATATGTCTTCATTTCCACTGTTCTACTAGATCTAACATCACAACTGTCAGCAGCCTCCATCAGCTGCAATGGTTCATCATCGTTGAACTCTAATGGCTCAGAAGTACGCAAGGCAGGTGCTTCTCGCTGGCGGTTTGGAACCTGTCGGAGAAGAGCCATGTAGCCATCTTGTTGGGGTAACTGAGCTCGGTTCAAATTCAACCCACTTCTTCCACGAGGACCGATAGAAGATACTGAGCGATTAAATGGTATCTCCTTCCACTTTGCTCGGCAAACTGGGCATACATAATTTCCATGTTTTACACTGGAGGAGATGCAGTGAAAATGGAACATGTGAGAGCATTCAGCAGTGAAGAGAGCTTGGCCGTGACCTGGCTTCATGGAATCGAAACATATTGCGCATGTTTTCTGTTGAAAAAGAAACAGAAGATGTATTAGTTTAACCATACGCTGCAAGAATGTATCCCGTAGCAACAGCCAAATAAAGTAACACAGAGACATCTAAAAAATTATGGAGACACAATCTCAGAAGCATTTATCACATGAAATTTTTGTAACATAAGCACAAACAAAGCACCCAGTTGAGAAAAGACTGATGTCAATATTGCAAAATGACCATATCCATTTTTATATCTCATCCATGTTTGGCAATATTGCAAAGTTGAAATGGCATTTGACAAGCCAATTTGGCATCCCAATGCGACTTATGAAGTATCGTTCAAAAGCCTTTGTCAGATTTATCAATTCCAGCGCACATGAATATGCTAATCTTTTTTTTACAAGCAATATGCTGATGATTAAACATTTCAAATATTATGAGATGTTTATCCTAAAGCTTCAAGATAAAGCAGCTTACAAGGTACTCCTGGTTGAGCACATGATCTAATTCATTCAATTTAATATTAAAATGGCTTCCTATATGCATATTCGGATGGTGGTACTGTTAGCAAGAACCTACCTTCATGGCTTCATTAACTAGCCTACTGTTCTGGTGAATGAATGATCTCGACAAGAACCACCAAATGTTTTGAAATAAACTTATTTAAAAAAGTTGACCATATGACAAACTAAAGCTCATCTCGTGCATGTATTTCTGCAGATGTGTCCCACCTTCATCCTTGCAGTTGACCCATTTATTCAAGGCAACACAGCATGGTTGTATATACCCCAACCACCCCTCTATGGTTAGGTGGTCTCAAGAGCATCTAGTTTCACTATATTTCACCAAAGCGTACCAGCATTCAACCGTATATATTTTCACTCTTCCTATTGATGAGGACTGGACAAAGAACTTCCAAAGGATGGTACTACTAAATTGTTTTCTTACTAAATTAATACAAAGAATGGAATACCACCTCGCATGAAAATATAAATACACAGTAATACGGGATATTGCCAATACGTGACAAAGGCTAACAAGTTGAGGTTTACTTTAGGAGTTTGACTAAACCATTATCAAATTCAACTATCATTCAGTGTTCAATGGATGTACTTCCTCCATTCCAGACCTGTTGTCACAACCGGCAACTTGGACTAAGTTGAATCGGTGTGTTAGCTGGCGACAACCTTTTCGGAACAGAGGGAGTAACAATTTATCAGCACTTAGGTAAAGATGTAAACTGTTACTGGTTTTGAACAAAGCAAAAATGGGAAAATGAATACATGTGTGTACCAATACCTACCACGAATGTCAGAGTTAACACAGAATTGCTCATAACCATCCATATATTGGTAAGTTAGCTAGTTATTTTTATCAAAGAGTGTCCGCACCACAAAAAGCCAATGGAATCAGCACCCTTTCCGTGATGGTTTCGCAGATGGTACAGATTGCCAACTATTAAACAAGATGTTAAAAAGACATTTACTCAGGCATCATTTCCTGACACTATGTCACAATTAGAGGCATTACCTTTAAAAAAGTGTGTCACAATGAACAATGAACCTAGTATTTATTTTCTCATATGTTTAGTCTTTACTTCTGAGGCTGACCAGGCAAGCAAAATGAGAACATTCAAGCTCACATTAGGCAGATGAATGTCAACCCTATTGAGGACCTTGTGAAGTTGATGGTCAATTCGGTGTATTTCCGTACACAATATCTCACCAAGTCAGACGCACTACTATTGAATAACAAAGGTGTGAACCCATCGATAAAGGCATCAGCGAATGGTCAATCGCCACAGAAAAAATAGCGATTATGCAGGAAAATTCAGATCTTGGACCATTCAAAGAAATCACGAGCTTGCCATGACAACTAGTAATACCCCTGGTAACAAATATAAAAGTGCCAATAAAGTCTATTGCAAGGCTGGCCATTCAGCATTCCTGGTAATGGATAACAGCTCTCAAGTTGGAAGATTCACCTTTAGCAAATTAAGAAACGTGATAGTAATAAGATGATACACGTGACCATGTGGATATCGTTGACCAAAGAGGCCAACTTTCACTTTCGTGGAGGAACAAGTAGAGGCAGTAGATATGGTGAAGCTTACGTTAAGCTGTGTGCACCCACAGAAAAAGGAGCAAGTGGAATTGGAGGATACCAGGACACAACTAGCAATGGTCGCAGAAACATGGATATGTGAATGGTAAACAAATTGGTAGGTTTCGCACTGTGGTAGAAACGTATATGCGCTACAGAACAGCACCAAAATGTTACGAAAAATACAGGTGGTACAGAAGATGGCCAACAGAACCGCATCATTTTGTCAATGACATGTGCAATTTCTTTTGGGATATTCTCCTCGAATAATGTCGAAAAGGGATAGTTCGGCAAAAACATCAAAACTTTCCTGTGAAAATCTGCGGATCCGTGATTACTCGGAGACACAGGAAGCAACGGCACTAGATTATTCGAACTCCAGAAAAGAATAACAAATGGCAAATCCAAGTTAGTACAGGTGGAACTCAAGACAAAACATGGTAGTAGGATTAAAAAATCAGATGCATACAAACGAAACTGTGTTAGACGCAAAGCAAGATAATCCAAACCGAAACGCACATCACTCCCAACCAAAAATCGCCGACAGGAAGAACCGAATCTGGACCTAAATCTCTCACCGGCGAAGCCACATTCGCTCCAATCAGCACCTGACCACCTCCCATGTCACCGCGGCATTTCACATCTACTAGTCCTAGCTCCGCCGCGCGCAAAGCAAGGACAAATCTTAACCCGGAATGAATGAAGGAGCTTGGCCGGGGATAGGGGGTAAAAAGGCCTCACCTTGGAGGACTTGGCCCCTGACTTGGACCTGCGGAGCAGCGCGCCGGCCTCCGCCTGCGCCGGCGTGTTGGGCGCGGAGGCGTGCGCCGCCGCCAACGCCAGCGCCGCCGAGTCCTGGGAGAACGCATCGGACGGGCGCCGCTCGCTGGCGCAGTCCTCCCGGTCGCCCGACACGACGGGGAGGTGCGCGCACAGGCCGATGCCCAGCGCTTTCTTGGCCTTCCTCCACATCCCCTCCATGGGCGCGCGCCGGCACTCGGCAGATTCGCCTGTTCGGTGCTCCAACACGGATACGCGCGCGGTGTCTCCCTCTGACCTGACCTGACCTGAGCTAGTAGGACGAGAGGGGGAGTGCGGGGAATGGGAGGTGGTTTTGAAGGGTGGAGGGAGCCGCCATTGGAGAGCGGGCGGTGGTGTGTGTGCGCTTTTGGTTTGACCTCTGCGCCGAGAGAGACAGGGCGACAGATAGACAGCCAGCCAGGCAAGCGCACACAAGGAAACTGATAATGGCGGACGGCGGCGTTTTGACTATGGTGCGAGAAACGAAAAATGCGAGTGCCCGGGCTGGTTTTGGTCACCGGCTGGTGGGCGCCAGCTCTGGCTATGAATTCAATCCAAAACGTAAAAACGGCAATTTGGTTCATGTCCATTCTCTCAACAGACAACAATACGACTATCCCACCCAAAACTCAGAGGTGAAATGTCCGATTTCAACGCCCGTGCACGTGTTGTATGCACACGAGTCAAACAAGCTACTTTCATGTATATGAGTGTTTATTATCTAGGCCATTTCAAGGTTATACCATTCCTTACTTATACCATTCTTCATCGAGATTACAAGACTAAATCGTAAGCTCTACTTTGTTTATCTAATCAGTACACAGATTATTACAAAATGAACAAAAATATATTGGTTTCGACGCCAGCTAGAAAGTTGCGTAGAAACAGTGAGTTGACCAAGCGTTTATATGGAATCTTGAAATTGATTTGTACGCAATGAGATGGTTAATACGAGTACCTTAGTAATAACGTGCATCCATAACCTTAAAATCATGGATCAACCATATCGGACTCAAACGAAAGGACAGAGCCTTCGAAATAAAGAAATTGGATCCTAAATTTACACAAAAGATAAGAGACCCTAATGACAATATCAAGAGACAACGATTCTAGTGCTGTAAAGCATTTTGATTTACTGCCATACTACAAAAGGGGTAGCGCCTCCATAAAGTTGTGAAATGTATTAATAATATTTTAGTGGGTTAAAAATACAATCACAGAAATTTTGAATTCAATTATTTTACACACACGCGTAGGGAAGATAAAAGGACAAATGCAACAACATGTCCTGTGTCGCTTTAGAAAATTGGTGAATTGTAGACATATATTTTGTAAACCCACCTGTTTTTCTTCTGAAAATATAAATATCATAAAAATACTACTACTACGGTGTATTGATAGCATGATAAGCAAAAATAACAACTTGGGGCTAACCACACATGTGACTAAAACCTAGATATTTCATTCGCTTTTTCGGAGACTCGTCAACGAACATAGGTTCTAGTGTACTCAAAGTTTTATGTCAGCAAAAAAATGTAAAGGTTGTGTAAATGCTAAAGATAATCGGTTAACTTACGCATGTAAGTTTTCGTAAAATAATAATATGAGAATTTGCTATGTTTCATGGTAATGAGAAAATGGTACTTTAAATTTCATGGTAATGAGAAAATGAAAAAAAAAATCTAAAGCCACCACAGAACACCTACACCCGACAATGAGGGGAAAACATGCCAATGGGGCCTTGTGTCCTCAAAACACGAAAACCCTCATCAACTAGGAGCCGGGAACATCGGATACCCCGAGACATCCTCTAAGCGAACGGAAGCGTGCGTCCGATCTAGCAGACTCTTAGAGAGTACCTCACACATACGCGACAGAAACCGTCACCTCCATCGAACCGCCGAGCAATTTTCATGATAAATATATGCACAATCTTCGTCGTCCTTGTTGTTGACGCCGCCTTGACGCCAGACAACGCCACCCCATGTGCGCGTCCATCGTCACACGCCCATCACAGATACCCGCTGCACCACGCCATCGAGATCCGTTGCCACCGATGTTATACATGAAACACCGTTCCACTAGCAACCACTCTAGGCATCATGAGTTTTAAGACGATGCCCCTGGCTAGAGGGTTTTGTCAATATATAAGGTTTGGTCAAAGTCAAACTTTGACAATTTTGACTAGTCATATGTAAAGATATATTATTATGTAGAAAATCAAAATAATTTAATTAGCATTGCAATGCAATATATTGCCCTATGATCGATGTTTGATTGTGTATATATTGATATTTTATCATAAATAGTTGGTCAAATATTACAAAGCTTAATTTTAAACAAACCTTATACTATGGCAAGTAACATGGAAGGGAGGGAGTATTTTGAGTGAGTAGGAAACAAGGCTCGATTCATATTTTTATCACCCACCGTACGTTGGAACATGGTCAACCATGATGGTCCGTTCGAGACTATTATCTGAGCCACTTGAACAGGTTCAAAGATTGGAGTTGATACGCAGTTTGAAGGTTCAGGGACCTGCTTGATCACTCGGGGGCTAGTTTAGGGACTTGTGGCGAATTTTGCGTAGAGACAAATGGGCTGTAACTTACCATAGGGTGACAGGAATCCAACGCAGCATCCAAGGTGGCAGTAGATTTCATTTTAGGGAGTAGCTGCTGGACGGCGCTCCATTCAACGAGCCTACCTGTTCTAGGGGACAAGCTAGTGTACGACTTTTACGAAGTATTCTCCGTTCAAATTCACCAACTTTCCCTTAAAAATCTGATAGTCCGTAGTATAATTTTCCATATACAAGAATGAAATGTATTTCCAGAAGTCAAACTTTACCGCGAGTTCTGAATACCCTTCGCTCTACTCCCTCCTAGCAGCTCGTCATCTGCGACCAGCACGGCTTCAAACCACGCATCCCTGCGACCAAATCCGCATCCACCTCGACGACCACTAACAGGCTACGAGAACTATTCCTCGGATCTGAGAAGATTACACGGTCCATGCGTTAGCTGTACATCTACCATTATGCTTGACGCTGCGTTAATACCCATTAAGCGTATAAAGACGTGTAGTTGAGTACAAAGATGAAAAACGGGGGCGCCATTAATGTGCAGATAAGCAATCATATTCAGTTTGTAAGGGCATCTATAATGGTCCGACCCAAAATAGACACATACACATTTTTCCATTTGGGTCGGGGTTGGCTCGGTGGCCTAACATATTTTTTTATTTTTCTAACAAATTTTAATTGAGATAGACATATTACATATGTTTTATCATTTACATAGTTAAAAATATTGAAAAATCGAGAAAACTTGAACTTAAACTAGAGGTTTATGCTGGCCCTCACCTTCTTCGATGCGAAGGAAGAACACCCAATAATGCAAACCAGAGGATTTTAATGATCCTCACCTTCGATGTTGTAAATGAAGAACATCTACAAACCTACACTAGATGCTTCTTGTCAACACCCGGGTTTTTAAGTCCGGATGCCCTATTATATCATACATCGCAATCCCAGGAAGATTGTTTTTGCGAGACATAATAGTAAGTCGTTCAGAGTCATCATTTATTACAACACATAAGGTCTTACAACAAGGGATCACATGATCCAATATTACACAAATAGATTGTTCAACATCACAAATAAGTAGCGGAAGCGTAGTAGTAGTGGACTATATATTCCACAGGCAACGCTTGACGTTAGAAGACGATCCTAGTTATCGTAGACGTCCTGCTGTCCGTCATCCTGATACTGTTGCTCCTCTTCATAGTCTGACATTTGAATAGCCAGGGCAAAGCCATGAGTACTTTTAAAGTACTCGCAAACTAATACGATGGTAAAGCATATTAAGTATAGTAAAGGGGTACTAAGCTCTAGGTTTATTTGCATAAAGCCAAGTTTTCCTTTGACAAACATTTAATAAAATCCTCATTATTTAATAGACTAACTCAAGTGGGAACATTAGTGTCATTCCCACACTTCATTTGGGATCCAAATTAATTCAGCTATCACCATCACCATTTCAACATAAATTCTGATAACGGAAGTAGTATGGCCTTTCCAACCGTCCGTAACCGTGGACACGGCTATTCGAATAGGTTTAACACTCTGCAGAGGTTGTACTCTTGTGCCACAACTTTTGATTACATCCGTCGAGGATAACCCCGAATCATCGTAACTCAGTACGCGGATCATCAACCATAACCTTTCACTTATATGTCCTAGTATAGGCACCTCTCCCCATGAGCTTGGCCTCCCGGTGAAAACTAACCGGTTAACCCGGGAACTGCACAGGGCTTGGGTCGTACATTCACCTCATATTCACATCATTTCTCATATACGGAGGCAGCCTCGGCGTAACCCCTATGATGCTTGTTTAGAGGGAACCCATACTAAAATACACAAGTTTCTAGTTAAGCCCTACCCATAATCAGGTATTGTGGGGGTACTTGTATAATTGGAAAGGTATCGCATTCAAGACCATATCAGGTTTATATCAAAAATCACTATCTTCTCTTGGTCAAATTCACCTTCAAAGTCATTCCATGGAATGAACCATCATTCCAAGGTTTCAAATTCATATCGAAATCACTTGTTCCCATCTAGAGTAGTCAATTTTTAATTGGTTAGCAATAGCAACTATATGAGGGGTGCTATCTAGCTTTGAGTGGTGTTCATCTAACCCAAGTATGGTTCTATTCTAGACAAAGTGAATCATAAATCAAAAAGTACTTTGAAATAAATAAGCCAAGGTAAAATTTAGTAAAAACCTGGGATAGGTAATACATAAAAGTAAAGTGTGATGGTGCCTTTGCTCTTGTAGAGCTAAGCATTTGTATTTAGCAAGGGTTAGCTTGCCTTGAGCTGAGTAGTGATCAAAGTTCTCCTCTTCCTCTTGGGAGTAGGCCTCCTCCTCTTGATACTCCTCGTTACTAGCGTCTATATACGAATACGAGGTATAAATACTAAATCAAACTTACATGCTAAACTAGAAACACTCAAAGAGTTCACACTCTAGTCCTATTATCAATCAAACATAGCATGGTGAGTTATTAGAGGAATTCTTATTTAGGAGAAAATAATTTCCTCTCATTATTCCTATTTCTTAAGTTTTGATATGTAGGTCCTTAGAGAAATTCATTTCTTCTCTTTACTTCATAATAAGATTTAATCTCTTCATATAATAATCAGGTATGAAATATAGGTTGACCCAAGTCAACATTTCATATCTATTATATGTGAGTATAATTTAATTAAAGTGCTACACTACACATGTTATAATACTACTATTTTAAATGCATTAAAATCTCTAAGTAATAATTATCAGGGGTTCATTAGCCTAGGTCATTCCCCCTGGTTATATCACTTAGGATCAAGATTTAAAGGAGAGAGTAGCTCTCATAGGATTTATTACATTTGAATTCCAAGTTGAATTGTTCTAGATTTGACTGCATAGCTATCTTATTTGATCTAGTCCATGATCATACAAATAACATATCCATATTATTTCATAATCAATTAGAGGACATCATTTTTGATTTATTAGAATTGGAATCAACTTAAAATCATTTATAGATTATTTTTAATGATTATTTAAAGTTAGAAAAGGCCCTGCCTTGTTATTTTTGTCATCTAAAATTTACTACGAATTTGGATATGAGGCCAGTGGCATTATTTAGATAATTTCATGAGCTTTCTAAATATATAAATTTGGTTAAATTTGGTGTAGTAGATCTCAAGATATTTAAATTTGAAGTTAGCATCAGTATTTGAATTTGAACTAAATGGATTATTCTTATTTGAATTTTTGGGCCACGCGGGAAACGTTACTGGGCCGAAACGATTTAAAACAGCACGGCGCGGCCCAGCACGCATCTGGTGCGAGTGGGCTGCCTGACGAGGTGGGGGCCACCTGTCGGCTGCTCTTAACGCGCGAAGCGGTACGATTAAATCTGGCCGTAGGATCTGGGAGGCGATCGACGGCTTGTGAGCGTCGTTGTCCCCGGCGGGATTCCGGCGAGCTCACGGCGCCGTAGGGGGTCGGAGGACATACCAGGCCGTTGCAGGACTCGGCAGGGTGCGCGGAGAAGCGGTCGTCGACGAGGAGGCTACGGGTGCGGCGGTGGCGCTCGGGGAGGCTCCAATCGACGAGCTTCCGCGGGCTCCGGCGGACCTCGGCTTCAAATTCGAGCAGCTCCGGCGACTAAGGGCGAAATTGATTGGGGCGTGGTGTTCAGTGAAGGGAGAGGAGCAGATGGTGTGAAGGGATCGTGGGCTGAGGAGCTCTATTTATAGATGGACATGGTGGCCGTGAGGTGCTGCAAGGGCGCGGCCATGGCGCGGCTCCTGGGGCGAGCGAAAGGGCAAGGCGAGGACGGCAGTGGGTAGGCGTCGTCCTAGCGATGCTCAACGGCTAGCGGCGCAGAGATAGGGCTACGGAAAAGCTCGAGTTCTTCCAGTAATCATCACGGTACCCGCGGTACGTCGACGGCGAGGACGACGGTGACCATGCTTCTGCGCGTGCTTGAGTGTGTCTAGTGCGTAGAGGGCTTGGAGTAGATGCTCGACGCAGCGGTAGGGATGCAGGGCGAGGACGATCACGCTCGAGCGCGCGACGTACTGGCGCGTCCAGTGCGCGGTGAGCGCGCGTGCTGGCGCGTCCTGGCATGGTTTGGACATGGCGATTCTGGCCAATGCCAAGCGTTGGCAAGCCGGGGCTGGGTACCATTCGTGTCCTTGTGCTGCAGGGATACTCGAGGACATGGAGAAGAGGTGAGAGAGAGGCCAGGGAGAGTTTTGGCCAAAGGTGGCCGGCATGGCCACGGCATGCTTTAGTTTAGGGTTTTTCTCTCCCTCCTCTCACTTTAATCGACCACAGCAGGTACAGGGATGATGCAGGGGTCCTAGAACTAGCAAATGATCACCAAATTAAAGTGGTTTAGTGAAGAAACCAGTGGGCAATAGTGTGTAACACAATTCTGAGTTCATGTCTGCCAAGTGTTCGACACAATGCCCGCATGAACTTTTTATTTAAATTTTGAAATTCTTTTTGGTGAATCTCTTTTATATAATTAAAGTGAAGTATTGGTGGTGGTGGCACTCAAATTGGAAATGATTTGTAACTTTCCAAATTTGAGGTGATCTTGTTTTTCTTCTCAGATCCCATTTTGGCAATTTAATTCTGGTCAACCTAGTCAACTCTAGCCATGGTGGTCAACATGAAAAGTACTCACCTTGACATGGTCTTGGATGACATGGCTTTGGTTGACAAAGTTTAGTTTAAGATTTGAGAAATACAGGGGGTAAAGTGGTGAAGAAAATATTTTTGGCCCAAGTGACCATTATCATATGTATGATGAAATCTTGATTTCTTTTGATTTGATTCTTGATCCAATGATGCAATTGTGTTAGTTTATCATATTGAAACATTTTAGAAGCAAGGGAGCAAGCAATTATGGCCTTGGTGAAGGATTTGCATTTTGGCATATGGTGTATGTGAGTGAATATGGGTTTTTTCCCATTTTCTTTATTTCTCCTCAATTTAGGGTTTTGTGATCTTGATTAGGGTTCACATAGCAATAGATCAACATGCTAACACTCATCATGGCAATTGCACAAAAGAAAAATTACTTAAATGCATGAATCTATATGTGGCACTATATGCATAGAAAAGTTTTTGTTTATTGTGAATTTTGAGTAAATGAAACTCTCACTTGCTTTATTATTGTTGAAAACTTGGGATGTTACAAACCCTTCCCCCTTACAAAAGATCTCGTCCCGAGATCTTAAAGAAAACTAGGTACTAAAGAGATTGGGGTACTCAGTCTTCATAAAGTCTTCTCTCTCCCAAGTGGCTTCTTCTTCGGTGTGGTTACTCCACTGAATCTTCAGAAACTTGATACTCCTGGTACGAGTGGTTCTGAAAGCTTCTTCCAGGATGCGAATAGGTACTTCGCGATATGTCAGATCTGAGTTGATATCCACAGTTCGATGGTCGATGTTCTTGAAAACCTCGGTCTTCTCAGGTACCTCTAAGCATTTCCGGAGTAACGAGATGTGAAACACATTGTGTATCGTTGACATTTCTTCTGGTAATTCCAGTTGATAGGACACTTCTCCTCGGCGACTCAGGACTTTGAAAGGTCCAACATATCGGGGTGCAAGCTTTCCTTTAAGCTCTCTGCATTCCTTTAAGGGGGGACACTTTAAGATACACGAAATCTCCGATCTCGAAGGTCATCTCTCGGCGTCTCTTGTCGGCGTAGCTCTTGTCTTGATTGAGCGGTCTTGAGGTACTCGCGGATCTTGTGAACCTTCTCTTCACTTCTCGGAGAATATCTGGTCCAAATACTTGACTCTCTCCAACTTCCGACCAATTCGAGGGGTACGGCACTTCCTTCCGTACGGGGCTTCAAAGGGGCCATTTGTAAGGCTTGATAGCTGTTGTTGTATGAGAATTCTGCGTACGGCAAGCGGTCTTCCCACTTGGATCCATATTCTAACACACATGCTCTCAGCATATCTTCCAATATATGGTTGACTCGTTCGGTCTGTCCATCCGTCGGGTGATAGGCTGTGCTGAAGTTCAGCCTAGTTCCGAGTCCTTCATGTACCTTCTGCCAAAATATGGAGGTGAATTGGGATCCTCTATCGGATAATATCGACTTCGGGGTTCCGTGCAGGCTGACTATCCGTGAGATATACAACTCTGCAAGTCTTGGTCCTTGGTAGGTGGTCTTGACCGGGATGAAATGGGCAACTTTGGTCAATCTGTCGACCACTACCCAGATAGAATCATTCCCTTTACTAGATTTGGGTAATCCGGTGATGAAGTCCATTCCTACCGAATCCCACTTACATTCGGGAATCTGCAGGGGCTGTAGCAGTCCTGCGGGTCGTTGATGTTCTGCCTTGACTCTCTGACAGATGTCACACTTGGCGATGTAACTCCCGATTTCTCGCTTCATCCCATGCCACCAGAATTGTTCCTTCAAGTCCTGGTACATCTTGGTACCTCCGGGATGAATAGAATACAAGGTGTCATGGGCTTCCTTTAGAATCACTTGTTTCAACTCCGAATCTGACGGCACGCACAAGCGTCCGTTGTACCAAAGTACTCCTTCTTCATCAACGTGAATCCCGGTGCCTTTCCTGCTGCTATCTGGCTCTTAATCCCGTCAATGCTTGCATTGCTCTTCTGGGCTTCCTTGATTTGACTAATCAGGGTGGGTTGAAGTTCAATGCTGGCGAGAAATCCTTCACTCACTAGCTCCATTCTAAACTGTTCAAACTCTTGGTGAAGGCTAGGTTGCTCTTCGGCAATCATGGAGTTCAACTGACACGGCAGTCTACTCAAAGCATCGCTACCACATTGGCCTTGCCTGGGTGATAGTGGATATCCATATCATAATCTTTGATTAACTCTAACCATCTCCTTTGCCTCATGTTCAGCTCCTTCTGGGTGAAGATATACTTCAAACTCTTGTGATCCGAATAGATCTCGCATCGATTACCCATGAGGTAATGACGCCATACTTTCAAGGCTAACACTACGGCTGCTAGCTCTAAGTCATGGTGATGGCTTTCTTGGCACAATCAATCAATCCATGATGTTTGGACATCCAGTCCATACCCAGCACTACTTCCAAACCTTTTGTTCCCAGAACAATCAGATTGGCATAAAAGTCTATTTCATGAATTCTGATAGGAACATCTTTGCAAATTTTTCTAGCTTTAGTGGTTGATCCAGGTATTTGCACTACCATGACATGCTTCAAACTGATGGGTTGAATCTTACTAGTGCATGCAAATTCCTCCGTAACAAATGAATGCGATGCTCCAGAATCAAACAACACTCTTGCGGTATTGAGTTAACAGAGAACATACCCAGCACGACATCTGGGGCTTCCTGAGCTTCTTCCGCACTCATGTGAAAGAGGCGGCCGCTGCGGTTGTTCGGGTTGTTGGGAGCGAACTTCTTGTTGTTGGCGACACGGCGTTGCTGCTGAGCAGGGCCAGTGGTGTTGGCGGCCATCTTGGTGAGTCTTTGGGGACACTCTTTGGAGTAGTGCCCCACCACGCCGCACTCATAGCAGTTGATGGTGGACTTGTCCTTGGGGGCGACAGGGATAGCATTGCTCCCGGTCCTTGGAGCGTGTTGGTGTTGGGGTTGGCAGGGGCTCTTGTCGGAGCGCGGTTGAAGTTGTTGTTGTGGTGGACGAAGTTGTTGCTGTTGTGGTGGTGCCCTCCCGTCCTGGGGTTTCCTCCTCGGTTCGATAACCGGGCGCGACATCCGTGCCGGTGGCCTGTTGTTTCGGGGTGAATCCTCCGCTTGAGCGGGGCGAAACTTGGAGGTGTTCTGGGCCCACGGTGCATCATGCGGCGCTTGCGGTTTTCATTGGCTTGGTTCAGCTTGCCCTCCATCTGGATGGCAGAGTCAACAAGGGCTTCGAGGTCAGCAAAGGGGATGTTGACCAACACGTCTGCATCTCATCGTGCAGTCCGTTCAGGAACCTCTCCTTCCTCTTCTCGGTGGTCGCCGTCTCATCAAAAAAAAACCTTGACAGGGTGAGGAACCTGTCGCGGTATTCTACCACGGTTAGGCGGCCTTGTTTTAACTCGCGGAACTCATCCCGCATCTTCTTGATGAGACCCGGTGGCACATGGTACTTGCTAAACTTGAGCTTGAAATCTGCCCAAGTCATTAGTTGCCCCGCATTCAATGCGCGAGCACTTGTCCACCAGGCACGTGCAGGTCCTGCCAGATAGTGGGTGGCAAACAGCACCTTGTCATCATCCTCCACTCCGGCAACCTCAAGATTGTTCTCCATTGTTTGGAGCCAATCATCAGCATCAAGGGGTTCCTCCGTCTTGCTAAACACCGGTGGGTTGGTGTTTTGAAAGTTCTTCACTTGGAGCCTGGATGGTCATGGTTTCCGTGACCTTGGTTGTTCTGTGCAAGCTGTTGAAGTACAGCTAGGTTAGCTTGCCTTTCAGTTCTATCAACTTCTCGATCAGCCAACATCTGTTGCAGTATCTGTGTCAGCGCATCCGGATTGGCGTTGCGATTGGGAGGTGCCATCTGAACAGAGATATGGATCATAAGATGAGAGGGACAATTTCTATGGCTTAATTTGGGGAGTAAAATCACATTTATTTAAAACTTGATTCATAAGATGATAATATTACACACCACATAGTCATTAAGGTAGAACTTATTACAAGCTAACAATCCGGAGGGTTTGAAGAACCCTTTCAACAATCTACGATACAAGGGGCGAATACAAAGGACCGATACATCTCAGACTACGCGGTGCTCAGGGAGGGATGGAAGCTATCCATCGATGCGGAGCGGGAAGGTGGTGTCCATCCCGGCAGGCAGGTGCTGGTGGAAGTCCTGGTCTTCCTCTTCCTCCGGCTCGTAGTCGTTGTCGTTGCTGACGTAGGAGTAGCCATCCCCTTGGATGTCTTCCCCCTCGCCTTCTCCTTCCAGGATCTGGAGCTGCTCCACCTGAGTGGAGATGGTCTCCTTCAGGACGGCGATCTTGGTCTTGAGGCGGTGGATGGTGGCGTCCCTCTTCGCGACCAGCTGGCGCAGAGTCCTGCGCTCCTTCGCGATGACCTTGATGGTATCCGCGTACTGGTTCAGCTGCTGCTGAGTGTGGTTGGCGGCGGAGCGGGAGTTACTCAGCGCAGACCGAGTCTCGTACAGCATGTAGTCGAGGTGATCCACATGGTGCCTCAGCACGGGGTGGTATGGCAGGCTGAGGGGCAGACCAACAGAGGAGTGCCTTGCGAAGTGCGCAAAGCGTTCCCCTTCGATGGCCAGCGAGTTCTGCCCGCACAGACGAGCGAGAGACTCCTGCAGAGCATGGGCGAGTCCATCCACCCAGGTGTTCTCGCGGAGCGAGAACTGGATCTGGCGGAACATGGGTGACTCCGGCTTCCCAGGAAGGTTAGCCATGATGAGCCACTCGAGCTGGCCGTTGGCTTGGTCCGAGATCTGGCCTCCGTTGACAAAGGATTAACTTGTCAATGCCTACAGATTGTAGACTAGGGTTTTGCTAGAAGTAGAGGGCAAGTAGATCTCGAAGGTTTAGGCGAAAAGTACTCGACGATTGAAAACTAGGGTTATGTTGACAATAGTTTCGATCCTTTCTTTGTCCCTCGACTCCCCCTTATATAGGAGGTGGAGCCGAGGGTTTCGTTTTGTACAAGTTACAGAGTCCGGGACGGTTTCTAACTCATCTCGCCGATTACAAATAACTCTTCCTATTACAACTCTAGCTTTCCTTAATATATCTTGGACTCTCGAATCTTCTTATTCTTCGGATAGTGGGCCTTCAGTAAACTCCGGGTACCATCTTCGGCAGGCCCATTTGGGATGCCTATGTCAGTAGCCCCCGAGATTTTGCTTGAATCGTAGAGTCAAGGAAAATCTCGACTGTTTATATTTATTCGAGAGCTTTTATTTATGCTTTTTCACATAAAATTCTATATTGTACAGGGATAATGGTAGTTGGGGCTAGTTCATCTGACGGATCAGGTACTAGTTAACTGCTCTAGTGGCAATCCGCAAAACCTACTTCAAGATCACGTCCCCGGACATGATCCCGGGATACTGTGTAAACTTCGACAGGTGCCGCTTAAGGTCTTACCATTCTGTCGAGTCCCAGTCAAATTTATCGGGTACCTAACGCGTCCGTTAGGATTTTTCTTCGTCTCTGTTGATACGGATAAAAGTAGCAGAGCGCAGTCTTTGGCGATGCCACGCCCAGCAGAACGGATCTGGGGTCTTACCTTCGCAAATTTGCGGCATTCAGAAATTGATCGCAACTTTGGCGTTCGAGAATATATTGTCGAGTGCTTTTCGCTTTTGGAATAGCACATTTTATCGAGTCATATTTGATGACTTTATTTTGTCTTCCCGATGGGAGTATATGTAGAGTTATCGTGTAACTCGAAATATACTCACTTCTGTTTCTCTATTTTTGAAAAAATTCATCGGGCACGCGGACAGCGTTCCCGATGGGAGTAGCCCCCGAGGCTACAGCCAAGAACTTGTGCTTGGGTGTAGGCTCCACAGATTAGTATCCTTTGCCGCTATATTTATAACCCTTCTCGATATTTTTATATTTATCGGGTGCGCGACCAGCGCTCCCGATGGGAGTAGCCCCGAGGCTATGAACAAATTCTTGGATTTGGTCATAGGCTCTCGCCATTTCTATATTGTCATACTCGAAATTTTATTTTTCCAAAGTAGCCCCCGAGCGTTTGGGCAAAAACTTGTATTTGATCAAAAGCTCCAAGAGTATTCAAATAATTTACCCTGTCGCCATTCTCTTTTTATTTTTCTTGTCGACATATTCTCCTTTGTCAAATTCTCTTCATCTCTATCAATAATTGGGATTTTTTCTGCCTTGTGGGTCCATTGTTTCCACCACGTTGACACGTCGTGCAAGTGGGGGACACACGTCCTCCGCTTTTCCTGGCGCACGTACGGTAACGCCTGTTCCATTCCTTCCCAGTAAAAATACCTTTTTACCCTTGTATCTACGAGATCCTTTTTCACCACACGATTTCTTCATCCAACGGTGCACTGCTTCGTCCGAACCCTATATAAACCTTTCTTCAACCTCTGTCCAGTCCTTCGCTTGCGCATCTGTTTCCCTCTGCGAAAACTTCCCCTGCGCCCAACTCTGTTTGATCTTCCGCACGCCCAAGCACTGCTGTTGATGCCACCACGCACGCGTCTCACTCGCCACAGCACGCCTGATTCATCAATGGCCGCCGCGGATCTAGGAGCCGTGGAGTGGGAGAGGTCCAAGGTCACGAACCAGGACCTGAATCTTCTGAAGAAGCTGGGGATCACCAAGAAGCCCAAAGCGGTTTGCTTCCCTAGTGAAGAAAGCTACCCAGCCCCTCCAATGGGGTACCGGGTAAGTTTTGTCGACCATCTCATCCGCGGTTTATCCGCCCCCATTCATCCTTTTCTCCGCGGATTGCTTTTTGTCTACGGTCTTCAACTTCACCACCTCACGCCAAACTCAATCCTCCATATTTCCATTTTCATTACTCTCTGCGAAGCCTTCCTTGGCGTCTCGCCCAATTGGGCGCTATGGAAGCGCATTTTCTTCTGTCGCCGCAATGGCTCTCACAATGTCGCCTATAATATAGGCGGCGTTGTTATCTCTATCCGCTCCACTGCCAATTACTTCGATGTCAAACTCCCTGACTCCGTTCAAGGGTGGCGTAAGAGGTGGTTGTACATTCGCGAGGAGAACCATGGATGCGCAGAGGACAACATCCCTCCGTTCGATGGTGACGAGAAAATTCTTCGTCGCCGTTCTTGGGATGCAGAGGCTACCGAAGAAGAAAGAGCTTCGACTGAAGCCTTGATGACTCGCATCCGCGAGTTGCAAAATACTCGCGGCAAAGAGTTGTCGGTATCCAGATTATAGTGTATTTCCTTAAGAGTAGAGTTCAGCCTCTTCAAGCTCGCAAATTTCCTCTTTGGAAATATACTGGCGACGAAGACGTGGATCGGCTGTCGACAGATTTGGAGGTGAAGGACTTGGAAAAACTTGTCCGAAAAATCACCTCCCTCAGCAAAAAAGATTCTATCCCTTCTTCTTGTCGCGTGAAACCATACAGCGCCGCCCATGCACTTCCTAAGGTAAACTTTGTCGCGTAATTTCTTACTGCCTTGCTTTTTGCATTGTGTGCTCCTTCCTGATATTCTTCCCTCTTTTTATACAGGACCACCCAAATCTTGTTTCACTTCCTCCTCTTCCTGAAGGTGGGGAAGTCGAAGAAAGGGCCGTTATCTCTGATGATAACCAAGAGGCCCCCTCTTTTGTGAATGAACCCGCAGATTCTCGAAAATCTGCGGGATCTGCTGAAAAGGACGCTGCCTCTGAAGGCACTGCATCGGCCCAATCTCCTCCTCTTGCTGTTTCTCCAAAGAACAAAAGGAAGAGGGATGATGTCGAAGATTCCGGGACTTCTAAACCCGAAGAAGCTGATCCTTCGTCGCAAAAGGCAGCTTATGATCCGTATCTCGGGACCCTTATCAGTTCGTAAGTCCTTTTTCTATCTTTTTCTTGTATTTGAACATTCGTATCTATCTTGCTGTTTATATTGTCAACATTTTACTTGTAGTGATGAGGAAGAAGAGGTACCAACCGCTGATGTGGCTGCTCGAACGAGTACGTCACATACATTAGTTGCCTCGGAGACGCCAGTTGAAGGAGAAGAAACTTCGCCTCCTCGACAGAACGTCGACACTGCTACTCCTCCTTCAAGCCCCCGAGCCCCTTTGTCGAAAAGGGCGAGGACGGAAATCATCCCGGAGCCTACTCTCCAATTGAGTAGCTCCTCTAACCCTCTCTTGGAGGATGTAAGTTCTTAACTTCCTTGTCATTGTTTATGTTTTCTTTTGTTGGTTTCTATGTACCATTATATTTTTCTCATACCGCCATTTCCTTCTATCTTTTTTTTTACAGCCTTTGATAAAGGATCTTCTTCGCATCGGTACCCAATTTGTCGGGTACCGTGATTATGCTAGTAAAGCTGAAGGTAATGCTTTACTCCTTCTGCTTCTTTTCTTTTGCTCCTTTTGTTGTCGAGATTTTTAACTATATTTATCTTCCTTGGTAGAAAAACTGGCGGAAGCCAATGAACGTGCCAACACACTTGCTCAACAATTAGAGCAAAGTGAAAAGGCTCGCAAAAAGGCTGAGTCAGATGCTTTTGGTGCTCAGCAGTGATAAGGCCAAGGCTGATGCTGCTGGTGTCGAAGATCTCCGGAAGAGACTTCACGATGCCGAAACTTCGCTGAGTGAACATATAACTGCTCAATCTGCTCGCGAAGAAGCCATCCTTAAGCGCATAAGGACCCAAAATCGTCGCTTTATCTGTAAGTATCTACCCCAATTCAAATCTTTTGGATCTTCTTTCCTTTACTCGTTTGTTGCTAAATGGATGTTCATTGTTGCAGCTAGAACGGCTCAAGAATATGAGCTTGAAGATCCCGATAATGATCCTCTGCTTGACGCCGTTTCATTCCTCGAGTTTCACGGGACGGAAGCACGTGAAGGTATCGACGAAGCTAAAGCAGGACTGTTGCGGCTCTTCCCCTATTTCTTCCCAAAGAAAGAGGCACCTGCAACTTTCCTTAATCTAGCCAAGTGCTTTAATCCTCCCGAAGATCTCGGGCTGAAGATGCGCCATGAAAACCAGAAGGTTGCCGTTGAGAGCACTGTTGCCCTGGTCGCTGACAGTCAACAAACTATTGACTGGACCAAGGTTGGCGACACGGATCAAATTGAGCAACTCAAGTGGCGATCCTTGGTCAAGGCGGCGAAACCCAACACGAAGAAAATCCTGGCGTATCTTGGGGTCAAGCCAGCTTCGACTCCTAGTTCATCGAGGCCGGAGGTCTAGTTGCATGCCTCTGTCTTTTCTATTTTTTGCTTTCTTTACTTCTTTTGCTATTGTCGTCACTTTAGCCTTGGCGACAATTACCCTGCTAGTCCCTTAGGAGAACTTCTTTTGTAATGATGGTGTAAACTTTTTAGAAGTAATGAAATTCCTCTTGGTGCTGTCATTGATCCGAAGATTTTATTTTCCAGTTAATATTTGACAATTATTCGACCAATCCTTGCTCTCCCAATGCTGCTCCTGCATCTTCCTTGTCGAAGAAAGTAGAAACCGATGACAATTTCCGTGAAGGTCCCTCAAGCACACCTTTGTCGGAAGATTTGCAAGAACTTCGACAGCAACTTCAGTTCACGAAGAAACAATCGCTAAAACTCATGGAACAAAGTCGAGAGTCTTCTCAGAGGGAGGAAATTGCGCTCCAACAAGCTCAAGATGCCATGACTGAGAAGGACGCTGCTGTTGCTGAAGCTGCTGCAGCTACGTCCCGAGAAAATTCTATGCTCCAACTACTAATAGATGCTAGTTTGGATATGGCGGGTAAGTTTCATTGTCTTCGCCTTGCTTCTTCTTTTCCTTTGCTGCTTGCCTTTTTACTCTCCTCTGACTTGTTTTATGAAACAATAGGTGCTTTTTTGGATACTGCAACTGAAAATGAGCGTGTCGAGGCTCGTTCCAATGTCCTTCTTCGACTTGCACGTGAACATGGGTCGACTTTTTGGGGCACGCCTGAACGGACTCGCCAAATCGTGAGGTTTCAAGATCGCGCGCTTCAGGTTCGCGGGTATCTTGACTTCTGTACCAAGACCCTCTCTATGGTTTATAACTCTATGTTTCCTCGGAACATTCAACCAAAAACTCTTCCCGAGTTAATGGAGAAGTTCAAGGATGCCCACAGGATCCATCACTTTGTCAGAGCTCAACTGGTAGCTGGCGCCAGATTTGCCCTTATAATGCTTCAAATCTGCCATTCAAAACTTGATCTGACCCAAGTTGTTGAGAAGGTTCACGAGAAGGTACGGCGCCGAAGAGTTGGTATCGATCGTATTAACACGAAGGTTTCACCTATAGCCGAAGAAATGATTGAAGACCTTCTTCGGATGGATGCCGACTTTTTTGCAGACGGTCATTATGCTGATTTTCTCGGCGCTGCTCCTGAGGAAAACAGAGTTACCCTTGATGATATATTGAATCAAGACTGATTTTTTCTCTTGGTAGATAATTTTTCCTTGTAAATCATGAACATGACTATGTTGTGAAGTAAACATTATATTTCTATATTTTGTCTAGCCCCCGAGTATTTTTCGGTGGCTACTCGCTGTATTTGTATAATGCGAGGTTTTAAACCAAGGCAAGATAATATACACTGTATACTATTTTTGTGGGTGTAAGCCCCCGAGTCTTTTGTTGATCACTATTTTGTCTGTATCTCTTTTTATTTTGGCGAGGTATTTTTACCAAGGCAAGATGCTTCTTTTGCGTTTGTCGACACTGTGTTTATATATATATATATTGTATCATGTAGGGAGAAACCCCTGATCTTGTCGGGAAGAAGATATATAATTCCACTATCTTTATTATATTGCAGCACCGCGAGTCCGCCTCATTAAAAACCTTCTCCGGCCCCACTCGGTGCCCCGAAAAAGGAAAAGAGTGCGTCTGAAAACTCGCGGGCGTTTCAGTACATTGTAGCTTTACAAAGGGAGACTATATTTTCGACATCTAGGCGTAGAAACGCCCGAGCTGTGCCACGTTCCGGGGATTTGGCTCGTCAATCCCTGTCTTCTTGTCTTTAATTCTGTATGCTCCTCCTTCAATTACTTGACGATGTAGGGTCCAAGCCATGGTGATTCGAGTTTTTCGTGACTTTTTTGGTTGAGCCGCAGAACTAAGTCACCAACTTGAAAAGACCTTGGCCGCAACCGTCGACTGGTAGTTCTTCAGGTCCTGTTGATATTTAGAGACTCGTGACAGGACTTCATCCCGAGCTTCGTCAAGTGCATCGACATCATCCTGCAGTGCTTCTCTTGAAATTTCTTCATTATACTCAGCAACTCTTGGAGAATCATGCTCGATTTCTATCGGCAAGACTGCTTCAGCTCCGTGGACCAGGAAGAACGGTGTTTCCTGTGTCGCTGTATTTGGTGTTGTTCGGATACTCCACAAAACGCTCGGCAACTCCTCCGGCCAAGTATGCCGAGCTTTTTCCAATGGTCCTAGCAGACGTTTCTTGATGCCATTGCAGATGATGCCATTGGCCTTCTCGACTTGTCCATTGGTCTGAGGATGTGCGACGCAAAACTTAGTTTTATGCCCACTTCTGCACAATATGCTTTGAACTCCTTGGAAGTAAAGTTACTGCCGTTATCTGTGACGATGCTGTGAGGTACTCCGAAGCGAAAGACAATGCTCTTCACAAACTTTATTGCGGATGCTGCATCTGGTGAATTTATTGGCTTTGCCTCTATCCACTTGGTAAATTTGTCGACCACCAGCAAATACTCATATCAACCTGGCGAGGCTTTGTGCAATTTACCCACCATGTCGAGACCCCATTGAGCAAAGGGCCAAGATAGTGGGATTGGCATAAGTTCTGCTGCTGGCGAGTGAGGTCTTGCCGCAAATCTTTGGCACGCATCGCAGGTTCGTACTATTTCCTTCGCATCCTCGATTGCTGTGAGCCAATAAAATCCTGCTCTGAAGACTTTGGCCGCAATGGCTCGGCTACTTGCGTGATGCCCGCATATTCCTTCATGCACGTCCTTTAGGATGATCCTTCCTTCTTCGGGTGTAACACACCGTTGTAGCACACCCGAAATACTGCGTTTGTATAGCTCCCCTTTTACCACAGTAAAAGCTTTTGATCGCCTAATTATTCGCCTTGCTTCGACTGGGTCGTCGGGTATGGTTTTCCTTAAGATATATGATATGTAAGCCTGCATCCATGGAATTTGCACCATCATGACTAGCTCTTGCTCTTCTTCTTCCTCTGCTGTGTCTTTGGCGATACTCGAGGGTTTCTCTTTTTTCTCCTTTTTTGTTTTTGCTGGCTTTGTTGATCTCTCGCTAATCTCTTCCCAGAATACACCTGGAGGAATCGCGAGGCATTGTGACCCGATGTTTGCGAGAACGTCGGCTTCATCGTTGCTCATCCTGCTGATGTGGTTTACCTCACAACCATCGAATAACTTCTCCAGCTCATTGTACACCTCTTTGTATGCTATCATACTTTCGTTGACTGCATCGCATTGATTCATGACTTGCTGTGCTACCAATTGTGAGTCGCCGAAAATTTTCAATCGAGTTGCACCACAAGCTTTCGCCATCTTCATCCCATGTATGAGAGCTTCATATTCTGCTTCATTGTTAGATGCGTTTGGGAACGTCATCCGCAGAACATACTTCAACTTGTCGCCTTCAGGTGATACTAATATCACGCCTGCTCCAGCACCTTCCAATCTTTTGGACCCGTCGAAGTTCATGGTCCAAGTCTCGATAAATCTGGGGTCCCGTGTTTTGTAGCTCCATCCACTCTGCAATGAAATCTGGTAAGACCTGCGACTTTATTGCTTTTCTTTTTCATCATATGATGTCCCGAGGAAAGTTCTATTCCCCAAAGGGAGACACGACCCGTAGCTTCTGGGTTGTTCAGTATATTTGATAAGGGAGCCTCGTTGACCACTATTATCGGGTGCGCCGAAAAATAGTGTCGCAATTTTCTTGCTGTGTCGTGAATACTCCATATGCTAGCTTTTGATATTGCGGGTACCGCTGTTTTGAGCAGTACTTCGATGAAATATACTGGTCTTTGAACTCCATGAAGCTTGCCTTCTTCTTCCCTCTCGACTACTAGGGCCGTGCTGACCACCTGAGGTGTGGCTGCAATGTACAATAGGAGAGGTTCTTTCTCTTTTGGCGCCACCAATATCGGTGGTGTAGAAATTGCTCGTTTGAGATTCTCGAAAGCTCTGTCTGCTTCCTCGTTCCATTGAAATTTTTCCCCTTGCTTGATCAATGCATAGAACGGTAGCGCCTTTTCTCCTAGCCTGGCGACGAATCTGCTTAAAGCTGCGACTCGCCCCGTTAGCTGTTGTATTTCTTTTAACTTTGTTGGCTTTCTCATAGTAACGATAGCCTGTATTTTTTCGGGATTAGCTTCAATCCCTCTTGCTGATACTAAAAACCCGAGAAGTTCTCCTGGAACTCCAAAAGAGCACTTTGTCGGGTTCAGCTTGAGGCAGAACTTGTCGAGGTTGTCGAAGGTTTCCTTCAAATCTTCGATCAGAGTCGACCCTTTCTTTGATGTTATTACGACATCGTCGATGTAGACTTGTACATTTTTCCCGATCTGTGTTGCTAGGCACTTCATCATCCGCCGATATGTTGCTCCCGCGTTTTCAAACCAAAGGGCATTGTTTTGTAGCAAAACACGCCATAAGGTGTGATGAACGCTGTTTTGGCTTCATCTTCTTCTTTTAATCTGATCTGATTATAACCAGAATATGCGTCCAAGAAGGAAAGACGTTCGCATCCTGCCGTGGAGTCGATGATTTGATCGATCCTTGGGAGGGGAAAGTGATCCTTGGGACAATGTTTATTGAGACACGTGAAGTCGACGCACATGCGAAGGACTATTGTGTGTTTCTTCGGCACCATCACTGGGTTAGCTACCCATGTGGCCTCTGTAGATATTTCTCTGATGAACCCAGCATCTTTGAGTCGATCTATTTCTAATAACATGGCTTTGCGGCTAGGCTCTGAAAAACGCCGCAAAGGTTGCTTTACTGGTCGTGCGAGAGGATCCAAATTGAGGTGGTGCTCGGCAAGTTCCCTGGGTACTCCTGGCATGTCGGTGGACACCATGCGAAGATTTTCCAGTGCTCACGGAGGAACTCGACGAGCGCGCTTTCCTATGCGACATCCATGTTTGCGGCAATGGACGTCGTTTTCTTTGGATCTGTCGGGTGGATCTGTACCTCTTTTGAATCTTTGTTTATATTGAAAGTTGGCTCCTTAGAAGATCTTCCTACCTCTGGCAGCACATCATAATCAATGAACCTTGGTGCCGCATATTCTGCTTGCATCCCGAAAGTTTCTGACAGTCGATGAAAATCCTTGTCGCATTTATCGGATAACGCGAAACTTCCTTTGATTGTGATAGGTCCCTTAGGCCCAGGCAACCTCCACAACAAATATGTATAATGCGGCACTGCCATGAATGGCATACGCTGGTCGTCCCAACAAAGCATGATACTGTGACGGGAAATCCACCACTTCAAACTCCAGATTCTCTATCCTGTAGTTTTCTCGGGTTCCGAACTGAACGTCGAGGTTGATCTTGCCCAATGGGTAACTTGGCTTCTCTGTGTAATCCCGTGGAAACGTGTGTCAGTTGGTTTCAGATTTGCTAGGGATATGTTCATCTTCCTCAATGTATCTGCATACATAAGATTTAAGCTGCTGCCGCCATCTATGAAAACTCTCGACACGTCAAAACCAGCGATTACAGCGGGTAAGATGAGTGCCGATTGTCCTGGTCGAGGGACTTGCTGCGGATGGTCTGCGATTGTGAAGCCGATATCTTGCCCCGACCAATTTAAGTACTCGATTGTTGGTGGAGGCATCTTTTCTGCCATGAACACTTGTCGAGATATTACCTTCTGCGCCCTGTTGGACGGCCTAGCTTTCTGAATCATCGAGACCACACCGTTAGAGTTGGGGTCAACATATGGAGGTGGGTGTGGTGCTGCCGCAATTCTAAGCTGGTGTCGATTTTCGTCGGTAATTGCGGGAGGAGGTGGAAGGTGGATCTCGCTCCTTGGCTCCCGAGGGTTTCTGTTATTTGCTTGGGCATTTGCAATTCCTGCGGCTCGCAACATTGCCTGAAAATTTCGACAATCTTTTTGGAGATGTCCTGACTGTCTCTTTCCATTGTTGTCGAGGTAAAAGTGCATTTGACATGGACCGTTCATCATCTCCTCGGGAGACACGTAAGGTCTTTGAATCCTTGGTCCACTATTTTGCCTGTTGCCGCGAAAATCACCTCTATTGTCGCCTTGTTGCTCGTTGCTCCTTTGATAATCATCTCGGCTATTTCCTCCAATATTTCCCCGGAAACCAGCCGATATATGGCCGGGAGCATCGTTGTTGTAAAACTGGCGAGAAAATCGCCTTCTATTTTGATAATTTCGACTACGATCCTCTTCTGGCGACCTGTGTCGTTTATTGTATATTGCATCTTCTCCATCTGCCCATTTATTGGCTATCTCCATGAGTGCTGATATGGTCTTAGGGTTAGTTCTCCCTAAGTCCTCGATGAAATCTGCTCGACGGACTCCCACGAACGCATCTATTGCCCTCTCGTCGGATATATCCTCTGCCGAGTTTTTTATGATGTTCCATCGCTGTATATACTTCCTCATCGACTCGTCGTGTTTTTGTCGGCATGCCCTCAGTTCTTCCAATGATGCAGGTTTCTTGCACGTGGATCGGAAGTTTTTCACGAAGATGTCCTCAAAGGTTTCCCAGCTGTCGATGGAATTTAAGGGGAGTTTCTTTATCCAAGATCTTGCGGCACCACTCAGGTGAACTTGGATACTTTGCATAGCTGTTGCTCTGGTTCCTCCTACTAGCTTTACCATCTCGAGATAATCCACGAGCCAATCCTCGGGATCTTGCAGGCCGTCGAACTTCTTGAAATTTTCGGGTAACTTGAACCCTTTTGGGACTCGAGTTTTTCGAACTCTTCTCGTAAAGCACGGGAGCCCACACATATCTTCGTCGGCAAGCTCTGGCGAGTGCTGACGGTCCCTCCTTTCTTGTCGCGCTCTGTCCACCCTTACTTGGACTGCTGTGTCTCTTGCTCCACTTGCTCTTGGTGGGTCTTGGACTGCTGCGGTGGGTCGTGGACTATTTTGCCTAGGGTTTTCTTCGGGAGGCGTTGTTGCAAACGCTGTTCCCATAACTCCTACTCCAGCCATCGCCATATTGAACAATGGTTCTCTCGGGTCCCCAGTGGTCTGGATGCCAAGATATAGGCTTGTGTTGCCATGTAACCTGCCTCTGGCGTTTTTGGGATGATATTTCCTCTTTCATCGATCGACATAAAGGACATGTCGAGATTTTGGATTATGTTTCCTCTCTCTCCTTCGGGTATGTTTTGCAGCCGAGACATTGCTCTCCTCCGAGCTTCTCTGTGACTGTCTCCCGACGTTCTAGATTGTCGACTTAAATCTGCTCGGCGTCTTGATGCGAAGCTGCTTCTTTTCTCCTATTCAGGGATGCTGTCTTTTTCCAACTCTCTGCTTACTCGAGCAAGTCTATATTGATATGCTTGAAGTTTTTGTAGTAGCAGTGGTGGTCATAGGTTCTGAACCATCCATGGCTTTCGCGGCCCTATCCCACGCTTCTTGAGGGAGCTGTACTCTTGCGCGAGTTGAGGATCCAGGATATTTAGTGCCTAAGCCATGTCTGAGATCAGCGGGATCGACGTATGGATTTCCCAACTCGTCGAAAGCCTCTGATGTTTGCGGGTCTGATGTGCCTGCCCCTTCTACCACATAGATCTGATGATATTTTGTGCATTGATTTTTATCAGGATTGGTGACACCATCATATAGAGTGGTGAAGACCTTTCCGATGGCATCGGACTTGTCGATGAAGTTGAAGCTGTCGACGCTGTCGGAGTCGCTGCTTATAAAGGAGTCCGCAGACGACTCGAAGGATGTGTTGCTGAAGATCTTGGCGAGCTTTCCGCTTGCCTTGTTGTCGACGAAGTATGGCGACGAAAACTCCTCGTCACTCGACGAAAAGTTAGAATCGACCGCTGAAAATTCCGACGAGATCGGAACTTCGAGACGGTAGGATCCTTCCTTGTTGACGCCAAATCGGAATTTTCCGAACGTCATGGTGATGGGCTCCTCCAGATAGGCACATGCATCCATACGGGAGGGCGGGTGAGGAATAAAATTGAATAGATCAGTTTTTCCCTTGTTACCTTGATCCATCGCGTTGCTTGCTTTTGATGAAGTCGAAGATCTTGAACGTGCCATCGAGATCAGATCCTTGCAGCCTCTAATCCCCACAGACGGCGCCAATTGACAAAGGATTAACTTGTCAATGCCTACAGATTGTAGACTAGGGTTTTGCTAGAAGTAGAGGGCAAGTAGATCTCGAAGGTTTAGGCGAAAAGTACTCGACGATTACGAAAACTAGGGTTATGTTGACAATAGTTTCGATCCTTTCTTTGTCCCTCGACTCCCCCTTATATAGGAGGTGGAGCCGAGGGTTTCGTTTTGTACAAGTTACAGAGTCCGGGACGGTTTCTAACTCATCCCGCCAGATTACAAATAACTCTTCCTATTACAACTCTAGCTTTCCTTAATATATCTTGGACTCTCGAATCTTCTTATTCTTCGGATAGTGGGCCTTCAGTAAACTCCGGGTACCATCTTCGGCAGGCCCATTTGGGATGCCTATGTCATCCGTAGAACACGGGAGGCGAGCGTCCGAGGAACTCGGTGAGAGCAAACAGATCCCTTTCAAAGATCAGATCCCCACCGTTCGCCAAGTCGTACACTTGGGTCTGGATGAAGGGCTCCGTCGGGATGATAGGCTCCATCTGTAGAGGGAGTGACAAATAAGTTAATAATTGTAAGTGTTCAAACTTTTAAGTAATAATCATGAAATGGGTTGTTTTGAAAAAGATTTCCAAGGTAAGGGTATGAGTGTATTTTCATAACTATTTTATTATAAACTAAGTTTGTTGGACGTCCATTCTAACTAGGGTCTCCTAAGGTCAAATAATGGCTCTGATACCAACTTGTCAACACGCGGGTTTTTAAGTCCGGATGCCCTATTATATCATACATCGCAATCCCAGGAAGATTGTTTGTGCGAGACATAATAGTAAGTCGTTCAGAGTCATCATTTATTACAACACATAAGGTCTTACAACAAGGGATCACATGATCCAATATTACACAAATAGATTGTTCAACATCACAAATAAGTAGCGGAAGCGTAGTAGTAGTGGACTATATATTCCACAGGCAACGCTTGACGTTAGAAGACGATCCTAGTTATCGTAGACGTCCTGCTGTCCGTCATCCTGATACTTGTTGCTCCTCTTCATAGTCTGGCATTTGAATAGCCAGGGCAAAGCCATGAGTACTTTTAAAGTACTCGCAAACTAATACGATGGTAAAGCATATTAAGTATAGTAAAGGGGTACTAGGCTCTAGGTTTATTTGCATAAAGCCAAGTTTTCCTTTGACAAACATTTAATAAAATCCTCATTATTTAATAGACTAACTCAAGTGGGAACATTAGTGTCATTCCCACGCTTCATTTGGGATCCAAATTAATTCAGCTATCACCATCACCATTTCAACATAAATTCTGATAACGGAAGTAGTATGGCCTTTCCAACCGTCCGTAACCGTGGACACGGCTATTCGAATAGGTTTAACACTCTGCAGAGGTTGTACTCTTGTGCCACAACTTTTGATTACATCCGTCGAGGATAACCCCGAATCATCGTAACTCAGTACGCGGATCATCAACCATAACCTTTCACTTATATGTCCTAGTATAGGCACCTCTCCCCATGAGCTTGGCCTCCCGGTGAAAACCAACTGTTAACCCGGGAACTGCACAGGGCTTGGGTCGTACATTCACCTCATATTCACATCATTTCTCATATACGGAGGCAGCCTCGGCGTAACCCCTATGATGCTTGTTTAGAGGGAACCCATACTAAAATACACAAGTTTCTAGTTAAGCCCTACCCATAATCAGGTATTGTGGGGGTACTTGTATAATTGGAAAGGTATCGCATTCAAGACCATATCAGGTTTATATCAAAAATCACTATCTTCTCTTGGTCAAATTCACCTTCAAAGTCATTCCATGGAATGAACCATCATTCCAAGGTTTCAAATTCATATCGAAATCACTTGTTCCCATCTAGAGTAGTCAATTTTTAATTGGTTAGCAATAGCAACTATATGAGGGGTGCTATCTAGCTTTGAGTGGTGTTCATCTAACCCAAGTATGGTTCTATTCTAGACAAAGTGAATCATAAATCAAAAAGTACTTTGAAATAAATAAGCCAAAGTAAAATTTAGTAAAAACATGGGATAGGTAATACATAAAAGTAAAGTGTGATGGTGCCTTTGCTCTTGTAGAGCTAAGCATTTGTATTTAGCAAGGGTTAGCTTGCCTTGAGCTGAGTAGTGATCAAAGTTCTCCTCTTCCTCTTGGGAGTAGGCCTCCTCCTCTTGATACTCCTCGTTACTAGCGTCTATATACGAATACGAGGTATAAATACTAAACCAAACTTACATGCTAAACTAGAAACACTCAAAGAGTTCACACTCTAGTCCTATTATCAATCAAACATGGCATGGTGAGTTATTAGAGGAATTCTTATTTAGGAGAAAATAATTTCCTCTCATTATTCCTATTTCTTAAGTTTTGATATGTAGGTCCTTAGAGAAATTCATTTCTTCTCTTTACTTCATAATAAGATTTAATCTCTTCATATAATAATCAGGTATGAAATATAGGTTGACCCAAGTCAACATTTCATATCTATTATATGTGAGTATAATTTAATTAAAGTGCTACACTACACATGTTATAATACTACTATTTTAAATGCATTAAAATCTCTAAGTAATAATTATCAGGGGTTCATTAGCCTAGGTCATTCCCCCTGGTTATATCACTTAGGATCAAGATTTAAAGGAGAGAGTAGCTCTCATAGGATTTATTACATTTGAATTCCAAGTTGAATTGTTCTAGATTTGACTACATAGCTATCTTATTTGATCTAGTCCATGATCATACAAATAACATATCCATATTATTTCATAATCAATTAGAGGACATCATTTGTGATTTATAAGAATTGGAATCAACTTAAAATCATTTATAGATTATTTTTAATGATTATTTAAAGTTAGAAAAGGCCCTGCCTTGTTATTTTTGTCATCTAAAATTTACTACGAATTTGGATATGAGGCCAGTGGCATTATTTAGATAATTTCATGAGCTTTCTAAATATATAAATTTGGTTAAATTTGGTGTAGTAGATCTCAAGATATTTAAATTTGAAGTTAGCATCAGTATTTGAATTTGAACTAAATGGATTATTCTTATTTGAATTTTTGGGCCACGCGGGAAACGTTACTGGGCCGAAACGATTTAAAACAGCACGGCGCGGCCCAGCACGCATCTGGTGCGAGTGGGCTGCCTGACGAGGTGGGGGCCACCTGTCGGCTGCTCTTAACGCGCGAAGCGGTACGATTAAATCTGGCCGTAGGATCTGGGAGGCGATCGACGGCTTGTGAGCGTCGTCGTCCCCGGCGGGATTCCGGCGAGCTCACGGCGCCAGTAGGGGGTCGGAGGACATACCAGGCCGTTGCAGGACTCTGGCAGGGTGCGCGGAGAAGCGGTCGTCGACGAGGAGGCTACTGGTGCAGCGGTGGCGCTCGGGGAGGCTCCAATCGAAACAGAGCTTCCGCGGGCTCCGGCGGACCTCGGCTTCAAATTCGAGCAGCTCCGGCGACTAAGGGCGAAATTGATTGGGGCGTGGTGTTCAGTGAAGGGAGAGGAGCAGATGGTGTGAAGGGATCGTGGGCTGAGGAGCTCTATTTATAGATGGACATGGTGGCCGTGAGGTGCTGCAAGGGCGCGGCCATGGCGCGGCTCCTGGGGCGAGCGAAAGGGCAAGGCGAGGACGGCAGTGGGTAGGCGTCGTCCTAGCGATGCTCAACGGCTAGCTGGCGCAGAGATAGGGCTACGGGAACGCTCGAGTTCTTCCAGTAATCATCGCGGTACCCGCGGTACGTCGACGGCGAGGACGACGGTGACCATGCTTCTGCGCGTGCTTGAGTGTGTCTAGTGCGTAGAGGGCTTGGAGTAGATGCTCGACGCAGCGGTAGGGATGCAGGGCGAGGACGATCACGCTCGGCGCGCGCGTCTGGCGCGTCCTGGCATGGTTTGGTGTGGCGATTCTGGCCAATGCCAAGCGTTGGCAAGCCGGGGCTGGGTACCATTCGTGTCCTTGTGCTGCAGGGATACTCGAGGACATGGAGAAGAGGTGAGAGAGAGGCCAGGGAGAGTTTTGGCCAAAGGTGGCCGGCATGGCCACGGCATGCTTTAGTTTAGGGTTTTTCTCTCCCTCCTCTCACTTTAATCGACCACAGCAGGTACAGGGATGATGCAGGGGTCCTAGAACTAGCAAATGATCACCAAATTAAAGTGGTTTAGTGAAGAAACCAGTGGGCAATAGTGTGTAACACAATTCTGAGTTCATGTCTGCCAAGTGTTCGACACAATGCCCGCATGAACTTTTTATTTAAATTTTGAAATTCTTTTTGGTGAATCTCTTTTATATAATTAAAGTGAAGTATTGGTGGTGGTGGCACTCAAATTGGAAATGATTTGCAACTTTTCAAATTTGAGGTGATCTTGTTTTTCTTCTCAGATCCCATTTTGGCAATTTAATTCTGGTCAACCTAGTCAACTCTAGCCATGGTGGTCAACATGAAAAGTACTCACCTTGACATGGTCTTGGATGACATGGCTTTGGTTGACAAAGTTTAGTTTAAGATTTGAGAAATACAGGGGGTAAAGTGGTGAAGAAAATATTTTTGGCCCAAGTGACCATTATCATATGTATGATGAAATCTTGATTTCTTTTGATTTGATTCTTGATCCAATGATGCAATTGTGTTAGTTTATCATATTGAAACATTTTAGAAGCAAGGGAGCAAGCAATTATGGCCTTGGTGAAGGATTTGCATTTTGGCATATGGTGTATGTGAGTGAATATGGGTTTTTTCCCATTTTCTTTATTTCTCCTCAATTTAGGGTTTTGTGATCTTGATTAGGGTTCACATAGCAATAGATCAACATGCTAACACTCATCATGGCAATAGCACAAAAGAAAAATTACTTAAATGCATGAATCTATATGTGGCACTATATGCATAGAAAAGTTTTTGTTTATTGTGAATTTTGAGTAAATGAAACTCTCACTTGCTTTATTATTGTTGAAAACTTGGGATGTTACACTTCTGCTCATAACTTATGTCATCGTGGTAGTGCCTATAGCAGGATGTCTCGTCGAACACCTTCACCGTAAGCTCAACGTCGGTTTTGGAGAAGAAGTTCAGCAAGCAACCGACCTCCAGGTTGTGAGCGCGGGTGAACTTCTCCTAGCCAGTATAGAGGAACATCTAACCTTGCCCGTTGAACATGACCTCTAACGGTCACCGGCAAAATACGAAGCTGGCTTCCTGTAGGTGCATCCCGACCGGCTCATGGCCAACGAGAAATTGCGTGAACTTCTCCTGGAGGATCTTCGGGCCGAAAGGTCCTCTTTGATGAGGACGACGAAGTCGAAGAACTTGTCGTGGAAGCAGTCCATCTCCTCCTCCTCAAGCGACAGCGAGCGTTCAAGCGGTGGGGATCCTGCAGTGTGGCCCTTGCCCGGCGGCCGTAATCGCGGCCTCTAGAACTTGCCATGGATCACGTGGGGGATAAGGTGGAGGGCGACGCTAGGGTTTGCGTGAGGAGGAGCCGGTGCCTGAGCACCCCGTTTTATGTGGTGAGCGTTAAGGTCGGCATACATGGCTAGGCCATTTAATTTGCTTGGCCGCATGTATGTAACAGGTGCGCGGCAGGCGAGATATCGCCGTTAACACGGCGTGTAGAAGGTAGAGCGGCCGTGATCGCTGCCAGACGGGTCCGAGATAGAAGGGTGCCGACACGTGCTGACCTCCGTGAAGACGCATTCCAAACATAAATTTGGACCGAAAATACGTCTTGCCAAACAGTTCGATCAATTTACGTCAGCTCGCTGGACTGGATGTACACCTATTTTTTGATTTACGTGGGGCCACCGCTGCAGATGCCTTAACGCTCTTCAAGCTCCCGGCAAGAGAAGGCGGGCCTGGTTGGCGAGTCCGCCGCTCCGGCAGCCATTTCCGGCGATGTACAAGTCAGCCTGGTCGAGGCGATCCGCCGCGCGCAAGACAGCGCAGGAGCGCACGGTCGCGGGCACGTGGGCGCGATCCCACCCCGAGATTCCCATGACCCCATTGCTGCACGAGGCGAGGCCTCGTGAATGAATTCCTGATCCATGTACGGATCGCTAAAACCCCACACCGGAATGGGTGGCGACCCATCATCCATGGCCTGTTTATAACCTTTCGACCATCACCGTATCCACGCAAACAAAGGGTTACTTTGCAGGTTTATTAGGCCATATCGCGATCCTGCGACGCGATCGCCAAAAGGGATCTGACCTGCTTAGCAGTAGATATTTTGTGGCAAAGCGAGGTGTGCGTGTGTGCAATTTGTGCCATGATAGCGCCTGCGACTGCGACCGAGAATCATGGCTTAACCGTCTAGCTTAATCGGTAGCTAGCCTAGCTAGGTTTTGTGCCCTTTTCCATGCCCGGGTTCGAGGCAGTAGTGCTCGCTTTCTGCCACAAAAGTAGCATGGGCTTTTACGGTAAAGGGATGAGTGAGATGATCGTGTTAAGTTTACGTGGCTGTCAAAAGCCGCATCGCGCGCAGGGGGAAGTTTACCCCCCATCCTCCTCCTCCGTGTGTTTGCTTTGTGTGTGTGGGTCTGCTAACGTTGACGTGACACTAGCTACAAAAGAAAAGAGATAAAGCGAATGTCTTACACTCGTGCATGTTTGCTAGCTGTTCGTACTTGACCTTGTTAGTTAGTTGGTAAACTTTCAGAACATGCGTTGGTGTATTCTTTGACCTTGTAGGCACAATGACAAAAACGCAAAACATGCGCCGAAACACACTGATTATTATATCTGAAACCTGAAGGTCTCCTGTTAGTTGTTGCGCCCTGCGCGTACGGTTAGCATCGCGTCAATAAAAGACTAACAAAGGTGTCTAGGCTAGCTAGTCTTAGAAAAAAGGGAATAGCTAGATAGCCGAGCATGGTTGTTTAGTTGTTGTTATCTGGATATACTAAGAATGTCAAAGTAGTTTATCACTGCTTTTTTCGAAAATGGAGTTTATCACTGCTAGCTAAGCTCGAAAAGGATGAATGGCTAACTACACATGCTCCTTTTGGGGGCATGCATGTCGACTGGTCAATGGATTCCTCTTTATATATCAAATGAAATCCCTCCTTTCTGTAAGATTCAAAGAACAATTGCACGTCTGCACCTCAACAGAGTTTCTCTTTTTGACTGTAACATATATTCATCCAAGTCTCATGTAAAGAGTCAGACTACAAAGTCGGAAAGAGAAATGAGAAAGCTCTAGCGACACCACCAAACCAAAAAAAAAAAAAAAACTAAGCACCCAACAACAAAAAAGCCGACCGAGAAGAGCATGAATGAGTGTTGATGGATTAATCAAAATGATCTGGTATTCGAGGCAGCATAGAGAAATGAAACCTGCTTGCCTAGCGATCGATCTACACCTTGAAGAACTAGGAACGTCACAACCACCGTCGAAGGGCATCTCACTGCCAAGATCACGTCGCGACACACCGAAAGCCAACGACACCAACGAAGGGCTAAGTCCCCTCGAGACAATCACTGCACTTCCTCTTGGCCTTGAACTAGGAAGGTCGTAGCTGCCGTCGAAGGGCATCCCACTGCCGAGGTTACATCGCAACACCGAGAGCTACCAAAATCACCGAAGGGCAAAGTTCCACCTAGACGACCAATGCACTTCCTCTTGCATTTGCCATCACCGAATGAACGAGCCTGGGCACAACACAAGACAACGAGACCCTCATACGCCATCCAAGGACGACAAACACCGAGACCGCACACAGCATACACGAACATCCCTAAGAGAAGGCCAGCCAATGCCGCATGAATGCAGCATGAATTAGCTTACCACAGAGCCGCAAAGCATTGCACGGAGAAAGAGCTCGTCCACACAAAATCCGAACCGATATAAAAAATCAACGCTAACTAGCCAGCACCGAACGAACAGCTCCGAGCCGATACCTCCATGGATATAAGCACACAACGGCAGCTCCGAGCAAGGTTGTTTAGTTTTCTTTGGGATATCATATTTTCGAAGTAGTTTATCAGCACTAGTTGAGATCGGAAAGCAGGATCGCTTAACTACACATGCTCCTTTTGCGGCCATGCATGTCTTGTCAACTGGTCAATGGATCCCTCTTTCTATATCAAACCCCTCCTTTCAATGAGATTCAAAACGCAAGTCCTCACTGAAGGCTGTGAAGTCATTTTCACCTACGCAGTACAACGTGCAGAGCACAACACGTCAACACGTACTCAGTCGATTGATCAAGTACTCCAGGTACGTACGTAGCCCTGCAGAAACGGAGTACGCCACAGCACTACGTGTCGATCTGCCTCCGGAAGGCACAGCAACTCGACGACCTCACTCGGCCTCCAGCACCCTGCCGAGCTAGCTGATGCTGCCCGTCGCCGCAGGCAAAATAAAAGAAGAGCAAGCCGTCGAAGAGCGGGGGCGGGGAGCAATTGCCATGCCAGATGCCACTGAAAAGCGTCATGCGTTTGCGGGCGAAAAAGCTCGCTTGCTTGTTGACTTTATATCCTCGAAAAGGAGGAAATAGCTCACATGCGAAATCTTTCAATGCAACAAGCCCTCTTTCAATGCAACAAGCTTTGGTGTGACGTTTTTCATCGAAATAGCCTGCATGCGACGTCTTGACTCGAGTTAACAGCCCAGTGACACAAACACGATAAAACGGTAATAATCGAGCCCATCTTGTTTAGGTTAAGACATGTGGGTCTCAATTAGTTGAGACACGTGTGCCTTGTGTCCGTTTCAGCGCGCAAGTTTTTGCCCGAAGCCACCCGTTCACCGCGCCCAGTTCCTCTCCTACGGCGGCGGCAGTGCTTTCCCTTTCCCCTTCTCCGGCGACGGAGCTTGCATTCTGCGGCGAACGAGGTGAGTAGCATTCTGAACCCTAATCCCGCCCTCGTCCCTGTCGATTTAGATCCGACTGCCCCATTTGAATCGTAGATTGAGCCCTAGATCGGGTGGAGTGAACGGGGGGAATGCAGCCGTGAGAGAGAACTTCCCCTACTTCTAATCGGTAATGCCTATATCCCATCTCCCTTCTGCATCTTCATTTGATCGCCCGCTTCCGCTAGCTTACAGTGCCCCGCCATTGGAAAAACAGGGGAGAGGATGTTACGCGCAGCTTCGAAATTACAGTCGATTTTTTTTCCGTCAAGGGCCAAGTTAGTTGATGGTAGCATGCGGTTGATTGAGAGGGAAACAATTGTCAAATGAAATGTCGATTGTACCGAGATTGGTCCCCAAAAAATTCAGAGCATGAAAGAGTAGGCTGTGAAGAATTGGGTGGAAAAGTTGGGGAGAGTATAGCTTGGGGCCCGGAGCAAGAAGTATCACTGTCACGATTCGATGATTGGAAGCAAGAGTATGTTAGGATTGAAGATGTGGGAGATATAGTTGATGCAATCGATCGGCAAGACGGTTGGAGAACGAAACGGGCTACCTTTCATGCCGAGCTCGTTGATCTAAACTGTGATTCAAGACTTGGATATGTTCTCTTCAAGTTGGCTTTGCAGATGGTGGAAGACGATTGAATTGGCAGTAGTACTAACAGAGGAGGGTGATGCAAATGAACAAGCCCGGGATAATAGTGCTGAAAAGGTTCCTTATGTTAATTGGAATACAGTTGAACTTAATTCCCGCACTGATGTGGTGTGCCTTCTCGCTCCCGTCTGCGTATGTTACACATCCCTGTAACTTTCATTTCACGTCTACGTTCATTGTCCTCGGTAGCAAGTGCATTTCGTGAATCCTTCCAAGCAAACACTTCAACCTTAGGCAGTACCTCAGCCTTCCATACGCGAGACCAGCATGAGACTGCACCAATCCACCATCATGTCAAACATTGGAGGTTGGGAATGCACGTTGGAGCTCATTTAGATCAATTTATAAGAGCAAGTTCAATAGTAGAGCTAGCTGTTGGCTTAAGTGCTATATCATCTGTAGTTAATTTAGAGCTAACAAGTACAATAGTGAGCAATCATAGTTTCATCATATTTAATATTTTGTAGAATCTCAATTCAAATATGTGTACATGATGTGTTTGCCACTAAAGTTTCTAGTTTTACGTGCTATGATACAGTATCTACCTATGATACTAGTCTCACATCTCTTCTCATTAATTAATGTGCCACATAAGATTTTTGCCTACATGGCATGCATGATACTACCTATGATACTCTCATTGTGGTTAGTCTAAGACCATGTATTATGTGTGAAAAAAGCGGTTCCTAACGTTCTCTCTCCTCCCATTGAATCGATTCCATACATAGCAAGGAACCGGATCAATGGTCTGACACAAAAAAGCGCACTAGTAGGAAAAGCCTCATTAGTGGCGCACCAAAAATGGATTCTGTGGCGCATGGGGGTGCGCCACAGAAACTTCGCCACAAAAATAAGGTTTCTGTGGCGCACCGACCTGTGCGCCACAGAATTAAGGTTTTGTGGCGCACGGCTGCTTGAGTGCGCCACAGAAAAGCGTGCGCCACAGAATTGATTTTCAGTGCGCCACAAAACTTGCTTGTATTATACACGATTTTATGCTGCCTGCTATACACATGCAGTTTATAGATAGCAATATACAGGTTATATACAACAACATATAGAAATATGCAGATATAATATAAATAGCATGTACATTGCACATATATAATGTAGACATCATCATCACAGTACTTAGAGCCCGATCGAGATACATATATAGTGGCAAGTGTCAAATGTTTTGCATACAACTCTTAATTCATACAAAATTCACAATTTCGAGATACAAAGTAGTCTTCATCCGGTTCCTCCTTTGCTCCCTCCTCTCTACCCACCAGGCTCGCTTGCATCGGGGTCTTCATCCGGTTCCTACTATGATTAAAATGGAAGAAAGTGAGACCAACAAGTCCGATGCACAAGAGAAATGGAATAAATGCCTCATACATTGTTGGTCAACACAAATATTAACATTTAGGGATGGCGTAAGTGAGACCAAGTCCGATGCACAAGAGATTGATATTTGTGCTATCTTACCAGGCTCACTTACGCCACCCCAGAGTGTGTATCGGTGACCAAACATTTTAATCATCGGCATTTTGAAAATACCAAAGCAAATGGAATGACAAAATGGAATAAGTGCCTCATACATTGTTGGTCAACACAAATATTAGCATTCCGGGATGGCGTAAGTGAGACCAAGTCCGATGCACAAGAGATTGATATTTGTGCTATCTTACCAGGCTCACTTACGCCACCCCAGTGTACGGTGACCAAACATTTTAATCATCGGCATTTTGAAAATACCAAAGCAAATGGAATGACAAAATAGAATAAGTGCCTCATACATTGTTGGTCAACACAAATACTATGGTCAGAAGCCATAGTTGCAGTATACGCCGCAATATACTTTGCAGAAGGGCCCCTTTCCTCGGCCGCCGTTCCGTGAACGGGTCCTTGACGAGATGATGGCGTCTAACTCACACGTTCGTTGGGAACCCCAAGAGGAAGGTATGATGCGCACAGCAGCAAGTTTTCCCTCAGAAAGAAACCAAGGTTTATCGAACCAGGAGGAGCCAAGAAGCACGTTGAAGGTTGATGGTGGCGAAATGTGATGCGGCGCAACACCAGGGATTCCGGCGCCAACGTGGAACCTGCACAACACAACCAAAGTACTTTGCCCCAACGAAACAGTGAGGTTGTCAATCTCACCGGCATGCTGTAACAAATGATTAACCGTATTGTGTGGAAGATGATTGTTTGCAAAGAAACAGTAAAGAACAATTGCAGTAAATTATATGCGATGTAAAGAATAGGACCGGGGTCCACAGTTCACTAGAGGTGTCTATCCCATAAGATAAAAGCATGTTAGGTGAACAAATTACAGTCGGGCAATTGACAAATAGAAAAGGACATAACAATGCATATACATGATATGATAAATATAGTGAGATTTAATTGGGCATTACGACAAAGTACATAGACCGCCATCCAGCATGCATCTATGCCTAAAAAGTCCACCTTTAGGTTATCATCCGAACCCCTTCCAGTATTAAGTTGCAAGCAACAGACAATTGCATTAAGTATGGTGCGTAATGTAATCAACAACTACATCCTTAGACATAGCATCAATGTTTTATCCCTAGTGGCAACAGCACATCCACAACCTTAAAACTTTCTGTCACTGTCCCAGATTTAATGGAGGCATGAACCCACTATAGAGCATAAATACTCCCTCTTGGAGTTAAGAGCAAAAACTTGGCCAGAGCCTCTACTAATAACGGAGAGCATGCAAGATCATAAACAACACATAGGTAATAGATTGATAATCACCATAACATAGTATTCTCTATCCATCGGATCCCGACAAACACAACATATAGTATTACAGATAGGTGATCTTGATCATGTTAGGCAGCTCACAAGATCCAACAATGAAGCACATAAGGAGAAGACGACCATCTAGCTACTGCTATGGACCCATAGTCCAGGGGTGAACTACTCACTCATCACTCCGGAGGCGATCATGGCGATGAAGAATCCTCCGGGAGATGATTCCCCCTCCGGCGGTGCCGGAGGCGATCTCCTGAATCCCCGAGATGGGATTCGCAGCGGCGGCGTCTGGAAGGTTTTCCGTATCGTGGCTCTCGGTACAGAGGGTTTCGCGACGAAGACTTTAAGTAGGCGGAAGGGCAACGCGGGGGGCCACACGAGGGCCCCACACGCTAGGGCCGCGCGGCCGGGGCTGGGCCGCGCCGCCTAGTGTGGCGGCGCCTCGTGGCCCCACTTCCTTTCCCCTCGGTCTTCGGAAGCTTCGTGCAAAATAGGACCTGGGCGTTGATTTCGTCCAATTCGAGAATATTTCCTTACTAGGATTTCTGAAACCAAAAACAAAGAAGCAACCGGCTCTTCGGCATCTTGTTAATAGGTTAGTGCCGGAAAATGCGTAAATACGACATATAATGTGTATAAAACATGTAGATATCATCAATAATGTAGCATGGAACATAAGAAATTATCGATACGTTGGAGACGTATCGCATCCCCAAGCTTAGTTCTGCTCGTCCCGAGCAGGTAAACGATAACAAGGATAATTTCTGGAGTGACATGCCATCATAACCTTGATCATACTATTGTAAACATATGTAATGAATGCAGCGATCAAAACAATGGTAATGACATGAGTAAACAAATGAATCATAAAGCAAAGACTTTTCATGAATAGTACTTCAAGACAAGCATCAATAAGTCTTGCATAAGAGTTAACTCATAAAGCAATAAATCAAAGTAAAGGTATTGAAGCAACACAAAGGAAGATTAAGTTTCAGCGGTTGCTTTCAACTTATAACATGTATATCTCATGGATAGTGTCAATATAAAGTAATATAACAAGTGCAATATGCAAGTATGTAGGAATCAATGCACAGTTCACACAAGTGTTTGCTTCTTGAGGTGGAGAGAGATAGGTAAACTGACTCAACATAAAAGTAAAAGAAAGGTCCTTCAAAGAGGAAAGCATCGATTGCTATATTTATGCTAGAGCTTTTATTTTGAAAACATGAAACAATTTTGTCAACGGTAGTAATAAAGCATATGAGTTATGTAAATTATATCTTACAAGTTGCAAGCCTCATGCATAGTATACTAATAGTGCCCGCACCTTGTCCTAATTAGCTTGGACTACCGGATCATCGCAATACACATGTTTCAACCAAGTGTCACAAAGGGGTACCTCCATGCCGCCTGTACAAAGGTCTAAGGAGAAAGCTCGCATTTTGGATTTCTCGCTTTTGATTATTCTCAACTTAGACATCCATACCGGGACAACATGGACAACAGATAATGGACTCCTCTTTAATGCATAAGCATGTGGCAACAATTATTATTCTCATATGAGATTGAGGATATATGTCCAAAACTGAAACTTCCACCATGATTCATGGCTTTAGTTAGCGGCCCAATGTTCTTCTCTAACAATATGCATGCTCCAACCATTAAGGTGGTAGATCTCTCTTACTTCACAAGACGGACATGCATAGCAACTCACATGATATTCAACAAAGAATAGTTGATGGCGTCCCCAGAAGCATGGTTATCGCACAACAAGCAACTTAATAAGAGATAAAGTGCATAAGTACATATTCAATACCACAATAGTTTTTAAGGCTATTTTGTCCCATGGGCTATATATTGCAAAGGCGAATGATGGAATTTTAAAGGTAGCACTCAAGCAATTTACTTTGGAATGGCGGAGAAATACCATGTAGTAGGTAGGTATGGTGGACACAAATGGCATAGTGGTTGGCTCAAGGATTTTGGATGCATGAGAAGTATTCCCTCTCGATACAAGGTTTAAGCTAGCAAGGTTATTTGAAGCAAACTCAAGGATGAACCGGTGCAGCAAAACTCACATAAAAGACATATTGTAAACATTATAAGACTCTACACCGTCTTCCTTGTTGTTGAAAACTCAATACTAGAAATTATCTAGACCTTAGAGAGACCAAATATGCAAACCAAATTTTAGCAAGCTCTATGTATTTCTTCATTAATGGGTGCAAAGTATATGATGCAAAAGCTTAAACATGAGCACAACAATTGCCAAGTATCACATTATCCAAGACATTTTAGAATTACTACATGTAGCATTTCCCGATTCCAACCATATAACAATTTAACGAAGAAGTTTCAACCTTCGCCTTGAACATTATGAGTAAAGCCTAAGGACATATTTGTCCATATGCAACAGCGGAGCGTGTCTCTCTCCCACACAGTGAATGCTAGGATCCATTTTATTCAAACAAAAACAAAAACAAAACAAACCGACGCTCCAAGTAAAGAACATAAGATGTGACTGAATAAAAATATAGTTTCAGGGGAGGAACCTGATGATGTTGTCGATGAAGAAGAGGATGCCTTGGGCATCCCCAAGCTTAGACGCTTGAGTCTTCTTAAAATATGCAGGGATGAACCACGGGGCATCCCCAAGCTTAGAGCTTTCACTCCTCTTGATCATAGTATATCATACTCCTCTCTTGACCCTTGAAAACTTCTTTCACACCAAACTTCAAGCAAACTCATTAGAGGGTTAGTGCACAATTAAAAATTCACATATTCAGAGGTGACACAATCATTCTTAACACTTCTGAACATTGCACAAAGCTACTGGACATTAATGGATCAAAGGAATTCATTCAACATAGCAAATATGGCAATGCGAAATAAAAGGCAGAATCTGTCAAAACAGAACAGTCCGTAAAGACGAACCTGAAAGGGGCACTATACTTGCTCAAATGGAAAAACTCAAAACTAATGAAAGTTGCGTACATATCTGAGGATCACGCTCGTAATTTTGCAGATTTTTTCGAATTTTCTACAGAGACTTATGCCAGAATTCGTGACAGACAGCAATGCTGTTTCTGCGCAGCGATCCCAAATATAACATCAACTTTAACATAGAAACTTTACTTGGCACAAAAACATGATAATGAGAGGTTGCTACAGTAGTAAACAACTTCCAAGACTCAAATATAAAACAAAGTACTGTAGTAAAAACATGGGTTGTCTCCCATAAGCGCTTTTCTTTAACGCCTTTCAGGTAGGCGCAGAAAGTGCAATTCAAGTAACATCAAGAGATGAGGCATCAACATTATTTTTCTTGCAAACACAACTTATTGCAGAGGGTACTTTAGGCGCTCCATTATCTAAATTTTCTATGGTGGTGCTAGGGGTTTTAGCAATTTTAGGCCTATAATAATTCTTTTGTTTAGGCACTTTAGAGGCATACATGAATTTTTGCTCTTTACCCACATAAGCTTTCTCATTATACTTGAGAGAAGAAAAGGTTGAACCCAAGGTTCCCATAGCTTTTTCAAGTTCATCAATCCTGTTGGTTTGATTATCATGGACAACACAAGTTCCTAGGACATTAATTCTTTCATTAACTCCTCCTAGGGATTTATCAAGTTCATCAGTTTTATCCAATAACATTTCCAATTTAGTTTCAATACTTGGAAAAAATTTCTCTATGGTTTCCAATTTTTCATAACATCCTTAAGAGAGATTTCAATTTTAACTTCATCAACAGGTGGTATTCCGACAAGACTCTCAATGATGCAACTAGCTTCTAAAGCGGGAGTACCTAGGAAATTACCTCCCGAAAGAGTATCAAGAACATACCTATTCCAACTAGATAAACCAACATAAAAGTTCCTAAGAAGGATAGTTGTGGAGTGTTTCTTAATGCACCTATGATGAGCATTACTAATTCTGTACCAAGCATCTTTAAAACTTTCTCCCCCTTGTTGCTTAAAAGAACGAACTTCAACTTCAGGATTACTCATTATAAAAGTAACTAGGCAAATAAAGTAAAGACAAGTAACTAATTTTTTTGTGTTTTTGATATAGAGAACAAGACAGTAAATAAAGTAAAACTAGCAACTAATTTTTTTGTGTTTTGTTTAGGTGCAGCAAACAAAGTAGTAAATAAAATAAAGCAAGACAAAAACAAAGTAAAGAGATTGGGAAGTGGAGACTCCCCTTGCAGCGTGTCTTGATCTCCCCGGCAACGGCGCCAGAAAAGAGCTTGATGGCGTGTAACTCACACGTTCGTTGGGAACCCCAAGAGGAAGGTATGATGCGCACAGCAGCAAGTTTTCCCTCAGAAAGAAACCAAGGTTTATCGAACCAGGAGGAGCCAAGAAGCACGTTGAAGGTTGATGGTGGCGAAATGTGATGCGGCGCAACAACACCAGGAATTCCGGCGCCAACGTGGAACCTGCACAACACAACCAAAGTACTTTGCCCCAACGAAACAGTGAGGTTGTCAATCTCACCGGCTTGCTGTAACAAAGGATTAACCGTATTGTGTGGAAGATGATTGTTTGCGAAGAAAACAGTAAAGAACAATTGCAGTAAATTGTATGCGATGTAAAGAATAGGACCGGGGTCCACAGTTCACTAGAGGTGTCTCTCCCATAAGATAAAAGCATGTTGGGTGAACAAATTACAGTCGGGCAATTGACAAATAGAAAAGGGCATAACAATGCATATACATGATATGATAAATATAGTGAGATTTAATTGGGCATTACGACAAAGTACATAGACCGCCATCCAACATGCATCTATGCCTAAAAAGTCCACCTTCAGGTTATCATCCAAACCCCTTCCAGTATTAAGTTGCAAGCAACACACAATTGCATTAAGTATGGTGCGTAATGTAATCAACAACTACATCCTTAGACATAGCATCAATGTTTTATCCCTAGTGGCAACAACACATCCACAACCTTAGAACTTTTGTCACTGTCCCAGATTTAATGGAGGCATGAACCCACTATCGAGCATAAATACTCCCTCTTGGAGTTAAGAGCAAAAACTTGGCCAGAGCCTCTACTAATAACGGAGAGCATGCAAGATCATAAACAACACATAGGTAATAGATTGATAATCACCATAACATAGTATTCTCTATCCATTGGATCCCGACAAACACAACATATAGTATTACAGATAGGTGATCTTGATCATGTTAGGCAGCTCACAAGATCCAACAATGAAGCACATAAGGAGAAGACGACCATCTAGCTACTGCTATGGACCCATAGTCCAGGGGTGAACTACTCACTCATCACTCCGAGGCGATCATGGCGATGAAGAGTCCTCGGGAGATGATTCCCTCTCCGAGGGTGCCGGAGGCGATCTCCTGAATCCCGAGATGGGATTCACGGCGGCGGCGTCTCTGGAAGGTTTTCCGTATCGTGGCTCTCGGTACAAGAGGGTTTCGCGACGAAGACTTTAAGTAGGCGGAAGGGCAACGCGGGGGGTGATGACCCACAAGTATAGGGGATCGCAACAGTCTTCGAGGGAAGTATTACCCAATTTATTGATTCGACACAAGGGGAGACAAAGAATACTTGTAAGCCTTAAGCGGAGTTGTCAATTCAGCTGCACCTGGAAACAGACTTGCTCGCAAGAGTTTATCGGTAACAGTTTTATGGCGTAGGAATAGTGAAATAACGACGGTGAAATAAAGACAGTAGTGATTATATTAAACAGCAGGATTAAAATACGTAGGCACGGGGACGGATTTAACGGGCGTTGCATGGATGAGAGAAACTCATGTAACAATCAAAGCATGGGCATTTGCATATAATAATAAAACGGTATCCAAGTACTAATCAATCAATAGGCATGTGTTCCATATATAGTCGTACGTGCTCGCAATGAGAAACTTGCACAACATCTTTTGTCCTACCAGCCGGTGGCAGCCGGCCTCTAGGGAAACTACTGGAAATTAAGGTACTCCTTTTAATAGAGTACCGGAGCAAAGCATTAACACTCCGTGAACACATGTGATCCTCACATCACTACCATCCCTCCGGTTGTCCCGATTTCTGTCACTTCGGGGCCATTGGTTCCGGACAGCGACATATGTATACAACAGGTGTAAGATCATAAACAACGAATATCTTCATGAATCAATAACATGTTCAGATCTGAGATCATGGCACTCGGGCCCTAGTGACAAGCATTAAGCATAACAAGTTGCAACAATATCATAAAAGTGACATCTACGGATACTAGGCACTATGCCCTAACAATCTTATGACTATTACATGACCAATCTCATCCAATCCCTACCATCCCCTTCAGCCTACAGCGGGGGAATTACTCACACATGGATGGGGGAAACATGGCTGGTCGATGGAGAGGCGTTGGCGGTGATGGCGGTGAAGATCTCCTCCAATTCCCCGTCCCGCGGAGTGCCGGAACGGAGACTTCTGACTCCCGCGACGGAGTTTCGCGATGTGGCGGCTCTCTGGAGGGTTTCTGGCGACTTCGACTTCTCTCCGTGCGTTTTTAGGTCGAACCCGATAAGTAGTCCGAGGGGGGCGTCGGAGGCCAGCCGAGGGGGCCACACCATAGGGCCGCGCGGGCTCCCTAGGCCGCGCCGCCTTATGGTGTGGGGCCCTCGGCCTCCACCTTACTTCTCCTTCTGGCTCCTTCAGTATTCTGGTAAAATAGGGCCTTCGCATAAATTCCGAGGATTTTCCCGAAAGTTGGATTTCTGCACAAAACGAGACACCAGAGCAGTTCTGCTGAAAGCGCGTAGTCCGTGTTAGTTGTATCCAAAATACACAAATTAGAGGCAAAACAATAGCAAAAGTGTTCGGGAAAGTAGATACGTTTTGGACGTATCAACTCCCCCAAGCTTAGCTTATTGCTTGTCCTCAAGCAATTCAGTTAACAACTGAGCGATAAAAGAACTTTCACGAACACATTTGCTCATATGATGTATATATTCTCATGCTATGGCTAATACTTAAGCAGTTCATAATGAGACACATGCAAATAAGATCATCCAACAGTTATGTCAATCATGGAGAGGAGGATTGCAATGTTCATAAGAGAATATGATAAAGTGGTATCTCGCTTGCCTGTATTTGATCGGCAAAACATAAATGCCGAGGCACCTCTGGAGTTCATAGAAAGACTAGAAGTAGTGATTGTCAAAGATAAAAGCATCAAAGTTATACCACGATCAATTTTATTTTGAGACAAGCATATTATACTAAGAATGACAGTTGTGCTCTCAAGATAGTGCTCAAAGAAAGAATGGAGACACAACATAAAAGTAAAAGATTGACCCTTCGCAGAGGGAAGCAGGGATTAACATGCGCTAGAGCTTTTTATTTGTAAAGCAGGAGTAAAATTATTTTGAGAGGTGTTTTTTGTTGTCAACGAATGGTAATGGGTACACTAACTACCTCATCAACCGGACTCCCAAGAGCGGCTCCCATGAATTATTTGCATGTTTATGTGGCACTCCTTCCAACCTTTCTTACACAAACCATGGCTAACCGAATCCTCGGGTGCCTGCCAACAATCACATACCATGAAGGAGTGCCTTTTATTTAAGTTTTATTATGATGATGACACTCCCCCAACCTTTGCTTACACAAGCCATGGCTAACCGAATCCTTCGGGTGCCGTCCAACAATCACAAACCATGGAGGAGTGTCTATTTAAGTTAATTAATTCGGGACTGGGAATCCCATTGCCAACTCTTTTCGCAAAATTATTGGATAAGCGGATGTGCCACTAGTCCATATGAGAGTCCGTCAAAAGTAAATGACAAGGTTGAAAGCTAAACACCACATACTTCCTCATGAGCTATGAAACATTAACAAAAATTGAGAAGCATTTTGAAAGTTTTAAAGGTAGCGCATGAGAATTTACTTGGAATGGTTTGAAATGCCATGCATAGGTATTTATGGTGGACACTTTGGAACAACTTGGTTTTCAGGTGTTTGGAAGCACGAGCAGCGTTCCCGCTCAGTACAAGTGAAGGCTAGCAAAAGACTAGGGAGCGACAAATCAAGAGAGCAGTAACTGTCATAATCATGCTTGCGGCAAAATAAATTAACGGAGGCATAAAAGTGATACAAGAACTCTGAAGCAATATAAATCATCGAGACTTAATTGACTTTTTGTTCAGTCATATGCATGCGTGAGCATGTGCCAAGTCGATATAAATGAATTATTCAGAGGAGGATACCACAATGCCATACTTACTTATGAATAAAACAATGCAAGCAAACATCCATGACATGCTACTCATATTAATAAATTGGAGCTAAACATGAGAGATCATGAACTACTAGACTTTCTCAAATAACATATACCTCATATGAACCAACTAAGCATGCTCACATGGATGAGTATATGTACAAAAATGAAAACAAATAGAGTTCATACCAGCCTCTCACCACAATCAGATTGTCGTAGATCGTCATTATTGCCTTTTCACTTGTGTAGCTTGGATAATATAAAATGAAAACCACGCTCCAGCCACCGAAGACCATTGAACTCATGATGAACTTTACAAACCAAAGAAGAACAACAAATATTTTTGGTGTTTTCGAATTGGAAACAAGAACGAAAGAAAACAAGCAAACAAAGCAAAATCTTTTTGGGTTTTCTCATAGCAAACCAACGATAGCAAATAAAGTAAACTAAGAGCAAAGAACCAAATAAACAAATGGTGAAGAGAAACAACAGAAATATTTTTGGTCTTTTTGTGTTTTAGGAAAAAAACAAAGCGAAAACAAAAGAATGCAAACTAACAGAAACACAGAAAAGCAGGATGACAGAAATCTGCCAAATCCTGACAGCAGTACAGAAATCGAAATTAACAAAAATCTTCCATTGCTCAGACCAAAAAGTGTTCAACTAATGAAAGTTAGATAACAACCTTGGGCACATGCTCAAAAATTGGCAACTCAAAATAACGTTCTGGCTGTGCGTACGAATTTTTTGGTAACAGCCCAGAATCTGTTTTTGGACAGCACTTCCCCAAATATCATCTCCTTCTCATTAGAAAACCACTCTAAGAAACTAAACAAGTATGTACAAGTATCCAGCAACCATAATATGCAAAGAATGAGTGATGCCGGTATACCTCCCCCCAAGCTTAGGCTTTTGGCCTAAGTGGAGTTCATTCCCAACGAGGGTCGGAGTTCCACGCCGGTGGATCATACATGGAGTGGTAATAGGGCCCCTGTGCAGAAGAATATCGTGGAGGTTCCACATGCCCATGATGTTGATATGAGGAGCTCGCTGCATCGGATGAAGAGTCAGGGTGCTCCTCGGCCTCCTCCACATCTTCCCTTGCACGACGGCTTTCCCTTTCTATGTATGCGTTTAGCTTATTTTCTGTGATCGACCACCCGTTCCTGGCATCAAGGTTAAACAAAGCAGGTGCAGGCAATCGTACTAGTTTTTCAATTTTCTTAGTTATACTCCAATTTTTCTTATACAAAGTTATCCTATAATGCAGGTTGTTCAAATTAGATGCATCTGAAATAAATTCATGTTTAATCATAGAAACAACATCAAGCTTCTCTATAGAAAGCGGAATATCTAAATGGTGAGGTTCTACACCATGCATAGCTAATAAGCGAGAGGCGATAAGACCTCCACAAATTCCTCCTTTCTCACGGTTAGTAGCAAGTCTACAAGCTATTAAAGCACCCAAATTATAAGTCCTATCCTGTTGCAAAGCAGCAGCTAAGAAAGCCAAATCTTGGACAGATAATTTACCTCCAGTCTTTCTCGCAAGAACGCACTTTGTAACGAAATAAGCAAAGTAGCGGATAGCTGGCTGTTGAATGCTACTAATCTTACCACTATCATTGGAGAAGCTCCTCCCATTACAAATCATTGTATAAAGATTTGAGAGCTCCCGCGGCGTTCCCCTGATCTTCTCGCAGGATCCCCACCGCGGCACTCTAATTGCTGTACAAAAATCACTGAAAGGCAAGTTGATAGTTTTGTTATAAATCTTGTACCGGACCATGGGGTTAGTTTGAGACCGGTGAAATTCGAAATCCTGCACAACCGACACCGTTAGTTTAGCATATTGGTGAGGTTCACCAACAGTAAAACCTTCCAACCCTGCATTGGAAATCAGTGTTTGAACATCTTGCAGGATTCCCGCATTCCGCATAAAATCCGTGCATGGGTAATAAGAGGGGTATACTCCCTCTTCACGATGAACTCTCATGACTTGCTGTACCTCCAACTCTTGTTGGTTAAGTTGGTGCATACTCCCTTCCATTTTCTGAAATTTTCAACAACCATTATAAAATTTGATTTCAAGGTATATAATTGAAGGGAACTACTATAGGAACTTGCTAGAGTACTAAACATGCATCAAAACTAGTTTCTTCCACTTAGAACAAGCATGCAAGCTCACTAAACATGTTATCTACAGCAGCAAAATATTCAAGATATACTCAACCAAACAAAATTCTAATTGGACAATCAAAGGAGTCACATACCAAGGAGTAAATGTGCCAAATTTCAAACAGAAATCTGGGCTGAGCAAGGAGATCGAAAAATCGCGAGTTCTTGAGCAGAAACACGAGTGAGAGGAACTTGGTACGAGTTTTTTCGGGAGAGAGAAGATTCTGGGAGGAAGAGATGAAGTAGTGGGGCAAGGAGGGGCCCACACACAGGGTGGCGCGCCCATCCTTGGCCGCGCCGGCCTGTGGTGTGGCGCCCTCAGGTGCATCCTCTGCTCCTGTGCCTCGTCGAAAAATAGGACCAACGGTGTAATTTTTGTAATTTTTAGAGAACTTCGAAAAATGCACATTTCTGGGTGTTAAATTAATTATTACTGCGCAGGAAAATGATTTCTAAAATCTTAAACAACTAAAGCATATTGCAAAACAAAAAGTGCTACAGCAAGTAAAATAAGTGGAGGGAGAAAGAAAGAAATGTTGTTTAGCTCTCTTATGCATTAAAATATACTTGTTAACAAGGTTGATCAAGTCTTGCTACCAAATAAATTTTATATGACATAAGAAGAAATAAACCTCAAATCAATCATGTTACCTTATATTGAATTGATATGGATCCAATCACAAGAGTTTGATATTCTTCTTTAGGCTCATATATAGGACAATCAATGGATCCCACTTTGATAGTTTTCACATTAAAAATTGTATTAACTCCACATACTTTATCAATCCTCTTGGGAAAATAGACAGTGTGTTCCTTATCATCAACATTGAAAGTAACCATGCCTTTATTGCAATCAATAACAGCCCCTGCAGTATTAAGAAAGGGTCTTCCAAGAATAATGGACATATTATCATCTTCAGGCATTTCCAACACAACAAAATCAGTTAATATCAAGCAATGCTGAGTAACTTGAACAGGAACATTTTCACATAAACCAACAGGAATAGCAGTAGATTTATCAGCCATTTGCAAAGATATATCAGTTGGTATCAATTTATCTAAATCAAGTCTCTTATAAAGAGAAAAAGGCATTACACTAACACCTGCTCCCAAATCACATAGAGCAGTTCTAACATAATTATTCTTGATGGAACAAGGAATAGTCGGTATACCTGGGTCTCCAAGCTTCTTTGGAATCTTACCATTGAAGGAGTAATTAGCGAGCATAGTGGAAATTTCCTCATTGGGGATTTTCCTTTTGTTAGTAACAATATCTTTCATATACTTTGAATAAGGAGGCAATTTAATAGCATCAGTCAAAGGGATTTGCAAAAATAAAGGTTTCATCCAATCACAAAATTTATTATAATGTTCCTCCTCCTTTGATTTTAGTTTCTTAACAGGAAAAGGCATTTGCTTTTGAACCCAAGGTTCTCTTTCATTACCATGTTTCTCAGTAATAAAATCTTCTTTAGTGTACTTTTTATTTTTAGCAGGCTTTTCAGGTTCTTTTTCAATTTCTTCTTTATCGGAGTATCATTCTTATCATTATCTTCCTCATGTTCATTACCACTTTCAGCATCAGAAATAGAAATACTATTAGGATCATTAACAGATTCAGAGGATTCTACAACATTCTTATGTTTATTTTTCTTTTTCTTAGACGGAGCACTAGTTTTAATTAGTTAAGAATCTTGTTCAACTCTCTTGGGATGCCCTTCAGGATATAGAGGATCCTGGGTAGAAACACCACCTCTAGTTGTTACTTCATAAGCATGTTTTTCTTTAGAATTATTTCCCAACAAGTCATTTTGCACTTTAGTAAGTTGATCAATTTGAGTTTGAACCATTTGAAAATGTTTAACAAGTATCTTAACATCATTGGAGGTTCTCTCCACAATACCATGCAATTCACTAATAGCTCGAGAATTTTCCATTAAATGATTCTCTACTCTCATATTAAAGTTTTCTTGCTTAACAATATAATTATCAAACTCATCTAAGCATTGAGCAGGAGGTTTTGAATACGGAATATCTTCCCTAGTAAAGCGTTGAAGAGAGTGTACCTCAATCATGGATGAAGGGGGAGTTATCTCACATAAATCTTCGATAGGAGGTAAATTCTTCACATCTTCAGGTTTAATACCCTTCTCTTTAAGAGACTTCTTGGCTTCCCTCATATCTTCATCATTTAATTTAATCATACCCCTCTTCTTCACTATCGGTGTCGGGGTTGGTTCAGGTGTAGACCAATCATCATGATTCCGGCCTATTTTAGCCAATAATTCTTTAGCGTCGTCTGGAGTTCTTTTCCTGAAAACACAACCAGCACAACTATCCAGGTATGCCCTAGACTCAATGGTTAGTCCACTATAAAATATATCAAGTAAATCATGCTTTTCCAAATCATGGTCAGGCTGAGCTCTAATAAGAGAGCAAAATCTAGCCCAAGCCTCAGGCAATTTCTCTCCATCTTCCTGGTCAAAATTATAAATTCTCTGCAAAGCAGCATGTTGAGCACTAGCAGGAAAGTATTTCCGGAAGAAAACATCAAGCAATTCTTTTGGACTTTTAATAGAACCAGGAGGCAAATTATTATACCAAGTTTTAGCATCATCCTTTAATGAGAAAGGAAAAATTTAGCGACAAAATAAGTACGCATCTTAATATCATCAGAAAACAAGCCACTAAGAGTAGATAGCTCAGTCATGTGTTCAACAGCACTTTCTTTTTCAGTACCACAAAAGGGTGTTTTCTCAACAATAGCTATATGAGATAAATCAAGAGAAAAATCATAATCTTTATCCCTAATGTTTATAGGAGATGTGGCAAATTTAGGATCAGGAGACAGTTTATATCTAACAGCATGTTCTGCAAGCAACTTTTTAATTTTTCTTGCATCAGTAGTAGCATTGAATTTTTCAATAAAATCATCATCAAGCTCTACATAATCTTCATCAAGATCATCACTAGAATATTCAACAGACTCAGGTGAATTAACAGGTGTAGCAGCATTTTCATTAGGAGTTTCAGTATTTTCAATTTGTCTAGACTTAGCAATTGTAGCATCTAGAAAAGATCCTAACGATCCATCATTATCAAGCACAGCAGAAGCATCATCACAATTATGAGAGGAATTTTCAGATTCAGCAGAAGTACCAGCATTTGAAGCTTGTGGTGGTGAAACAAGTTTACTTATCACAGATGGTGAATCAAGAGCAGCAGAGGTACTAAGAGTTGTACCTTTTCTTGTAGTGGATGGTAATATGGCAATCTTAGTATCGCGAGGTTTACCCATGATGGAGAATTGCAGCGAACAATATCAATCCAAGTGAACTTCCAAATAAAGCTATGCTCAACGGCGCCAGAAAATAGTCTTGATGACCCACAAGTATAGGGGATCGCAACAGTCTTCGAGGGAAGTATTACCCAATTTATTGATTCGACACAAGGGGAGACAAAGAATACTTGTAAGCCTTAACAGCGGAGTTGTCAATTCAGCTGCACCTGGAAACAGACTTGCTCGCAAGAGTTTATCGTAGTACAGTTTATGGCAGTAGGAATAGTGAAATAACAACAGTGAAATAAAGACAAGAGAGTGATTATAGTAAACAGCAGGATTAAAATATTGTAGGCACAGGGACGGATTTAACGGGCGTTGCATGGATGAGAGAAACTCATGTAACAATCAAAGCATGGGCATTTGCAGATAATAATAAAACGGTATCCAAGTACTAATCAATCAATAGGCATGTGTTCCATATATAGTCGTACGTGCTCGCAATGAGAAACTTGCACAACATCTTTTGTCCTACCAGCCGGTGGCAGCCGGGCCTCTAGGGAAACTACTGGAAATTAAGGTACTCCTTTTAATAGAGTACCGGAGCAAAGCATTAACACTCCGTGAACACATGTGATCCTCACATCACTACCATCCCCTCCGGTTGTCCCGATTTCTGTCACTTCGGGGCCATTGGTTCCGGACAGCGACATGTGTATACAACTTGCAGGTAAGATCATAAACAACGAATATCTTCATGAATCAATAACATGTTCAGATCTGAGATCATGGCACTCGGGCCCTAGTGACAAGCATTAAGCATAACAAGTTGCAACAATATCATAAAAGTGACATCTACGGATACTAGGCACTATGCCCTAACAATCTTATGACTATTACATGACCAATCTCATCCAATCCCTACCATCCCCTTCAGCCTACAGCGGGGGAATTACTCACACATGGATGGGGGAAACATGGCTGGTCGATGGAGAGGCGTTGGCGGTGATGGCGGTGAAGATCTCCTCCAATTCCCCGTCCCGGCGGAGTGCCAGAACGGAGACTTCGACGGAGTTTCGCGATGTGGCGGCTCTCTGGAGGGTTTCGGCGACTTCGACTTCTCTCCGTGCGTTTTTAGGTCGAACCCGATAAGTAGTCCGAAGGGGGCGTCGGAGGCCAGCCGAGGGGGCCACACCATAGGGCCGCGCGGCCCCCCCTGGGCCGCGCCGCCTTATGGTGTGGGGCCCTCGGGCCTCCACCTCCTTCTGGCTCCGCTCAGTATTCTGGGAAATAGGGCCTTCGCATAAATTCCGAGGATTTTCCCGAAAGTTGGATTTCTGCACAAAAACGAGACACCAGAGCAGTTCTGCTGAAAACAGCGTTAGTCCGTGTTAGTTGTATCCAAAATACACAAATTAGAGGCAAAACAATAGCAAAAGTGTTCGGGAAAGTAGATACGTTTTGGACGTATCGTCCCCCCAAGCTTAGCCGCGCTTGCCAGGGCCGGGGCCGCGCCGCCCTAGTGTGGCGGCGCCTCGTGGCCCCACTTCCTTTCCCCCTCGGTCTTCTGGAAGCTTCGTGCAAAAATAGGACCCTGGGCATTGATTTCGTCCAATTCCGAGAATATTTCCTTACTAGGATTTCTGAAACCAAAAACAGCAGAAAACAGCAACTGGCTCTTCGGCATCTTGTTAATAGGTTAGTGCCGGAAAATGCGTAAATACAACATATAATGTGTATAAAACATGTAGATATCATCAATAATGTAGCATGGAACATAAGAAATTATCTGTAATATCCCAGGATTTGGGGTTACAAAAATAGAGGGAACAGATGTGTTCATTGCATTCATGCATAGAAAATCCGGGAATTTTCGCGCTTAAAAGTAAAACAGTCACAGTAACTGAAGTTTCACTTGATCTTGGTGGAATTGAAGTAGCTCATCAAGTCAAGCGCTATAAACCTCAATGTGACTTTGTTAAAACTTTGTTTTTGGGTAGAGATGATTTGATCTAAGGGGTTAGATCAAATGGAACTAATAATCAACACAACAACACTTTACTCAAGGATCAATTGCTTGATCTTATAAAAGATCATAATATGGTAATCCTTGCCATAACATATGAACATCTATTCAACTACAAATTAAGAAACCATCCTTGACTTATCTTTTCCATGTCTTTAACAAATGAATATTTCTACCATGAACCTCATGGTATTTCTTGAACTAAACTTTTGAATTTAACACCAACATAAGCTTATCATTAAACCCTAGAGATGGGAGAGGTTTATACCCATCAAAGAGATAAGAAACAAACTCTAAATTATTAACACTTAAAAGTTGAGCAACTAACTTTGGGGTATAATTTAATTCACTTTAAAACTTATTATCAAATATGGTAAAACACAAGGACCTAAGTGCATAAAAGCCACACATTGTTATTTTAATCATAACTTATTAAATATGTGGAATATCACAAAACTAAATTCATTTACATTACAAATTATAGTTCAAACTATTTGAATAAAATAAACTATGAGTATTTTGAAACTCATATGATCATGCCTTGGGAAATCAAACATCACCATTCAAAATTGGGGTATAATCCTTGTCTTTGACATTTTGATCCCAATTACAATATAAATACAATCACATATGATATAATGACTCACCCACAAGCATAAAATCATTCACAAGATATTTAGTAACAAAAGCCACTTGGCTATCCAAAAACAAATCACATGAGAGGATAATACCATATGCCACATAGGATGAAAATATCTACATAGCTTGAGTCCTAAGCTATGCCACCTCATGCTTAAAGGATTTCTATGGATGAGAGAATGACAACCAAGCACCTTACTCATCAAATCAAAGCAAGAGTCACCCACCTATGTGTCATGATACTAGAGCATGCCCAAGCCTATAAAAGGAACCCTCTACCTCATTCATTCCATCATCTTGTACCATGATACAAGCAAACCAAAGAGTTGGGCCACTCCATAATTTAGATAGGACCAAGATGAAGCAGCTAGGAGGTGGAGGCATACCACAAGAAGCAGGTTTATCAGAATTCCTGAAGAACAAGCTTCAGAAGATAGCAAGGTAGAATTCTTAGGCAAACCACATATTCAGATAATCACATCATCATTCCTTGAGTAGAACCTTAGATTATAATCCAAGTCCTTGTGGAGTGAGAGGGGTAATAGGTATAACCCTATCCAAATACTTGTAGTGATACCTTAGGAAGCCCATACCATGCATGATCATCACCATTGGGTAATGATCATAAACCCTAAGAACTTAAAGAGAGGATCCATTAAGAATAAGTGGATCATGATAATGCCATGATCATGCTTTGGAAAAATAGGAAGAATAAGCCATAAGTTAAATCCTAATAGGATTAGTAGATGTTATTCACCACATGAAATCATAGGGAGGTAACTAGTAAGCAACCATAGGCTTATATCCTAACCTTCACTTATGAATCACTTGGTGATCATAAGTAGAATCCTACCACATCTATATTCCATAGATTAAAGAACCACAAGAAAACCTTTAGAGTCAAACTCTATACTTTATATGGTGAGAAACCATACATCCATATGACCAAAGTTAACTATAAAAAGATCTACAACCAATGTAGTTACTTTAATGATAAATTGGGGATAATAATAGAAGTTAAATTGGTAGAAGATAAAACCAATTCTCAAATCCTTAGTAATTAGAGAAGCACATAAGATGTGAAGCAAGTAACCATATTACCATGGTTAGGGGAGATTAAACCCTAGCCAATGCATTATGGTGTCATCTCCACTCTACAAACTAGAAGTATATCTCAACCCTAGTTTATGTATCACTATGGTGATCATAATATAAACCTAGGCCATAAATTGAGATTCAAACCAATTGCCATTAGGTAAACATAATTAGAACCCCAGAATTGCACTCTAGTTAAAACCTATACTTAATTATGGAACATAAGATAAACCTAATTAAACCCTTTAATTAAACCATGTGTGGTGATCAACCACTTACCTTGTAACCAAGACCAAGCCATTATGGGGACAATATCTACTTTAGACATTTTCAAAGATAATAAGAGTGTTAACCTTGAAAGGGAGTTATAAGAGAGTTTACAAAACTATAATAAATAGGTGATCACATAAAATAATATGCAAGTGAGTAACACTCTCAAATAAGAAACCAAGACTTCATAATGATCCTCAAATGCTTTGGAGTAGAATTCCTCAACTCTAATAATTCAAACAGATTTGAATCCACAAGAAAAAGGGGAAATAAAATGAGTGCATAAAATCATGCTTAATGAGAGTTGCAACCAAACTTGATATGTTAAATATTTGTTCTGCACAACAAAACCATGAAATTGTCATTGTTATTAAGTCATAATTAAAATATGTAAAAATATTTGTAAACAGAATTGAATTCAAATTAGAATTCAAAGGGTGAAATTTAAAAACAGAAAATAAAAACAGAAAAAGAAAAAAAGAAGAAAGAGCTTACCTGGCTTACCTGGCCGTGTAGCCCGTGAAGAAGCCCAGCAGCAGCCTGCAGAGAAGCCCAGCACCACGGCCCAACGCCAGCCCACGTACCCCTTCGTCAAAAAGATCTGGGAGGAGGTCGTCCTCATCCTTTCTCCCCGCATGGACGACAGCACGACGGCGTGTCCATCTTCCCCTCGTCGCTGGCGACCTCTCCTTCCTCGACGACGTGACGAGGCGCATCGTGGCGCCATATAAAAGCCCCACGACGAGCTCTAGCCTCGGTTTCTTCCTCCTTTGCCCCAATTTAGCAAACCCTAGCTCGCCCGGCCATCTTCCTCGCCGCCGGTAGGAACCTCCCCAGGCCAAGCCGTAACCACCATTAGCACCGCCGTGGTCGACTTGCTCCTCCTGCAGAAGGAATTGAGCTGGAGCAGCCCGTAGCGCCGTCACCAAGCTCAACTCCCTGGCGGCCGTCGCCATGAATTCCGGCGATACCGACCACCATTGACGTCGCCATCAAGCCCTGCGTGCTCCTGGTGAGCCCCCGAATCTCGCAGCATGCATAGCTCGCTCGATTACATCCCGTAGCATGCCTAGCACCGTAGACCCGTGAGCTCTGCCGCTCCGTCTCGCCGCCGGCCAAGCTCCGGCGACCATTTGGAGGCGGCGCCACCACTGCTAGGTTCGCCTCGTTGTCCTCTTTCCAACGCGCCTATGCACGCACTTGCGGGAGCCCTCCAGCGCCGGCGCCGTCCATGACTGGCCGCCGGTGGTGGCCATGGTTGCCACGTCGCAGCCACCGTGGCAGCCAACGTGGCTTTGCCCCACCAGTCAGAGACTGTGTGGGTAGTTTAACTGGGTGCGTTTAGTTTTTCTTTCGTTTAAATTTAAATTCAATAATTACTGTAACTTTGCAAATTTATAAAAAAATCATATTAACTCAGAAAAATATAAATGAGATGTCAAAATGTTCATAAAAATAAATTCTATTTAATAAAAATATAATATGAAATTTTTATTTTTAATAAAAATTTAATTGTTTAATACTTGTTAATTAAGCATTTAATTTTAATTCTAAAAGCAATTAAAATTCAGAAATTAAGAAAACATTTATAAAATAAATAAAACCAGTAAGCAAATAAAGAAAACATGAAAACTAATTTTATTTAATTGTTATTTTTGTTAAATCCTTATTAGAGATTTAAACCCTGATTAATAATTACCTTAATTATTAATTCATTAAAAATAGTAAAATGCCAAATCCAACATTATTTTAATTTCAAAGATTATTAATAACTTCAATTTTCTTAATGAAGTTATCAATCCAAGAATTATAGGGTAACTAGAAAACCCTAGTTCCATATGGTAGAAAACTAGGAACTCATCATTTCATGTGTAATCCTCAAACCCTAATTCCACTAGAAACCCTAGCTCCACTATTTTATGTGTGAACCCTAAATTGTTTCCAAACCTAAACCCCAAATAACATGTGATCATGTTACTTCATTAGTAATCATAGATTCATATTTAGCAACTCAATGCTTGTTCAAAGCCACATAAGATATGGGAACCATATCACTACTAATTAGCATCCCATGTGTTCATCTCCATCAGACCTAGTTGATCAAGTAGGATCAACCAAGTCTAAACCCTAGCTCCTATCCAAAGCCATCATCCTTATTTATCCATGCTTAGCATCACACCATTGTGATGAACTCCAATAGCAACCATGCCTAATATTATACAACATTTGCCATACACACTAAACCCTAATAGTGTTAGATGTTTATAAACCATCTTATTTAGGAAACAATTATTCTTAATTAGTGGATCCAATAATAAATCCTAGAAAACCTAAACCTTAATTGTAATACTTCTTATTCCTTAAGAAGTATGTTCTTCAAAAGTTATTCTTTTGAAGAAAATAAAGAATAGTCATCAACCTTGCCTAATAGGACCTATAAACCCTAGCTATCTATTACCAGTAAGATATATCACCATGATAGCAACCATTAATTGCTTAAGATACTTGTACTTCACTAAAACCATACAAGCCTTAATTGTTGATGAATCCAACTTTGTTGGGATCCATCTAATACTTACTCCAGAAACTTATTGAAACCATAATAAACCATAGAACCCCACAAACCTAATTGTCATACTTGTTCTTTATCAAAGAACATGTTCTTCAAAAGTTATTCTTTTGAAGAATATAACAAGTAATCATTAACCATGCCATATAGTACTAAAACTGACAACTGTTCTTTACATGTTAACATTATGCCCATTATCATTCCTTGTGTGCTCAATTGATTACTATGCTTTATTATATAACTTGTACATGATAGCAAGTAATCAAACCTTAATAATAACCTTGTTTGTGAATCACTCTAAAAGTGCAACACACCCTAAACCAATTATACCAGCTCACTAATCCTAAATCATCGGGGTTAGGTCACGCTTAGAGCGATTGCATCTCATACTTATGCATTATTGCATCCTTGCCAATCTTTTAAACATCGTCCTTACCGGACGATGATGCTATTTCAGAATTTGGAGTTATTGCGTATCGAAGACCTTGCCTGCATAATCTTGCAGTCAAGAAAGGCAAGTTCATCGCTTGCTCATGTCATTTGAGTATTTTTTACCAAATTACTTGCAAAGTACTATGTTTATCATTATTGCATAAAAAGTAAAACCACTATTTTCATAACTATGAATATGACTATGTGGTGGGCAATGGAACCATGGATTGTGTTGATATGGTGGAGGTTCCATTGCAAGGGTTTATATCCATCTAGGATTAAACAACAAATGTCGTCCAGTGATTCTTGTGTCGTAATACCCGTGTTAACCATAAGATCTGGAATGGGACGGAGTAGTCAAAAGTGTTTCCACCTCTCGTTCATCAACGGATGCGCTTTACCGTAGACACTTGTATCTGTCAGGAAGCGGTTGGCTGGGGAAGCCTTAAGTCCCCACGGCATAGTCCGTAGACACTTGTCGCTCGAAGAACAAGCGGTAGGCTGGGGAAGCCTTAAGTTCCCCACGGTATTGCGGTCTATGATGGGTTGCAGCTACCGGCGAAGGAGTTTGGTTAACGAGTCCCAAACTGTTGTCGTGGTCGGGGTCCACCCGTGAGTGGGAATAATGGGACCGACGAGGACCCAGGGTCGGGGTATGCAACAAAGGGTGGGTGTTCGAGGTAGCGGAGGAACATGATTGACTAGGACCTTATACCGGGCCTCACACCAAAGGAAGTGTGGACGGGGAGTGCCCGGTTGGCACCAAGGTTAAGATCTCTTATGGGTAAAGCAACACACCTCTGCAGAGTGTAACGAACTGTGACCAGTCACTCCCTGTTCCGGGATATGGAACTGCGAATGCTGCCGGAAAGGAACTCCATGAAGTTCTAGTCAACCGGTGAAGGCTGACGGACATAGCTCTTCTAAATAAAAGCAACCTTTTGAAGAAATGATTACAAAAACCTGCATAGCCTTGGACTTTCTGGTCCATGGTTGTAGCTAGTGCATTAAACACCTCTTTCCTATAATTAACTTGTTGAGTACGCTCGTACTCATCCCACTCTTAGGTATGGAAGCATCAAAGGAGGATCTACAATGCAACTCGAAGGCCGAGGAGTCAACATCTACTTCAAGAGACAGGACCATGTCAGGAGAGTCGATACCACATTCAACAAGGAGAAAACCTAGATTAGCAATAGAAAGGAACTAGCTTCCAAAACCTAGCTCCTATTTAGCTAGAATCTATTCTTAGCCTCTATAGCTAGTTAAATACTCTACAAGTAGAGTTCGTGATAGGATTAGACTATGAGTCGTTCTTCTGGAGTTTATTTGCAGTTTTACCTCATTGTAAAGTAGGAGGCATGAGGATCTTATGTAACAGAGTCTGTGTAATTCTATAGACATGCCTTGGACCCGCATATGTTTCTGTTGTACCACTCTGAGCGATATAATACTAGTGGAACGGTGTTTCATTGGTGTTATATCAGACTTGCATACTACACCATGCAGTGGTATGCCGGGTCACCACATTATCGATACGTTGGAGACGTATCACGAGACAACAACGCCGATTTGCCTCTCCGGCGCAGAACCACAGCAGTCCCAGCCGCCTCCCTTGTGGCCGTGTGTCCCGCGTGCACTGTTCGCCTTCTTGCCCGATGAACCAATAGACTGATCGTTGGAATAAGGAAACCGATGACGGCCGGTCGCAAGATTAGATTGCGATCGACCGTCATCGGCTTCTTTATTCCAACGATCAGTCTATTGTTCACCGGGCAAGAAGGCGAAGAGTGCAGGGCGCAGGAGACGCGGCCACAAGAGAGGCGGCTGGGACTGGCGTGGTTCTGCGCCGGAGAGGCAGGTCGGCGTTGTTGTCTCGTCAAAGACTCGTTCACGGAACGGCGGCCGGGGAAAGGGGGGCCCGTCTACAATGTATATTGCGGCGTATAGGTGACCAAACATTCTAATCATCGGCACTAAAATGGAAGAAAGAGCCAAGTGGTATCTCAACTAGATATCATATGCCTCATACTTTGTTGGTCGAAAGAAATATTAACATTAGGGATGGGGTCAGCGAGGCCAGGTAGGATGCACAAGAGATTGATATTTGTGCCATCGCACCAGGCTCAGTGGCCCCACCCCAGAGTGTACAAGTGACCAAACAATTTAATCATCGGCACTAAAATGGAAGAAAGGCCAATGCAATTAAGAAGTAGCTAGTATGAACTAAATGGAATGCCTCATACTTTGTTGGTCGAAACAAATATTAACATCCAGGGATGGAGTAAGTGAGGCCAGGTAGGATGCACAAGATATTGATATTTGTGCCATCACACCAGGCTCACTTGCTCCACCCCCGAGTGTACGAGTGATCGACCAACCATCTAATCATCGGCAAGTACAAAAACACCACCAAACCAGCAACCATGGTGACATAAGTCAAGATGCTCAAACACACATAGCATGCATGGAGCAGATGCTCCAAAGGGATTATTCATCACTTGGTATATAGACCAAGTGATGCTGGCAAAAGAGAGGCCAATCAAGAACCAGTAAATCCAGTAAGTGATAGATATGCCTAAACAAGCAACAACACATAGCATATCCCACTAACCAGATGAGACAAGTCTTGGTAGCCAACTTAATCACCTAGCACCACCTAGCCTTTTAAAACCATCAGAAACAGTCCTTTTTCTTCAAAGGATACCACAATGGCATTCATTTACATGATCCCCTACTGTGGATATCTCTATTTTCATCAAAGCCAACAAGAAATAGAAATTTATCATTACTCAGTTGAGTTCAAAACACCACCAAACCAGCAACCATGGTGACATAAGTCAAGATGCTCAAACACACATAGCATGCATGGAGCAGATGCTCCAAAGGGATTATTCATCACTTGGTATATAGACCAAGTGATGCTGGCAAAAGAGAGGCCAATCAAGAACCAGTAAATCCAGTAAGTGATAGATATGCCTAAACAAGCAACAACACATAGCATATCCCAACTAACCAGATGAGACAAGTCTTGGTAGCCAACTTAATCACCTAGCACCACCTAGCCTTTTAAAACCATCAGAAACAGTCCTTTTTCTTCAAAGGATACCACAGTGGCATTCATTTACATGATCCCCTATTGTGAATATCTCTATTTTAGTATACCATCATAAGCATTCCATTTAAATCACACAATCCATCAAGTAAATCTTCACAAGGATACCACAGTAGCATCAAGTAAATCTTCACAAGGATACCACAGTAGCATAGTAGCATACCATAAGCTCACAAGAATCCATCATTTTCTTCACAAGGATACCACAGTAGCATACCATAGTAGCATTTAATGCATTTAAATGAACCAGTAGCATCAAAACCAACCAAATGTCCAACTAGCAAGCAATACCAAGTGAGCAAGTCTTCATTACCTTGTACAGGTTCAGACATGGATTTATTTCCAACAAAGGATGGAAATCAAATTAACATCATTGAATTAAATTGAATCATTACCATCACATGGTTCATCAATAACAATTAGGGGCAATGCATCCAGAGCAACAGCAGCAATGCATCCAGAACCACTACTGAGGTACATCAACCATGAGCAATGAGCCAGTAAGTAAATCACTAGCACATGATGATCATTTGACCATTTAGAGCATGGACACACAAGCAATAGCAACAGTATAGTTCACCAGGAATGGTGAGAAGCTGCAAGAGCATGCATCTAGTTGCAGCAACAATGACAACAAGCTAGGATAGATAGATCAACAGCAACAGCAGCCAGTACATCAACAGCAACAGCAGCACAACCAGAGCATGCATCTAGCTGCAGCAACAATGACATCAAGCTAGGATAGATAGATAGATTGCATCCAGTAGCACATCAACAGCAACAGCAGCTAGCATAGCAACAGCAACAGCAGCACAACCAGAGCAGCACACGAGCATTTCGTCGAGCACTTTGTGCTCGCGCGGGAGAGGAAGAGGGAGGGGAGGGGAGAGAGTTCACCGACGACAGGGGTGGAGGAGGAGGTTGACGACGACGGCAGCGGTGGAGGAGGAGGAGGACGCGGCGGCTCCTCCACCTTCACGCGACGGCGGCCCCTCCTCGCGGCGGCCCCTCCTCGCCGTAGCGGCAGCTTGTGCTGCAGGTGGCGGGGATGGGAGGACCGTGGCGGCATGCGGCCCTCGCGGAGGAAGGCGGCGGCGACGGCGATGGCGACGACCATGGCGGCGCGCGGCGGATCGGAGGAGAGGGGAGAGGGGAGGGGAGAGGGGAGAGGTGAACAGGCGTGGGGGAGGGCACGGGCGATGATATAAGTTACCTTAGTTCTGTGGCGCACCCGAACAAGTGCGCCACAGAATCAACTACTTCTGTGGCGCACCGAAGCACGTGCGCCACAGAAAGAGTTATTTCTGTGGCGCAGCACGCCATGTGCGCCACAGAAATACCTACACTAATAATTGGTGGTGGCAGGATGTGGGCCCCATATAATTTCGTGGCGCAATGTTCAGAGTGCGCCACAAAATTAAGCTATTTCTGTGGCGCACCTAGCATGGCGCGCCACAAAATAACATTCTGTGGCGCATTTTTAGTAGTGCGCCACAGAACTAAGCTCCGCCTATAAAGGTTTTCCTACTAGTGGCGGTTCCTATTCTGGCATCTTTTTTGTTTGGAGTGCTCAAAAAAGATGCCAGAGAAAAGATTCCTCTGCTCAAGGAGTGCCAATCTATAAGCACCCCGAGGATCAAGGGTCTCCAGTGATACTCTGCTCAAAGTCGTACCCACCCCGCAAAGTCCATGCCGGCGGCGGTGACAGATAGGCGTGCCCCTGGCGCCGGAGAGGGTGAAGGAGGAGAGGGTGGGGGCTGGAAAGCGGCGGGATCTATGGTCCCCATCCCTGGCGGCCAATTGGCGCGTTAGTAGCCGCTAAGCGAATGAAAACATACATTTGAGTAGAAAGATGAAACTGGTGCACCATTTCAAAATGTTTCCGGGACGGCGGTGGGATCAGATGTATGGTAATGTAACTTATACTAGTAATATATACTAGTCTAGGTTACTACCTTCATAATGGGTACTAACTTATATGTGGTGTCATGCATTATATCATTTATTATGTTGTAGACTCATCTTGTCTTGAGTTGTGTGATGTTATGGTAACATAGCTAGTTACCACGTCACTCTCTTTCTTCATTTATTAGCATGTCATGTCACCAAAATGGCTTGAGATATATGATGTTACTAGCTATGTTACTCCCACTATAAGCAGTCTAATGTACTCCGTACTAGTAGCAGCTTGTCAACTGCGACCCGCTCGATCCATGCGACCAAATCCGCATATCCACCTCGACGACCACTGACAGCCTACGAAAACTCTTCCTTTGATTTGAGAGAAGATCACACGGTCCACGCGTTAGCTGTACATCGCCCGTCATGCTTGACGCATACCCTACGCTTAATTGGAAATCGATTCGCGGCATTAAGAGCGTGAGGACGTACAGGTACAGCTGAGTAGTACAAAGATGTAGAGGCGCTCATTAGGTCATCTCCAGGCTCCAGCGAACCGACACATCTGGTTTTGGGCTGTCAGTTTCGCGCGGATAAACGGACTGATTCGCGCACGCTCTAGCGGGGCAATGCAAACAGACCGACCTGTTCGTTCCGACTCATCCGTTCATCAAATTTGGAAAATGAATGCGTCGGCACGGACGCTGCACGGATAACGCGTGTGTCCGGCCATCGGCCATTGAGCCCGGTATGTAAGTGTCACATAACACTGGTTAATTGTTCATTAGAAATGGACAGTCAGTTTTATAAGAAAAAAGGCTCGTAGAAACTGAAAATAAATGGCCGCTACACTACATCGGCCGTACGTAAACGTCTACACCTCCCCGCCGGTGATGTCGACCTCATCCAGCGCCGCCCGCGCAGCCCATATGGCTGCTTCCTAGCGGCGTGCCCGACGGCCGTTCTCCTGCGCTGGGTCTCCGGACGTCGCTCGTCCTCACGGCGGGCCAAGGCGGTGCTGAGCTCGACAGCCCAGTGCACCCTCCTTTCCTCCTCCTCCTCCGTTGCCTGCGCCGCCTCCTCCGTTGTTGCATCCCGCCGGCAGCGCCGCGTCGTGCAACATCACCGCCGTCGCCTGCATCGTCGCGGACGATTACTCGTCGTGCTCCCGGTGGTCGAGGTCTCTTGTGCGGACTCGCGGTGCGTCTGCACCACCGGCCCTCCCTCCTTGCCGAGGAGAGATCAATCCATGGCTAAGGCCGCCGCCTCCGCCATGCGGTCCTCCTCCGCTACGTCGGCGGCGGCGCGGTACGCCTTGTCGCGCGTTGCCACCTCTGTCGCTGCTGCTACCGCCTCCTTGGAGGCTGCCACGGCGCGGCGTCGCTCTTGGACGACGATGGTGGCGGCATTGCGCGCCGCAGATCCCAAGAGCGTCATGGCCGCCTCGTGGCGTTCGGCACGCACGTCCATCGCGACGGCCTGATTGGTCACCGCCTGCTGAGCCTGCTGCGCCGCCGCCTCGACCACCTCCACCCTTGCCACGCTTTGCATCTCAGGCCACCTGGTACCGCGCATGTGGGCTATCTCCGTGGCCATGATCTCGACCTCCTCATGCCAGCGGGAGGGGCACATCTCCTCATTCTTGAAGCTCCGGGCACAAGAAGGTGGGTCCGCCACTCTGGCAGTTATTTCGGGCCGGCGATGTAAAAGTCAGCTTGTAGCGGCGGCCGGCCGGAGATTCCCTGACGCATGGCTGCATCGGGCCGCTGCACGGGGCATGCAGATATCTGTACTGTACGGATGGCTAAAACCCCACACCGGAATGGGTGGCGACCCATCATCCATCCATCCATCTGTTTAAACCTTTCGACCATCACCGAATCGAGGGGTACTTTACAGGTTATGGCCATATCTTGCGCTGCTGCTGCTGCTACGAGAGAAGAGGGGATCGACGCAAAATAAGCAAAGCGGATAGTGCAGCAACCGAGGCGTGCGCGTGTGTGTGCAATTTACGCCATGATAGCGCCTCCGAGAATCACCATGGATTAAGCGTCTAGGTTAATCGGTAGCTAGCCTACTTCAAGCTAGTCTACATTCTTTTTTTCTTTTCTGAATGCCCTTTTTCATGCTCGGGTTCGAGGCCGTAGTGCTCGCTTTCTGCCATAAAAGTAGCATGGGCTTTTACGGCAAAGGGATGAGCGAGATGATCGCTGTTAAGTTTACGTGTCTGTTAAAGGCGCATCATGCTATACCGCAGGGGTGAAGTTTACCCCCTCCTGCTCCGCGGGCCTTCCTTCTCTCTGCGCGCGTGTGGGTCTACACACGTTAACGTGACACTGCATAAAAGCCATCTTCAACAGACGCGGCAAAAGTCACGCGCGGTAAATTAACCGCCGATTTTCCGCGAATTTCTAGTGGACGCACGAAAAAGCCGCCCGAGCTAAAAGTTTTGCCACGCGCGCTATAAGACGCCACACGCGTGTGCACCTAATCGTCCGGAATATTCACAGCCTACGTGTCGCCTCGCAGCCCCCGTCTCGCTCTGCGCCACCGCTCTGCCTCGCGACAAGATGCCGCCCCACCATCGCTCGAGCTTCGGCTACCGCGGCGTCCACACGTGGCCGAACGACACATTCTACGCCGAGATCCACAGCGGCGACGAGCGCATCGGGCTCGGGACGTTCAAGACGGCGCACGAGGCGGCGCACGCCTACGACGCGGTCGTCTGGCGCCTCGGCCGCTCCCGCGCTCGATGAACTTCGACGACGTCAGACGCGGCAACAGGCGGGCCGCGCTGCGCCCCGCGCACGCGCGAGCTCGAGCAGCGGCTCGTCATCACGAGCGGCGCGAGCGGCTCGCCTCAGTGGGCGCGCCAGTTCTTGGAAGACGTCGCTGTGATGGAGGCCTTCTACGACAAGAAGGTAGAGGAGAAGGCGACAGCGAAGGCGGCGAAGAAGTTGGATCGCGAGGAGCGGAGGGAGAAGTTGTCGGGAAGGAATAAGGAGAGGGAGGAGAAGGCCGAGAGGAAGACAGAGGAGAAGAAAAACAGTGGAGGCCCGTCGACGATCGTCCTCGCCTCCTCTTTCGAGTGGACATCCACTCCGGTGTCATCGAAAACTCCGGGCTCGTCGGTTTTCGATTGGGATTCCGAGTAGTTTAGGGTAGTTTTCAAAATAAATTTGGTTGTAGCGTCGAAGTTTGCAATATAATTTTGTATTTCCATTTAATTTTCATGTTTTGTTTGATCTATTCCATACGCAAATACGATCAAATGTTGTTTCCGCCGGCGCTGCGCGTTGTATATTGGAGCGTCTGGCGGATGAACATTTTTAGCGCTCACGAACGTGCTCTAGTTTAGCGCCTCCGGTGGGGGAAAATTCGGGGCAGCGGGCGGTAAACATTTACGGCACGGTATCAGCGACATATAGCGCACCGAAATATAGCGCGAATGTTGGAGATGCTTTAAAACAGGGGAGAGAATGCCCTACACTACATGGTACCATCACTAGTAGAAAACAGGGCTTTCATCCGAAGCCAAAGAAAGTTTTAGTCTGGTTTAAATTAAAACCGGAACTACTAGGTCGCATTAGTTCCGGTTCAAACGGCGCGGGTCGCGAAACCCTCTAGTCTCGGTTCGTTTGGAACATTTAGTCCCGGTTGGTATTACCAACCGGAACTGAAGGGGTTGCGGCAGGCTGCCTCCGGAGCAAAAGCCTTTTGTCCCGATTGGTCTTATCAACTGGGACTAAAGGCTTTTTAGATTTTTTTTGCTCCCCACCACCCTCGATGTGGATCGTCTTTTTTATCTTTGTAAAATACAAAAAAATAGAAAATTCAAAACAAAAATCTTTTGAGATTCCTCTATGTTACACAACCTACTATTAGGGGAAATTAACAATTTTGAATTTTGAATTTTTTTGCAAAAAAATGTTTAGAAAAGGTAAAATGGCATTAACTTTTGCATACGATGTTGGCAAAAAATGTATAACATATCAAAATGATCGTGGAATAAAGTTACATCCGAATTCACCAGGGTTTACCTGGTTAGCTAATTTTTAGATTTTTAGCTTTTAGGTTTTGCAAAAAAGTTTAAAAACTTATTGTTTATTAATTTATTCAAGATTATTATTACATCATTACTTTTGTTTATTAAAAATTATTTAGAATTCAATCAATAAAGAAGTGTGACATCGTGACCAACATGTTAATAGGATTGATATGATACTATTATCAATCGATGCGGTTGAAAGCGGGACGGGAAGGAACTCGGAAGTTAAGCGTGCTAGTGCTGGAGTAGTGGGAGGATGGGTGACCGAGCAACACGTCCGTTGGGACCCAAGAGGAAGGTGTGATGACAACAGTAAGTTTCCCTCAGAAAGAAACCAAGGTTATCGAACCAGTAGAGAGCCAAGAAGCACGTGAAGGTTGTTGGTGGAGGAATGTAGTGCGGCGCAACACCAAAGAAACCGGCGCCAACGTGGAACCTGCACAACACAATCAAAGTACTTTTCCCCAACGTAATGTGAGGTTGTCAACCTCACCGGCTTGCTGAAAACAAAGGATTAAGCATATCGAGTGGAAGATGATGTTTGTTTGCAAAGAACAAAAAACAATAGTAGAATGTATTCAGTTGTAAAAGAATGGACCGGGGTCCACAGTTCACTAGTGGTGTCTCTCCAATAAGATAACTAACATGCTGGGTGAACAAATTACAGGTGGGCAATTGACAAATCAAGATTCAATACATATCAACGATGAATACTATGTGATTTAATCAGGGCATTACGACAAAGTACATAAACCGCTATCCAGCATGCATCTATGCCTAAATAATCCACCTTCAGGTTATCATCCGAACCCCCTCCAGTATTAAGTTGTAAACAACAGATAATTGCATTAAGTATGGTGCGTAATGTAATCAATACAAATATCCTTAGACAAAGCATCAATGTTTTATCCCTAGTAGCAACATCACATCCACAACCTTAGAACCTACTGTCACGATCCCAGATTCAATGGAGGCATGAACCCACTATCGAGCATAATTACTCCCTCTTGGAGTTACAAGTATCAACTTGGCCAGAGCCTCTACTAGCAACGGAGAGCATGCAAGAACATAAACAACACATATATGATAGATTGATAATCAACTTAACATAGTATTCTAGATTCATCGGATCCCACCAAACACAACATGTAGCATTACAAATAGATGATCTTAATCATGTTAGGCAGCTCACAAGATCTATACAATGATAGCACAAGCGGAGAAGACAACCATCTAGCTACTGCTATGGACCCATAGTCCAAGGATGAACTACTCACGCATCAATCCGGAGGCGGGCATGATGATGTAGAACCCCTCCGGTGATGATTCCCCTCTCCGGCAGGTGCCGGAGGCGATCTCCTGAATCCTCCGAGATGGGATTGGCGGCGGCGTCTCTGGAAGGTTTTCCGTATCGTGGCTCTCGGTACAGGGGTATTCGCGACGAAGGCTTTAAGTAGGCGGAAGGGCAAACGCGGGGGGGGCACACGAGGGCCCCACACGCTGGGGCCGCGCCGCCCTAGTGTGGCGGCCCTCGTGGCCCCACTTCCTTTCCCCTCGGTCTGGAAGCTTCGTGTAAAAGTAGGACCTTGGGCGTTGATTTCGTCCAATTCCGAGAATATTTCCTTACTAGGATTTCTGAAACCAAAAACAGCAGAAAACAGCAACTTTCGGCATCTTGTTAATAGGTTAGTGCTGGAAAATGTATAATAATGTTGTAAAGTATGTATAAAACATTCAAGTATTGTCATAAAAGTAGCATGGAACATAAGAAATTATAGATCGTTTGAGACGTATCAGTGACCGAGCGAAAAGTTTAAACACGAGTAAGTAATTTTACTAGATATTAAATGTAGTTAGAGACTAAATTTCTCAAATAACTAAAATATTAGAAATTTTGAAAAAATATAAAAAAGAGGGAGTGGAAAATAATTATTAAAAAATAGATAAAAATAGACGAAATTGTTGGAGATATGCCCAAGAGGCAATAATAAATTAGTTATTGTTATATCTTATTGTTCATGATAAATGTTTACATTTCATGCTATAATTGTATTAACCGAAACATTGATACATGTGTGTTATGTAAACAACAAGGAGTCCCTAGTAAGCCTCTTGTATAACTAGCTTGTTGATTAATGGATGATCATGGTTTCGTGATCATGAATATTGGATGTTATTAATAACAAGGTTATGTCATTAGGTGAATGATATAATGGACACACACCCAAATGAGCGTAGCATAAGATCAAGTCATTAAGTTCAATTTGCTATAAGCTTTCGATACATAGTTGCCTAAGTCCTTCGACCATGAGATCATGTAAATCACTTACACCGGAAGGGTACTTTGATTACATCAAACGCCATTGCGTAAATGGGTGGTTATAAAGATGGGATTAAGTATTCGGAAAGTGTGAGTTGAGGCATATGGATCAATAGTGGGATTTGTCCATCCTGATGACGGATAGATATACTCTGGGCCCTCTCGGTGGAATGTCATCTGATTAGCTTGCAAGTATATGAATGGTTCATAAGAGATCACATACCACGGTACGAGTAAAGAGTACTTGTCGATAACGAGGTTGAACAAGGTATGGAGATACCGATGATCGAACCTCGGACAAGTAAAATATCGCGTGACAAAGGGAATCGGCATCGTATGTAAATGGTTCAATCGATCACTAAGTCATCGTTGAATATGTGGGAGCCATTATGGATCTCCAGATCCCGCTATTGGTTATTGCTCGGAGAGGAGTCTCGACCATGCATAGTTCGCGAACCGTAGGGTGACGCGCTTAAGGTTCGATGTCGCATAAGTAGATTCGGAATATGAGTTGGAGTCCGAAGTTTTTGTTCGGAGTCTCGGATGGGATCCGGGACATAACGAGGAGGTCCGGAATGGTCCGGAGAATAAGATTCATATATGGGAAGTCAATTTCCGGGGTTCGGGAAAAAGTCCGGTGTTTTGACCGGAGCTTCTAGAAGGTTCTAGAGGGCCACCAGTGGGCCCACCACCCCGGGAGAGGCCACATAGGCGCCACATGGCATAGTGGGTCCAGCCCACCATGACATGTGGGCCCAGGCCGGCCCCCCTTAGAGATAAGATCTATCTCTAGTTTAAATGGTTTAAATCTAGAGATAAGATCTATCTCCTAAAATAAATGGTTTAAATTAGGAGATAAGGGGAATACTTGGGGGAGGAGTTTGCCCCCCCATGTGGCCGGCCAAAGGGGGTGGGTAGGGGAAACCCTAGGCCGATATATAAAGAGGGGAGGGCCGGCCAAGGCCCCCCATCCATAACCCTAGCCGCCACCTCTCCTCCCTCCTCTTTCTCTCTGCTGCGGCTTAGGCGAAGCCCTGCAGATTCTCCTCCACCACCACCACCACGCCGTCGTGCTGCTGGGATTCCGAGGGGATCTACCACACCTCCGCTGCCCGCTGGAACGGGGAGAGGAAGGGCTTCATCGACACCGTACGCGCAACCGAGTACGGAAGTGCTGCCGGATTGCAGCACCGGGGACGATCGTCTACATCAACAACGAGATCTGATCTCGTAGGCTTTGGAAATCTTCAAGGGTTAGTACCTTATCAATCTCGTTGCTCCGATCTTGTAGATTAGATCTTGGGTGTTCCATAGATTAGATCTTGGATTTATTCGTCTCGCGGTAGGAATTTTTTTGTTTTCTATGCTACGAACCCCATCAGTGGTATCAGAGCCATGTCTATGCATAGATCTGTTGCACGAGTAGAATACAATGGTTTTGTGGGCGTTGATGCTTTTGTTGCTTTAGTTTGTGTACTTTGCATCTTGCGGGATGGTGGGATGAAGCGGCCCGGGCTAACTTTACATGACCGCGTCTCATGAGACTTGCTCCACGCTTGACATGCAACTTGTATTGCATAAGTGGCTTTGCGGGTGTCTGTCTCTCCCACCATAGTGAAGATTCCAATTTACACTTTCTATTGTCAACACTAGTATCACCGTTGTGGTTCATGTTCGTAGGTAGATTGGATCTTACTCGAAAACCCTAAACCACGTAAAATATGCAAACCAAATTAGAGGCGTCTAACTTGTTTTTGCAGGGTTTGGTGATGTGATATGGCCATGATGTGATGATGATTATATTTGATGTATGAGATGTTCATTGTTGTATTATGGCAACCGGCAGGAGCCTAATGGTTGTCTTTAATTTTTGTTAAAGACCTGCGTGTCTATTCATCATGTAATAGCTTTATTTCAAGTAGTTGTTGTAGTAGCTATAAGTGATGGACAACCATGAAGCGGTACCATGGACCTTGGTGCAATGCTGGTGATGATGGAGATCATGATAATGTGCTTTGGAGATGGAGATCAAAAGCACAAGAAGAAAGGCCATATCATATCACATATTATGAATTGCATGTGATGTTAATCCTTTATGCATCTTATCTTGCTTAGATCGCGACGGTAGCATTATAAGATGATCCCTCTCACTAAATATCAAGATAATAAAGTGTTCATCCTTAGTATGCACCGTTGCTAAGACTTGTCGTTTCAAAGCATCTCGTGATGATCGGGTGTGATAGACTCTACATGTGCATACAACGGGTGCAAGCCAGATTTGCACACGCGGATACTAAGGTTGCCTTGACGAGCCTAGCATGTACAGACATGGTCTCGGAACACGGGATACCAAAAGGTAGAGCATGAGTCATATGAATGATATGATGAACACTTTGAGTGTTCGCCTTTGAAGCTACATATTTTCTCGTGATGATCGGGCTTGGTGTAGTGGATTTGGTTCGTGTAATCACTAAGACAATGCGAGGGATGTTGTTTTGAGTGGGAGTTCACCTAGTTAATTTAAAATTAAAAATGAACTCATATTATCATGAACATAGTCTGAATAGTATTTTGAATTAAATTTGTAGAATTGGCATCCGTTATCTACCATGCGCTAGTCTTAATTGAGATAGAAATAATGTCTGACAAGTAACTTTACGGACTGGTACCGTATTGTTAAAGAATCAAGATATGATTAAGTCCTAATGCAAACTTTTAGTAAACCTCACATTGATGATTCAAAGAGCAATGGTTTCAATTAGTACCTTAAATCATCTTGTCTCCGTGAAACTTGAAGTTCAAATCCGTTTGAAAAGTAAGGAGCTGAAAATTTTGTTTTCAGAAATAAGCAAGGTATGAGATATATGTGATATCTAAGACCTTATTGCAAGATGATAGAATATAATCTAGTGAGACTACATAAACTCATAAGTTTTATGGGAATGTACGAAGGTTGAAGACGCCAGGCGTCCCAATCCTCCAACTAGTTGGGCACTAACGATATTCGCATATCCATGAAGTGATCGTCCTTAGTATGCACCGTTGCTAAGACTCGTCGTTTCGAAGCATCTCGTGATGATCGGGTGTTATAGATTCTACGTGTGCATACAACGGGGGCAAGCCAGATTTGCACATGCGAATACTAAGTTTAAACTTTACGAGCCTAGCATGTACAGACATGGTCTCGGAAAGTCGTCATGATTTGATGGATAAAAATTATGAGTGAAATTGTTCATCACATTAAAAGGTTACTAATAGTGAAATCTGGAACACTTGTCATGTGATGATCAACTTCAAAGGAAGAACCTCAAGGTTATTGGTATTTGACCAATGGACCTAGAAGTTATTGAAGGTAAAGTGTTTTCTGAGAATGGGGAAAGCTAAAAGAGAAACTACAAAAGATTTTGGCAGAAAGAAAGAAAAGACTAGAAAGTCTAGCTCAGGTGTATATAGATGATATACATGTTATGAATGTATTCCTTGTTTTGGTCACACAATGAAATTCTTGGGTAATTGTACCATATTGGTTGGTATGAGGTGTCATACAAGACAACGCAATACAAGAATACAATGGCCTAAGTGACTGACAAGGAATATGGTAGGAATGCACGTCTGGAACAAAATAAAGTGTTATTGTGTTCGTCGTTGGCATTCTACCTAGCCCTTCGGATTTTATAATAAAGAACTTTACAATGGTTGTTATGTTCTAGTCAAATGAAAACAATGAGTTGTTCAAATTATGACATATTCCATGTACGATGGATAAGTTATTATAAATCTTTATGGTGAAGCACACATGCATAACACTGACGCTAAAATTCCATAAGGCAAATGATATGAATTCCACTCATTAGTGGAACCGCCATTTAGGTCATGTTAGAAAGGAACGCATGAAGGAACTCCATTTGAATGGATTTTTGGAGTCATATGATTTTTGAATCATTTGGCGCTTGCAAATCTCTTCTAAAGAGAATGACTTAAATACCGTTCATAGGCCAAGAGTTGAACGGGCAACTAACTTAGTGAAAATATACATGATGATGTATATTGTTCACTGGGCATAGTTGTGTGCGGGAGATTCTTCTACTTCATGAAAACTTCTAACAATGAATTGAGTATATATATGTGGATATATTCGATAAGGAAGAAGTTTGAAACATTTGAATGGATTCAAATAAATTTCAGCATGAAGTGGAAATCATCGTAATAGAAAAGTCAAATATCTGTGATTGGATCATGGTGGAAATATTTGAATTACGAGTTTTAGCGAACATATAAGAGAGTTATGAAATTATTCTACAACCTCACGTTTCTTGGAGTATCATAATGATGACGGAGTATCCAAGAGACGTATCCAAACCTTGTTGGATTAATGATGAGATAATATAAAATGATGCCATTATATTTTTTGTGGATTATGCTTTAGAGACTACCGCTTTTACACTTAATAGAGCATCATCATGATCCATTGAAATGACACCATACGAGTTATGGCATGGGTATAAACCCTAAATAGTCCTTTCATAAATTTTGGTATGCATAGCATAAGTAAATAAGTTTACAACCAAAATCGGATGAATGTCTTTGTTGGTTATCCCAGAAAATTGATTGGGAATTCTTTCCACTATGAAGTCAAAGACAAAAGTGTTTGTCGATGTTTCTTACTTATTTCAAAGAAATTGTTTCTAGCGAACTATTTGAGTGGGAGGACAATGGAACTTGATAAGGTTCATGAACCTGAGCATGATGATCAAAGTAGCGCAGCATCGGAAATGGTTCCGGAAGCGGCTACGAAGATCATGGCTCCCATGTCTACAAAGTGTTATAGTCATGGAGATCAAAGTACTTATTGAACCTTGTAGATGTGGTTTATTTTGTGATCAAATAAATGATTTGTGGACAAAGGATTGTTTTTGAACAATGATAAACCAACTACATACAAAGAAGTTATGATGGGCCCTGACTCCGTTAAAATGGCTATGCGCCATGAAATCCAAGATAGGTGAATACTTTTTGAAAGTAAATGGATCTATAAAGTAGATGGACTTGGATGGAATATCCTTAAAGAAGCTTGACTTATCGAAAAGCAGTTTACGAAAAAGTTCAAAGAGTTGACTACGATAAGATTAGATCTTCCGTGGCAATGCTTATAGTCTATGTGGATTATTCTAGTAATCGCTACATATTTCTTTTATGAGATATGATAGTAGGATGGCAGAAATACATTCCTTACCATAAGTGTGTATGAAGGATGTATACTAGATACAACCAAGAGTTTTGCTGGTCCGTGGAATACTAGATAGGTATACAAACTTCAATTGGATGAAGTGAGTATCGCGGAGTTGGAATCTTCACCGGATGAAATAATCAAAGAGTTTTGATTTCATCAGAAACGATGAAGATGCTTGCATTTGCAAGAAATTAAGTGGGAGCGCTGAGACATATTTATAATACTTTATGTAGATGACATATCGTTGATTATAAATAGTGTAATTATATAATTGATTTAAAAGGTTTCATTGAGAATTAACATCAATGAAAGGATATGAATTGAAACATATTTAGTGTCAAGATCTATGAAGATAGATAGAAACACATAATAAGTTTAAGTTTAAGTACATAGAATAGATATTGAAGTAGTTCAATATAGAAGTATTAAGAAGGTGTTCTTTTCATGTGAAGGTTTAACAAGACTTGAGTGTATTTGACACTCGATGAGTAAATACACATGAGTGATTTTAGATCACGAATAATATGTACAAAGTCAGATGTCCTGTGCTCTAAAGTGTTACGAGCATATACCAGAATGATTCATGTAATGATCATTGGACAACAGTAAGAATATCCCTGAGTGCTTTAGAAGAACCAAGGATATATATATATATAGTTTTTATATGGGGTAGTGACAAACAAATCGCTGTAAGGTGTTGCACCGATATTAGTTTGGTCACATATAAAAATAAAATTTCAATCTCAATTAGGCTAAGTGTTGTTTATAAGATAGCACAATGAGCTAGAAGAAGTCTATGCTAGATTTAGATCAGTTCTAAATATTATGACGGATTCTACAAACGAAAGAAGAGTATGTCATTGTTTTGACAATGACTGAGGATGTTAAGTCAATGAGTTTGATACGTCCAAAACGTATCTACTTTCCCGAACACTTTTGCTATTGTTTTGCCTCTAATTTGTGTATTTTGGATACAACTAACACGGACTAACGCTGTTTTCAGAGCAACTGCTCGTGTCTCGTTTTTGTGCAGTAAATCCAACTTTGGAAAATCCTCGGAATTTATGCGAAAGGTCCTATTTTCCCAGAATATTGACGGAGCCGAAGGGCAAGCTGGGGGCCCGAGGCCCCACACACTAGGCCGGCGCGGCCCAGAGGGGGCGCGCCGCCTTGTTGTGTGGGCGCCTCGGCGGCCCCCGACGCTCTCCTTTGGACTACATATGTCTTTCGACCTAAAAACGCCGGGGGTTCCATATTTCCAGAGACCATCCAAGCGCCGCCGCCATCGCGAAACTCCGCCTCGGGACAAGAAATTCCGTTCTGGCACTCCACCGGGACGGGGAATTGGAGGGGATCATCACCGCCATCACCACCGACGCCTCTCCAACGAACAGCCATGTTTCCCCCATCCATGTGTGAGTAATTCCCCCGCTGTAGGCTAAAGGGGATGGTAGGGATTGGATGAGATTGATCATGTAATAGTCACAAGATTGTTAGGGCATGGTGCCTAGTATCCGTAGATGTTACTTTTATGATATTTTTGCAACTTGTTATGCTTAATGCTTGTCACTAGGGCCCGAGTGCCATGATCTCAGATCTGAACATGTTATTGTTTCATCATGATATGCATTGTTTTATGATCTTACCTGCAAGTTGTATACACACGTTGTTGTCCGGAACCCGAGGCCCCAAAGTGACAGAAATTGGGACAACCGGAGGGGAAGGCGGTGATGTGAGGATCACATGTGTTCACGGAGTGTTAATGCTTTGCTCCGGTACTCTATTAAAAGGAGTACCTTAATTTCCAGTAGTTTCCCTAGAGGCCCGGCTGCCACCGGCTGGTAGGACAAAAGATGTTGTGCAAGTTTCTCAGCACGTACGACTATATATGGAACACATGCCTATTGATTGATTAGTACTTGGATACCGCTTTATTATTACCTGCAAATGCCCTACCATGATTGTTATATGAATTCTCTCATCCATGCAACGCCCGTTCATCCGTCCATGTGCCTACAATATTTTAATCCTGTTGTTTACTATAATCACTACTGCTGTCTTTATTTCACTGCTGTTATTTCACTATTCCTACTGCCATAAAACTGTTGCTACTGATAAACTCTGCGAGCAAGTCTGTTTCCAGGTGCAGCTGAATTGACAACTCTGTTAAGGCTTACAAGTATTCTTTGTCTCCCTTGTGTCGAATCAATAAATTGGGTAATACTTCCCTCGAAGACTGTTGCGATCCCCTATACTTGTGGGTCATCAAGACTATTTTCTGGCGCCGTTGCCGGGGAACATAGCTTTATTTGCAAGTTCACTTGGATTGATGTTGTTCGCTGCAAATCCTCCATCATGGGTAAACCTCGCGATACTAAAGTCGCCATATTACCATCCACTACAAGAAAAGGTACAACTCTGAGTACCTCTGCTGCTCTTGATTCACCATCTGTGATAAGTCAACTTGTTTCACCACCACAAACTTCACGTGTTGGTATTTCTGCTGAATCTGAAAATTCCTCTGATAATTTTGATGATGCTTCTATTGTGCTTGATAATACTGGTTCATTAGGTCCTTTTCTAGATGCTACAATTGCTAGGTCTAGACAAATTGAAAATACTAAAACTCCTAATGAAAATACCTGTTAATTCACCTGAGATTGATGATCTTGATGAAGATTATGTGGAACTTGATGATGATTTTATTGATAAATGCAATGCTACTACTAGTACAAGTAACCTTAAAAAGCTTATTGCACAACATGCTGTTAGATATAAACTGTCTCCTGATCCTAAATTTGCCACATCTCCTATAAACATTAAGGATAAAGATTATGACTTTTCTCTTGATTTATCTCATATATCTATTGTTGAGAAAACACCTTTTTGTGGTACTAAAAAAGAGAGTGTTGTAGAGCACATGAATGAACTTTCCACTTTAAGTAGCTTGTTTTCTGATGATGTTAAGATGCGTACTTATTTTGTTGCTAAGATTTTCCCTTTCTCATTAAAGGATGATGCTAAGATTTGGTATAATAATTTGCCTCCTGATTCTATTGATAGTCCAAGTTGTTTGCTTGATGTTTTCTTTCGGAAATACTTTCCCGCTAGTGCTCAACATATGGCTCTGCAGAGAATTTATAGTTTTGATCAAGAAGATGGAGAGAAATTGCCTGAAGCTTGGGCAAGATTTTGCTCTCTCATTAGAGCTCGGCCTGGACATGATTTGGAAAAGCATGATTTACTTGATATATTTTATAGTGTACTAACCATTGAGTCTAGGGCATACCTGGATAGTTGTGCTGATTGTGTTTTCAGGAAGAGAACTCCGGACGAAGCTGAAGAATTATTGGCAAAGATAAGCAAAAATCATGATGATTGGTCTACACCTGAACCAACTCCGACACCAATATTGAAGAAGAGGGGTATGATTGAATTAAATGATGAAGATATGAGGGAAGCCAAGAAATCTCTTATGGAGAAAGGTATTAAATCTGAAGATGTGAAGAATTTGCCTCCAATAGAAGACCTATGTGAGATAATTCCCCCTTCATCCACAATCGAGGTACATTCTCTTCAAAGCTTTGATAGAGGAGATATTCCATATTCAAAACCTCCTGATCAATGTTTAGATGAATTTGATAATTATATTGTTAAGCAAAATAATTTTAATATGAGAGTAGAGAATCATCTAATGGAAAATTCTCAAGCTATTGGTAAATTGCATGATATTGTGGAGAGAACCTCCAATGATGTTAAGATGCTTGTTAAACATTTTAATATGATTCAAACTCAAATTGATCAACTTACTAAAGTGCAAAATGACTTGTTAAAAAATACTCATGAAGAAAAACATGTTTATGAAGTAACAACTAGAGGCGGTGTTTCTACCCAGGATCCTCTATATCCTGAAGGGCACCCCAAAAGAATTGAACAAGATTCTCAACGAACTAAAGAAACTAGTAGTCCTTCTAAGAAAAAGAAGAAGAAACATAAAGCTGTTGTAGAATCCTCTGAACCTGTTAATGATCCTAATAGTATTTCTATTTCTGATGCTGAAACTGAAAGTGGTAATGAACATGATGAAGATAATGATAAGAATGATGCTCCTGATAAAGAAGAAATTGAAAAAGAACCTGAAAAGCATGCTAAAAATAAAAAGTACACTAAAGAAGATTTTATTACAAAGAAACATGGTAATGAAAGAGAACCTTGGGTTCAAAAGCCAATGCCTTTTCCTGCTAAGAAACTAAAATCAAAGGAGGAGGAACATTATAATAAATTTTGTGATTGGATGAAACCTTTATTTTTGCAAATCCCTTTGACCGATGCTATTAAATTGCCTCCTTATTCAAAGTATATGAAAGATATTGTCTCTAACAAAAGGAAAATTCCCAATGAGGAGATTTCCACTATGCTCGCTAATTACTCCTTCAATGGTAAGGTTCCAAAGAAGCTGGGAGACCCAGGTATACCGACTATTCCTTGTTCCATCAAGAATAATTATGTTAGAACTGCTCTATGTGATTTGGGAGCAGGAGTTAGTGTAATGCCTTTTTCTCTTTACAAGAGACTTGATTTAGATAAGTTGATATCAACTGATATATCTTTGCAAATGGCTGATAAATCTACTGCTATTCCTGTTGGTGTATGTGAAAATGTTCCTGTTCAAGTTACTCAACATTGCTTGATATTAACTGATTTTGTTGTGTTGGAAATGCCTGAAGATGATAATATGTCCATTATTCTTGGAAGACCCTTTCTTAATACTGCAGGGGCTGTTATTGATTGCAATAAAGGCAAGGTTACTTTCAATGTTGATGACAAGGAACATACTGTCTATTTTCCCAAGAGGATTGATAAAGTATATGGAGTTAATACAATTTGTAATGTGAAAACTATCAAGGTGGGATCCATTGATTGTCCTATATATGAGCCTAAAGAAGAATATCAAACTCTTGTGATTGGATCCATATCAATTCAATATAAGGTAACATGATTGATTTGAGGTTTATCTCTTCTTATGTCATATAAAATTTATTTGGTAGCAAGACTTGATCAACCTTGTTAACAAGTATATTTTAATGCATAAGAGAGCTAAACAACATTTCTTTCTTTCTTTCTTTCTTCCTCCACTTGTTTTACTTGCTGTAGCACTTTTTGTTTTGCAATATGCTTTAGTTGTTTAAGATTTTGGAAATCATTTTCCTGCGCAGTAATAATTACTTTAACACCCAGAAATGTGCATTTTTCAAAGTTCTCAAAAATTTACAAAAATTATACTGGTAGTCTTATTTTTCGAAGGGGCACCTGGGAGCACCTGGGGATGACCAGTGGGGCACCCTAGGGTGGCACCCCACAGGCCGGCGCGGCCAGCAAGGGGGCGCACCACCCTGGTGTGTGGGCCCCTCCTTGCCCCACTTCATCATCTTTTTCACCCATTCTCTTCTCTCTCCCGAAAAAACTCGTACTCACTTTCTCTCACTCGCGTTTCTGCTCAAGAACTCGAGATTTCTCGATCTCTTTGCTCAGCCCAGATTTCTGTCTGAAATTTGGCACATTTTCTCTCCGGTATGTGACTCCTTTGATTATCCAATTAGAATTTTGTTTGGTTGAGTATATATTGAATATTTTGCTGTTGTAGGTAACATGTTTAGTGAGCTTGCATGCTTGTTCTAAGTGGTAGAAACTAGTTTTGATGCATGTTTAGTACTCTAGCAAGTTCCTATAGTAGTTTCCCTCAATTATATACCTTGAAATCAAATTTTATAATGATTGTTGAAAAATTTCAGAAAAGGAAAATGAACAACTACAACTTTGGAGAGGTGTTCGAAGGAGAGACGACGAGCACGGGAAGGCCCTCGAGGGCATCCACTCGGATTAGACGATCCTATAATGAGGACGTGATTGCACCAAGCTTCGATGAGGACAATGGAGCCCCTAATGCTTCATCTTTTCCATGTTATGACTTTTTGAGCAATGCAGGGTTGCTGGATGATTTCTTGACTCTCGTCAGAAAGGCGGGTTTAACCGCCTATATGGAGGATGAGAGGAAGCAATACTACATGCTTACTAAAATCTTTGTGGAGAGCTTCAAGTTCAACAACAAGCACTTCCACCCGTCGGTTGCATTCAAGATCTATGGTAATCCTGTTACTATGAAGTTGAAGGATTTTTGTGCTGCATTGGATATTGCCCCTGCAGGTACAGCAAGGAAGATCGAGGACAACCCCAGGGTTTTGCTGGAGCTCTATCGAGAAATTACAAATGACGATTGCCGCACCATTCAGCGTGGCAAGATAAGAAACATTCAACTCCCCGCCATTAAGTATTTTGCTTATTACCTTGCTACTAGCATTCTTGGTAGGGAGAACACTAGTAATATTTCTAGTTATCATCTTGCTTTCTTAATTGCTGCACTCACTGGAGAGACACCTTATCATCTTGGTTCTATTATTGCTCGCCGTTTGTCTAACAAGGGGCCTATTTATGGGGGAATAATTGCATCGCGTATTTTGGCACGTCTAGATCTTCCTCTTGATCCTACTGATGTAGAAATACCACCTGTTAGGTTAGATATTGCTGCTATGAAGAGTCACCAATTTGTTACAGCTGACTCTAGTATGGATAATATTGTTTATAGAATGTTATTTGCTGACGGGGATGAGAGGGAAGTCCTCTTGCCCCAAACAGATTTGTTCAGTGTTGGCAGGAAACCATGGTCGCGCTCTAAGGAGGAGGTGGATGAGCAACTGAAGATACAAGGCTTCCACCAGCAACATGACTCCGAGGACGCTGAGCCCTCCTACGACTACACCGTCACGTACCCTGTTGCTTCTTCCAGCACATACCTAGAACCGGGTCGTTCTTCGTCATACTACGGAGACACCACTTCATGGGGACCGTGGGAATGAACTCCACTTAGGCCAAAAGCCTAAGCTTGGGGGGAGGTATACCGGCATCACTCATTCTTTGCATATTATGGTTGCTGGATACTTGTACATACTTGTTTAGTTTCTTAGAGTGGTTTTCTAATGAGAGGGAGATGATATTTGGGGAAGTGCTGTCCAAAAACAGATTTTGGGCTGTTACCAAAAAAATTCGTACGCACAGCCAGAACGTTATTTTGAGTTGCAAATTTTTGAGCATGTGCCCCAGGTTGTTATCTAACTTTCATTAGTTGAACACTTTTTGAGCTGAGCAATGGAAGATTTTTGTTAAATTCGATTTCTGTACTGCTGTCAGGTTTTGGCAGATTTCTGTCATCCTGCTTTTCTGTGTTTCTGTTAGTTTGCATTCTCTTGTTTTCGCTTTGTTTCTTTCCTAAAACACAAAAAGACCAAAAATATTTCTGTTATTTCTCTTCACCATTTGTTTATTTGGTTCTTTGCTCTTATTTTACTTTATTTGCTATCGTTGGTTTGCTATGAGAAAACCCAAAAAGATTTTGCTTTGTTTTCTTGTTTCCTTTTGTTCTTGTTTCTAACCCGAAAACACCAAAAATATTTTTTGTTCTTCTTTGGTTTTGTAAAGTTCATTAGGGAGTTCAGAGGTCTCCGGTGGTTGGAGCTTGGTTTCATTTCATATTATTATTCAAGCTGCACAAGTGAAAGGCAATAATGACGATCTACGGCAACTTGACTGTGGTGAGAGGCTGGTATGAACTCTATTTGTTTTCATTTTTGTACATATACTCATCCATGTGAGCATGCTTAGTTGGTTCATGTGAGGTATATGTCCTTTAATGAAAGTCTAGTAGTTCATGATCTCTCATGATTAGTTCCAATTTATTAATAATGAGTAGCATGTCATGGATATTTGCTTGCATTGTTTTATTCATAGATCGGTATGACATTGTGGTATCCTCCTCTGAATAATTCACTTGAATCAACTTGGCACATGCTCACGCATGCATATGACTGAACAAAAGTCAATTAAGCCTCGATGATCTACTTTGCTTCAGAGTTCTTGTATCACTTTTATGCCTCCGTTAATTTTATTTTGTCGCAAGCATGATTATGATAGTTATTGCTCTCTTGATTGTCGCTCCCAGTCTATTGCTAGCCTCCACTTGTACTGAGCGGGAACGCTGCTCGTGCTTCCAAACACCTGAAACCAAGTTGTTCCAAAGTGTCCACCATAAATACCTATGCATGGCATTTCAAACCATTCCAAGTAAATTCTCATGTGCTACCTTTAAACCTTCAAACTACTTCTCAATTTGTGTTAATGTTTTATAGCTCATGAGGAAATATGTGGTGTTTTATCTTTCAACCTTGTCATTTACTCCGGACAGACTTTCACCAATGGACTAGTGGCATCCGCTTGTCCAATAATTTTGCAAAAAGAGCTGGCAACGGGGTTCCCAGCCCCAATTAATTAACCTTCATTAATAATTCTCTTCACATGTTTTGCTCTGATTCGTCAGTAAGTAACTTAACCTGCAAATAGACACTTCCCCATGGTATGTGAATGTTGGAAGGCACCCGAGGATTCGGTTAGCCATGGCTTGTGTAAGCAAAGGTTGAGGGGAGTGTCATCCATAATGAAACTAAAATACATGTGTAAACAAAAGAGAAGAGGGATGATCTACCTTGCTGGTAGAGATAACGTCCTTCATGGGAGCCGCTCTTGAAAGTCTGGTTGGCGAGGTGGTTAGAGTACCCACTATCATTCGTTGACAACAACAAACACCTCTCAAAATAATTTTACTTCTGTCTTTGAAAAATGAAAAGCTCTAGCACATGTTAATCCCTGCTTCCCTCTGCGAAGGGTCAATCTTTTACTTTTATGTTGAGTCACCATCCTTTCTTTGAGCACTTTCTTGAGAGCATGACTGTCATTCTTAGTATAATATGCTTGTCCCAAAATATGATCAGCTGTGGTATAACTTTGATGCTTTTATCTTTGACAATTTTACTTCTAGTCTTTCTATGAACTTCAGAGGTGCCTGGGCATTTATGTTTTGCTACAAATACAGGCAAGCGAGATACCACTTTATCATATCCTTCTATGAACATTGCAATCCTGCTTATTGAAGTGTTTCATGATGCTTGTTATTAGTTTGTTGGTATCTCTTTTATGATTGACACAGTTACTAGATGACTTTATTTGCATGTACCTTATTATGAATTGCTTAAGAACTTGCCATATCATGAGAATATTTACATCATATGAACAAATGTGTTCGTGAAAGTTTCTTTTATCGCACTCAGTTGTTAACTGAATTGCTTGAGGACAAGCAATAAGATAAGCTTGGGGGAGTTGATACGTCCAAAACGTATCTACTTTCCCGAACACTTTTGCTATTGTTTTGCCTCTAATTTGTGTATTTTGGATACAACTAACACGGACTAACGCTGTTTTCAGCAGAATTGCTCTGGTGTCTCGTTTTTGTGCAGAAATCCAACTTTCAGGAAAATCCTCGGAATTTATGCGAAAGGTCCTATTTTCCCAGAATATTGACGGAGCCAGAAGGGCAAGCCAGGTGGGGGCCCGAGGCCCCCACACACTAGGCCGGCGCGGCCCGGGAGGGGGGCGCGCCGCCTTGTTGTGTGGGCGCCTCGGCGGCCCCCCGACGCTCTCCTTTGGACTACATATGTCTTTCGACCTAAAAACGCCAGGGGGTTCGACCATATTTCCAGAGACCATCCAGTACGCCGCCGCCATCGCGAAACTCCACCTCGGGACCAGAAACTCCGTTCCGGCACTCATTGGGACGGGGAATTGAGGGGATCATCACCGCCATCACCACCGATGCCTCTCCATCGACCAGCCATGTTTCCCCATCCATGTGTGAGCAATTCCCCCGCTGTAGGCTGAAGGGGATGGTAGGGATTGGATGAGATTGATCATGTAATAGTCACAAGATTGTTAGGGCATGGTGCCTAGTATTCGTAGATGTTACTTTTATGATATTGTTGCAACTTGTTATGCTTAATGCTTGTCACTAGGGCCCGAGTGCCATGATCTCAGATCTGAACATGTTATTGTTTCATCATGATATGCATTGTTTTATGATCTTACCTGCAAGTTGTATACACACGTTGCTGTCCGGAACCCGAGGCCCCAAAGTGACAGAAATTGGGACAACCGGAGGGGAAGGCGGTGATGTGAGGATCACATGTGTTCACAGAGTGTTAATGCTTTGCTCCGGTACTCTATTAAAAGGAGTACCTTAATTTCCAGTAGTTTCCCTAGAGGCCCGGCTGCCACCGGCTGGTAGGACAAAAGATGTTGTGCAAGTTTCTCATTGCGAGCACGTACGACTATATATGGAACACATGCTTATTGATTGATTAGTACTTGGATACCGCTTTATTATTACCTGCAAATGCCCTACCATGATTGTTATATGAATTCTCTCATCCATGCAACGCCCGTTCATCCGTCCCTGTGCCTACAGTATTTTAATCCTGTTGTTTACTATAATCACTACTGCTGTCTTTGTTTCACCTCGTTATTTCACTATTCCTACTGCCATAAAACTGTTGCTACTGATAAACTCTTGCGAGCAAGTCTGTTTCCAGGTGCAGCTGAATTGACAACTCCGCTGTTAAGGCTTACAAGTATTCTTTGTCTCCCCTTGTGTCGAATCAATAAATTGGGTAATACTTTCCTCGAAGACTGTTGCGATCCCCTATACTTGTGGGTCATCAGATTTCTTTGAGAACTTGGTGTAGTTCCGACAGTGTTAGAATTTTGAAGCTATATTGTGTGTGACAATATTAGTGACTTATTTCAGACCGCGGAATTAAGGTTCCACCAGAGGACTAAGCATATACAGTTAATGCCGACTTATTTGGAAAATGAGTGATGCGTTGAGATGCAAATGAATTGCAAAATACATACGTTTCTGAGCGTGTCAGATCCGTTGACTAAAACCTCTCCCGTGAGCAAAACATGATAAGCACCAGAAGGCCAAGGTGTTATATCTTTACAAATGTTAACTAGATTATTGACTCTAGTGCAAGTGGGAGACTGTTGGAGATATGCCCAAGAGGCAATAATAAATTAGTTATTGTTATATCTTATTGTTCATGATAAATGTTTACATTTCATGCTATAATTGTATTAACCGAAACATTGATACATGTGTGTTATGTAAACAACAAGGAGTCCCTAGTAAGCCTCTTGTATAATTAGCTTGTTGATTAATGGATGATCATGGTTTCGTGATCATGAACATTGGATGTTATTAATAACAAGGTTATGTCATTAGGTGAATGATATAATGGACACACACCCAAATGAGCGTAGCATAAGATCAAGTCATTAAGTTCAATTTGCTATAAGCTTTCGATACATAGTTGCCTAAGTCCTTCGACCATGAGATCATGTAAATCACTTACACCGAAGGGTACTTTTATTACATCAAACGCCATTGCGTAAATGGGTGGTTATAAAGATGGGATTAAGTATTCGGAAAGTGTGAGTTGAGGCATATGGATCAATAGTGGGATTTGTCCATCCCGATGACGGATAGATATACTCTGGGCCCTCTCGGTGGAATGTCATCTGATTAGCTTGCAAGCATATGAATGGTTCATAAGAGATCACATACCACGGTACGAGTAAAGAGTACTTGTCGGTAACGAGGTTGAACAAGGTATGAAGATACCGATGATCGAACCTCGGACAAGTAAAATATCGCGTGACAAAGGGAATCGGCATCGTATGTAAATGGTTCAATCGATCACTAAGTCATCGTTGAATATGTGGGAGCCATTATGGATCTCCAGATCCCGCAATTGGTTATTGCTCGGAGAGGAGTCAAGACCATGTCTGCATAGTTCGCGAACCGTAGGGTGACGCGCTTAAGGTTCGATGTCGCATAAGTAGATTCGAATATGAGTTGGAGTCCGAAGTTTTTGTTCGGAGTCTCGGATGGGATCCAGGACATCACGAGGAGGTCCGGAATGGTCCGGAGAATAAGATTCATATATGGGAAGTCAATTTCCGGGGTTCGGAAAAGTCCGGTGTTTTGACCGGAGCTTAGAAGGTTCTAGAGGGCCACCAAAGCCCACCACCCCGGGAGAGGCCACGTAGGCGCCACATGGCATAGTGGGTCCAGCCCACCATGACATGTGGGCCCAGGCCGGCTCCCCCTTAGAGATAAGATCTATTGATGGCGTGTAACTCACACGTTCGCTGGGAACCCCAAGAGGAAGGTATGATGCGCACAGTAGCAAGTTTTCCCTCAGAAACCAAGGTTTAATCGAACCAGGAGGAGCCAAGAAGCACGTTGAAGGTTGATGGTGGCGAAATGTGATGCGGCGCAACAACAGGGATTCCGGCGCCAACGTGGAACCTGCACAACAAAACCAAAGTACTTTGCCCCAACGAAACGTGAGGTTGTCAATCTCACCGGCTTGTCTGTAACAAAGGATTAAGCGTATCGAGGGAAGATGATTGTTGCAAGAAAACAGTAAACACACAATTGAGATTGTATGCTATGTAAAGAATAGGACCGGGGTCCACGGTTCACTAGAGGTGTCTCTCCATAAGATAAAAGCATGTTGGGTTAACAAATTACAGTCGGGCAATTGACAAATAGAGAAGGGCATAACAATGCATATACATGATATGATAAATATAGTGAGATTTAATCCGGGCATTACGACAAAGTACATAGACCGCCATCCAACTGCATCTATGCCTAAAAAGTCCACCTTCAGGTTATCATCCGAACCCCATTCAGTATTAAGTTGCAAAGCAACAGACAATTGCATTAAGTATGGTGCGTAATGTAATCGACAACTACATCCTTAGACATAGAATCAATGTTTTATCCCTAGTCGCAACATCACATCACAACCTTAGAACTTTCTGTCACTGTCCCAGGTGTCAATGAAGGCATGAACCCACTATCGAGCATAAATACTCCCTCTTGGAGTTAAGAGTAAAAACTTGGCCAGAGCCTCTACTAATAACGGAGAGCATGCAAGATCATAAACAACACATAAACAATAGATTGATAATCACCATAACATAGTATTCTCTATCCATCGGATCCCGACAAACACAACATATAGTATTACATATAGATGATCTTGATCATGTTAGGCAGCTCACAAGATCCAACAATGAAGCACAACAAGGAGAAGACGACCATCTAGCTACTGCTATGGACCCATGGTCCAGGGGTGAACTACTCACTCATCACTCCGGAGGCGATCATGGCGATGAAGAGTCCTCCGGGAGATGAATCCTCTCTCCGCGGGGTGCCGGAGGCGATCTCTGAACCCCCGAGATGTGATTCGCGGCGGCGGCGTCTCTGGAAGGTTTCCATCGTGGCTCTCGCACCGGGTTTTCGCGACGGAGGCTTTAAGTAGGCGGAAGGGTAGGTCAGGGGGGCGACGAGGGCCACACCATAGGCGGCGCGGGCTCCTCCCGCCGCGCGGCCTATGGTGGCGGCGCCTCGTCGCCCCACTTCGTTATCTCTTCGGTCTTCCGGAAGCTCCGCAAAAATAGGACCCCGGGCGGTGATTTCGTCCAATTCCGAGAATATTTCCTTACTAGGATTTCTGAAACCAAAAACAGAGAAAACAACAACTGGCTCTTCGGCATCTTGTTAATAGGTTAGTTCCAGAAAATGCATAAATATGACATATAATGTGCATAAAACATGTAGGTATCATCAATAAATTAGCATGGAACATAAGAAATTATCGATACGTTGGAGACGTATCAGCATCCCCAAGCTTAGTTCTGCTCGTCCCGAGCAGGTAAAACGATAACAAAGATAATTTCTGAAGTGACATGCCATTATAATCTTGATCATACTATTTGTAAACATATGTAATGAATGCAGCGATCAAAACAAAAGTAATGACATGAGTAAACAAGTGAATCATATGACAAAGACTTTTCATGAATAGTACTTCAAGACAAGCATCAATAAGTCTTGCATAAGAGTTAACTCATAAAGCAATAAATCAAAGTAAAGGTATTGAAGCAACACAAAGGAAGATTAAGTTTCAGCGGTTGCTTTCAACTTATAACATGTATATCTCATGGATATTGTCAACATAAAGTAATATAACAAGTGCAATATGCAAGTATGTAGGAATCAATGCACAGTTCACACAAGTGTTTGCTTCTTAAGGTGGAGGGAGATAGGTAAACTGACTCAACAATAAAAGTAAAAGAATGGTCCTTCAAAGAGGAAAGCATCGATTGTTGTATTTGTGCTAGAGCTTTTATTTTGAAAACATGAAACAATTTTGTCAACGGTAGTAATAAAGCATATGAGTTATGTAAATTATATCTTACAAGTTGCAAGCCTCATGCATAGTGTACTAATAGTGCCCGCACCTTGTCCTACTTAGCTTGGACTACCGGATCTTTGCATGCCATGTTTCAACCAAGTGTCACAAGGGGTACCTCCATGCCGCCTGTACAAAGGTCTAAGGAGAATGCTCGCATTTTGGATTTCTTGCTTTTGATTATTCTCAACTTAGACATCCATACCGGGACAACATGGACAACAGATAATGGACTCCTCTTAAATGCATAAGCATGTAGCAACAATTATTATTCTCATACGAGATTGAGGATATATGTCCAAAACTGAAACTTCAACCATGATTCATGGCTTTAGTTAGCGGCCCAATGTTCTTCTCTAACAATTTTGCATGCTCCAACCACTAAGGTGATAGATCCTTCAGACAAGACGGACATGCATAGCAACTCACATGATATTCAACAATAGTTGATGGCGTTCCCCAGAAGCATGGTTATCGCACAACAAGCAACTTAATAAAAGATAAAGTGCATAAGTACATATTCAATACTACGATAGTTTTTAAGACTATTTTGTCCCATGAGCTATATATTGCAAAGGTGAATGATGGAATTTTAAAGGTAGCACTCAAGCAATTTACTTTGGAATGGCGGAGAAATACCATGTAGTAGGTAGGTATGGTGGACACAAATGGCATAGTGGTTGGCTCAAGGATTTTGGATGCATGAGAAGTATTTCCTCTCGATACAAGGTTTAGGCTAGCAAGGTTATTTGAAGCAAACTCAAGGATGAAACGGTGCAGCAAAACTCACATAAAAGACATATTGTAAACATTATAAGACTCTACACCGTCTTCCTTGTTGTTCAAAACTCAATACTAGATATTATCTAGACCTTAGAGAGACCAAATATGCAAATCAAATTTTAGCAAGCTCTATGTATTTCTTCATTAATGGGTGCAAAGCATATGATGCAAGAGCTTAAACATGAGCACAACAATTGCCAAGTATCACATTATCCAAGACATTTTAGAATTACTACATGTAGCATTTTCCAATTCCAACCATATAACAATTTAACGAAGAAGAAACTTCGCCTTGAACATTATGAGTAAAGCCTAAGGACATATTTGTCCATATGCAACAGCGGAGCGTGTCTCTCTCCACAAAGTGAATGCTAGGATCCATTTTATTCAAACAAAAACAAAAACAAAAACAAACCGACGCTCCAAGTAAAGAACACAAGATGTGACTGAATAAAAATATAGTTTCAGGGGAGGAACCCGATGATGTTGTCGATGAAGAAGGGGATGCCTTGGGCATCCCCAAGCTTAGACGCTTGAGTCTTCTTAAAATATGCAGGGGTGAACCACGGGGCATCCCCAAGCTTAGAGCTTTCACTCCTCTTGATCATAGTATATCATACTTCTCTCTACCCTTGAAAACTTCCTTCACACCAAACTTCAAGCAAACTCATTAGGGCACAATTAATAATTCACACATTCAGAGGTGACACAAACATTCTTTACACTTCTGGACATTGCATAAAGCTACTGGACATTAATGGATCAAAGAAATGAATCCAACATAGCAAAAGAGGCAATGCGAAATAAAAGGCAGAATCTGTCAAAAACAGAACAGTCCGTAAAGACGAATTTAAAGCTGGCACCAGACTTGCTCAAATGGAAAACTCAAAACTAATGAAAGTTGCGTACATATCTGAGGATCACGCTCGTAAATTGGTAGATTTTTTCGAATTTTCTACAGAGGCCTGTGCCCAGATTCGTGACAGACAGCAATGCTGTTTCTGCGCAGCGATCCCAAATATAACATCAACTTTGACATAGAAACTTTACTTGGCACAAAAACATGATAAGGAGAGGTTGCTACAGTAGTAAACAACTTCCAAGACTCAACAAAACAAAAAATTGATGTAGTAAAAACATGGGTTGTCTCCCATAAGCGCTTTTCTTTAACGCCTTTCAGCTAGGCGCAGAAAGTGCAAATCAAGTAACATCGAGAGTAGAAGCATCAACATTATTATTTTTCATGCAAACACAACTTGTTGCAAGAGGGTACTTTAGGTGCTCCATTATCTAAATTCTCTATGGTGGTGCTAGGGTTTTAGAAATTTTAGGCCTATAATAATTCTTTTGTTTAGGCACTTTAGAGGCGTACATGAATTTTTGCTCTTTACCCACATAAGCTTTCTCATTATACTTGAGAGAAGAAAAGGTTGAACCCAAGGTTCCCATAGCTTTTTCAAGTTCATCAATCCTATTGGTTTGATTATCATGGAGAACACAAGTTCCTAGGACACTAATTCTTTCATCAATTACTCCTAAGGATTTATCAAGTTCATAAGTTTTATCAGATAACATTTCCAATTTAGTTTCAACACTTGAAATTTTTTTCTCTATGGTTTCCAATTTTTTCATAACATCTTCAAGAGAGATTTCAATTTTAACTTCATTAACAGGTGGTATTCCAACTAGACTCTCAATGATGCAACTAGCTTCTAAAGCGGGAGTACCTAGGAAATTGCCTCCCGAAAGAGTATCAAGAACATACCTATTCCAACTAGATAAACCAACATAAAAGTTCCTAAGAAGGATAGTGGTGGAGTGTTTCTTAATGCACCTTTGATGAGCATTGCTAATTCTATACCAAGCATCTTTAAAACTTTCTCCACCTTGTTGCTTAAAAGAACGAACTTCAACTTCAGGATTACTCATTTTAGTAGCAATAAAGTAAACTAGGCAAACAAAGTAAAGACAAGTAACTAATTTTTTTGTGTTTTTGATATGGAGAGCAAAAACAGTAAATAAAGTAAAACTAGCAACTAATTTTTTGTGTTTGTTTAGGTGCAGCAAACAAAGTAGTAAATAAAATAAAGCAAGACAAAAACAAAGTAAAGAGATTGAGAAGTGGAGACTCCCTTGCAGCGTGTCTTGATCTCCGGCAACGGCGCCATAAAAAGAGCTTGATGGCGTGTAACTCACACGTTCGCTGGGAACCCCAAGAGGAAGGTATGATGCGCACGTAGCAAGTTTTCCCTCAGAAAGAAACCAAGGTTTAATCGAACCAGAGGAGCCAAGAAGCACGTTGAAGGTTGATGGTGGCGAAATGTGATGCGGCGCAACAACGATTTCTGCGCCAACGTGGAACCCGCACAACAAAACCAAAGTACTTTGCCCCAACGAAACAGTGAGGTTGTCAATCTCACGGCTTGCTGTAACAAAGGATTAAGCGTATCGAGTGGAAGATGATTGTTTGCAAAAACAACAGTAAAACACAATTGCAGTAGATTGTATGTTATGTAAAGAATAGGACCGGGGTCCACGGTTCACTAGAGTTGTCTCTCCCATAAGATAAAAGCATGTTGGGTGAACAAATTACAGTTGGGCAATTGACAAATAGAGAAGGGCATAACAATGCATATACATGATATGATAAATATAGTGAGATTTAATCCGGGCATTACGACAAAGTACATAGACCGCCATCCAACTGCATCTATGCCTAAAAAGTCCACCTTCAGGTTATCATCCGAACCCCATTCAGTATTAAGTTGCAAAGCAACAGACAATTGCATTAAGTATGGTGCGTAATGTAATCGACAACTACATCCTTAGACATAGAATCAATGTTTTATCCCTAGTGGCAACAACACATCACAACCTTAGAACTTTCTGTCACTGTCCCAGGTGTAAATGAAGGATGAACCCACTATCGAGCATAAATACTCCCTCTTGGAGTTAAGAGTACAAACTTGGCCGAGCCTCTACTAATAACGGAGAGCATGCAAGATCATAAACAACACATAAACAATAGATTGATAATCACCATAACATAGTATTCTCTATCCATCGGATCCCGACAAACACAACATATAGTATTACATATAGATGATCTTGATCATGTTAGGCAGCTCACAAGATCCAACAATGAAGCACAACAAGGAGAAGACGACCATCTAGCTGCTATGGACCCATGGTCCAGGGGGTGAACTACTCACTCATCACTCCGGAGCGATCATGGCGATGAAGAGTCCTCCAGAGATGAATCCCTCTCCGCAGGGTGCCGGAGGCGATCTCCTGAATCCCCGAGATGGGATTCGCGGCGGCGGCGTCTCGGGAAGGTTTTCCGTATCGTGGCTCTCGTGCCGGGTTTTCGCGACGGAGGCTTTAAGTAGGCGGAAGGGTAGGTCGTGGAGCCGACGAGGGCCCACACCATAGGCGGCGTGGCCCCTCTCGCCGCGCGGCCTATGGTGGCGGCGCCGTCGCCCACTTCGTTATCTCTTCGGTCTTCTGGAAGCTCCGTGCAAAAATAGGACCCTGGCGGTGATTTCATCCAATTCCGAGAATATTTCCTTACTAGGATTTCTGAAACCAAAACAGCAGAAAACAGACTGGCTCTTCGGCATCTTGTTAATAGGTTAGTTCCGTAAAATGCATAAATATGACATATAATGTGCATAAAACATGTAGGTATCATCAATAAAGTAGCATGGAACATAAGAAATTATCGATACGTTGGAGACGTATCATCTATCTCTAGTTTAAATGGTTTAAATCTAGTGACGTGGGCATTACCCTTCGGGTAACCGATATTGCACTACCCTATACGGTCCAGATGGAGGCCCATGAAGGTACCCGATAGCAAGATGGGCCACTAGGACGGTGCGGCGAAGGATTACTTGAAGTACAAGACACGGAAGAAGCCGAACAAGGAAAGATTAGAAATAGATCTACTATAAACCTACTCGTACTCGATTAGACCTCTCTCGAGACCTGGCCTCCTATATAAAGGCCAGGAGGGGGCTGTCGAGGACACAATCAATCTTAGCAAACTTAGCCAACAGAAGCTTAGACCTAGGTTACCCTAGTACTTAGCCATCTCGACGAGATCTCAGCCGAACTATTCGGCACCCCATTGTAACCCATTGTCTTCATAATCAAGAACAGACAGGCAGGACGTAAGGGTTTTACCTCATCGAGGGCCCCGAACCTGGGTAAATCGCTCTCCCCGCTTGTCTGTGTACCGATGTCTCGTGTCAGCTTACAGGATTCCATCAACCCTAAGCCCATATCGGAGGGCATTGCCGAGGAGCACCCTCGACAATTGGCGCCGTCTGTGGGAAGCCTGTCGGCGCAAGCAGGGCATCGGCCATACCAGTCACATCTGCAGCGTTCGTGCTCGAGTCACCAACACCTCCAGATCCAAAGGACCCGATTCGCTGCGGATCCTTCGAGTTCGTACCACACCTCAAGCCGCCGCACTCGATTCCTGCAGAATCGTGCGACGACATGACCGCCACCTTTGGAGGCGTTCACTTCATCATCGACTCCGGAGGTTTTCTTCGCCTCCCCAGGACAAATACGTCCGGTTCGGGGCTCCCAGTTTCGGCAGATGACACCCTGGCAGCAACCTTGGAAATCCCGCCCAGAAGTGCGCACGGAGGCAGCCGAGGAAGTTTCGATCCCGCAACAGGGCGAAAGAAAAGGCGAAGGGACTCACACCACGGAGAAGAAGAGCATACTTTACCGCACCCTCGCCAGTCCGAACGGGGACAGGAGGGCGCGCAGTCGCTCCATGGCCGCGTTCGTTCACCATACTTGTCAGCCACGGAGCAACTCAACGTGCCATGCTACCTCCACTCCTATATCGACCCGAAGGACGGTCGGGAGAAATCCAGTCACCTATTGAGGAACTGCCGACACTTCCTGGAGATTCGACAGTTCTGTGATGACCTTAGGAGCGAAGCTATATCAAGAGTTCACGTAATGGAGAAGAGGGCAAGATCTCACGGTTATTGGTCGGAACCGTACGTGCCAGAACCGTACGAACCAATGGAAAAGGACGAGTATGTACCAGCCGAGATATTCCCAGAACCACGCGGGCAAGTCAACATGATCCATAAGACCAGCTTTTCAAAAAGGGAAATCAAGAAATTCTCGCGAGAAGTGAAGTACGCAGAAGTTGCTATGGTTGACACACCCGAATTCATCGACTGGTCAGAACAAAGTATCTCCTTCGACAGGACAGATCACCCGAAAGCTGTCCCTAGACCAGGTCATGCAGCCCTTGTCCTTGAGGCGCAGATCGGAGGGTACAACATGAGCAAAGTATTCATGGACGGAGGAAGCGGCTTAAACCTACTATTCGCCAACACACTGAAAGAAATGGGTTTGACAGTCAATATGTTAAGAGAATCTGACACATGATTCCATGGCATTATAACGACTCGACCCGCTTATTCTCTCGGAAAAACGTCATTGGATGTAGTCTTCGGTACGCCCACCAATTCAGAAAGGAAAAGATCGAGTTCGAAGTAGTCGACTGGGAGTCTCAATATCATGCCATCCTCGGCAGGCCGGCGTTTGCCAAATTTATGGCCGTACCTCATTATGCGTACCTAAAAATGAAGATGCCGGGCAACAACGGGACCCCAATAACCGTTCACGGGAGTTTTGCCCGGTCAGACACCTGTGACAGGGAGTTCCAGAAGATCGCCTCGAAATTCAGCGCTAAGGAGGAACTCAACGCGATCGACGCCGCCGTGGATCATACGCAGCCACCAGCCGACAACCGCAAAGTGAGATCTGACGAGTTCGACGCTACAAAGGAAGCCAAGAAGCTGCAGGTGCATCCCACTGACCCGAAGAAAACGGTTAATATATCGGCTGATCTTATGGCCGCATAGGAAGGCACGCTCATCGAGTTCCTCCGTGAGCGCTGGGAGATATTTGCATGGGAGACATCCGACATGCCAGGTATCCCCAGGGAACTCGATGAGCACGCCCTAACGTTGACCTGACAGCCAAACCAGTGCAGCAGTCGATGCGTCGATTTTCTGAGCCAAAGAGGAGAGCAATTGGTGAGGAAATCAATCGACTCCGTAAAGCAGGATTTATCCGAGAGCTCAAAGAATCAGAGTGGGTGGCCAACCCTGTCATGGTGCCCAAGAAGGACACCACCGCTCTGCGTATGTGTATCGATTACACCGGCCTCAACAAACACTGTCCGAAAGACCACTTCCCGCTGCCTCGAATTGACCAGATAGTCGATTCCACAGCCGGATGTGACCGCCTCTCCTTCCTTGATGCCTACTCTGGGTATAATCAGATCAAACTGAAGAAAGAAGACCAGGAGTTAACCGCATTCATCACCCCACACGGCGTTTTCTGCTACAACGTCATGACCTTCGGGTTGAAAAACGCGGGAGCAACTTATCAACGTTGCATGCAAGCTTGCCTTGGAGAGCAGATCGGGCGAAACATCGAAGTCTATATTGACGATATCGTGGTAAAAACGAAGCACACTGCCACCCTCGTCAATGACCTGCGGGAGACCTTTGATAACTTAGACAGGTATAAGATCAAGTTGAATCCCAAAAAATGCTTCTTCGGAGTACCAGGGGGGCAAGTGCTAGGATACTTCATCTCAGCTAGGGGGATCGAAGCCAACCCTTTGAAAATCAAAGCTATTCTCGACATGGAGCCGCCAAAGAATCTGCACCAAGTGCAGCAATTGGCAGGACGTTTAGCAGCGCTCAGCAGGTTCATCGCTAAGCTAGGGGAAAAAGCTTTGCCCTTCTACAATTTGATGAAAAAATCTGAAAAGTTCGAATGGACAAAGGAGGCGCAGGAATCCTTCGATAACCCGAAGAAAATATTGTCGACATCTCCAGTCCTTCGTAACCCAACTTGAGAAGGAGACGCTGCTCATGTATATAGCCGCGACAGCCCAAGTCTTCAGCAGCGTCTTGGTCATCGAACGGGAAGAAGCAGGAAGAGTTCATGGCGTGCAGAGGCCCGTCTACTATCTCAGTGAAGTGCTCACACCCGCAAGACAAAGGTACCCTCACCATCAGAAGCTGGCATACGCAGTATGGAGGTCAGCCCGCAAGTTACGGCACTACTTCACAGAGCATCCGATTGTCGTCGTGAGCGAAGCACCATTGAAGAGCGTAATGACCAACCCAGAGGCCACAGGTCGAGTAACCCTTTGTTCCCTTGTTCTTATCTCATTTCAATCATTTTGTGTTAGATCTAGCGTTATTACGGTTCGTCTATTCCTAGTTCAATCCTTTTGTGTTAGATCTTGCGTTATTACTGTTCGTCTGTTCCTAGTTCAATCCTTTTGTGTTAGATCTTGCGTTCGTCTTTTCCTAGTTCAATCCTTTTGTGTTAGATCTTGCGTTATTACTGTTCGTCTGTTCCTAGTTTGATCCTTTTGTGTTAGATCTTGCGTTATTAGTGTTTGTGATTTGCTTTTGTTTAAGATTTGTGCCGATGATGATGAATATTTGGGCATAAATTGATTCAGGGTTTGGTCAGTAAACAATTGGTGTGTACAAATTTGTTGTGCATGATCTTTGGTTTACTTACTCAAATCCTGGATATAAGTGTGTCCAATGTAACCGAGGCTACCTCTTTTTTCGAGCCCATATTATCATGCATGATTTTTTGTTCACTCTCTGTTCCATCATCGTTGCAATTGACTACGTGTTTTTTGCACGATCTTTGGTGCTACGTGACAGGTGCAGAGCAGCGACGTCGACCAGCGACGACGAGTCCTTCCACACCAAGACTCGTCACGTCCTCAGGAGGCTGCAGTCCGGCCATTACGATGGCCCCTTTGCTCGAGGCATTTACAAGTGCCCCTTCTACAACAGGAAGCTCCGCGCCACCGACTTCAACTCCCTGGTGAACCATGCTGAATCCATTGGCAGATGTGGCGCTAGAGTTGGAAGGACCGTGAACGTGCATGCGTACATGGCCAAACACAAAGCACTTGGGATTCACCTGCGCAACCTCCAAGCGAGTCACACGCGCTACCTGGAGGCGTTGAACGTGCCTACTACACTCTCTGTATGTGACTGCTCTATCTGTAGAGCAGCTTAAATTCATGTAAAATGTAGCTTATGTTGGATCTATCGGTACTACTTTTGGATCTGTCCTGAATATATCTATGCTATGTTGGTTGCTGTATGCAGCTTATCCTATATTTTCTTTCTGGATTTGTGCCCTAGATTTCCTACCTGATTGGGTAAAAACGAAGGCATAAAGAAATGAATGGCGTTAAAAAACAGAAGGAGAAGCTGCTCTAGATTTGCTACCAATTTGGGCTATCAAATATGAATGAGATCGAGCGAGAGAGAGGAAAAAGGTACATTGAAAACTGCTAATCTGGGCGAAAGAGACAGAAACCACTCGTGCCCCCGTCCCGGACCCACACGACTCCACACGCTACGGCCCCACACGCTACGGCCCCACACGCTACGGCCACATAAACACGGTCTGGTCATGTCCCACGCGGTCCCTTCCTACCAGCCCCACACGACGCGACCCCACAAACGACAGGACCCCACTCGTCAGCACGGAACGGTCAACTTAACGGATTCCTTCCGTCCGAGCTCCTTCTGCGGGTTCACAACGGCTTGGGGAAAACTGAGGAAAAACTAAGGAGCTGGGGAAAACTGAGTACAACTAAGGACTTGAGGGCACGAAAATAGAAATCCCAATAAATTAATGAAGAACAAAGTGGTAAGCATAGAAAAGCAACACAAGCGCAATTTAAAGATTCTCAACATAAAGAGGGGAAATTTAATATTATTAAGATGCATATAACCATGTTTCCCTCTCTCATAATAACTTTCAGTAGCATCATGAACAAATTCAACGATATAAGTATCACATAAAACATTCTTGTCATGAGCCACATGCATAAAATTATTACTCTCCACATAAGCATAATCAATTTTATTAGTTGTAGTGGGAGCAAATTCAACAAAGTAGCTATCATTATTATTCTCATCAAGTGTAGGAGGCATAGTATAATCATAATAAAATTTACTCTCCATAGTAGGCGGCACCAAAAGACCACTATCATTATAATCATCATAAATAGGAGGCAAAGTATCATCAAAGAAAATTTTCTCCTCAATGCTTGGGGGACTAAAAATATCATGCTCATCAAAACCAGCTTCCCCAAGCTTAGAATTTTCCATATCATTAACAACAATGGTGTTCAAAGCGTTCATACTAATATCATTGCTACTAGCATGCAAATAAGATTCCATAGGTTTTTTAATTTTCGCAGCAAACAATCCATGTCTTAACTCAGGAAATAGAATAAAAGCTCATTGTTGCTTTCCATTATGCCTAACTAGTGTAAACAAGAAACCAAAAGATGCAATTGCAGGATCTAAAGGAAATAGCTTCGAGTACTTACAACGGCGACGGAAAATAGCTTGGTAGCCGAGATCCGGAGTGTGAGTACCTTTTACCTTTCCTCCCCGGCAACGGCGCCAGAAAATAACTTGATGTCTACGGGTGCTTCTATTCTTGTAGACAATGTTGGGCCTCCAAGAGCAGAGGTTTGTAGAACAGCAGCAAGTTTTCCCTTAAGTGGATCACCCAAGGTTTATCGAACTCAGGGAGGAAGAGGTCAAAGATATCCCTCTCAAGCAACCCTGCAATCACGACAAGAAGTCTCTTGTGTCCCCAACACACCTAATACACTTGTCAGATGTATAGGTGCACTAGTTCGGCGAAGAGATAGTGAAATACAAGTAGTATGGATGTATATGAGTGGTAATAGCAATCTGAATAAAATATGGCAGCGAGTAAACATGCAACAGAACAGTAAATAAGCGGTGTTTGCAGTATTGGAAACAAGGCCTAGGGATCATACTTTCACTAGTGGACACTCTCAACATTGATCGCATAATAAATAATAACTTCTCTCATTTGTGCTACATATACTCTTGTTGGATGATGAACACCACTAATTGTGTAGGGCTACAAGAGCTCCCTCAAGCCGGAGTTAACAAGCGCCACAACATTCAATATTCATATTTAAGTAACCTTAGAGCATAATAGATCTTTGCAAAATAAATCAAGTACTAACATAGCATGCACACTGTCACCATCACACTATGAAGGAGGCATAAATCACATCAATATTATCATAGCGATAATCAACTCCATAACCTACAAGAGATTATGATCATAGCCTACGACAAGAACTACACGATGCACACACTGTCACCATTACACCATGCAGGAGGAATAGACTACTTTAATAACATCACATGAGTAGCACATAGACTAGTAGCGATACAAAGCACATTGCAATCATAAAGGGATATAAATAAGTGCTTCACTATGCCATTCATAACAGTGAATAAGTATTCTGTAAAATATAGCCTAAGAGACCCACACGGTGCACACACTGTCACCTTTACACACGTGGGACAAGGAGTCTCCGGAGATCACATAAGTAAAACCCACTTGACTAGCATAATGACATCTAGATTACAAGCATCATCATATGAATCTCAATCATGTAAGGCAGCTCATGAGATTATTGTATTGAAGTACATAGGAGAGAGATGAACCACATAGCTACCGGTACAGCCCCGAGCCTCGATGGAGAACTACCTCCTCATGGGAGCAGCAGGTGTCGATGGAGAAGCCTTCCGGGGCACTTCCCATCCCGGCGGCGTGCGGGAACGAGACTCCGTCCCGATCTTGGCTTCGCGATGCCGGCGGCTCTGGAACTTTTCTCGTACCATGGCTTATTCGTATCGGGGTTTTAGGTTAGGGAGGCTTTATAGGCGAAAGGGGAGCCTCGGAGGGGGCCTGGGGCCACCAGACAACAGGCGCTCTGGGCGCGCCGCCACCTTGTGTGGAGCCCCGGGCCTCCCCTCTGGTGCCTCTCGGGTGTTCGGAAGCTCCGGTGAAAATAGGGTACGGGCGTTGATTTCGTCCGATTCCGAGAATATTTCCTTACTAGGATTTCCGAAACCAAAAACAGCAGAAAACAGGAACTGGCACTTCGGCATCTCGTCAATAGGTTAGTTCCGGAAAACGCATCAAAACGATATAAAGTGTGAACAAAACATGTAGGTATTGTCATAAAACAAGCATGGAACATCAAAATTATGCACCGTGTGACGATCACGTCTAATTCCCTCGACTAAGTCGACGGGTCTCGCTCTTGCAAAACTTACACAAAGGCTTCGCAATAACATTGCATAATCCAACGAAGTCGTCGGGAGAGCAGGTTGAACTGATCACTCAGCCGCCCTCGACAAATAAAATATCAATCAAATTAACATAGCGTGCAGCGTACGCAATAAATTTGTACATAACAATCTTATGCAGGAAGTAAGGCTACTACATTCATGATCGGGCTCCCCGGTCCCAATGGGCCTTCAGATCCTTCTCAAGGCACGACTCCATCCGAGAAACGATGGTGTAGGCGGGACCTCTAGCAGCATCATAATATTGGCCTAAGTTCCTCTCGGTGTTCGCCACGGCTCTCAAGTCTAGAGATGGGTGGCATGCCAATATCGAAGCAAAAGCAAGCTCAGCACCAGCCAGGAGTTCCTTCCGCACCAGCTGTCGAATCCTTTCGGGAGACTTGAATCGGGTGAACAAGGCAGACAAAGTTTCGGGTGCCTGGTCTAGAGGGAACAAAGTGTTCCAAACCATCGTGAGATGAGCGTGGAACTTATCAAAATAATGATGCACCTTCCCCACCCGATACTTAAACTTCGCCATGACAACAGCCTTCGGACGGTGCAGCCATAAATCATGCTTCGGGTGCGCTACGTCGGTCATCGCCTCGACCTCTTCATGGATCCTTTTGTTCTCTTCAGCTGCATCCGAAGCTACGACTGGAAAGGAACAAGAACCAGTCAAAGGAACATTCAAACTATGGCGGAAAGCAGAAGATGGGCTAATACTTACAGCCCAAACTTTCGGTAGCAATATGAAGACCATCAAGGGCGTATTGTTCGATAGCCATCGCTATCTCCCCTTTTTTCTTCACCAACGCCGCCATCGCACGAAGAGAAGTGATATCTTTGTCTAAACTAGACACTTGGTCACGCAAGAGGCGAACGAGGCTTGAATCATCATTGCTCGAAGAGGTCGGAAAAAGCTTAGCATGAGAAGAAGACGGAGGAATCTGCAGTACAGTCCCTAGTTCAGACTAGTATCAGAGTAAAAAAAATTCCCATCGGGAGCGCTGGGCATATATGATACATTCAAAAGCATGTTCAATTTGGCAGCAGAGCCGAAATAAAGCTGGACTACGACAGAGCTACGGTTGGTCTTATTTACAACGAGTCAAATAAAGGGTTCAAAGATTTGCCGATGACGAGCCGGGGGCAGATTCAGGAGTAGGCTTGGCCTGCGCTTCATCTACCAGCGTCAAAAGTTGATTGGCACAAGTTACTGCCGATCGTTTGAAAGGCTCAAGGTTGACTAAATGGTTGTCGTCATCGACAGGCAATGCCTTGGACAACTTTTCCAATTCTGACCCCATCCCATGGCCCATGAGCAACTGGAAAGTAAGAACCGCCCCAAATAAACGGCTGCGGCGTTTCAATACCTCCACAGGCTCGGAAGGGTCAACAAGGAAAGAAGCTGCCATCTCGTCGAGAGTTTTGTCCTGCTTCATCTTCGGGAAGATCATCGAGTATAACCTCGACAGCGCTCCTTTGGTCTTTTTCAAAAGACCAAGGACTTGGACGTTAGACTCGGCAGCAAGCGACAGGGCGTCGGCTGTAGAGTCCTCCCGAAGCTGATCACGTCGAGTGACGGTTATGTCGGCAGCGTCTGAGAATAAGACAAATCAGCAATTAGTAACAGAAACACCAAGACAGGAAACGGTGGATTACGATTTTTACCTAGTAAATCCTTAATGGACTCACGAAGGATGCCTTCCTTTTTGTCGATTGCAGCCGCCGTTGCACGCCTGGCATCCTGTTCATCCTTCAGTTGCTGCTTCAGCTTCTTCACCTCTTCCTTCAGCAAGACGTTCTCATTCTTGGCGTCGGTGGCAAGCCTGTTGGCTTCAAGCACCTGATCAGCCGAAGATCTGATAGTCTTTCGAAGCTGGGAGTTTTCGGCTTCTAGCCGAGTGAATTGTTCGGCGAACTCAGCTACAGCATCGACTGTGGCATAAATTGGCTGCGGCAAAGTAAGATCATAAAGATTCAGTCGATAGAAACTCAGCAAACAAAGCAGGTTGAGTACTTACATGATCACGACCAACCGGTGGAGTAGGAACACCGCTAGGAGGGATAACTGTCGACACTGGAACCTTCTCTACGTCCGCGAAGGAGGCGTCGATTTCGTGGGGGAAGGATTAGATTCTTTAGCCGACGCAGCTCTCTCAGAGACAAATTTGGCCCTCTTTGCAAGAGGGACTTCATCATCATCATCATCAGAGCTACTTAAGTACAGCGCACAGTTAGCATGCGAGATGACAGGAAACAAATTAAGAAAGGAGTACAAGACGCTCACGGGTCCAGGTCATCTTCGCCTGCGAAGAGACTTGTAGAACTCTTCTTGACAGGAGGAGGCGCGGCAGCTTCATCGGCATCATTATCTCGTCCGCTGGGACTTGATTCAGCCGTGGTGATAAATTCATCATGTACTTGCTTTCGACGCCTACTCCTGATGAAGGCGTCATCTTCAGTAGCCTCTTCTTCTTGGACGTCGCTGTCCTCAAGGGTGTGCTGGGCATCCTCGGTTCCATCAGAATCTTCATCATCATCCTCTGGTACCACACCACTTTCGGGTGCAGGAGGATAGCATCGAGCAGCAGCAAGCGCCTGCCGAAAGTAAAAGAAAGGGAAGTTTGTAAAAAAAAAGGAGGAGTAACAACAAAAAAAAAACAGACAAAGAATTACCTCGGTTGGAGGATGGTCAGAATCGTAAGGAGAACGAGCCGACATCAGGACAATGTTGTCCTTCATACTAAGGCACGTTAAGCGGCGGACTTCATCTCGGAGATCTTCAGCCGAAAGATCGGCAGAGCTAACCCTGGACTCATCATCCTTGCCCGTATAAAGCCACAGCTGATGGGGGCGAGACATTAACGGTTGCACTCGACGTTGTAGGAACACTGAGACAACCTCAGTGCCGCACATTGTCAAGCCTCCCGTGTTCTTCAGGGTGACTATTTGATCGAACAGCCTGTCGGCTGTCAATCTCTCTTCGGGAGAAAGGGTGTTTTGCCAAGATTTCTTCGGCTTAGCTATCAGTTTATCGTCAAAGGGAGGAAGGTTTGAGCATCGCCCAGACACCGAAGGATCTCGCAGATAAAACCACTTGTTGCGCCAGCCCTGGACAGACTCCTTCATTGGGTAATCAAGGTAGTCGACCTCCTTCCTGACAACAAAGCCGACGCCACCGACGACGGGGGGGCCGTTGCTGTCATTATGGCGCTTCACGTAGAAGATCTTCCTCCAAAGACCCCAGTGAGGGTCAATGCCAGGAAGGCTTCGCAGACAGTGATGAAGATGGATAGGTGGAGGATGGAGTTTGGGGTCAGCTGCCAGAGCTGGATCCCGTAAAAGAAAAGAAGAGAGCGAAGGAACTCGTGCGCCGGAAGAGAAAGGCCACGGAACAAAAAGGCGGTGAACATGACAGTGAAGCCCTTCGGGGGCTTTGGGCGAGAAACCGCACCTGGAAGACGAATATCATCCTCAGATGCGGAGATGAATCCAAGGGCTCGCAGCTTGTTGATGTCGCGGTTGGAAATGGCGGAGGCACTCCAATCGCGGCTAACTTTGGCCGCGCCCGAAGTGCTAGCGCCCTTCTTTTTCCCCATGGCGTCTGAAGCTTCTAAGAGAGGATGCAGGAAGAAGGAAAGGATGGGCGAAGAAGATGAGCAGTGGGAGGCGTAAAAAAGTAAAAACGAGGATGTCCTTTATTTATACCGTGAGAGTTAGCATGAGATCGTGGCCATAACTCCATAGGCGTCGTGGGAGGTGGAGCGAATCTGGCTGTACACGTGGCGCTTGGAAAGGGAATGGAACCGGCGGCCCATTATTCCCACGTCGCGCGAAAATCGAGGAAACGCCTCGGTCGCTGCGCGTGCACTGGTCAAAACCTAAAAACTGCCCGCGCAGAACTAGGGTGGGCCCGCTAGGTCAAGTCTTGTCAATCGAGCCACGACAGCGATACGTCATCAGTGACATCATGAGTGTTGTCAAGAGCACTCGAAGGAATAAAAAGTATCGGATGGCAATTTGACTCGAGTCTGCACGGACGCAAACGCCGCCCGGACTTGCCTACTCCATCGGGAGCAGACGTGCACCCGATAAAATTTTCGCACTCCAGGATCATGCCCGGGGACTTGATTCGCAGGGTAACGTTGTTTTGCCTTCGGCAGTTAACCAACAAAAGTTGGGCACGTTATTCATTATCCCTTGCATAAGGGAAATATATCGGATGACCTACAAAGACTTGCAGAAAAACTTCGGCAGAAGATGTTCGAGTGGACAACTTGAGTCTACGCACGGATTGCAGTCATCCGTACCTAGACTCGGGAGCTACTCCATCGGGAGCGCTGACGCACACCCGATAAAAAGAATACAGACAGAAGAAAAGCAAGAATGATCAAGGAGAAGAACTTCGGAAGAAGACATGCTTCAGTCTCTACCCGAACTGTTCGGCAGACACTCGGGGGCTACTGGACGTGCACATTACCTTCGGGTAACCGATATTGCACTACCCTATACGGTCCAGATGGAGGCCCATGAAGGTACCCGATAGCAAGATGGGCCACTAGGACGGTGCGGCGAAGGATTACTTGAAGTACAAGACACGAAGAAGCCGAACAAGGAAAGATTAGAAATAGATCTACTGTAAACCTACTCGTGCTCGATCAGATCTCTCGAGACCTGGCCTCCTATATAAAGGCCAGGAGGGGGTGTCGAGGACACAATCAATCTAGCAAACTTAGCCAACAGAAGCTTAGACCTAGGTTACCCTAGTACTTAGCCATCTCGACGAGATCTCAGCCGAACTATTCGGCACCCCATTGTAACCCATTGTCTTCATAATCAAGAACAGACAAGACGTAGGGGTTTTACCTCATCGAGGGTCCCGAACCTGGAAATCGCTCTCCCCGCTTGTCTATGTACCGATGTCTCGTGGGCCTAGGCCATCCCCCCAACCTAAGTCTATCTCGAGGCATTAGGATGGTTTAAATCTAGAGATAAGATTTATCTCCTAAAATAAATGGTTTAAATTAGGAGATAAGGGGGAATACTTGGGGGAGGAGTTTCCCCCCATGGCCGGCCAAAGGGGATGGGTGGGCCCTAGGGGCCGACCCCCCACCTATATAAAGAGGGGAGGGGGTGGCCGGCCAAGGCCCCCCATCCATAACCCTAGCCGCCACCTCTCCTCCCTCCTCTTTCTCTCTGCTGCGGCTTAGGCGAAGCCCTGCAGATTCTCCTCCACCACCACCACCACGCCGTCGTGCTGCTGGGATTCCGAGGGATCTACCACACCTCCGCTGCCCGCCGGGCGGGGAGAGAAGGGCTTCATCGACACCGTACACGCCGAGTACGGAAGTCTGCCGGATTGCCCACTAGGGACGATCGTCTACATCAACACACGAGATCTGATCTCGTAGGCTTTGGAAATCTTCAAGGGTTAGTACCTTATCAATCTCGTTGCTCCGATCTTGTAGATTAGATCTTGGGTGTTCCATAGATTAGATCTTGGATTTATTCGTCTCGCGGTAGGGATTTTTTTTTTCTATGCTACGAACCCCATCAGAAATAGCTTTTAGGCCCGATTGATGTTACAAACCGGGACTAAAGGTTCTTCCCCGGCGCGCGCCCGCAGCACACGTGGCGAGACTTTTAATCCCGGTTTGTATTACAACCAACACTAACGGGGAGTATTTAGTCCTGATTCTGTAGTTCCGTTTGCAAAACCAGAATTAAATCTCCTTTTTCTACTAGTGCATGCACTGATGCACGCTACATACATTGTTGTTCATATTTGACCGACTAATCAGACTAATCAGTTGACTTGTTGAGCTTTCAAAACATGTGTGTTCGTATATTCTTTGACCTTGGGTTCTATGCACAATGGCAAAACACGTTAAACATGCACCGGAACACTGGTTGTTAGCTCCGGAGCATGAAGGTCTCGCGTTAGTTGGTGCGCGTTTAGCATCGCGTCAACAAAAATGTATCCAAGGGTCCTAGGATAGTTAGTGTATTAGAAAAAATGGACTAGCTAACCGAGCATCGTAGGGTTTTTTTTTTTTCTTGAGATATAAAACTGTCAAAGTAGTTTGGCAGCACTAGTTCACCTCACTAGGGAGTAATAGTTAACAACACATCTTCCTTTGTTATGGAGCCCGCATGTCAGCTGGTCAATGGACCCCTCTTTGTTGTATCAAATCGTGGACGAGGCATATGCACGACCTGTTTTTAAAAATCTGTTTAATAAGTATTTTAAAACGTTAAAATTTTCTGACAAAAAATATTATATGGTCATGCTAACGTTCTATATGTTTACAAAATTGTTTTGGAAAAAACCAATATTTTCCGTCAAACCCCGAGACTGGCTTTTCAGAACCTGGGTATATGTAAACCCACTTTTTCAAAAGTGGGTTTGTGATGTAAAAACATGTTTTAAAAATCGAAACACAAAATGCATGCAAAGGTGATTCAAATATGTGTCCTGGAAATGAGTTTCGTGACGAAAAAAACTTTTATTTTGCCTCGGCAAAAAAGTGAAATTTTGCAGGCTATATAACAGTATATATGTGACGTATTTTGTTTTTTTAGATTCTAAAATAAAAAAGTGGTTTCACCGCGAAAACTTTCTACGCACACATAGAACATGCATACGTACCCCGTTATTTTTATTTCAGAATTTTTTAACATTTGGAAAATATATTTTCCACCTGGGTTCACGTGCACCCAGGTTCAACTGGGACCTCTTTTTTAAGATTCAAAGCAGCACTGCACGCCTGCACCCCAAGTCCCTAAGAGCAAAAGCCATAGTAGAGCCAATGCTTCTATGTATCTAAGTCACATGTCATCTATAGTCATCTTAAAATTGTACTACTTTATTAGCGTATGGCCCACCATTCATCTCACATAGTGCCGTTGGTAGCATTTCTCGCGGCTTTCACTCCTCTTCTCTCTCCTCCTCTCTCTCCTCCAACTAGGCAACAATATATTATTTTAATCCAAGTCGGCCCGGAATACAAGGCCAGAGACGCTGGTAGGGGGCAATTTGCACACTGGGCAAACTATTCACGTATCTAATTTTTTTGTGTGGGTCTCTTCGCAAGAGCGTCACATTTATCTATGTAACGTCCGTGGAAACAACGTCACATATCCTATTATACGTGATTTAACCGAGCCTGTCCAGCCGATGACATGGCGTCGCTCCCACGGACGTCACATAGACAGGTGTAGCGTTTTTCGAAGGGAGCCACATAAAAGAGTTAGAGGAACGAATTAGTTTAACCAAAGAATCATTTTGTGTAACTTTTATCAAATTATTTATTTTTGTGTAAATTGCTCTGGCACGGACGCAAGTAATTATGGCTCGTGAAAAGCAACGAGCGGAGACTGTACACACTGTCAGTACAATAAAAAAACAGCACACATACATTACGTACGTACTTCTGCAAGAAGGGTACGCCACGCCACAACGTGTCGATCTGTCTCCGGAAGGCAAAGTAACTCCAGGACATCACACTCACCGCTGTACCCCGCAGTCCCGCACCGCACCACATCTTGTGCCGTACTGCCGTGTGACAGCACAGATAAAATTTGACAAAATATCTACTACCTCGATGTCGAAATACATCTAAATTTTAATAAATCTCTAATATTTTTATAGATGAAGAAAGTCATGTTGTCATGTTGCTAATGAAGCATTGCACGGCTTGCAAAATTTCGAAGCTAAATCTTTTGTGTTTCGGACATTGTGCAGAGTACCGATAAATCTAGTAGCTTTTGAATTTTGCACTGTTTATATCCTTAGATCTATTTTTTTACATTTTTACATAGCCGGGGATACATAATATTTTGCTTTCATTTTGTCCACTCATCTACACCGAGGATATTTTTTGAACTTCCAAATGTTTATTTTGTATTGATTCGAAAAACGAGCTCCACGGAGCAGCATCTCTCGTTTCGTGCTTATCTCGTTAAGCCACTCCCCCGTCAAAAAAAGGCGACAACCATCCAAGGAGGGGGAGACTCTTTTCGGAGGCGCGCAGTCATCGGGCCAGCCCGGCTATGATGATGATCCTACTGTATCTGGAAAATCCTTTGTTGTTTGATGATTTAGAGGTGTTTGGTTCCCGGCTATACTTTGCCAAGTTCAAGAACATCTCCAGTCGTATCCCCTAAACGGCGTTCGTCAAAAGAGCTGGATCGGTCACTTGGGGGACGCCGTTCCTCGTGCCGCATTTGGGATACACCCGTTTCGAGTGGCGTCCCCCAAACACGTCGCTAAACAGCTATTTACGATGGGGGGGGGGAGGGGAATTGTAAATCGGTAATGATCATCGCATTCAAAACGAGTAGTTCATAGTTTCCACCATGGTTGACGCGTTCCATATTACAAACGAGGCACAAATGAAACCTAGAAGAAAGAGTTGCCTTGTGTCGTCAACGATAGTCGTCGCGTGAGTGCTCGCTGAAGCCAACCTTGTTGCGGACGCAACTGCTGATGCCCCTGCCGGTTAACCCCGTTCACAGTTTCGTCTCAATCCGAACGAAATGTGGAACCAACTCGGTGAAGACCGTATGGCCGGTATGAGCAAGTCACATTTGTTGCACGGGTTCGAACCACCGGAACCATCCCCAATCTTCACCTCTATCTCCAAGGCTCCAACCACGGTTGATGGAAATCACTACAGGTTAACAGTGCTACCGTCCTCTCTTCCAACGCCACCACACACATCACCATCCATGACATCAACATGGTCGTGGCTTTCGTTGCGTTATCGACGAGTACGCCATGAAGGGTATCTCATGACATGGAGAGGAAGGGGCTGGTGAGTGTAAGGCGGGGAGCTACCGGAACGGTGAGACACAAGTTGCCACCTCTAGATCTCGCAACGGTGGCGAGACCCTATGTGCTGCTATAATTAATTATAGGGTAAGAAGTGTGTGTGGTGATAATAAGAGGATTGATTCTGCCTCAAGGGCTCACGGAATTCGGCTTATAAAGACGCAAGGGTCTAGGGTTACACTGAGGAGTACGGTCGGTTACTACTAGCGCTATCCTAAACTATGTACATTTTGCCATACACGTTTTGCTAACCTATCCACCTTAGCCAATCAGTAACTAGCCATTCCGGTTAGGCCATAAGCCCAACGATATCCATATAGCATATCCGCCGCATTGACCTCTGTCACCCGGACACCAAGGCCACCATCACCAAGTGAAGCAAATTCAGGATGGAAGCGAGGCGAAAGGGCCACCAAGATGGGAACGTAAGCGCCTGGAATACAGTAAGGCAGCTTCTGCAGCGAATCTTCACGCCGCCGATGTAGCGCACGTCGGCGCGAGCACGTGGCGTCCAAGACGGCTGACATCATCGCCTTGAGTTGTGCCACGACAGACGGCATACGTGGCCTTGAGATGCACCGCGGCGGCACGATCATGCGCCATCCTGGATGACCGACGTCATCGCCTTCAACTCCGCCACGGAGGCATGAGCGTGCGGCGGCCAGGAATGCCTAAGTCGTCGCCTTGAGCTATGGATCGTCGTTGGTTATTCCTCTGTTATGTATTGACACACATCCATGGCGACACACTATGGGCTGCGCTAAGTTGCCGACCCGTCAAAATCGCTCAAACCGTACAAACCAAGCCTTATTAAACTGTTGATTTTACGTCTGTTTCAGTAATCTGTCCAAAACCAGCTAAACCGAGCATGCCTAGGATTACTGCTAGTGATGTTGATGCCGCGGCCATTCGGCCATTGATTGCTTGCAAGATCATGTCACGGTAGAACATGTGTGCCACCTTCATCTAGGGTCCATTTCCAATGTTTGGGCGGTCAAGAACTCAAGATCATGAAGCCCTCTCCCTGTTTGTTCACGGCGACTCTCTCCTTGATCACGATGTTCTTTTCTTGCTTCAACAACAAGGCGTTCCACCTCTCGTCACTCTTCGCGTCGCGAATGAGGAGGTTTGCCGAGACATCGACGAGGCACTTGTCAATCGACAACTGGACTTGTGGGATGACGCTTCTTCAATCGCGTTTTGCTTGGCCGCCTTGTTGCCGACAACGCTCCCCACCGAGGTTGACAGCGACACATCAAGATCAATGACCCCTTCTTGGTTCTTAACCTCCACTTCTCAACATCTTTAAGCTTGGTGTAGTACTGCAACAAGCCGAATTGTACCACTCTCCAGCCTTTCTTCATTGTTCGAATGATAGCCTTGTAATGTGTTCACCAACACTTGTATGATGTTCCACCGGGTTGACATAGCATTTTTGGCTTCTCTTTGTTACCATCTTGGTGTACTTCTTGTCGATGATTTTGCGCTCATCAAACTCGGCTTTGATCCGCCCCAATCCGCACCATGTTTTTAATTGGCCCCGACGATTGTGGCGATGCTGACGGTCGCCCAAATGTCGCACAGACAGTGATCATCAGCCGGTTCCACTTGGGGTCCTTGTTCTTTGATCAGGATTCGTTGATGATGATCGTACCGGTGCATGTCTGCCTGATCCTTCGTTGTTTGCTCGATTTAGCTAAGCAAGCTCCGGCGGCGCCGTGGAGTTTGTCTGATCGGGATTCGTTTTGGTTTGCCTGCCTGAACCGAGCGCTGACACGCATGTGGTGACTGGTGCGTGCGCCGGATGTTGTTCACGTGCCTTGCTGATGCGTGTGCGTGCGCACAGAGCACGTACATGGTCGCTTTTGTCGACGGCCACTGCTGTACACGGCGTGGTCCATCCATTCCCCCGTCGCCGGCGGCGACGGAGTACGCGACCGAGAGAAACAAGCTGCGATAGTGGCAGTATAGGACATCAGGTGATGGGGATTACCGAGCGAGGAGGTCCAGGAGGACGGAGAGAGACCTATCCACGCACGCACGCTCCCGCAAAAAAGGACCTGCCTCTCTGTCATGCCTTTTTCAAAAAAAGAGAGATGAGCTTTGAGCAGGAGCTGACTTTACAATGGACACGCAAAAGGTTGACCTGATTTTTGACGGTAGTGGCCGCTTGCTTTTCCTCGTCGTTAGTATCTTTTTGCATCGAATTTCTGTTAGATTATTTGGCAATTTTCGGGTAAGATTAATTACCGAAAGCAACATTACAGATGCACAAGCATACTTAACCATATACATCAGACTAAGCACATGCATCAGATCTGAACATGAAACAAGTTGCACCGCAAAGTAGGAGAGGAAGAGCACGTATATTGCGACCGGGAAGGTCGCACTAGCAGCACCACCTTGCGAATAGTTGATGTCGCCCATGGTGTAGTCGGAGTCGTCGAGGAAGCAGTCGAACCGGCAAAGAAGAGCACAAGCAGCAGCGACAGTGCGGCGAGACGCTCCTCAAAAACCTATCGCCCGCCTTCTCGGTGCAGGATCTCAACGGACGGGGTTTCGGAGGCCTCGCTCTTCCGGCGGCTGTGCACGTAATCGCCGGGATGGGGAAGACTAGAGAGCGCGCAACAAAACTTCTTCGCGTTCGTGAGAGAGTTCGGACGTAAGTCTCCAAGGCTGCTCTCCCGGAGGCTGGGACAGCCTGGGCCCGACCGCGTTGACACGCGTAGGAAGCCAGGGACACGCGGCGAGCATGCACATGCAGGTCGACCCGTACCCAACTCAGTTGGTGCACCAACCAAAAATTTAGACTTCCTTAAGTGTGACTCGAACTCGAACTCGAGTCACGAAACGTGACGTGTGTGACGAGACAAGGCGGGCGGAGGAGGAGGAGTGCGCGAGGGCTCCTTCTGTTCTCACTCACTTGGAAGGACTAGAACAGTAGCTCTTATATACCACTCCAACTCACTCTCAACTAGCAATGCGGGACTAAACTTTGTCCCCCAAGGCTGTCCCAAGCTGCCAACGTGATGTGCATTGAGATTTTAGGAATTGTAGGCTACATGGGCTGCCTTACTGGGCTGCAACCCATCTACATTCAACAATCCCCCACCAGATGCACATCAGATGGCACATTAGTTCCATTCACTGTTTAATATACCTGCACTTCAGTGGAGACTGTTAAGTTGAACTTCCACTTAGGCAAGGAGCTACGCTTGACTACAACTGAACAATGGACTATGCCTTGAATTGTCAGCCTTGTGCAGCAAGTTTCACTCAATGTCGGCACGGTACTAGGCTACCATAGCCTTCCCCTCGGGTGGAGCTTATAAGTCATACTCCTCGGCCCTTCATGAGCTTACTAGAGATTCACCCAAATCTCCCACACTGTGACCAGCAGTGTCACTCATATAGGTGTGTTCTTCAAAGATCGCCCTGTAGGACAGCGTCTTCGCTCATCAAGAGCCGCACAGAACACATTAAGACATTGTCAACCTGCCTTACACTATGAGAGAATTGCATCTGCAGCGGAGTGGGAGTATTAAATTTTCTCTCAACTCAGTTGCTCCGGTTTGTTTTCCCAGGTCCTACTTCACGGAATTTCCGATCACATAGGTTGGGTTACCCCTCGGCAACTCAAGTGGGTCTCAAACCCATCTCCCTCGATGCAAGGTCTATCATATTTCTTGATAGTCCTTTTGTGAAAGGATCTGCCAGATTCTTAGCACTTTGGACATAATCCAATGCTATCACTCCGGAGTTTTTCAGTTTTCTGACAGACTTCAATCTCCTCTTGACATGTTTGGAACTTTTCATATTATCCTTAGAACTTTTCACTTTGATAATCATAGTTTGATTATCACAGTTCATGAGGATAGCCGGTATTGGTTTTTCAACCATAGGCAAGTCCATCAAGAGCTCACGAAGCCATTCCGCTTCGACAGTAGCTGTATCTAATGTTGTGAGTTCTGCTTCCATAGTTGACCTTGTTAAGATGGTCTGCTTGCAAGACTTCCAGGAAACAGCACCACCACCAAGAGTGAAAACATATCCACTTGTGGCCTTCATTTTAGCATCAGAAATCCAATTAGAATCACTATACCCTTCAAGTCCTCTTGGATACCCGGTATAATGAATTCCATAACTCATGGTTCCCTTTAGATAGCGCATCACTCTCTCAAGAGCATGCCAATGATCATCTCCCGGGTTGGCCACAAACCGGCTAAGTTTGCACACAACAAACGAGATATCAGGCCTCGTAGCGCAAGCTAAATACATGAGTGAACCAATGATTTGAGAGTATCTCAACTGATCTCTAGTTGCCTTTTCATTCTTTCGAAGCAAGACACTAGGATCATAAGGTGTGAGAGAAGATTTGCAATCAGCATAGCCAAATCTGCTCAACACCTTCTCAACATAATGAGATTGCACAAGTGTAATCCCATTATTCTCATCTCTCAATAACTTGATGTTTAGTATAACATCAGCTTCTCCAAGATCTTTCATCTCGAAACACTGAGATAAGAAGGTTTTGACCTCCTCAATCACTTTGAGACTTGTCCCAAGAATTAGTATGTCATCCACATACAAACATAGGACAACTCCCTCACCCCCACCATGGCGGTAGTACACACATTTGTCGGCTTCATTAACAACAAAGCCCACAGATGTTAAAGTTCTTTCAAACTTCTCATGCCATTGTTTGGGCGCTTGTTTGAGACCATACAAAGATTTATTTAATTTACACACCTTTCTTTCTTGACCTTCTAGTACAAAACCATCAGGCTGTTCCATGTAAATTTCCTCGTCCAACTCTCCATTTAGGAAAGCCGTCTTAACGTCCATTTGATGAACGAGAAGACCGTGTGAGGCAGCCAATGACAGTAGTACTCGAATTGTGGTCAATCTCGCCACATGTGAGTATGTATCGAAGAAATCTTCGCCTTCTTTTTGGGTATAGCCTTTGGCTACAAGCCAAGCTTTGTACTTCTTCTTAAATACCCATTTACATCCTACAGGTTTGCACCCATAAGGACGCTCAGTTAACTCCCACGTTCCATTAGCCAAGATGGAATCCATCTCGCTTTGAACCGCTTCCTTCCAGTAGTCTGCATCAGGAGATGCGAGAGCTTCTGAAATGGTAGTGGGAGTATCATCCACAAGATATACAATGAAATCATTACCAAAAGACTTTGCAGTCCTTTGTCTCTTACTCCTCGTTGGAGCTTCATTGTCATCCTCATCAGAATCTGAACTCTCATCATCAGATTCGCTAGACTCCATAGGAGTTTCATGAATTGGATCAGATTCCCAACTAGACATGCCATGCATATCTCTCATAGGAAATATATCCTCAAAGAATGTAGCATCTCTTGACTCAAAGATGGTGCCAACATTCATGTCGTCCACTCCAGATTTCACCACGAGAAATCTATAAGCAATGCTATGGGCAGCATAGCCAAGAAAGACACAGTCCACGGTTTTTGGTCCAAGCTTTCGCTTTTTGGTGTTTGGCAAATTCACTTTAGCCAAACAACCCCAAGTACGTAGGTAGGAGAGTGTTGGTCTTTTCTTTTCCCTTTCCTCATATGGGGTAATCTCTTTATTCTTGGTTGGAACACGGTTTAGGACATGACACGAAGTCAATATAGCCCCCCCCACCATTCCTTGGATAAACCCGAAACATCTAACATGGCGTTAACCAAATCTGTTAGAGTACGGTTTTTCCTTTCCGCAATCCCATTGGATTGTGGGGAATTGGGAGGCGTCCTCTCATGGATTATACCATGTTCCGCACAGAATAAATTGAACTCATTAGAAAAGTATTCTCCACCACGATCGGACCGAACCCTTTTTATCTTTCTTTCAAGTTGGTTCTCAACTTCAGCCTTATAGATTTTAAAGAAATCAAGAGCCTCATCTTTAGTTTTCAGAAGATACACATAACAGTACCTAGTGGAATCATCAATCAAAGTCATAAAATATTTCTTTCCACCTCTTGTCAACTCACCATTCATCTCACATAGATCTGAATGTATGAGCTCTAGTGGTGCCAAGTTTCTTTCCTTCGCAGGCTTGTGAGGCTTGCGGGGCTGTTTTGCTTGCACACAAGCATGGCACTTAGAGCCTTTGACAAAGGTGAATTTCGGAATTAAACTCATATCAGCAAGCCGCGACATACAACCGAAATTAACATGACAAAGTCGTGAATGCCAAACATTAGTCTCATTAACGCTAGTGCTTACATGGTTCACAACATTATCACAGAAGTCTTCTAGAGAGAAGCGAAACATTCCCTCACATTCATAGCCCTTTCCAACAAAGGTTCCATACTTAGACAGTACAACTTTATTGGACTCAAACACCAACTTAAACCCATCTTTCATAAGACGGGAGCCACTAACGAGATTCTTCTTGATAGAAGGGACATGCAACACGTTCTTCAGTTGCACGATCTTTCCCGAAGTAAACTTCAGATCTACCGTGCCAACACCACGAACAGTACCATGTAACCCATTCCCCATCATTACTGAGGAACCTCAGGCCTGATAAGAGGTAAACATGGAGATATCAGCACACACATGAGCATTAGCACCTGTATCAACCCACCATTCTGTGGGCTGAAACACAGAAAGAACAGTAGGTAATATATTACCATACCCTGTAGTTCCTTCCTCCGTGTTACCAATGACCATGTTGACAGAAGTTGAGTTCTGTCCAGCCTGACCTTTCTTTCCTTTGCGTTGTGGACAACGATGAGCCCAATGGCCTATCTCGCCACACACCCAGCAAGGATCTTTCTTCTCCGTTTTCCCCTTCTTCTTGAAGTTGGTAGTCTGGGAGACTCCTTTGTTCTTTCCCTTGGACTTGTGGGCATTTTTCTGTACCATATTGGCAGCAGAACGTCCCTCGGTTCCTCCAGTGTGTTTGTCTTTTGCCCTCGCAAAGTCCTCCATCCAGGGGGGGAAGCTTAGCGACAATGCATCCCGCGACAAACTTGTTCGGTAGCACACACTTGAGGAGCTCAAGTTCCTTTGCCATGATCTGTATCTCATGAGCCTGTTCTACTACAGATCGGTTCTCAACCATTCTGTAGTCATTGAACTGCTCCATAGCATACAGTTCACCTCCGGCATCGGCAACACCAAACTTAGCGTCCAGTGCATCCCACAGTTCCTTCCCATTTCGGATGTGCAGATAAGCATCAACCAACTTGTCTCCAAGCACACTTAGGACGGCACCCACAAAGATTACGGTGGCATCCCCGAACGCTTTATCCTCTTCAGGAGTAAGCGGACCTCTGGGAGTACCTTCCGCAACTCGGTGCACACCCATAGAAGTGAGCCACAAGAGGGTCTTATTCTGCCATCTCTTGAAATGAGAACCCGTAAACGGGCTCGGTTTGAGCGCAGCAGCAAAACCAGACGGTGAAAATTGCCTAAGCAAATAAGGTTTTTGGATTGTTAGATTATTAGGCAATTTTCGGGTGAGATTAATTACCGAAAGCAACATTACAGATGCACAAGCATACTTAACCATACACATCATACTAAGCACATGCATCAGATCTGAACATGGAACAACTAGCAGTGCAAAGTAGGAGAGGAAGAGCACGTACATCGCGACCATGAAGGTTGCACTAGCAGCACCACCATGGGAATAGTTGATGTCGCCCATGGTGTAGTCGAAAGTCTGGCGACGAACCGGCAAGAAGAGCACGAACAAGCGAGCAGTCGCGCCGAGACGCTCCCCAAAAACCTTATCGCCCGCCTCCCGGTGCAGGATCTCAACGGACGGGGTTTCGAGGCCTGCTCTCCTGACGGACGGCTGTGCACAGCCGCCGGGATGGGGAAGACTAAAGAGTAGCGCAGCAAAAGGAACTTCTTCGTAAGAGAGGCAGGCTAGAGAGTTCTGGGCGTAAGACTCCAGATCTGTTCTGTCTCCTGGTATAGCCTGGGAGGAGGCAGGGACACGCGCCCGACCGCGTTGACACGCGTAGGAAGCCAGGGACACGCGGCGAGCATGCACATGCAGGTCGACATGTACCCAACTCAGTTGGTGCACCAAGCAAAAATTTAGACTTCCTTGAGCGGGGCAGGCGGAGGAGGAGGAGTGCGCGAGGGCTCCTTCTATTCTCACTCACTTGGAAGGACTAGAACAACAGCCCTTATATACCACTCCAACTCACTCCCAACTAGCAATGTGGGACTAAACTTTGTCCCCCAAGGCTGTCCCAAGCTGCCAACGTGATGGGCCTTGAGATTTCAGTAATTGTAGGCTACATGGGCTGCCTTACTGGACTGCAGCCCATCTACATTCAACAATTTCCCACCGTCATTTTCGTGGAGGCTTTGACATACTTACTAGAATGAGGGCGCTTTGCTGCGCTGAATTTGTTTTGGCGGCATTTTTTTCTTTTGATGAACGACCCTGGGAGTTGGCTCACTCGTCGTCTCGCCATTTTAGACAGGCATGCAACCGTTTGGTTTGCAAGTAATATTGTCGCACAAACATGAACCATATCCTGCAATGGGAAGACTTTGAGCTGAATAGATCTATCAACATAGTAACTTCAAAATCGTTTTTTCCTGACAATAATTGCTGGAATTTTGTATTGGGCCTTAGCCCATGTCTCAATACAAATTCTGAAATTCTCTTGGCCGATGTGGAATGACAAGGGGTGGGACTAAAGTTTAGTCCCATATTGCTAGTTGGGAGAGAGTTGGAGTGGTATATAAGGTGGGATGTTCTAGTCCTAGTAAGTGAGTGAGAAGAGAGAGAGCCCCCGCGCACTCCTCCTCCTCCTCCCGCCTCGCCTCGTCACGCACGTCACGACGCGCGGGTTGCGGGAATCTCGCCGAGTCGAGCGAACGAGTTCCCGAACGACTTCTTCTTCCCGGACATCGACAACCTCTTCAGCAACCTCAACATGGGCGACAACCAGGATGCTGCTGCTGCCCTCGCCAACGCTGGACGGTACACGTTTCTGTCATCCTCGTTTCAGATCTTACTAGAGTTTCTAGTACTGCTGTTTGGAGTAGATGCATGATTAGTTCATCTGCTGTTTATGTAGTCATGATTTATCAACTGTTAGTTCGGATTAATTCATATGATAATTTGCTTATATATTCAACAATCCAAAAACCTGATTATAGGCAAATTAATTCAAGTGGCATTGCTGCTGCTACTAGGCTTCCTCTCTTTGATGGTTCGCACTATAAGAGGTGGCGCACGAGGGCAGTTCTCTGGTTTGAAAACCTGAACTGCGATAGCGCACTTCTTGGCAAACCTGAGGGTGATCTTTCTCCTGCTCAGGAGGAAGGTTACAAGAAAGTCGATGCCATGTTTAAGGCGGCTCTCTTCAGTATTCTTGCGAACAACATTTTTAACCCATACATGACTTTTGAGCATGGTAAGGATGCGTGGGATGCACTCGAGGCCAAATTTGGGGTCTCAGATGCTGGCACTGAGTTGTATGTCATGGAGCAATACTATGACTACAAGATGACTGGTGAGCGCTCCGTTGTTGAGCAAGCTCATGAGATACAGTCACTTGCCAAAGAACTTGAGCAGTTTAAGTGTACCTTACCGGACAAATTTGTGGCCGGTGGCATTATTGCCAAGCTTCCTCCTTCATGGAGGAACTTTGCTACTTCTCTAAAACATAAGAGACAAGAGTTTTCCGTTTTGGGTCTCATTGGGTCTCTTCATGTGGAAGAAAAGGCGAGAGCAAAGGACACACGTGCTCGAGATTTTGAGGGAGGTTCTAGTGCCAATGTGGTACAGAAGAAAAACTTCCAATCCCACAAGTTCAAGAACAAGAACAAATCTGAAGGCAAAGGCAAGTTTGATGGCAAGAACATTTTTCACCGCTGCTTGTTTTTCCGTGTCGTTCCAAGTTCATCATGGCATATGCATCATATCATCCATGATTTTATTAAATAAAACTATTTTATAAACCCCCTTGTCTTTTCCTTTAAATAAAACCCTAACCTCTCTCTCTCTCCCTCATATCACCTATTTTATAATTAATTTTTCCAACAAAGAAGTTTTTGATTATAGTGTGTTTTGTTTTGGTTACAATAAAATAAATATTTTGAAAACTATTTTAAAATCTCGTACTCACCTTTGTTTCAAATTCAAAACAGAAACAGGTTTTGAATTCGAATGTTTTAATAAAAAGAAAACAAAGGAAACCCTAACCTCTATCTAACCTAACTCAGGCCTCTAACTGGCCCGTTTCGTCCTTTTTCTCCCTGGTGGCCCATTCCCTCTTTTCCTCCACCGAAGCCCATCTGGCCTTTCTCTTTTTCAGCCCACCCCCATCTGGCCCGTACCTCTTCGCTCACTTCACCACACCGCCGTGCTCACCTTTCCTCCTCCCTCGCTTTATCTTTCTGGATCACGCCCTCACTTTTCCCCATCGCGCACGCCTCTCTCGCCCTGTTTCTTTCTTCTACTGCAAGCAAAAAGAGAAGGGGAGAAACCCCATCCCCGGCCACCGTGAGCTCCTCCACGGCGACCCGTCGTTTCCGGCCACCCCGCGCGCCGCCGAGAGCACCAGAAGACGCGCCGTCCTCGTCTTCGTCGTCCCCTGCAAGGAATCGACCCCGCGCTTCCCCAATCGACCGCAAGCTCGTCGTTCCCCTTCTTCATCTCCGACGAGGAAAACGCCGATTCCGGCGGCCGTGGCTCCCCTCCGTCACCGGCGACCACACCATCGTCTTCCTGGTAACCATGCGACCCTCCTGGACATCCTCTCCTCTCTCTCCGCTTCCGGGAACCCCCGTTTCACCGTGTTGCCGGCCGTTGCTGCCGCAGATCCTCCCCGCCGGCGGTGCTCCGTCGACCTCCTGCGAGCGGCGCCGCCCTTCCTTGACCTGCGCCGACGAGACGCGTCGGGCGCGCCTCCTCTCGCGCCCAGGGACCCCCTCCTCGCCCGCGCCGCGCGACGTCTGCCGCGGTCACCGCCTCCCCTGGAACGCGCTGTGCGTCGAGCACCTTCCGTGCGTGCTGCGCATGGTTTGCCACGTAGGCGCCCGACGTGGCCAGCGGACCCACACGTCAGCGGCACGGGCTAGGTCCCCCTTCGGTGAGAATCGTTTCTCCCAGATCCAGATCTAGATCTTTTTCCAGCTAGGCCCCTGCAGTTTCCGAAAACCTATCCCGGGGTCCCTGTTCCTGTCTGTTTTGCCAGTAACCCCCTGGATCTTTCAAAACTAACCCGGGTCCTTCCCCGTTCGAAAATCAAATCTGGGCCCTTTTCTATTTAAAATAAAATATGTTTTCTATATTTTAAATACTAAAAACCTAATATGTTAATAACTTTTAATTGGTAACTCAAAATAAAATGTGTTCTATATGAAAGTTGATCAGAAAAATGCAAGGAACATGAATATGCCATCCATTCATTTGTTTGCATCTCGCATCATGTCGTCCGTTGATAGTTATGCATGTTCACCTCACATATATGCGGAGTATTTCGGAATTCCACCTAAGGTTTCCCCGCTCCGTTTAATATTGATGTAGCTCACCCATGCCATGTGTTGCCATGCTAATCAACCCTTAACTTTGACGGTAGAAAATGCAACTCCAACCTAATTTGATTGTCCGGGGTTCCGATCCCGCTTAATTTGGATAAGATGCACTGCACCATCCTTGCCATGTCATGCATATCATCTTGAGCATGCTGGTTCTTTATCCGTAGTAGTATTAAGACTTGCATACGTTGTTTGTCCAGCATTTGCTTCTTCTCGGATAGGAACGCGAAGTGGTGTTGTGAGATACGACGAGTTCTCCAACAAGTTCTTCTGCAGCTTTTCACAGGCGAGCCCTCTCTCTTCACCTACTCTCCCTCGCATTGCTATCCTTATGTTGCGCTTCTTTATCGAGTCACGTCTCCTATTCCACTTGTTTACCATAATAATCCTATATGTATCATTCCTTAACCATAGCCGTTGCTTGATGTTTGAGCCTTGCGAGTCGTAGGCGTGTTTAGGCTCTGTTGTTTATCTCGATCTGTTATCGGGATATGTTGGGTTGTTGGGAGGTTATCACATGCTATATCATTGTTGGAGATATTCACACTTTACTTTATTGTTAACAACTAAAATTGTAAGCATTTCCAGAGCTTCCCTTTGCGAAAGCATCGGAACTTTGACTCGCTAATGTCCCCTAGGACCCGAGTTCTTGTTATCTGTTCCGAGATTGAGCGCTCTACCGTACGTGGGGACGTTTATTGGGACCCCCCTCACCCATTACCTTTTCTCAAGTCTGTTGAAAAGGGGGCCACAACCTTGGTTTTATTTGGTGCACGCATATTTATTACTGTTGCCTTCGGGTGTTTACTTCCTGTTGCCTTCGGGTGGTTTATTTCTGTACTGCACTGCATAATTGCTAGACGACTTATCTAGTGCTTGGCCGTTAGTGCCCGCCTAGACGCCTACGCAACCTCTGGGTCCGTCTCGGAGTACGGCCGAACTTCGTCACGGGTAGCTTAGTTGGGTGGCCCCCCTAGGCATTCTTGCAGATCTGGGAACGGTCTTGTTGTGAGACTCCGCACTTGCTATGCGGGTTCGAGCATGCGTATGGTTACATTTGGGCAACCCCTGCAGGGTGTACATCTTATCGATAAGCCGTGTCCGCGGTTATGGACGACTTGGAATTGTATAGCTTGATCATAGAACAACTTACACCTTATACTTGTTGTTAATAATCTGCTAATAACTTGCGTAGTAATATAGCATTACTACAACCGATACCTAATAAAACTTGTCCACCGTTGAGTGCCTTTTACATTGCCTCTTCGCTTTGTTGGAGGGGATATGTGTAATTGGCTGGGTTATGTTTGTGTAGTATTTATCTGTTACCTCATGCGCTCTCTTATCTTCTCTGAGTAGACGGATGTTGTAGCGTGTCTCTATTGGTTATAGTTTTGCTGCCGCTAAACCTACCATATAGCCCCAGGCGATATATATTCGCCCGGCGAGCATAGCCATTTCTAGTCTCGCTAAGTACGTGCCGGAGTTCGTTCCTTGGTACTTACTCTCGCCTTTTCCCCTTTCTCTTTTGCTTCCTCCCTTTTGTCGGCAACCGATGGCCCGACTTTGACAGGTACAAGATGACGACGTTAGCAAGGTTACCCTAGGCAAGGTTATGGACGCCACTGGTTATCTTCAGGACTCTTAGTCCAATTTGTATCTTGTCCGTACTCGGACGTATTCGATCTTCTGTATGATTTGGATCTTTGTATGTATCTATTTGTATCTTGACTCGTTGGAGTCGTTGTTATAATATATGTTTCTTGTGGGCTCTATTGTAATCCTGTTGTAATGTTACCGCTCGTGTTAATTCCTCTGGCATCACGTGTGTGATTCTTCGCGCACGTCGTGTCGGAGGGCGTCTCTGAATCGATATCGTGCGGATTTCGGCGGGATCGCTGGAATCCTCATGGTACCGGTTCTGGGGGTCGCAAAAGGCAAGTTTGATGGCAAGAACAAGGCCTCACACTCAACCAACTTCAAGAAGAAGACTGATAAGAAGAAAGGGGCTTGCCATGTCTGTGGTGGTCCTGACCATTGGGCTCCTAATTGCCCTAATCGCTATGATAAGCGTGGGAACGACGACAAGACCGCTAATGTTGTTATTGCTGGCGATACTGAGATGAAGGACGTTGGGTATGGTATTTCCCTACTGTCCTTTCAGTATGTAATTCTCCTGATTGGTGGATAGACACCGGAGCCAATACACATGTATGTTCTGATGTCTCTATGTTTTCTTCTTATCAGGTCGCAAGGACTTGCTCCGTGCTGATGGGAAACGGCTCACGTGCTTCTGTTCATGGTGTTGGTACGGTAAATCTGAAGTTTACTTCGGGGAAGACCATCCAGCTGAAGAATGTGCAGCACGTTCCCTCCATCAATAAGAATCTCGTCAGCGGATCGCTCTTATGTCGAGATGGTTTTAAGTTGGTTTTTGAGTCCAATAAAGTTGTAATTTCTAAGTATGGACAATTTGTTGGAAAAGGCTATGAGTGCGGAGGCTTGTTCCGCTTATCTTTATCAGACTTATGTACTCAAATTATTAATCATGTTAGCAATGAGAGTGAGTCCAATATTTGACATTCACGCCTTTGTCATATTAATTTTGGGTGCATGACGCGGCTAGCTAATATGAATTTAATTCCAAATTTTACTAGTGTCAAGAGTTCGAAGTGTCAAATATGTGTGCAAGCTAAGCAACCTCGTAAGTCTCACAAGACTGCCGTGGTAAGAGATTTGTCACCACTCGATATTTGTGAGATTTTTGTGAGATGAATGGCGAGTTGACAAAAGGTGGAAAAAGATACTTCATGACGTTAATTGATGACTCCACTCGATATTGTTATGTGTACCTTCTGAAATCTAAAGATGAAGCTTTTAATCACTTCAAAATCTATAAAGCTGAAGCAGAAAACCAACTTGATCGAAAGATTAAACGGCTTAGGTCTGATCGTGGTGGAGAGTATTTTTCCAATGAGTTTGATTCTTTTTGTGCGGAGCATGGTATTATCCATGAGAGGACGCCTCCCTACTCACCTCAGTCTAATGGGGTGGCCGAAAGAAAGAACCGTACTCTAACTGATTTGGTTAACGCCATGTTAGATACATCGGGTCTATCCAAGGTATGGTGGGGGGAGGCGATAATGACCGCGTGTCATGTCCTAAACCGTGTTCCCACAAAGAACAAAACCATTACTCCATTTGAGGAATGGGAAAGGAAAAGGCTGAAACTCTCCTACTTACGTACTTGGGGTTGCTTGGCGAAAGTGAATGTGCCAATACCCAAGAAGCGCAAGCTTGGACCAAAAACCGTGGATTGTGTTCTTCTGGGATATGCATTTCATAGCATTGGCTATAGATTTTTGATAGTAAAATCTGAGGTATCCGACATGCATGTTGGTACAATTATGGAGTCGAATGATGCAACGTTCCAAAATCGTCCACTAAGGGGCATTTTTCGTCGCCTATGGGCCTAACCCGACGATATGGGTTCTGTTGTCGAAACTGCGTCAGGCAAAGTCCTACGACGTTTTTTTCGGTCCGTCGCGTTTGGGCGCCCTTCCGCCACGGAAAATCGGACCGTTGTACAAGTGTTTTCGGGAGCCCGTTGACTGCTGACGTCATGCAAACTGACACGTGGCAGACGCCGTTAACCAGTTAACCGTTAACCACTGAACCCCGTGGTAGATGGTAGGCCCACACGAGGCCTGCCACGTCTTGCGGGCCGGGCCAGCTGACTTAGTTTGACCGGTCAACTATAGCTGGGCTGGTCCATTAGTTACGTGGGGCGGGCCTAACCTCTAAGGTTGATCGTCAAAACTTTGGGCCGGCCCACTAAGCATGTGGGCTGGGCCAAATGCACTCGTTTGACCGGTCAACAGGTTAAAGGGCCGGCCCACAAGACATGTGGGGCCAACTTTCCCGTTATCGGGCCGGCCCATTTAACAAGTGGGGTCCACCTTATAGCAAGTGGGCCGGCCAAGAAGTTAGTGGGCCGGCCCAATTAGCATGTGGGTCCCACTTTCTTGCTATCGGGCCGCCCATTTAGTACGTGGGGTCCACAATAGATCAAATGGGCTGGCAACAAGCCGTTGGGGCAAAAACATAGGTGGGTCCCACTTTCGTAAAGGCCCGCCCATTTAGTATGTGGGGTCCACCATATAGCAAGTGGTAGGGCCAAAAACAGGTGGGTCCCACCTTCCCGTTAAAGGGCCGGCCCATTTAGTATGTGGGGTCCACCATATAGCAAGTGGGCTGGCCCAACAAAAAATGGGCCGGGCCAAAACACAGTGGGTCCCACATTCCTGTTAAAAGGCCTACCCATTTAGTATGTGGGGTCCACAATATAGCAAATGGGCCGGCCCAACAAGATAGTGGGCCGGGCCAAAAACACAGGTGGGTCCCACTTTCCTTTTAAAGGGCCGGCCCATTTAGTATGTGGGGCCCACCATATAGCAAGTGGTTGGCCCAACAAGATAGCGGGCCGGCCTAATAAGCAGGTGGAGCCCACTATCGTAGTAACCGGCCGCCTACTAAATAAGTGGGCCGCCCAAAATAAAAAGTGTCCCACACTACCGTAAGTGGGCCGGCCCAACTGTTGTAGGGGCCTAGTTGTTTGACTAGTCAACTTGCATTAAATTTCATGAGCCTAAAATCTGATATCAATGATACACACAATTACATACACAAATAAAATAACTAGGAAAATTACAAGGCAATTAATGTGCCCAAATAAAAAAATTACATAGAATCATTGAGGACTTCTATTAGCATCATCAATAACACGTTGACATTTGGCAATCGCCTTGATTGAATCTTGTGTACTCTTTGTCAACATATCAGCTACAGATCTTAAAGCAGCAATACCATGTCTTTTATAAAGTACAGCCTTGAGATATTTACTGTTTGATGAAAGGAATGGTCTAGGTTGACGGCTATGAGAAGATGCATCAGAAGAAAGATCAGAACTTTTTGTGGGCCTCTCTTCTAATGAAGATTGCTTCATCACAACTGCATTCTGATAATAATGCAAAAAGAGTTAAACGATGAACTATGCAAACATTTATTATGCAATGTAGATATAAGATAATAACAAGTTGCATAAATAAGACAATGTATGGAACTTGTACTAAGCACAGACTTACATCATAATGTTGCACAGGGTCGCTACAGATCCTTTTTTGGCGACTATCTTCTAATGATGACTGCTTCATTAAAACTGCATTCTGGTAACATTGCAAACATAGTTACAACAATTAACTATTCAAACATGTATTACGCAATGTAGAGATCAGATAACAGCATGTAGCAGAAATAAGCACAAGATAAGATAAGATGCATGTACTAAGCACATACTGGCTCACTGCAGGTCCTTCTCTTGCGTGCACTAGTCGTGGTCGACATGCCTGTCATTTTAGGTTCAACCATCAAGTGAAATGCTAATCCTCCTGCTCCATTGTCCTTAATCTGTGTTTAGATATCACATTTAAGACCAAGTCAGCTGGTTTCAAATAACAAAAAACTTGAGCTGCCAAATGAATAAGCCAATATTTACCAGATATCAGATTAAAACCAACTAGATGTTGCTTTGCATGAGATACGAATTTCAGACATTCAGATTTAGAGTAGGGTAATGCCAAGGTTTTCCACATAAAGTAAACTAGCATTAAGAATGACCAAATGTCAGGTTCAAATCACCTTCGCAGTTGCTCCAAGACAAGCATATCAAATAGGCAGAAACATAGTAAAGCATGAATGGCATTGCTATGGCAGGGTTCCAAGTGTTAATCTCTTGCATAAGGAACAATGCATATAGGTTATAGATAATAACGGAAGTAAACTGCCAAAGTTACCAACCAAGAACTCAGATTCCAACCTTCCCTAGCGTCCCCGCTGTTAATGTTGGATGTTCTAATAAGTGGTTCGCATGATCAATCCCTAGGAAAAATAACATTGACAAGTTAGTCTACGATAATACAAAGACCAGACATGCACGCAGCAATAACTATACAAGCTGTGCGACAGGAGCATTCATGGAAAAAAATAGCTATAAGCTAAAGACGAGGTATAAGAGCAAGCAGATTGGAAATGCACATAGCATGATTATAAAAGCAGTGTGAGAATAGCAGACACGAGAAAACAGCTAGCGGCTAGCGGTGAGCTAATGACGTGGTATAAGAACAACCAGATTGGAAATGCCCATAGCATGACTATAAAAGCAGTGCGACAATAGCATGCAGTACAAAAACAGTTGGCAGCAAATGAATGGGTATAAGGCTATAAATATGTGGATGCACACAGGTGTCAGTAGAATGAACAGGATGGTAGCGACCGGATAATGCTTTTGTACTGTACAATATTTAAACGAACTTCATGCGAAGCAACACATCAAGAAAGTTAATGGCATATGAGATCTGCAAATAACTACACAAAACATGGCTAAAGAAACACCGCGATCTAACGGGCCAGCGTACTAACCAAGCTGCGGCGGGGTGGACGGGGGCGGCAACTTGCATTCCAGCGGCGGCGAACGCGGGAGACGATGAATCGACCCTGTTTCAGTAGAAGCGGGCGTTAGTGAAGCAGATCTGGTTGGCTGGCAAGGGATTCGGTGAAGTTGATACAGCCGCTGCGCCGAGGTAGTCGGTGGAATAGATCGGCTTCTGTGGAGGGGGGCCGCGGTGAAGTAGACCCGGTTCCGTTGGAGAGGATCCGGTGCGTCGACAGGAAAGTGATGACCCACAAGTATAGGGGTGTATCGTAGTACTTTCGATAAATAAGAGTGTCGAACCCAACGAGGAGCAGAAGGTGTTGACAAGCAGTTTCGATGAAGGATTCACTGTAAATGCTCACAGACAAGTATTCAGGGGTTTTGATATAGCAGATAAATAAAGTACGAGTAAGTAAAATGCGAGAGAAATAATTGCAGCGAGTGGCCCAATCCTTTTTAGCACAAAGGACAAGCCGGTTTGTTTACTTATAATGACCAAACGTTCTTGAGGACACACGGGATTTTAGTCTAGTGCTTTCGCTTCATATAGTTGATTAATCTTCATTGTTTTGATAAGTGTTGTGTGGGTGAACCTATGCTAATGCACCGCCCTTCCTAGGACTAGTACATACTTGTGATTATACCCCTTGCAAGCATCCGCAAATACAAGAAAGTAATTAAGATAAATCTAACCACAGCCTTAAACTCTGAGATCCTGCTATCCCTCCTGCATCGATATACCAACGGGGGTTTAGGTTCCTGTCACTCCGGCAACCCCACAATTAGCAAACGAATACAAGATGTACTCCCCTAGGCCCATAAAGGTGAAGTATCATGTAGTCGACGTTCACATGACACCACTAGAAGAATAACACCACAACTTAAATATCATAACATTGAATATTACTCAACCATAATTCACTACTAACATTTAGACTTCACCCATGTCCTCAAGAACTAAACGAACTACTCACGAGACATCATATGGAACATGATCAGAGGTGATATGATGATGAATAACAATCTGAACATAAATCTTGGTTCAATGGTTTCACTCAATAGCATCAATAACAAGTAGAAATCAATACCGGGAGAGTTTCCCCTATCAAACAATCAAGATCCAACCCTAATTGTTACAGCGGTGACGAGGTGCAGCGGTGGAGATGGCGGTGTAGATGGTGGAGATGATGATGATGATCCCAATGATGTCCAGCTCGATGACGGTGGCGATGGCGTCGATTTCCCCCTCCGGGAGGGAATTTCCCGGCGGATTCCTGCCCGCCGGAGAGCTCTTTTCTCTCTGGTGTCTCTCCGCCCCGCAGAGGCGGCTCTGTCTATTCTCCGTAACTCCCCGTGCCTTAGGTTTTCGGGACGAAGATGTACGCGAAGGAGAGGAGGCCAGGGGGCTGTGGGCCCCCTCCCCACATGGCGGCACGGCCAGGGCCCGCGCCGCCATGGGGGGGCCATGGCGGCTCCTCGCCCCTCCTTTTGGCTCCCTTCGTCTTCTGAAAAATAGGATTTTTCATATAATTTCCCAATTGTTGATCTTCCGAAATATGGTGTCCTGACGTGCTTTTTCCAGCAGAATCCTGACTCCGGTGAATAATTCTCCAATAATCGTGAAACATGCAAATAGGTGAAATTACATAAGTATCATCTCTAAATATGAAATATATCAATGAATAACAACAAATTATGATATAAAATAGTGATGCAAAATGGACGTATCAACTCCCCCCAAGCTTAGACTTCGCTTGTCCCCAAGCGAAACTGAGCTCAATGAACAAGACCACATGTTTATGGAGTGAAGAGTCGATAAATAAAATACGGACAAGAAGCATCATATTGATTCACACAAGATATTCTAGTAAACATCCTCCTCATATAACTCAACTTGAAATAAGTAAAGAGAAATCACAAATAGAGGTGCATAGGAAATCATAAACGGTTATGGCAAACTTTGTTCTTGGTCAGAGAACTATTAACGGATTGTACTTATCTTCTAAACAAAGCTTTCATATCAGAACTTATATGGCAGGGCTCTCATCCTTAATCATAACAATCTCCTCATAATCATTGATAACTTCCAAAGTCATATTCATTCAGATAAAATTTGTAGTAAACAAGAAAGCATAAAAGGCATGACTAACTAAATCATAGCATAAATGATTGGTTCACAACAACTCGATTGCTTGCTTAAGATAGAGGGAAATAGGTTTACTGACTCAACATAAAAGTAAAAGAAAGGCCCTTCTCAGAGGGAAGCAGGGATTAAATCATGTGCTAGAGCTTTTCAAGTTTTGAAATCATATAAAGAGCATAAAAGTAAGATTTTGAGCGGTGTTTGTTGTTGTCAACGAATGGTAGTGGGCACTCTAACCCCCTTGCCAAACAGACCTTCCAAGAGCGGCTCCCATGAAGGACGTCATCTCTACCAGCAAGGTAGATCATCCCCCTTCTCTTTTGTTTACACATGTATTTTAGTTCTATTATGGATGACACTGATGCGCGTAAATGTACACGTCCGTTGGGAACCCCAAGAGGAAGGTATGATGCGCACAGTGGCAAGTTTTCCCTCAGAAAGAAACCAAGGTTTAATCGAACCAGGAGGAGCCAAGAAGCACGTTGAAGGTTGATGGTGGCGAAATGTGATGCGGCGCAACAACAGGGATTCCGGCGCCAACGTGGAACCTGCACAACACAACCAAAGTACTTTGCCCCAACGAAACAGTGAGGTTGTCAATCTCACCGGCTTGCTGTAACAAAGGATTAACCGTATTGTGTGGAAGATGATTGTTTGCAAGAAAACAGTAAAACAAGTATTGTATGCGATGTAAAGAATAGGACCGGGGTCCATAGTTCACTAGAGGTGTCTCTCCCATAAGATAAAAGCATGTTGGGTGAACAAATTACAGTCGGGCAATTGACAAATAGAGAAGGGCATAACAATGCATATACATGATATGATAAATATAGTGAGATTTAATTGGGCATTACGACAAAGTACATAGACCGCCATCCAACTGCATCTATGCCTAAAAAGTCCACCTTCAGGTTATCATCCGAACCCCTTTCAATATTAAGTTGCAAAGCAACAGACAATTGCATTAAGTATGGTGCGTAATGTAATCGACAACTACATCCTTAGACATAGAATCAATGTTTTATCCCTAGTGGCAACAACACATCACAACCTTAGAACTTCCTGTCACTGTCCCAGGTGTCAATGAAGGCATGAACCCACTATCGAGCATAAATACTCCCTCTTGGAGTTAAGAGTAAAAACTTGGCCAGAGCCTCTACTAATAACGGAGAGCATGCAAGATCATAAACAACACATAAACAATAGATTGATAATCACCATAACATAGCATTCTCTATTCATCGGATCCCGACAAACACAACATATAGAATTACAGATAGATGATCTTGATCATGTTAGGCAGCTCACAAGATCCAACAATGAAGCACAATTAGGAGAAGACGACCATCTAGCTACTGCTATGGACCCATAGTCCAGGGTGAACTACTCACTCATCACTCCGAGGCGACCATGGCGGTGTAGAGTCCTCCGGGAGATGAATCCCCTCTCCGACAGGGTGCCGGAGGCGATCTCCTGAATCCCCCGAGATGGGATTCGCGGCGGCGGCGTCTCTGGAAGGTTTTCCGTATCGTGGCTCTCGGTACTGGGGTTTCGCGACGGAGGCTATTTGTAGGCGGAAGGGCAGGTCAAGAGGCGGCACGAGGGCCCACACCATAGGTCGCGGCCGGGCCTGGGCCGCGCCGCCCTGTGGTGTCGCCACCTCGTGGCCCCACTTCGACTCTCCTTCGGTCTTCTGGAAGCTTCGTGCAAAAATAGGACCCTGGGCGTTGATTTCGTCCAATTCCGAGAATATTTCCTTACTAGGATTTCTGAAACCAAAAACAGAAAACAGCAACTGGCTCTTCGGCATCTTGTTAATAGGTTAGTTCCAAAAAAATACGATATATAATGTGCATAAAACATGTAGGTATCATCAATAAAGTAGCATGGAACATAATAAATTATCGATACGTTGGAGACGTATCAGCATCCCCAAGCTTAGTTCTGCTCGTCCCGAGCAGGTAAAACGATAACAAAGATAATTTCTGAAGTGACATGCCATCATAATCTTGATCATACTATTTGTAAACATATGTAATGAATTCAGCGATCAAAAAATGGTAATGACATGAGTAAACAAGTGAATCATAAAGCAAAGACTTTTCATGAATAGTACTTCAAGACAAGCATCAATAAGTCTTGCATAAGAGTTAACTCATAAAGCAATAAATCAAAGTAAAGGTGTTGAAGCAACACAAAGGAAGATTAAGTTTCAGCGGTTGCTTTCAACTTATAACATGTATATCTCATGGATATTGTCAACATAAAGTAATATAACAAGTGCAATATGCAAGTATGTAGGAATCAATGCACAGTTCACACAAGTGTTTGCTTCTTAAGGTGGAGAGAGATAGGTAAACCGACTCAACAATAAAAGTAAAAGAAAGGTCCTTCAAAGAGGAAAGCATCGATTGATGTATTTGTGCTAGAGCTTTTATTTTGAAAACATGAAACAATTTTGTCAACGGTAGTAATAAAGCATATGAGTTATGTAAATTATATCTTACAAGTTGCAAGCCTCATGCATAGTGTACTAATAGTGCCCGCACCTTGTCCTACTTAGCTTGGACTACCGGATCTTCGCAATGCCATGTTTCTACCAAGTGTCACAAAGGGGTACCACCATGCCGCCTGTACAAAGGTCTAAGGAGAAAGCTCGCATTTTGGATTGCTCGCTTTTGATTATTCTCAACTTAGACATCCATACCGGACAACATGGACAACAGATAATGGACTCCTCTTTAATGCATAAGCATGTAGCAACAATTATTATTCTCATATGAGATTGAGGATATATGTCCAAAACTGAAACTTCAACCATGATTCATGGCTTTAGTTAGCGGCCCAATGTTCTTCTCTAACAATATGCATGCTCAAACCATTAAGGTGGTAGATCCTTCTTACTTCAGACAAGACGGACATGCATAGCAACTCACATGATTATTCAATAAAGAGTAATTGATGGCGTCCCCAGAAGCATGGTTATCGCACAACAAGCAACTTAATAAGAGATAAAGTGCATAAGTACATATTCAATACTACGATAGTTTTTAAGGCTATTTTGTCCCATGAGCTATATATTGCAAAGGTGAATGATGGAATTTTAAAGGTAGCACTCAAACAATTTACTTTGGAATGGAGGAGAAATACCATGTAGTAGGTAGGTATGGTGGACACAAATGGCATAGTGGTTGGCTCAAGGATTTTGGATGCATGAGAAGTATTCCCTCTCGATACAAGGTTTAGGCTAGCAAGGTTATTTGAAGCAAACTCAAGGATGAACCGGTGCAGCAAAACTCACATAAAAGACATATTGTAAACATTATAAAACTCTACACCGTCTTCCTTGTTGTTCAAAACTCAATACTAGAATTATCTATACCTTAGAGAGACCAAATATGCAAATCAAATTTTAGCAAGCTCTATGTATTTCTTCATTAATGGGTGCAAAGTATATGATGCAAGAGCTTAAACATGAGCACAACAATTGCCAAGTATCACATTATCCAAGACATTTTAGAATTACTACATGTAGCATTTTCCAATTCCAACCATATAACAATTTAACGAAGAAGAAACTTCGCCTTGAACATTATGAGTAAAGCCTAAGGACATATTTGTCCATATGCAACAGCGGAGCGTGTCTCTCTCCCACAAGGTGAATGCTAGGATCCATTTTATTCAAACAAAAACAAAAACAAAAACAAACCGACGCTCCAAGTAAAGAACACAAGATGTGACTGAATAAAAATATAGTTTCAGGGAGGAACCTGATGATGTTGTCAATGAAGAAGGGGATGCCTTGGGCATCCCCAAGCTTAGACGCTTGAGTCTTCTTAAAATATGCAGGGATGAACCACGGGGGCATCCCCAAGCTTAGAGCTTTCACTCCTCTTGATCATAGTATATCATACTCCTCTCTTGACCCTTGAAAACTTCCTTCACACCAAACTTCAAGCAAACTCATTAGAGGGTTAGTGCACAATTAATAATTCTCATATTCAGAGGTGACACAAACATTCTTTACACTTCTGGACATTGCATAAAGCTACTGGACATTAATGGATCAAAGAAATTCATCCAACATAGCAAAAGAGGCAATGCGAAATAAAAGGCAGAATCTGTCAAAACAGAACAGTTCATAAAGACGAATTTTAAAATGGCACCAGACTTGCTCAAATGGAAAAACTCAAAACTAATGAAAGTTGCGTACATATCTGAGGATCACGCTCGTAAATTGGCAGATTTTTTCGAATTTTCTACAGAGACTTGTGCCCAGATTCGTGACAGACAGCAATGCTGTTTCTGCGCAGCGATCCCAAATATAACATCAACTATAGCATAGAAACTTTACTTGGCACAAAAACATGATAAGGAGAGGTTGCTACAGTAGTAAACAACTTCCAAGACTCAAATATAAAATAAAGTACTGTAGTAAAAACATGGGTTGTCTCCCATAAGCGCTTTTCTTTAACGCCTTTCAGCTAGGCGCAGAAAGTGCAAATCAAGTAACATCAAGAGTAGAAGCATCAACATCATTATTTTTCATGCAAACACAACTTGTTGCAGAGGGTACTTTAGGTGCTCCATTATCTAAATTTTCTATGGTGGTGCTAGGGGTTTTAGCAATTTTAGGCCTATAATAATTCTTTTGTTTAGGCACTTTAGAGGCATACATGAATTTTTGCTCTTTACCCACATAAGCTTTCTCATTATACTTGAGAGAAGAAAAGGTTGAACCCAAGGTTCCCATAGCTTTTTCAAGTTCATCAATCCTATTGGTTTGATTATCATGAACAACACAAGTTCCTAGGACACTAATTCTTTCATCAATTCCTCCTAGGGATTTATCAAGTTCATCAGTTTTATCCAATAACATTTCCAATTTAGTTTCAATACTTGGAAATTTTTTCTCTATGGTTTCCAATTTTTTCATAACATCCTCAAGAGAGATTTCAATTTTAACTTCATTAACAGGTGGTATTCCGACAAGACTCTCAATGATGCAACTAGCTTCTAAAGCGGGAGTACCTAGGAAATTACCTCCCGAAAGAGTATCAAGAACATACCTATTCCAACTAGATAAACCAACATAAAAGTTCCTAAGAAGGATAGTGGTGGAGTGTTTCTTAATGCACCTATGATGAGCATTACTAATTCTATACCAAGCATCTTTAAAACTTTCTCCACCTTGTTGCTTAAAAGAACGAACTTCAACTTCAGGATTACTCATTATAAAAGTAACTAGGCAAATATAGTAAAGACAAGTAACTAATTTTTTTGTGTTTTTGATATGGAGAGCAAGACAGTAAATAAAGTAAAATTTTTGTGTGTTTTGTTTAGGTGCAGCAAACAAAGTAGTAAATACAATAAAGCAAGACAAAAACAAAGTAAAGAGATTGAGAAGTGGAGACTCCCTTGCAGCGTGTCTTGATCTCCCCGGCAACGGCGCCGAAAATGGCTTGATGCGCGTAAATATACACGTCCGTTGGGAACCCCAAGAGGAAGGTATGATGCGCACAGTGGCAAGTTTTCCCTCAGAAAGAAACCAAGGTTTAATCGAACCAGGAGGAGCCAAGAAGCACGTTGAAGGTTGATGGTGGCGAAATGTGATGCGGCGCAACAACAGGGATTCCGGCGCCAACGTGGAACCTGCACAACACAACCAAAGTACTTTGCCCCAACGAAACAGTGAGGTTGTCAATCTCACCGGCTTGCTGTAACAAAGGATTAACCGTATTGTGTGGAAGATGATTGTTTGCAAGAAAACAGTAAAACAAGTATTGCAGTAGATTGTATGCGATGTAAAGAATAGGACCGGGGTCCATAGTTCACTAGAGGTGTCTCTCCCATAAGATAAAAGCATGTTGGGTGAACAAATTACAGTCGGGCAATTGACAAATAGAGAAGGGCATAACAATGCATATACATGATATGATAAATATAGTGAGATTTAATTGGGCATTACGACAAAGTACATAGACCGCCATCCAACTGCATCTATGCCTAAAAAGTCCACCTTCAGGTTATCATCCGAACCCCTTTCAATATTAAGTTGCAAAGCAACAGACAATTGCATTAAGTATGGTGCGTAATGTAATCGACAACTACATCCTTAGACATAGAATCAATGTTTTATCCCTAGTGGCAACAACACATCACAACCTTAGAACTTTCTGTCACTGTCCCAGGTGTCAATGAAGGCATGAACCCACTATCGAGCATAAATACTCCCTCTTGGAGTTAAGAGAAAAAACTTGGCCAGAGCCTCTACTAATAACGGAGAGCATGCAAGATCATAAACAACACATAAACAATAGATTGATAATCACCATAACATAGCATTCTCTATTCATCGGATCCCGACAAACACAACATATAGAATTACAGATAGATGATCTTGATCATGTTAGGCAGCTCACAAGATCCAACAATGAAGCACAATTAGGAGAAGACGACCATCTAGCTACTGCTATGGACCCATAGTCCAGGCTACTCACTCATCACTCCGGAGGCGACCATGGCGGTGTAGAGTCCTCCGGGAGATGAATCCCTCTCCGACAGGGTGCCGGAGGCGATCTCCTGAATCCCCCGAGATGGGATTCGCGGCGGCGGCGTCTCCGGAAGGTTTTCCGTATCGTGGCTCTCGGTACCGGGGGTTTCGCGACGAGGCTATTTAGTAGGAAGGGCAGGTCAAGAGGCGGCACGAGGGGCCCACCATAGGTCGGCGCGGCCAGGGCCCGGGCCGCGCCGCCACTGGTGTCGCCACCTCGTGGCCCCACTTCGACTCTCCTTCGGTCTTCTGGAAGCTTCGTGCAAAAATAGGACCGGGCGTTGATTTCGTCCAATTCCGAGAATATTTCCTTACTAGGATTTCTGAAACCAAAAACAGCAGAACAAAGCAATCGCTCTTCGGCATCTTGGTAATAGGTTAGTTCCAGAAAATGCGTAAATACGACATATAATGTGCATAAAACATGTAGGTATCATCAATAAAGTAGCATGGAACATAAGAAATTATCGATACGTTGGAGACGTATCACACTCCCCCCAACCTTTGCTTTCACAAGCCATGGCTAACCGAATCCTCGGGTGCCTTCCAACATTCACATACCATGGAGGAGTGTCTATTGCAAAATTAAGTTGCTTACTGATAAATCAGGGCAAAACATGTGAAGAGATTTATTAATGAAAGTTATTAATTGGGGCTGGGAACCCCGTTGCCAGCTCTTTTTGCAAAATTATTGGATAAGCGGATGTGCCACTAGTCCATTGGTGAAAATCCGCCCAACAAGATTGAAAGATAAAACACCACATACTTCCTCATGAGCTATAAAACATTGACACAAATAAGGAGTAATATAGTTTGAATTATTTAAAGGTAGCACATGAAGTATTTACTTGGAATGGCGAAAATACCACATAGTAGGTAGTTATGGTGGACACAAATGGCATGGGTTTGGTCTAAGGTTATAGATGTATGAGAAGCATTCCCTCTCAATACAGGTTTTTGGCTAGCAAGGTTGGGTAGCAAGCATAAAGGTTGAGGGAAACAAACAAATATACATGTGATAGAAACAATCATGCATCTTTCTCATAAGCACAAGCAATTTTAACTTCAGAATACTAAACTCATTAGCAGAAAGATAATAAAGTAATATATCTACATGTATTTCCCTTTTCTATTTAAACATCAAGGTGTTGTTGCTATTGACCAATGCTAAGTTTGCCAAAACCAAATAGATTTACTTGATGCTCCCAAAGTGATATCAATACTAATGTCAAGAGTAATCATATAAAAGAAATTGCAAACTAAAATAAGGTGTGCAAAAAGTAAATGATAAGACTTCTCATTAATATTCCATAACGATAACTCACACCAACGGATACATAGATAACCAACTAAGAGAGATACTTCCACACTGCAAACTATTCTATATGATAACTTCCCTACTCATGATATGACACTACTTGATAGTAAAAGATAAAGATAGTGATGATGTGATACCGCGGCACTCCCCAAGCTTGGAACAAACCAAGGGGATGCCAATACCGATGATGAATTACTCCTTCGGTGGTGATGGTGGTGGATTCTTCTCGACAAGCTTCTTAACAAGTTCCTTTAGGTCCTCAATCTCATAAGTGAGGTTGCGAATCAGCTCCGAGTTGTGCTCAACGCGGCTCATAAGCATGTCAGACGGCGAGTCCCAACTCTTAGAGTTGTTTCCCCACCCTTCAGCTTCAGGTTTCATCTCTCCTGCAGTGTTAGAACGATCTATATCCCAACCACTAGGCAATACTACCTTGGGAGTCCTTTCAATTTGACGACTATAGATTAGATTGCGGAAAGGGTGGTAAATGCCTGGAGAAGATGTCCTTGGAGCTAGGAAGCGACGTGGAACTCCTCCTCCGGTGGCGATCCGTGCACTTCTCTTGGTGTTGGACGGATTTGCTATCACGCCAATGCTTGCAATGGTGGCACGCGGGTGTACTCGCGGAATTTCCTCCACTTCTTCCTCATCCTCGCTCTCGACTTCTTCCTTCAATTCGGGGTCTTGAATATCTTCCTCCAAAGGCCCCTTGTCTTTGTTGTTGGAGACCATGGTGCTTCTAGATCAAAACAGATCTGGCAGAAAACAGCTCGAAACAAAACACGACGAGAAAACGATATACGGACCTCTGGGGATCCGGGGGATTATATAGCAAATATTTTTACGACAAAAGGAAGGTTCCAGGCCGAAAACGAGTGGAAACGGGACGCCGAGGGGCTGTCCCCATAGGGCGGCGCGGCCAGGGTGGGGCCCGCGCCGGACTATGGTGACAGGCCCTCGTGCGTCTCCTCCACTCCGTTTCGATCTTGTAATTTTTCATATTTTCCATAAACAGCAGAAATATTGTTCGGAAAGTTAAACGCGGACTTTTTATTACTAAAACTGTTACCTATTCAAAGTCGAACTCTGCAGAACTGTCAATTTGGTCTTTGATGAAAGCTTCCGGAGTCATCACTTGAATAACATCAATATCTTCATTATAAGAATCTCCAGAAATATAATGCTTGAGTCTTTGTCCATTCACTACTTGTGTGGCATTACCTTGCAAAGAGCTAATTTTTATTGCCCCTGAACGATATACCTCCTCAATAACATATGGTCCTTCCCATTTTGAGAGTAATTTCCCTGCAAAAAATCTGAGACGAGACCGATACAATAGGACTTTATCTCCAACATTAAATTCTCTTTTAATAATTCTTCTATCATGCCACTTCTTAACTTTCTCCTTAAATTTTTTAGCATTTTCATAAGCTTCACTTCTCCATTCATCTAAAGAACTCAATTGTAGCAACCTCTTCTTACCGGCAAGTTTAAAATCTTTATTAAGTTCTCTTACAGCCCAATAAGCTTTGTGCTCTAATTCTAAAGGTAAATGACAAGCTTTTCCATAAACCATTTTATAAGGAGACATTCCCATAGGGTTTTTATAAGCAGTTCTATAAGCCCACAATGCTTCCTTTAACTTACTAGCCCAATTCTTTCTAGATTTATTAATAGTCTTAGATAGCTTTAATTTCTCTATTTGATAATTCTACTTGCCCACTAGTTTGAGGATGATAAGTGATACGTCGCAAACGTATCTATAATTTCTTATGTTCCATGCTACTTTTATTACAATACTTGAGTGTTTTACACATACTTTACAGCGTTATTTTACATTTCCCGGCACTAACCTATTAACAAGATGTCAAGTGCCAGTTGTTGTTTTCTGCTGTTTTTGGTTTCAGAAATCCTAGTAAGGAAATATTCTCGGAATTGGACGAAATCAACGCCCAGGGTCCTATTTTTGCACGAAGCTTCCAGAAGACCGAAGAGGAGACGAAGTGGGGCCATGAGGTGGGGACACACCAAGGCGGCGCGGCCCAAGCCCCGCGCCGGCCTGGTGTGTGGCCCCTCGTGTCGCTTTTGACCTACCCTTCCGCCTACTTAAAGCCTCCGTCGCGAAACCCCCGTACCGAGAGCCACGATACGGAAAACATTACTGAGAGGCGCCGCCAATCCCATCTCGGGGATTCAGGAGATCGCCTCCACCCTGCGGGAGAGGGGAATCATCACCGGAGGGGCTCTACATCATCATGCCCGCCTCCGGATTGATGCGTGAGTAGTTCATCCTTGGACTATGGGTCCATAGCAGTAGCTAGATGGTTGTCTTCTCCGCTTGTGCTTTCATTGTTATAGATCTTGTGAGCTGCCTAACATGATCAAGATCATCTATTTGTAATGCTACATGTTGTGTTTGGTGAGATCCGATGAATAGAGAATACTATGTTAAGCTGATTATCAATCTATCATATATGTGTTGTTTATGTTCTTGCATGCTCTCCGTTGCTAGTAGAGGCTCTGGCCAAGTTGATACTTGTAACTCCAAGAGGGAGTAATTATGCTCGATAGTGGGTTCATGCCTCCATTGAATCTGGGATCGTGACAGTAGGTTCTAAGGTTGTGGATGTGCTGTTGCTACTAGGGATAAAACATTGATGCTTTGTCTAAGGATATTTGTGTTGATTACATTACGCACCATACTTAATGCAATTATCTGTTGTTTGCAACTTAATACTGGAAGGGGTTCGGATGATAACCTGAAGGTGGATTATTTAGGCATAGATGCATGCTGGATAGCGGTCTATGTACTTTGTCGTAATGCCCTGATTAAATCACATAGTAATCATCATTGATATGTATTGAATCTTTATTTGTCAATTGCTCACATGTAATTTGTTCACCCAGCATGCTAGTTATCTTATTGGAGAGACACCACTAGTGAACTGTGGACCCCGGTCCATTCTTTTACATCTGAATACATTCTATTGTTTTTACTGTTCTTTGCAAACAAACACCATCTTCCACTCGATACGCTTAATCCTTTGTTTTCAGCAAGCCGGTGATATTGACAACCTCACTGTTACGTTGGAGCAAAGTACTTTGATTGTGTTGTGCAGGTTCCACGTTGGCGCCGGTTTCACGGGTGTTGCGCCGCTACATTCCTCCACCAACAACCTTCACGTGCTTCTTGGCTCCTACTGGTTCGATAACCTTGGTTTCATACTGAGGGAAACTTGCTGCTTGTGCGCATCATACCTTCCTCTTGGGGTTCCCAACGGACGTGTACAACTAAACGCCAGCAAGTAAAATTTCTGGCGCCGTTGCCGGGGAGATCAAGACACGCTGCAAGGGGAGTCTCCACTTCCAATCTCTTTACTTTGTTTTTGTCTTGCTTTATTTTATTTTCTACTTTGTTTGCTGCACTTAAACAAAACACAAAAAAATTAGTTGCTAGCTTTACTTTACTGTCTTGTTCTCTATATCAAAAACACAAAAAAATTAGTTACTTGTCTTTACTTTATTTGCCTAGTTTACTTTTTGCTTATTTCATCATGCTTAATCCTAAGTTTACTTTGGAAAAGATACCGGTAGGACGAGGGTGTATCATTGGAAGAGATAATATAGAAGAATTTTTCACCCATGTTAGTATGGATGAAGATTTTGAAGATATACCATTATTAAAAACTGCTCCTACTTATGAAAGTGCTTCTGCCTGTTTGATACACATGTTAGAAACTAGATTTGTTAATCTCAATCCCATAATACAACATATGTTTCTTACACTTTCGGATATGGAGATGGGAGAAAAGAGAAATTTTGTTTTAAAAGTCCTTGTTAGAGAATTTGAGGATATAGTTAAAGAAGCTAGAAAAGTTTTTATTAAGCATAAGAGGCTTGGTTTCTTTCCTAATTTTAAACAAATACTTGAAAAGATGGATATGGATAGAATTAAGTATACTAATAATGTTAATGATGGTAGGGAAATTAAAGCGCCAATACCTAGTAAACTACTAGGGATGCATGAAGCTTTGGAAAATAACTATGCTTGGCTTGTTCCTGAAAATTTGTTTGATGAGAATAGTAAGCCTAGGAGCAATGAGAGAGGAGTTACTTATATAGACCAGATACAATGCATTGTTGAGAAAACTCCCAGCTCCCAAGGTAATAATGTTAATGCTCCATCTCTTGATGTTACTTGATTTGCACTTTCTGCGCCTAGCTGAAAGGCGTTAAAGAAAAGCACTTCTTGGGAGATAACCCATGTGTTTATTTTACTACAGCAATTTTTGTTTTGTTGAGTCTTGGAAGTTGTTTACTACTGTAGCAACCTCTCCTTATCATGTTTTTGTGCCAAGTAAAGTTTCTATGCTAAAGTTGATGTTATATTTGGGATCGCTGCGCAGAAACAGCATTGCTGTCTGTCACGAATTCTGGCATAAGTCTCTGTAAAAAATTCGAAAAAATCTGCAAATTTACGAGCGTGATCCTCAGATATGTACGCAACTTTCATTAGTTTTGAGTTTTTTCCATTTGAGCAATTTAAGTGCCCAGTCAAGATGCATCTTTACGGACTGTTCTGTTTTGACAGATTCTGTCTTTTATTTCGCATTGCCGCTTTTGCTATGTTGAATGAGTTTCTTTGTTCCATTAACTTTAAGCTTTGTGCAATGTCTAGAAGTGTTAAGAATGATTGTGTCACCTCTGAATATGTGAATTTGTGGTTAAGCACTAACCCTCTCATGAGTTTGCTTGAAGTTTGTGTGAAGGAAGTTTTCAAGGGTCAAGAGAAGAGGATGATATACTATGATCAAGAAGAGCGAAAGGTCTAAGCTTGGGGATGCCCCGGTGGTTCATCCCTGCATATTTTAAGAAGACTCAAGCATCTAAGCTTGGGGATGCCCAAGGCATCCCCTTCTTCATCGACAACATTATCAGGTCACTTCTAGTGAAACTATATTTTTATTCCGTCACATCCTTATGTTCTTTACTTGGAGCGTCGGTTTGTTTTTATTTTTGTTTTGTTTTGAATAAAGTTGGATCTCGCCATTCTTATATTGGAGATATTACGCTCCGCTTTTTCATATGGAACACTTGTGTTCTTAATTGTGCTTTAATGTTCATGGCGAAAGCTTATTGCTTCGTTAAATTGCTATTTGGTTGGAATTGGAAAATGATGCATATGGTTTGACAATTTGGCAATTGTTTGAGCTCTCTTAGATCATGTTTAAGCTCTTGCATCATGTAGTTTAATCTATTAATGAAGAACTACTGTAGAGCTTGTTTAATTTGGTTTGCATGATTGATCTCTCTAAGTCTAGATATTTTCGGGTAAAGTGTTTGAACAACAAGGAAGACAGTGTAGAGCCTTATAATGCTTGCAATATGTTCTTGTGTGAGTTTTGTTGTACCTGTTCATACTTGTGTTTGCTTCAAACAACCTTGCTAGCCCAAACCTTGTACTGAGAGGAAATGCTTCTCGTGCATCCAAACACCTTGAGCCAAACTCCATGCCATTTGTGTCCACCATATCTACCTATTATGTGGTATTTCTTGCCATTCCAAAGTAAATTACTTGAGTGCTACCTTTAAATTTTCATTCCTCTACCTTTACAATATATAGCTCATGGGACAAATAGCTTAAAAACTATTGTGGTGATGAATATGTAGTTATGTGTCTTAATTTTTATAAGTTGCTTGTTGAGCGGTAACCATGTTTTCTGGGGACGCCATCAACTTTACCTTTGTTGGATATCATGTGAGATGCTATGCATGTTCGTCTTGTCTGAAGTAGTGGATTTCATGATCAAATGGTTTGAGTATGCATATGTTAGAGAAGAACATTGGGCCGCTAACTAAAGCCATGTATCATGGTGGAAGTTTCAGTTTGGACATACAACCTCAATCTCTTATGAGAATATTAACTATTGTTGAATGCTTAAGCATTAAAAAGAGGAGTCCATTATCTGTTGTCTATGTTGTCCCGGTATGGATGTCTAAGTTGAGAATAATCAAAAGCGAGAAATCCAATGCGTGCTTTCTCCTTAGACACTTGTACAGGCGGCATAGAGGTACCCCTTTGTGACACTTGGTTGAAGCATATGTATGCGATGAGAATCCGTGTTTTCCGAGATAGTAGGACAAGGTGCGAGCACTATTAGTACTCTATGCATGAGACATGCAACTTGTAGGAAGTATTATGCATAGCACATATGAATTATTACTACCGTTGACAAAATTGTTTCTATGTTTTCAAAACAAAAAGCTCTAGCACAAAAATAGTAATCAATGCTTCCCTCTGCGAAGGGCCAATCTTTTACTTTATTGTTGAGTCAGTTTACCCATTTCTTTCTATCTTAGAAGCAAACACTTGTGTTAATTGTGCATTGATTCTTACATGTTTACTTATTGCACTTGTTATATTACTCTATGTTGACAAATATCCATGAGATATACATGTTACAAGTTGAAAGCAATTGCTGAAACTTAATCATCCTTTGTGTTGCTTCAATGCATTCTACTATGAATTTATTGCTTATGAGTTATCTCTTATGCAAGTCTTATTGATACTTGTTTGAAAGTATTATTCATGAAAAGTTTTGCTATATGATTCATTTGCTTAGTCATTATCTTTGTTAGCAATATTTTGTTCAGATCACTCCATTCATCTCATATGCTTTACAATAATGTTGATCAAGATTATGTTGGTAGCATGTCACTTCAGAAATTATTTGTGTTATCGTTTACCTACTCGAGGACGAGTAGGAACTAAGCTTGGGGATGCTTGATACGTCGCAAACGTATCTATAATTTCTTATGTTCCATGCTACTTTTATTACAATACTTGAGTGTTTTACACATACTTTACAGCGTTATTTTACATTTTCCGGCACTAACCTATTAACAAGATGCCGAAGCGCCTTTTTCTGCTGTTTTTGGTTTCAGAATTCCTAGTAAGGAAATATTCTCGGAATTGGACGAAATCAACGCCCAGGGGTTTTTGCACGAAGCTTCAGAAGACCGAAGAGGAGACGAAGTGGGGCCACGAGGTAGGGACACACCAAGGCGGCGCGGCCCAAGCCCTGGCCGCGCCGGCCTGGTGTGTGGCCCTCGTCGCCCCTTTGACCTACCCTTCCGCCTACTTAAAGCCTCCGTCGCGAAACCCCACCGAGAGCCACGATACGGAAAACATTTGAGAGGCCGCTGCCGCCAATCCCATCTCGGGGATTCAGGAGATCGCCTCCGGCACCTGCCGGAGAGGGGAATCATCACCGGAGGGCTCTACATCATCATGCCCGCCTCCGGATTGATGCGTGAGTAGTTCATCCTTGGACTATGGGTCCATAGCAGTAGCTAGATGGTTGTCTTCTCCGCTTGTGCTTTCATTGTTATAGATCTTGTGAGCTGCCTAACATGATCAAGATCATCTATTTGTAATGCTACATGTTGTGTTTGGTGAGATCCGATGAATAGAGAATACTATGTTAAGCTGATTATCAATCTATCATATATGTGTTGTTTATGTTCTTGCATGCTCTCCGTTGCTAGTAGAGGCTCTGGCCAAGTTGATACTTGTAACTCCAAGAGGGAGTAATTATGCTCGATAGTGGGTTCATGCCTCCATTGAATCTGGGATCGTGACAGTAGGTTCTAAGGTTGTGGATGTGCTGTTGCTACTAGGGATAAAACATTGATGCTTTGTCTAAGGATATTTGTGTTGATTACATTACGCACCATACTTAATGCAATTATCTGTACTGGAAGGGGTTCGGATGATAACCTGAAGGTGGATTATTTAGGCATAGATGCATGCTGGATAGCGGTCTATGTACTTTGTCGTAATGCCCTGATTAAATCACATAGTAATCATCGTTGATATGTATTGAATCTTTATTTGTCAATTGCTCACATGTAATTTGTTCACCCAGCATGCTAGTTATCTTATTAGAGAGACACCACTAGTGAACTGTGGACCCCGGTCCATTCTTTTACATCTGAATACATTCTACTGCTTTTACTGTTCTTTGCAAACAAACACCATCTTCCACTCGATACACTTAATCCTTTGTTTTCAGCAAGCCGGTGAGATTGACAACCTCACTGTTACGTTGGGGCAAAGTACTTTGATTGTGTTGTGCAGGTTCCACGTTGGCGCCGGTTTCAGGTGTTGCGCCGCACTACATTCCGCCACCAACAACCTTCACGTGCTTCTCGCTCCTACTGGTTCGATAACCTTGGTTTCATACTAGAAACTCTTTGCATCATACCTTCCTCTTGGGGTTCCCAACGGACGTGTACAACTACACGCCAGCAATAAGCTGAACCAATTCTATGATTAATACCATATTTGGCAAGAGTTTTTCTAAAACCACCATGAATAAAATGAGAACCTCCATCAGTCATAATATATCTAGGTACTCCAAATCTAGGAAAAATAACATCTAAAAGCATTTTTAAAGAGGTCTCACCATCAACACTTTTTGTAGGTATAGCTTCTACCCATTTAGTAACATAATCAACAGCGACAAGTATATGAGTGTTACCTTCTGAAGAAGGGAAAGGACCCATGAAGTCAAATCCCCAACAATCAAATGGTTCAATAACAAGAGTATAATTCATAGGCATTTCATTGCGTCTAGAGATATTACCAACTCTTTGACATTCATCACAAGATAAGATAAACTTCCTTGCATCTTTGAAAAGTGTTGGCCAATAAAAACCTGATTGTAGAACCTTTTGCGCGGTTCTATCTCCAGCGTGATGTCCTCCATAAACACTACCATGACACTTACTCAATATCTCTTGTTGTTCATATTCGGGACACATCTTCGCATAATACCATCCACTCCTTCTTTATATAAGTGTGGGTCATCCCAAAAATAATGCCTCAAATCATAAAAGAATTTCCTCCTTTGCTGAGCTGAAAAGGTTGGAGGCAAGTACTTCGAAACAATAAAGTTAGCATAATCAGCATACCAAGGACTATCTCGCGAGCTCACCTTTATTACAGCCAATTGTTCATTTGGAAAACTATCATTAACAGGAACAGGATCATAAGCAATATTTTCCAATCTAGACAAATTATCAGCAACAAGATTATCAGCACCTTTCCTATCTACAATATGTAAATCAAATTCTTGCAAAAGAAGCACCCATCTAATAAGCCTTGGCTTAGCATCTTTCTTTTCCATAAGGTACCTAATTGCAGCATGATCAGTATGAACTGTGACTTTTGAATCAACAATATAGGATCTAAACTTGTCACATGCAAAAACTACGGCTAATAACTCTTTCTCAGTTGTAGCATAATTTCTTTGAGCAACGTCTAGAGTTTTACTAGCATAATGAATAACATTTAATTTTTTATCTACTCGCTGTCCAAGGACAGCACCTACAGCAAAATCACTAGCATCACACATAATTTCAAAAGGTAAATTCCAATCAGGAGGTTCGACTACAGGAGCAGTTGTTAAGGCTTTCTTTAGAGTTTCAAAGGCTTCCTTACAATCATCATCAAAAACGAAAGGTACATCTTTTTGAAGAAGATTAGTAAGAGGCTTTGAAATTTTAGAGAAATCTTTAATAAACCTCCTATAAAAACCAGCATGACCAAGAATACTACGAATACCTTTAACATCCCTAGGATAGGGCATCTTCTCAATTGCTTCAACTTTAGCTCTATCAACTTCAATACCTCTCTCAGAAATTTTATGTCCCAATACAATTCCTTCATTAACCATAAAGTAGCATTTCTCCCAATTAAGAACAAGGTTAGTTTCTTCACATCTCTGCAAAACTTTATCAAGGTTTCGCAAGCAATTATCAAAAGAATTCCCATAGACAGAAAAATCATCCATGAATACCTCAACAATATTTTCACAAAAGCCATGAAAAATAGCAGACATGCATCTTTGGAAAGTAGCATGAGCATTACATAAACCAAAAGGCATACGCCTATAAGCATAAGTTCCATAAGGACAAGTGAAAGTGGTTTTCTCTTGATCTTTAGCTCTAACATCAATTTGTGAAAACCCAGAATAACCATCAAGAAAGCAGAAATGAGTATTTTTAGACAACCTTTCTAACATTTGATCAATAAAAGGTAAAGGGTAATGATCCTTCTTAGTAACTTTATTAACTTTTCGAAAATCAATGCACATTCTATAACCTACAACTACTCTTTGAGGAATGAGCTCATCATTATCATTAGGAACAGCAGTTATTTCTCCTTTCTTAGGAACACAATGCACAGGACTAACCCATCTACTATCAGCAATAGGATATATAATACCTGCTTCAAGAAGTTTTAATACCTCATTTCTTACCACATCCTTCATCTTGGGAATTAGACGACGCTGATGTTCAACAACAGGTTTTGCACCATCTTCTATATTGATGGCATGTTGGCAAATAGCGGGAGAAATCCCCTTCAAGTCATCAAGAGTATAGCCAATAGCTCCTCGGTGTTTCTTCAATATTTCCAATAACCTTTCTTCCTCAATATCTGAAAGCTTAGCACTAATAATAACATGATATGTTTTCTTATCATCAATATAAGCATACTTAAGATTATCAGGTAATGGTTTCAAATCAAATACATGATCTTCCTTTGGTGGTGGTGTTACACCTAAATCTTCAACCGGTAAGTCATGTTTAAGAATAGGTTGACGAAGGAAAATTTCATCAAGCTCATCCCTTTCTTCCCTAAAAACTTCACTCTCACTATTCTCCAAATGTTGCTGCAAAGGATTATTAGGAGCAAGAGCAATAGATGCACACTGTTCAACTCTAAAATCATCATTAGGCAAATCAGCTTTATAAGGAGTTTTGGCAAATTTAGAGAAGTTAAACTCATAAGATTCACCAGCAAATTTAGTAACAATTTTCTCTTTCTTGCAATCTATAATAGCTCCACAAGTATTCAGAAAAGGTCTACCAAAAATAATAGGACAAGACTTACTAGCAGCAGAACCAAGTACCAAAAAGTCAGCAGGATATTTAATCTTACCACATAGAACTTCAACATCTCGAACAATACCAATGGGAGAGATAGTTTCTCTATTAGCTAGCCGAATAACCACATCAATATCTTCAAGTTCACAAGAACCAATTTCATGCATGATTTCCGTGTAGAGCTCATAAGGAATGGCACTAATACTTGCACCAATGTCGCATAAACCATAATAGCAATGATCACCAATTCGAACAGAGAGCACAGGAACACTGGCTTTCCTAGACTTATTAGGATGCGAAACAATATTAGAAGCATCTTCACAAAAAATAATATGACCATCTTCCACATTTTCAGTAACAAGATCTTTAACTATTGCAACAGCAGGTTCAACCTTTATTTGTTCTTCAGGTTCTATGGGTTTCTTTGCACTTTTATTAACTACACTAGTTATAACAGAATACTCCTTCATTTTAGCAGGGAAAGGAGTTTTTTCAATATAAGCTTCAGGAAGAACATGATCAACAGTTTTAATTTCAATACATTTACCTTTAGGTGAATCAGTTTTATCTTTATAAGGTTCATGATACTTATCAAAATTCTTCCTAGGCAATTCAAAATGAGAAGCAAAGGCTTTATAAATATTTGCAGCAACTTGAGAGTCAAGACCATATGTAGCACTTATATTACGATATTCATCAGTATCCATAAAAGTTTCAATGCATTCATAATCATAATTTATACCTGACACTCTACCTTTGTCATTCTCCCATCCTTCAGTATTTTCTTGGATTCGATCAAGAAGGTCCCATTTAAACTCTTCTTTATTGCGTGTGAATGATCCAGAACAAGCAGTATCCAACAAGGTTTTATCTTGAAAAGAAAGTCTTGCATAGAAATTATCAATGATAATATTACCAGGAAGCTCATGAATGGGGCATTTGAGCATTAAAGACTTCAATCTCCCCCACGCTTGGGCAATACTCTCTCCATCATGAGGCCAGAAATTATATATACGGTTGCGGTCTTTGTGAATTTCACTTGGAGGATAGAATTTGGAATAAAATAGAGGCACAATATCCTTCCAATCAAGAGAACGCCCATCCTTCAGCAGTTTATACCAATGCGCCGCTTTACCAGATAGCGACATAACAAATAATTTCTTCCTAACTTCATCCATTGAAATACCTGCACACTTGAATAACCCACATAATTCATGTAAAAACAGTAAATGATCTCCAGGATGAACAGTTCCATCCCCTTCATAGCGGTTATCCACAACACGTTCAATAATTTTCATAGGTATTTTATATGGTATTACTTCCTCACCTGGCGCCTCATCCACTACCGTTGCAGTAGTAGTAGATTTCCCAAATAGAAATTCAAGGGAGGATCTCTCCATAATGACTTATAGCAGCAGGCAGAAACAAAATCAGCACGTACAGTAAAAGTTTCCTTACCAATTCCACTTACCAATAGCGCTTCACTCCCCGGCAACGGCGCCAGAAAATAGTCTTGATGACCCACAAGTATAGGGGGTGTATCGTAGTACTTTCAATAAATAAGAGTGTCGAACCCAACGAGGAGCAGAAGGTGTTGACAAGCAGTTTCGATGAAGGATTCACTGTAAATGCTCACAGACAAGTATTCAGGGGGTTTTGATATAGCAGATAAATAAAGTACGAGTAAGTAAAATGTGAGAGAAATAATTGCAGCGAGTGGCCCAATCCTTTTTAGCACAAAGGACAAGCCGGTTTGTTTACTTATAATGACCAAACGTTCTTGAGGACACATGGGGATTTTAGTCTAGTGCTTTCGCTTCATATAGTTGATTAATCTTCATTGTTTTGATAAGTGTTGTGTGGGTGAACCTATGCTAATGCACCGCCCTTCCTAGGACTAATACATACTTGTGATTATACCCCTTGCAAGCATCCGCAAATACAAGAAAGTAATTAAGATAAATCTAACCACAGCCTTAAACTCTGAGATCCTGCTATCCCTCCCGATATACCAGATCAGGCCCCACGGTGGGCGCCAACTGTCGTTGCCTAATCGACGATACCTCGGAGGAGGGATCCTCACGAGGGGGAGAAGAAGTAGGGGCCATAGGGCGGAGTGCACACGGGACGGTGGTACGCGAGTTACCCAGCTTCGGAACACCTGCACGATGACAGGGCCTACTGCTGCTTGTCTGGAATTATCTGGGCGCTTGCGCGTTGTTACAATGGTTGTGGTTGTGCCTCTAGGGCTCCCAGGATCCGGCTTATAAAGGCGCACGGATCTAGGGTTTACATGGAGAGTCCTAGCCGGAATACAAGTTGCCTAACTACGGTACAATATCTTGCCGTGTACGTCAAGGATCCGCCTTCCTCATGGTCGTGCTGGATCCGGATACTTTATGGGCCTCCACGGATCCGGCCTCCTTCGTAGGTCGGTTAGGATCCGGCTCCAGGTTCCTGGGCTGGACTTCATCCTTCATGATCAACAGCAACTGGGCCGCCCGATGGGCCCCATGCCACCATCACCGTCTGTGGGCCACCCGGGCTTGCCGGATCTAGGCCATGTCGTTGATATACCCATAAAGTATACCCACAACAGTAGCCCCCGAAGTTCTCCGAGATTCATCATTCTTCCGTCTTCAAATAACTCGGAACCGAAGAGAATCTTGAAGAGCTTCCAAACTTTCTTGTTTCCGATATCATTTACTCGGAAATCCACATGTCCTTCAGTAACGATAATGTAACGGAGTTTGCACCTTTCCCGCGCACAACTTCCTATTTTCCCGCGCTAAATTTTCGGAGATGCGAATCTTTAGCCGGAAATTTCGGGAGCGCACGGTTAAGTTACCTCCACGTCATTTTACCGCTTTTAACCTAAGACACGCGTCATGCATCCAACGGTGAGACCGTTCAGTTTCCGCCGTCGGATCCGAAATGCGAATCTCCGCGCGAGGTCTATAAATACCCCCACGCGCGGTAACTCCTCATTCTTTTCACCTCATCACCACTTCATCTTCCTCCTCGCGCCGCGCCGCCCGTCAGATCTCAACTCCGGCGAGCTCCGCCACAGAGAACTTCGCGCCAGGTCGCTCCAAGCTTCCCCTCGTTCCAAGATCGTTGCGGTTGATCGGGAAATCTCCCCCGCCGCCGATTCGTGGTCACGCGGGTCGTTTCACAGCAAGTTCGGCGACCTTCATCCTCGCCGGAGCATCGCCGGTTCGCCGCGCCATTGACGGTACGTGCACCGGACTTGTAGAAGAAGAAGTAGACTAGAGTAGTTTCCGGTTACTCAAACACTTTGCATGGGTGCAGCCGGAAGCATGCCAATCGACTCACACTGTACTGGTAGTTCTCCGAATAGCCCGGATCCCAGTTCATTAGAGCCAATCTGTCCGGATCCCATAGCATATCTACCACCATATGTTTCCGACATCCGGCTAGCTCAACCTTTTTCCGCATCTTCCAGCACCAAGCTAGGCCGGATCCCAACCGCTCAAGAACTTGAAGAAGAACTCCAAGGGCAAGCTAGAATGGCAGCCAAGGTTCAGGAGACGGAAAACAAGAAAGCCTCCAAGGCTCGGAACCGCGAAGGAGAGCGGGGTCAATGGTGGCCCTGCGAAACCACTGATACGGAGCTTAGAGAGCTTCAAAACGAGGGTATGATCTCCGCTCACTGGAGCTTCATACGCGACACCGTCGTCCCCAAGCCTGGAGCCGGAGAAGTGGTCATGACCAAAGCTTGGGTGGAACGCGGATTATCGCTCCCCTGCTCGGAATTCTTTCTCTCCGTCCTCAATACGTACGGGCTTCAGCCCCACAACATCTGCCCCAACTCCTACCTTCTGCTCTCCAACTTCGCGACTCTTTGCGAAGGGCATCTCGGAATCCGACCAGATGTCAAGCTATGGCAGTTTTTCTTCCGAGTGAAGAAGGAAACAAAGGACAAAGCCATGTTGAACTGCGGGAGCATGACGTTCATGCTCCGACCTGGCCGCATGTATCCTCCTCATGACTCGCACGAATCCGTCCGGTACTGGAACGCCGGATGGTTTTACGAGAAGAATGTTTCAGTTCCGGAGATCCACGACGGTCTCCCCAAATTCAACAACGAGCCTCCGGAAGAACTTGCAAGCTGGAGCTTCATCCCATCGCTTTCCCTAACTCCCATCTTGGAGAAGGCAGCGCGGAGAATCTCCTGGCTAGTCCACGACGGGCTAACCGGAACCCAGCTCACACTTAGCTGGTTCACCCGGCGGATCCAGCCGCTGCGGTATAATGCGCGGTTAATCTGCGCATACACCGGGGCGGACGACCAGCTCCGAGCTACCCGCCACGACCTTCCGGCTGATTCTCTCAAGAGGAGATTCAAGACGCTCGTGAAGATAGGCCGGGGTCAACCGATCCCGGAATTGATCAAGGATATCTACACAAACGACCAGTGTCCTCCGGTAAGCTCTGATCCCTTCGTTACTTCAAACTTCACAAGTTTTTGGATGTTGACTAACATATAATATCTTTCCCTCCAGCTCGCTACATTGGCGGAGGAAAACTTGCGCACCATACTTCGCGTCCCCGTCAGCGGCGACACGGCGGAGGAGGTTCCGGATGACGAAGAGGAGGAAGAGGAGCAAGCACCCCGCAAGGCAGCTCCTCGACCTTCGAAGCGTCCCCGCGCCAAAGCTCCCGGCTCTGAAGCCGGAGCCAGCGGCGAGGCCTCCGCCAAGAAGCCCAAGATCATCAAGCCCCCTCCGCTAGACTCAAGGAAAGCGGAGCGGGAACGTTTGAAAATGCTTTCCACAGCAGGCAAACGCTCGCGCCCCATCATCCCCGGCGCCCCGTAAGTTTCCGAGTATGGCACGTATTTACTTTGATGCAATTGTTACTTATGCGATCTTCTTTTATTTGTTCGCAGAACTCCGACTACCGCTGCCACTCGGACCACCAGCCAAGAGCCCATCACAAAATATATGAAAAAGTCTCCGGCTGTTGGTCCTACAACTCCAGCTCCGCCAAGCGCTTCCCACACTGCTCCACCGCCATCTCCTCCTCAGGCGGAACAATCTCCCCCTCCTGCCGCAAACACTCCACCGGAAATAATTCCGGTCAGCAGCGAAAAGGTGGGCGGAGAAGATCCTAAGGCCAAAGGCCCTGCCCGAGAAGAAACAGAAGTTCAAGGCCAAGGAGAGGCTGAGGTTACTTCCTCCGAGAAGGTCGGAGCCGGTGCTGGCGACGTCGTCGTTTTTCCGAAAAACTTCGGAGATCCGGCTGACCTCACTTCCACCCCCAAGGCATATGCTACAAAGTTCTTCAACAAGCTGACTGAGGCGGAGAAGTGGGAACTTGAACAAGACCTGCTCAACGCCATGCTGAACAATGCCTGGGGGAAACCGGATGCCGCGACGTCGGAAATCCAGGAGTTTAAGAAGGACGTCGGCCAGTTCTTCGACAAGCTTGTCTGCAAACAAAAGGTACTCCCCAGTAGCCCCCAAGCATGTAGGCGGAAACTAGGTACTAGTTAGCGCTTAGATGCTTTAGAGTAAAGCCACTTTTGGAAAGATTTTTAAAATGTCGCAGTAGCCCCCAAGCATGATGTCGGAAAGATTCCGGCAATAATGCTTCAAAGGACCCCACTATTTGTAGGCGGAATTTTTACTCCTGCTCTGATTGTTTTTTACAGGAACAGCAGGCACTGCACTATGAGCTACACAAGAATATTGCCCTGCAGCGCCGCGTTACCTTGGGCCAAGCGGAAAATATCCGGACCCTCAAGAATGAAAATGCAGAACTGAACAAACAACTGGCGGACGCCCAAGGTTGGTTTCCGCCCTCTCTTGTTATTAATTCACATTCCGACTTTGAACTGTATTTGAATTGAATCCTTATAGGCGCATCTTCCTCCCTGGCTACGACCTCCTCCGAACTTGAGAACCTGCGCTCCTCATACCAAGAGTTGGAGACGAAGCTGAAGGAGGCGGAGCAAAAGAAGGAGCAGGCCGAGAAGCAACTGGCGGAGAAAAACTCCGAGCTCATCAGGGAGAAGGGCGAATTCTTGTTAAAGCGCAATGCTGATAGCGAGACCATCAAGAGGCAGCAAAAAGAACTCAATGGACTCCGGAAATACATGGAGACCGCGGAGCACCATTGGGACTTGCTGGCCGAAAACATCCTGGGTACTTGTACTCGGAGTTTCTTATCTTGATGTACAATTTCTTGTGCTCAACTTGAATGTTTATTCTTGTATTTTTGTGCAGAGCCGCTTGGATACTCTGAAAGGCGCCGGAATAAATTTCCCCGGGACGATGTTCTTTCTCTTGCTGGCGATGATTGCAAGGATCTTATTTCCGCCTCACGGAAGATATGCCACAACTTGTCATTGAAGAAGAGCCGCACCTGCGGTCTGCGCAAACTGGTCAAGCGGATGGACATTCTTCCGGAGCTGGTGACGGATCTGCAAGCTTCATCAGCCCGAGGCGCGGCTGCCATGACTTTGACTATGTGCTTGGCGCATAACCCGGAGATGGATCTTGACCGGGTAACTACTGGTGTTCCTCCGACAGCAGATGTCGGTGCGCTGCTAGATGCAGTAAGTGGCTATGACACCCGCATCGCGCGGAGGATCCGTCACGACGAATTCTACGACAAGGCGGTTCTCCCTGCGGACGAGCCCCTTGAAGCGAACTTCAAAAAGAGCGTGACGCGGAAGCCCGACCTGCGGAATCCGGAACCCAGTTTACCTGGACCAGCTCCAAGGATGCTCCCCAAGAGGAACCCAAGTCCAGCGCTGCAACTTCCGAAGAAGAAGAAGAGAGCGAGGAAGATGTATCGTCTCCGGCTGAGGACGCCAAAGGAAAAGATCCAGAGGGCAATGCTTCTCCGTCCAAGGCGGAGTGAAAACTTTTATGTCCTGCGGGATAAAACAATGCATCATTTTGGCCCCAGCGAGGGTTTGTAATATAACTTAAATTCTTAAGTAGTTAGGGACGAAACAAGCATGCATGCGTGGGCGGAAAATACTTATCCTGCTATCCGTTTTAATATTATTTGCATGTGTTGTTTCTTGAAAGCAAGTGCTGGTTTTATAATTTCCGGCTTGCCCACTTGACCTTCCACGAGCCGGAAAACCCGTGCCGGAAACGCTCGCCAGCGGCGACGAAGCCCAATGGCAATCCGTCAATAACCGCGGAAACAAGCCCCCAGCCCAAGTGCCGGAAGTCGCTACCAGGAATCCATGGGTTTGCAACAGAAAAAATTTCCGCCAGAAAACTTAAGCTTACGTCCTAAAGGACGATTTTGAAAATCACAACTTTCATACACGCCTAGGCGGAAAGATCCAGCTCTGCGGTTTTAGTCGGAAAAACATACACGATCCAGAAATGAAAAATTAAAGGAGGTAAAAGACTCTAAGAGTGAACCAAAAGCTTTATTTCATTGATCATGTATCATAGATATTACAAGGTATGTAATGCGTAAAGCGCTAAGTGTGGAAAGGACGTAGCTGTGCTATGTTCCAGGGACGATCTGTTTCATCATATATGTCACCCGGATCTTCTCGTTTTCGTTTCCGGTGCCAGTTGGCAGGTCTATCCTTCAATTCCCGGAAATCAACGAGATAATAGGATCCGTTGTGTAGTACTTTGCTGATGACAAAAGGTCCTTCCCATGGAGATTGCAACTTGTGATCTTTCACCTGGCGAAGGCGGAGGACTAAGTCTCCGACCATGAACGAGCGGTTCCGAACTCGACGGCTATGATAGCGTCGGAGCTTCTGCTGGTAAATGGTGGAGCGTTGGTCGGCTAAATTCCGAGCTTCTTCGATCAGGTCCACAGATAGCTGTCGAGCCTCGTCAGCAGTTTCTTCATTGTAGGCGGAAACTCGCGGTGAATCATGGATGATGTCAGTGGGGAGCACAGCTTCGGATCCATATACCAGGAAGAAAGGAGTAAATCCTGTTGACCTGTTAGGGGTAGTTCGTAAACTCCACAGAACAGAGTCTAGCTCATCAGCCCAAGCTCCGGCTGCGCGGCGCAGCGGTTCTTCAAGGCGAGGTTTGATTCCGGCTAGTATAAGGCCATTGGCTCGTTCGACCTGACCGTTAGATTGTGGATGGGCCACAGATGCAAGGTCAAGCCGGATCCCAACTTCATCGCAGTAATCCTTGAGTTCTCCCTGCGCAAAGTTTGTGCCATTATCTGTGATTATGCTGTGCGGGATGCCGAATCTCGTCACGAGGCTGCAAACAAATTTTAGTGCCGTAGCACCGTCGGCTTTTCTCACTGGCTTTGCCTCGATCCACTTACTGAACTTATCAATAGCGACCAGGAGGTATTCATGACCACCAGGAGATGATTTCTTTAACTTACCAACCATATCGAGCCCCCAGACCGCGAACGGCCAGGTGATAGGGATGGTCCTCAGCTCTTGGGCTGGAGCGTTTGGTTGAGTAGCGTAGTACTGACAACCTCGGCAAGTTTTTACCAGCTTCTCAGCATCTTCTTTAGCTGTTAGCCAGTAAAATCCTAACCGAAAAGCTTTTGCAACGAGGGACCTGGGGGCGGCATGATGCCCGCAATCCCCTGCATGGATCTCTCTGAGGATTTCAATGCCATCTTGACTAGAGACGCATTTGAGAAATACCCCGTTTGCACTTCGTTTGTAGAGCTGTCCATCAACAATCGTGTAGGATCTTGCTCGTCTGATGATCTGTCGCGCGTGGACCTCGTCCTCCGGCAACTTTCGATCAATGAGATAATCCAGGAACGGCTGAGTCCAGGCCGGAATGACTGCCATCACTTCCTTAGCCGGAGAAACTGCCAGATCAGGATTTTCCGGGTTTGCACCCTTCACTGAGGGTACTCGTAGATGCTCAAGGAAAATTCCAGGCGGAATTGGTTTCCTGCCGGATCCGAGCTTGGACAGCATGTCTGCTGCTGTGTTATCGTCTCTCCTGACGTACTTGACTTCGTATCCGAGGAAGCACTTGGCGATCTCGTCCACTTCGTCTCTGTAAGCCGCCATGACGGAGTTTCTGGCGTTCCAGGTTCCGGCTACTTGTTGTGCCACCAGGTCGGAATCTCCGCAGCATATGATGTGCTTGATCCCAATTTCCTTAGCGATGCGCAGACCATGTAGTAGAGCCTCGTATTCCGCCATATTGTTGGTAGCTTCGAAGTGAATCTGCAGAACGTACTGCAGTTCTTCTCCGGTAGGTGACTTCAGGGTAACTCCAGCCCCCGAGCCTTGATGTTGCTTGGATCCGTCAAAGTGCATGACCCAGGCTTCAGGTTCCGGCACAGGTGTGCCCTCCGGTGCTTCAGTCCAATCTGCGATGAAATCCGCTAGAACTTGAGACTTGATTGCAGTTCGGGCTTCGTAGTTGATGTCAAAGGCAGATAATTCGATGCCCCATTTTGCTACGCGTCCTGTTGCGTCGGAGTTGTTGATGATTGTTGCCAGGGGAGCCTTGCTCACCACTGTCATTGGGTGCTCTTGGAAGTAGTGTCTCAGCTTCCGGCTGCCTAGGAAAACTCCGTATGCCAGCTTCTGAAAGTGAGGGTACCTCTGCTTGGATTCCGTCAAGACTTCGCTAATGTAATAGACAGGCCTTTGGACTCCGTGCTCATATCCTTCTTCCTTTCGCACCACCACGATTACGAGGCTGATAACTTTGTTGGTAGCCGCCATGTAGAGGAGCATAGGCTCTGACTCAGCTGGAGCTGCCAGTATAGGTGGGGAGGAGAGTATGTTCTTCAACTCCTGAAGTGCTTCGTCTGCTGCCTCATCCCAGACAAATTTGTCTGTTTTCTTCAGCAGCTTGTATAGAGGTAAGGCTTTCTCGCCAAGACGGCTAACAAATCTACTGATTGCCGCAACGCAACCAGTTAATCGTTGCACATCTTTGAGACAAGTTGGCCTTTTGATGTTCAGGATAGCCTTGATTTTTTCCGGGTTAACTTCGATGCCCCTGTGAGAAACAATGAAGCCAAGGAGTTTTCCTGCTGGTACGCCAAAGACGCACTTCAGCGGATTTAACATCATCTTGTACCGTCGGAGATTATCAAAGGTTTCCTTAAGGTCGCTCAGCAGGTCGGATCCCTTTCGGGTCATGACCGCGATGTCGTCGACGTAGGCGTGCACGTTCCGGCCAATTTGGTCCTTCAGGCACCGCTGCATCGTACGTTGGTATGTGGCACCTGCGTTTTTCAAGCCAAAAGGCATGGTAACATAGCAGTATGTGCCAAAGGGTGTGATGAAAGAGGTCGCCTTTTGGTCAGACTCCTTCATCAGGATCTGATGATACCCGGAATATGCGTCAAGAAAACACAGAAGTTCCGCCCCTGCCGTCGAATCAATGACTTGGTCAATGCGCGGCAAAGGGAACGGATCTTTCGGACAATGCTTATTCACGCCGGAGTAATCGATGCACATTCTTAGTATTTCAGAATTCTTTTTGGGTACAAGGACGGGGTTTGCGACCCAATCAGTATGGATAACTTCTACTACAAAACCTGCCTCTAGTAACTTTGCTAATTCCATTCCTATGGCGCGGCGCTTCTTGTCTCCAAAGCGTCGCATAGCTTGCTTCACCGGTTTTGCACCCGGATTTATATTGAGGTAGTGCTCGGCGAGTTCCCTTGGTACTCCGGACATGTCAGAAGGTTGCCATGCGAAGATATCCATGTTAGCTCTGAGGAACTCGACGAGCGCGCTTTCCTATTTGGGGTCCATGTTGGCTCCGACTGAAACCTGCTTGGAGTTGTCACCTTCAACGAGGTCATGCTTCTTGGTTTCTATCGCGGCCTTGAACGAGGTCTTCTGTTCGGAGATCTGCTTCTTGGTGGTCTGCATCTCAGTCGGATCCACCGCGGCTCTGTAGCCTTGCAGCTCCTCTCCAGATATGACGGATTCTGCAAAGGCGGCCTCGCCTTCCTCGCAGTCCCTAGCTTTCTTGTAGTCTCCGGACACGGTGATCCAGCCGTTAGGACCCGGAATCTTGAGCTTGTTGTAGATGTAGCATGCCCTGGCGTGGAACTTGTGGTAGGTGGGCCTGCCGAAGATCACGTGGTAGGAGCTTTTGAAGGGCACCACTTCAAACGTGATCATCTCTTCGCGGTAGTTGTTCACATTGCCGAAGGCCACGGGAAGTTTGATGCTGCCCAGAGAGTTTGCCTTCTTACCCGGAACCACACCATGAAATTCAGTGGTGCTGTGTTTGAGCTGTTCCTTGGTGAGGTTCATCTTCTCCAGGGTCTCCAGGTACATGATGTTCAGGCTAGCTCCTCCGTCCATAAGACACTTGGAAAAGTCATACCCGTCTATGCGGGGACTCACAACCAGAGCGTAGCACTCTTTGGGGATGACGGCCGGGTGATCCGACCTGTCAAAGGTACAGGCTTTCTCCGACCACTTGACATACTGCGGCACAGCCGGAACTGTGGCGTTCAAGATCCGGAGCGCCGATTTTTTCGCGCGGACAGTTGGGGTTCCGAGGAAGGTGTGGTAAGTTCCGACACTCTTCTTGCCAAAGGGGTTAGACTTGTTGGCTGCGGTACCCTCCTTGGGTTCCGGCGAAGCGTCATCCTCGTCCATGGCCTCGGAACTGTCCTCCTCTTTGTCCTTGTTCTTGCCCTTGCCTCCTTTGCCGCGCGGGCGGTGCTTCCGGGCTCGCTTGTATCCTGCCTCCGGGTCGTTCTTCAGATCGTTGACCCACTTGCAGTTGCGATTGGTATGGGTGGATTTGCCCGTAGCCGGATCCAGATGGGCCAGGCACGGCATATCCCTGTATTCTTCGTACGTTTGGGGGGCGCGGGATCCGGCTGCGGTGACCTCGTCAGCGCGCTGCTGGCCCCTGCCTGCTCCGCCTCCACGTCCGCGGCCTCTTCCGCCTCCTGAACCTCCGCGTTGGAACGTCATGGCTACCATGTCGGATCCTCCGCCCTTCTGGTCTTCAGGGGGGTTCTTCCGCTTGTTGCTGTTGCTGACGCCGTTATCACGGTTTTTCTTCTGTTGGTGCAGGGGTATGGCTGTAGCTGCGAGATCTCCGCCTGCGTCGTCATCGGCGGCAGTGTGATCGCTGGCGATGTTTATCATCTCATCAAGAGTGAGCTTGTTCGCGTTCACCAGGCAGGTAAGCTTGTGGCGCAGCAGCCCCCCACGCTGCAAACCACCAATGAAGGCGTGCATTGCTGTGCGGTTATCTACGTTCTCGCACTCGTTTCTGGTTGCCAACCATCGGGTGAGGAAGCTCCTAGATGTCTCACCCTTCTTCTGGATGCAAGCTTGAAGATCGCTGGTGGTGGCCGGTCTCTTGTAGGTACCCCTGAAGTGGTTCTCGAAAGCCTTCTTCAGGTCCAACCAGCAAAAGATAGTGTTTTCCTCAAGGTCACTGAGCCAAACACGAGCTGGACCAATAAGGTACAACTGGAGCATGCGGCAGGCTATATTCGGGGTTCCTCCGGCGAAGGTTACTGCATTGTAGTAGTCCTCAATCCAGGTATCCGGCCTCTCGCTGCCATCATAATGCTTCAGGTTTCCTGGTAGCTTAAGGTTCAAGCTTCTTGGCTTTGGTTCCTCTCGGATCATCTGGCCAAAGCACCTTGGACCAATGTAGTCGGATCTGTACTCGTTGAGGCGATCCCGGGCATCGCGGGGGGCACCGCCGGGTGATTTCGAGCGGGAACGGGATCTCCGGCCTCTGCCTCCGCCTCCACCTCCGCCTCCACTGGGTGGTGGCGAGGGAGATCTGCGAGGGGGCCTGTAAGATGTTCTTCCGCCTTCAGATTCTCGGCGTGGCTCCCGCGGCTGGCTCCGGCTTCGGTGGCTCCTTTCCTCTTGGTGGTGGTCGCCTCCGTCGTTCCGGCTCCTGCGTGGCTCAGGTGCGCGCTCTTCGTTCCGGCTCCTCCTTGGTTCCGGCTCGCGTCCTTGGCTTCTGCGAGGCTCAGGCTCGCGGTCTTGATTCCGACGAGGCTCAGGCTCGCGGTCTTGGTTCCGGCTTCTGCGTGGTTCCGGCGTACGCTCCCTGCTCCTGTCCCTAGGAGGCGGCATGTTGTCGCGGATGTTGATTCCACCTGGCCCATGGGGCCTGGTGTTTCCGGCGGGACTGCGACGTCGAGGAGGTAGCGGAGGACGCGAAGCTCGGGGTGGCGGTGATGGAACACGGTACTTGTCTCTGCCAGTATACATCGGATCCTTTCCCTTTAACGGATTTTTCGGGGTTGAATCCGAGGACACCGGGATTGGATTCGGATGTTCTCTGACTTTCCTCCTGCGCTCCGTGGATCCGGTGCGCGACTCGCCATCACGGTGTTGACTTGCTATGGCGTCCTTCTGCGCGGTGGATATGCATTGTTCCGGATTGGATGCTAACCTGCGCGAAGTGTCTGCCTTGCTCTGTTGCTGCATTGCTGAGGCAACGAGCTTCCGGACGTAGTTGATGTCAATCTCCTCGTCCTTCTTCTTTAGGAGCTCCGCAGCCTTCTTCATGTTATCCTTTGGAGTTGCGAGCGGCTGCTGCTCTGTGGGTGTTGCGAAGGTAATCTTGCGGGGAAGGATGGCTTCTCGCCTGATTCTAGCTTCTTCCTCCTGCACAAATTTTACCTTGGCCTCCCAGTGCTTCTCGAGTTGCCTGACCTTTTCGAGAGATTCATCGACCTCGCGATCCTTCTTCTGAAAGTGGTCCACGAAGTTCGCCGCTATGGTTCTTTCTTCCAGCATTGCGGCTGCGGTCTTGGCAAACTTCTGAGCTGTCGCTAGCATCTCCTGTCTTTTGGCTTCTAAGGCCTCCGGATCTGCAGCTTCCTCGGGAGTTATTGGCTTGTTGAGGATATCAGACTTTGCGACTAAATCCATGCGTGCTTGCTCGACCATCTCTTCTGGTGACAGGACATCGTTTCGCGGTCGTGCCCGATCTAACGGAGACCTTACGTTGGATGGTCCTGGGTCGGAGTTGGAGGCTTCGTCTTCCGTTTCCGGCTGATCCAGCGGTGCCACGGTTGCTAGAACCTGCATCGGCTGGGCGGATTCCACTTCAGCTTGCTCACCGCCTCCGAGTTCCTCGAGCTTGGGAACCCCAAGAGGAAGGTATGATGCGCCGTGGCAAGTTTTCCCTCAGAAAGAAACCAAGGTTTAATCGAACCAGGAGGAGCCAAGAAGCACGTTGAAGGTTGATGGTGGCGAAATGTGATGCGGCGCAACAACAGGGATTCCGGCGCCAACGTGGAATCTGCACAACAAAACCAAAGTACTTTGCCCCAACGAAACAGTGAGGTTGTCAATCTCACCGGCTTGCTGTAACAAAGGATTAAGCGTATCGAGTGGAAGATGATTGTTTGCAAGAAAATAGTAAAACACAATTGCAGTAGATTGTATGCTATGTAAAGAATAGGACCGGGGTCCACAGTTCACTAGAGGTGTCTCTCCCATAAGATAAAAGCATGTTGGGTGAACAAATTACAGTCGGGCAATTGACAAATAGAGAAGGGCATAACAATGCATATACATGACATGATAAATATAGTGAGATTTAATTGGGCATTACGACAAAGTACATAGACCGCCATCCAACTGCATCTATGCCTAAAAAGTCCACCTTCAGTTATCATCCGAACCCCATTCAAGTAAGCAACAGACAATTGCATTAAGTATGGTGCGTAATGTAATCAACAACTACATCCTTAGACATAGAATCAATGTTTTATCCCTAGTGGCAACAGCACATCCACAACCTTAGAACTTTCTGTCACTGTCCCAGATTTAATGGAGGCATGAACCCACTATCGAGCATAAATACTCCCTCTTGGAGTTAAGAGTACAACTTGGCCAGAGCCTCTACTAGTAACGGAGAGCATGCAAGATCATAAACAACACATAAACAATAGATTGATAATCACCATAATCATAGTACTCTCTATCCATCGGATCCCAACAAACACAACATATAGTATTACAGATAGATGATCTTGATCATGTTAGGCAGCTCACAAGATCCAACAATGAAGCACAACAAGGAGAAGACGACCATCTAGCTACTGCTATGGACCCATGGTCCAGGGGTGAACTACTCACTCATCACTCCGGAGGCGATCATGGCGATGAAGAGTCCTCCGGGAGATGAATCCCGCCTCCGGTGCCGGAGGCGATCTCCTGAATCCCCGAGATGGGATTCGCGGCGGCGGCGTCTCGGGAAGGTTTTCCGTATCGTGGCTCTCGGGGGGTTTCGCGACGGAGACTTTAAGTAGGCGGAAGGTCAAGCGGGGGCCACACGAGGTGCCCGTAGGGCCGTGCGGCCAGGGCTTGGGCCGCGCCGCCCTATCCGGCTGCCTCGTGGCCCCACTTCGTTATCTCTTCGGTCTTGGAAGCTTCGTGCAAAAATAGGACCCTGGGCGAAAGTTTCGTCAATTCCGAGAATATTTCCTTACTAGGATTTCTGAAACCAAAAACAGCAGAAAACAGCAATTGGCTCTTCGGCATCTTGTTAATAGGTTAGTTCCGAGAAAATGCATAAATATGACATATAATGTGCATAAAACATGTAGGTATCATCAATAAAGTAGCATGGAACATAAGAAATTATCGATACGTTGGAGACGTATCAGCATCCCCAAGCTTAGTTCTGCTCGTCCCGAGCAGGTAAAACGATAACAAAGATAATTTCTAAAGTGACATGCCATCATAATCTTGATCATACTATTTGTAAACATATGTAATGAATGCAGCGATCAAAACAAAGGTAATGACATGAGTAAACAAGTGAATCATATGAGACAAGCATCAATAAGTCTTGCATGAGAGTTAACTCATAAAGCAATAAATCAAAGTAAAGGTGTTGAAACAACACATAGGAAGATTAAGTTTCAGCGGTTGCTTTCAACTTATAACATGTATATCTCATGGATATTGTCAACATAAAGTAGTATAACAAGTGCAATATGCAAGTATGTAGGAATCAATGCATAGTTCACACAAGTGTTTGCTTCTTAAGGTGGAAGGAGATAGGTAAACTGACTCAACAATAAAAGTAAAAGAAAGGTCCTTCAAAGAGGAAAGCATCGATTGCTGTATTTGTGCTAGAGCTTTTATTTTGAAAACATGAAACAATTTTGTCAACGGTAGTAATAAAGCATATGAGTTATGTAAATTATATCTTACAAGTTGCAAGCCTCATGCATAGTATACTAATAGTGCCCGCACCTCGTCCTACTTAGCTTGGACTACCGGATCTTCGCATGCCATGTTTCAACCAAGTGTCACAAAGGGGTACCTCCATGCCGCCTGTACAAAGGTCTAAGGAGAATGCTCGCATTTTGGATTTCTCGCTTTTGATTATTCTCAACTTAGACATCCATACCGGGACAACATGGACAACAGATAATGGACTCCTCTTAAATGCATAAGCATGTAGCAATGATTATTATTCTCATATGAGATTGAGGATATATGTCCAAAACTAAAACTTCAACCATGATTCATGGCTTTAGTTAGCGGCCCAATGTTCTTCTCTAACAATTTTGCATGCTCCAACCACTAAAATGATAGATCCTTCAGACAAGACGGACATGCATAGCAACTCACATGATATTCAACAATAGTTGATGGCGTTCCCCAGAAGCATGGTTATCGCACAACAAGCAACTTAATAAAAGATAAAGTGCATAAGTACATATTCAATACTACGATAGTTTTTAAGGCTATTTTGTCCCATGAGCTATATATTGCAAAGGTGAATGATGGAATTTTAAAGGTAGCACTCAAGAAATTTACTTTGGAATGGCGGAGAAATACCATGTAGTAGGTAAGTATGGTGGACACAAATGGCATAGTAGTTGGCTCAAGGATTTTGGATGCATGAGAAGTATTCCCTCTCGATACAAGGTTTAGGCTAGCAAGGTTATTTGAAGCAAACTCAAGGATGGACAAGTGCAGCAAAACTCACATAAAAGACATATTGTAAACATTATAAGACTCTACACCGTCTTCCTTGTTGTTCAAAACTCAATACTAGATATTATCTAGACCTTAGAGAGACCAAATATGCAAATCAAATTTTAGCAAGCTCTATGTATTTCTTCATTAATGGGTGCAAAGCATATGATGCAAGAGCTTAAACATGAGCACAACAATTGCCAAGTATCACATTATCCAAGACATTTTAGAATTACTACATGTAGCATTTTCCAATTCCAACCATATAACAATTTAACGAAGAAGAAACTTCGCCTTGAACATTATGAGTAAAGCCTAAGGACACATGTGTCCATATGCAACAGCGGAGCGTGTCTCTCTCCCACAAAGTGAATGCTAGGATCCATTTTATTCAAACAAAAACAAAAACAAACCGACGCTCCAAGTAAAGAACATAAGATGTGATTGAATAAAAATATAGTTTCAGGGGAGGAACCTGATGATGTTGTCGATGAAGAAGGGGATGCCTTGGGCATCCCCAAGCTTAGACGCTTGAGTCTTCTTAAAATATGCAGGGGTGAACCACGGGGCATCCCCAAGCTTAGAGCTTTCACTCCTCTTGATCATAGTATATCATACTCCTCTCTTGACCCTTGAAAACTTCCTTCACACCAAACTTCAAGCAAACTCATTAGAGGGTTAGTGCACAATTAATAATTCACATGTTCAGAGGTGGCACAATCATTATTTTCACTTCTGGACATTGCATAATGCTACTGGACATTAATGGATCAAAGAAATAAATCCAACATAGCAAAAGAGGCAATGCGAAATAAAAGGCAGAATCTGTCAAAAACAGAACAGTTCGTAAAGACAAATTTAAAGCTGGCACCAGACTTGCTCAAATGGAAAAACTCAAAACTAATGAAAGTTGCGTACATATCTGGGGATCACGCTCGTAAATTGGCAGATTTTTTCGAATTTTCTACAGAGAACTGTGCCCAGATTCGTGACAGACAGCAATGCTGTTTCTGCGCAGCGATCCCAAATATAACATCAACTTTGACATAGAAACTTTACTTGGCACAAAAACATGATAAGGAGAGGTTGCTACAGTAGTAAACAACTTCCAAGACTCAACAAAACAAAAAATTGCTGTAGGTAAAAACATGGGTTGTCTCCCATAAGCGCTTTTCTTTAACGCCTTTCAGCTAGGCGCAGAAAGTGCAAATCAAGTAACATCGAGAGTAGAAGCATCAACATTATTACCTTGGGAGCTGGGAGTTTTCTCAACCAAGCATAGTATATTGGATACATAAGTTTTAGCGTCTCCCTTTTCATTAGTCTTGGGCTTGCTACTCTCATCGAACAAATTTTCAGGAACAAGCCAAGCATAATTATTTTCTAGTGCATCATTCATAGCTAGGAGTTTACATGGTATTGGTGCTTTGATTTCCCCACCATCATTAATGTTATTAGTGTACCTTATTCTATCTATGTCCATTTTTTCAAGGAGACCAATAAAATTGGTATGAGAACCTAGCATATTAAATTTAGCAAAAACCTTTCTAGCCTCTCTTGCTAGACCACCAAATTCTCTAAGAAGAGTTTCTAGAACAAAATCTTTCTTTTCCCCTTCTTCCAAATCACCAAGTGTAAGAAACATGTGTTGGATTATAGGATTGAGATTAACAAATTTAGTTTCCAACATGCGAACTAAAGCAGCAGCAGCAATTTCATAGGTAGGTGCAAGTTCTACCAAGTGTCTATCTTCAAAATCTTCAGTAATACTAACATGATTGAAAAATTCTTCTATATTATTTCTCCCAACTATGGACCCACGTCCTACCGGTATGTCTTTTGTGGTGAAATTAAAAGGAAACATGATGCAATAAGCAAAAAGTAAACTAGACAAATAAAGTAAAGACAGGTAACTAATTTTTTTGTGTTTTTGATATAGCAAACAAGATAGTAAATAAAGTAAAACTAGCAACTAATTTTTTTGTATTTTGATTTAGTGCAGCAAACAAAGTAGTAAATAAAATAAAGCAAGACAAAAACAAAGTAAAGAGATTGAGAAGTGGAGACTCCCCTTGCAGCGTGTCTTGATCTCCCCGGCAACGGCGCCAGAAAAGGCTTGATGCGCGTAAATGTACACGTCCGTTGGGAACCCCAAGAGGAAGGTATGATGCGCACAGTGGCAAGTTTTCCCTCAGAAAGAAACCAAGGTTTAATCGAACCAGGAGGAGCCAAGAAGCACGTTGAAGGTTGATGGTGGCGAAATGTGATGCGGCGCAACAACAGGGATTCCGGCGCCAACGGGATCTGCACAACAAAACCAAAGTACTTTGCCCCAACGAAACAGTGAGGTTGTCAATCTCACCGGCTTGCTGTAACAAAGGATTAAGCGTATCGAGTGGAAGATGATTGTTTGCAAGAAAATAGTAAAACACAATTGCAGTAGATTGTATGCTATGTAAAGAATAGGACCGGGGTCCACAGTTCACTAGAGGTGTCTCTCCCATAAGATAAAAGCATGTTGGGTGAACAAATTACAGTCGGGCAATTGACAAATAGAGAGGGCATAACAATGCATATACATGACATGATAAATATAGTGAGATTTAATTGGGCATTACGACAAAGTACATAGACCGCCATCCAACTGCATCTATGCCTAAAAAGTCCACCTTCAGGTTATCATCCGAACCCCATTCAGTATTAAGTTGCTAAGCAACAGACAATTGCATTAAGTATGGTGCGTAATGTAATCAACAACTACATCCTTAGACATAGAATCAATGTTTTATCCCTAGTGGCAACAGCACATCCACAACCTTAGAACTTTCTGTCACTGTCCCAGATTTAATGGAGGCATGAACCCACTATCGAGCATAAATACTCCCTCTTGGAGTTAAGAGTACAAACTTGGCCAGAGCCTCTACTAGTAACGGAGAGCATGCAAGATCATAAACAACACATAAACAATAGATTGATAATCACCATAATCATAGTACTCTCTATCCATCGGATCCCGACAAACACAACATATAGTATTACAGATAGATGATCTTGATCATGTTAGGCAGCTCACAAGATCCAACAATGAAGCACAACAAGGAGAAGACGACCATCTAGCTACTGCTATGGACCCATGGTCCAGGGGTGAACTACTCACTCATCACTCCGGAGGCGATCATGGCGATGAAGAGTCCTCCGGGAGATGAATCCCCTCTCCGGCAGGGTGCCGGAGGCGATCTCCTGAATCCCTCGAGATGGGATTCGCGGCGGCGTCTGGAAGGTTTTCCGTATCGTGGCTCTCGGTGCTGGGGGTTTCGCGACGGAGACTTTAAGTAGGCGGAAGGTCAACGCGGGGGCCACACGAGGTGCCCGGGGGGTAGGGCCGCGCGCCGGGGCTTGGGCCGCGCCGCCCTATCCCGGCTGCCTCGTGGCCCCACTTATCTCTTCGGTCTTGGAAGCTTCGTGCAAAAATAGGACCCTGGGCGAAAGTTTCGTCCAATTCCGAGAATATTTCCTTACTAGGATTTCTGAAACCAAAAACAGCAGAAAACAGCAACTGGCTCTTCGGCATCTTGTTAATAGGTTAGTTCCAGAAAATGCATAAATATGACATATAATGTGCATAAAACATGTAGGTATCATCAATAAAGTAGCATGGAACATAAGAAATTATCGATACGTTGGAGACGTATCACTCACCGCCTCCGAGTTCCTCGAGCTTGCGGTTGAATTCCTCTGTATTCATGGATGAGGCGCCGTCAGCTTCTTCCCCGATCTCGAGCTCCTTCGTCAAGCGATTGTATTCTTCTGTGCCTATTGAGGAGGCATCATCGGAATTTGGGCTCAAGTTACCGAGGATTGATTCCTCAGGGTTTCCGGCTTCCTCTTGTCCCGGAGCGTCGCTGTCTCCGACTGCTTCTGGCAGATCCGGAGCGACGTTGTTTCCGGGTGCCTCAACCTGCAAAGGATCGGCCTCGTCCTGGTGGAGGGCGTCTCCTGCGGTATGGGCCAAGAAGTGCACGAAGTGACACCTTTGCTTCTCTAACACCTGGGAGACCCAGGCGGATCTGCATTGGTCTTCCACCGTTTTCTCCTGCTCAGGGGCGGATTGGGTGGGCTTTGATTTTTCCTGATCTAAGGCGGAACCTTCCTTAGGAAGCTCCTGCGACTCAGATCGGATCTTCGCGACGGCGTCCAGCTCAGCGGCGGACGCGTCAGCGTTACTTACCAGTGCGTTTCCGTCGGAATCGACGGTCTCGCCGATGAAGATGTGGATGCCGCCGATTGGGACGATGGAGAGCTTGACGGGGTTTGACCTAGCCGGAATCCAGAATTCGTCCGGACGGACGATCGGAAAATTCCCGGCGTAAAGTACGCGCCCCACAGCGATCGAGTCGTCGTAGCTTCCCATGGCGGAGCCCTCCCGGTTCCGGCCTCCAGACGCCTCAGGCCCCACGGTGGGCGCCAACTGTCGTTGCCTAATCGACGATACCTCGGAGGAGGGATCCTCACGAGGGGGAGAAGAAGTAGGGGCCATAGGGCGGAGTGCACACGGGACGGTGGTACGCGAGTTACGTCCAATTTGCATCACTATTTTGTATCATAATTTGCTGTTATTCATTGATATATTTCATATTGGGACACAATACTTATGTTATTTCATCTATTTTGCATGTTTCATCATCATTGGAGGATCAAGCACCGGAGCCAGGATTCTGCTGGAAAAAGCACCGTCAGAACGCAATATTTCGGAAGATCAACTGTGGAAGGAAATTTCACGTAAATTCCTATTTTTCCAGATGACGGAGGGAGCCAGAAGGGGAAGAAGAGGGGAGCCACTGTGGGCCCAGACCACAGGCCGGCGCGGCCCATGGCCTGGCCGCGCCACCCTGTGGTGTGGGGGCCCCACAGCCCCTTTCGCCTCCTTTTCTTCGCGTACTCCTTCGTCCCGAAAACCTAAGCCACAGAGAGGACCTCACGAAGGGTTACAGCCGCCTCTGCGGGGCGGAGAACACCAGAGAGAAAAGAGCTCTCCGGCGGGCAGGAATCCGCCGGGGAAATTCCCTCCCGGAGGGGGAAATCGACGCCATCGCCATCGTCATCGAGCGGGACATCATCTCCACCATCATCATCATCATCTCCACCATCTACACCGCCATCACCATCGCTGCACCTCGTCACCGCTGTAACAATTCGGGTTAAATCTTGATTGTATGATAGGGGAAACTCTCCCGGCATTATTCTCTACTTGTTATAGATGCTATTGAGTGAAACCATTGAACCAAGGTTTATGTTCAGATTGTTATTCATCATCATATCACCTCTGATTGTATTCCATATGATGTCTCGTGAGTAGTTCGTTTAGTTCTTGAGGACATGGGTGAAGTCTAAATGCTAGTAGTGAATTATGGTTGAGTAATATTCAATGTTATGATATTTAAGTTGTGGTGTCATTCTTCTAGTGGTGTCGTGTGAACGTCGACTACACGACACTTCACCATTTATGGGCCTAGGGGAGTGCATCTTGTATTCGATTGCTAATTGCGGGGTTGCCGGAGTGACAGAAACCTAAGCCCCCGTTAGTATACCGATGCAAGAGGGATCGCAGGATCTCAGAGTTTAAGGATGTGGTTAGATTTATCTTAATTACTTTCTTGTAGTTGCGGATGCTTGCAAGGGGTATAATCACAAGTATGTATTAGTCCTAGGAAGGGCGGTGCATTAGCATAGGTTCACCCACACAACACTTATCAAAACAATGAAGATTATTAAGCCACATGAAGCGAAAGTACTAGACTAAAATCCCCGTGTGTCCTCAAGAACGCTTGGTCATTATAAGTAAACAAACCGGCTTGTCCTTTGTGCTAAAAAGGATTGGGCCACTCGCTGCAATTATTTCTCTCGCATTTTACTTACTCGTACTTTATTCATCTGTTACATCAAAACTCCTTGAATACTTGTTTGTGAGCATTTACAGAGAATCCTTCATCGAAACTGCTGCCAACACCTTCTGCTCCTCGTTGGGATCGACATTCTTACTTATCGAAGATACTACGATACACCCCCTATACTTGTGGGTCATCAAGACTATTTTCTGGCGCCGTTGCCGGGGAGTGAAGCGCTATTGGTAAGCGGAATTGGTAAGGAAAACCTTTACTGTTTGTGCTGATTTTATTTCTGCCTGCTGCTATAAATCATTATGGAGAGATCTTCTCTTCAATTTCTATTTGGGAAATCTACTACTACTGCAACGGTAGTGGATGAAGCGCCAGGTGAGGAAGTAGTACCATATAAAATACCTATGAAAATTATTGAACGTGTTATGGATAACCGCTATGAAGGGGATGGAACTGTCCATCCTGGTGATCATTTATTGTTTTTGCATGAATTATGCGGGTTATTCAAATGTGCAGGTATTTCTATGAATGAAGTTAGGAAGAAACTATTCACTATATCGCTGTCTGGTAAAGCGGCGCATTGGTATAAATTGCTGAAGAATGGTGATTCTATTGATTGGGAGGACATTGTGCCTTTATTTTATTCCAAATTCTATCCTCCAAGTGAAATTCACAAGGATCGGAACCGCATATATAATTTCTGGCCTCATGATGGAGAAAGTATTGCCCAAGCTTGGGGGAGATTGAAGTCTTTAATGCTCAAATGCCCCATTCATGAGCTTCCTGGTAATGTTATTATTGATAATTTCTATGCAAGACTTTCTTTTCAAGACAAGACCTTGCTGGATACTTCTTGTTCTGGATCATTTACACGCAACAAAGAAGAGTTTAAAAGGGACCTTCTTGATCGGATCCAAGAAAATACTGAAGGATGGGAGAACGACAAAGATAGAGAATCAGGTATAATTTATGATTATAAATGCATTGAAGCTTTTATGGATACTGATAAATTTCGTAATATGAGTGCTACATATGGTCTTGATTCCCAAGTTGTTGCAAATCTTTATAAAGCTTTTGCCTCTCATTATGAATTGCCTAAGAAGAATTTTGATAAGTATCATGAACCATATAAAGATAAAGTTGATTCATCTGTAAACAAATGTGTAGTGATTGAAACTGTTGATAATGTTATTCCTGAAGCTTATATTGAAAAAACTCCTTTCCCTGCTAAAATGAAGGAGTACTCTGTCATATCTAGTGCGGTTAATAAAAGTGAAAAGAAACCTAAAGAACCTGAAGAACAAATTAAAATTGAACCTGCTGTTGCAATAGTTAAAGATCTTGTGACTGAAAATGTGGAGGATGGTCATATTATTTTCTGTGAAGATGCTTCTAATATTGTTTCACATCCTAATAAACCCAAACAAGTTAGTGTTCCTATGCTATCTGTTAGAATTGGTGATCATTGCTATTATGGTTTATGTGATATTGGTGCAAGTGTTAGTGCTATTCCTTATGAGCTTTACACGGAGATTATGCACGAAATTGGTTCTTGTGAACTTGAAGATATTGATGTGGTTATTCATCTGGCTAATAGAGAAACTATTTCTCCAATTGGTATTGTTCGAGATGTGGAAGTTCTATGTGGTAAGATTAAATATCCTGCTGACTTTTTGGTACTTGGTTCTGCTGCTAGTGATCATTGTCCTATCATTTTTGGTAGACCTTTTCTAAATACTTGTGGAGCTATTATAGATTGTAAGAAAGAGAAAATTTTGACTAGATTTGCTGGTGAACCTTATGAATTTAACTTTTCTAAATTTACCAAAACTCCTTATAAAGCTGACTTGCCTAGTAATGATTTTAAAATGGAGCAGTGTGCATCTATTGTTCTTGTTCCTAATAATCCTTTGCAGCAACATTTGGAGAATAGCGAAAGTGAAGCTTTTAGGAAAGAAAGAGATGAGCTTGAGGAAATTTTTCTTCGCCAACCTATTCTCAAGCATGATTTACCGGTGGAAGATTTGGGTACAACACCGCCACCAAAGGAAGATCCTGTTTTCGATTTAAAGCCTTTACCTGATAATCTTAAATATGCTCATATTGATGATAAGAAAATATATCCTGTTATTATTAGTTCTAAGCTTTCAGAGATTGAGGAAGAAAGGTTATTGGAAATATTGAAGAAACACCGAGGAGCTATTGGCTATACTCTTGATGATTTGAAAGGGATTTCTCCTTCTATTTGCCAACATGCTATCAATATGGAAGATGATGCAAAGCCTGTTGTTGAACATCAACGTCGTCTAATTCCAAAGATGAAAGAGGTGGTAAGGAATGAGGTATTAAAACTTCTTGAAGCTGGTATTATATATCCTATTGCTGATAGTAGATGGGTTAGTCCTGTGCATTGTGTTCCTAAGAAAGGAGGAATGACTGTTGTGCCTAATGATAATGATGAGCTTATTCCTCAAAGAGTAGTTGTAGGGTATAGAATGTGCATTGATTTTCGAAAAGTTAATAAAGTTACTAAGAAAGATCATTACCCTTTACCCTTTATTGATCAAATGCTAGAAAGGTTATCTAAAAATACTCATTTTTGCTTTCTTGATGGTTATTCTGGGTTTTCACAAATTGCTGTTAAAGCTAAAGATCAAGAGAAAACCACGTTTACTTGTCCTTATGGAACTTATGCTTATAGGCGTATGCCTTTTGGTTTATGTAATGCTCCTGCTACTTTTCAAAGATGCATGTCTGCTATTTTTCATGGTTTTTGCGAAAGTATTGTAGAGGTGTTCATGGATGATTTTTCTGTCTATGGGAATTCTTTTGATAATTGCTTGCGAAACCTCGATAAAGTGTTGCAGAGATGTGAAGAAACTAACCTTGTTCTTAATTGGGAGAAATGCCACTTTATGGTTAATGAAGGAATTGTATTGGGACATAAAATTTCCGAGAGAGGTATTGAAGTTGATAGAGCTAAAGTTGAAGCAATTGAGAAGATGCCCTATCCGAGGGATGTTAAAGGTATTCGTAGTGTTCTTGGTCATGCTGGGTTTTATAGGAGATTTATTAAAGATTTCTCTAAAATTTCAAAACCTCTTACTAATCTTCTTCAAAAAGATGTACCTTTTGTTTTTGATGATGATTGTAAGGAAGCTTTTGAAACTCTAAAGAAAGCCTTAACAACTGCTCCTGTAGTCGAACCTCCTGATTGGAATTTGCCTTTTGAAATTATGTGTGATGCTAGTGATTTTGCTGTAGGCGCTGTTCTTGGACAGCGGGTAGATAAAAAATTAAATGTTATTCATTATGCTAGTAAGACTCTTGATGCTGCTCAAAGAAATTATGCTACAACTGAAAAGGAATTGTTAGCTGTAGTCTTTGCTTGTGACAAGTTTAGACCCTATATTGTTGATTCAAAAGTTACAATTCATACTGATCATGCTGCAATTAGATACCTTATGACAAAGAAAGATGCTAAGCCAAGGCTTATTAGGTGGGTACTTCTGTTGCAAGAATTTGATTTACATATTATAGATAGGAAAGGTGCTGATAATCCTGTTGCTGATAATTTGTCTAGATTGGAAAATATTGCTTATGATCCTGTTCCTGTTAATGATAGTTTTCCAAATGAACAATTGGCTGTAATAAAGGTGAGCTCGCGAGAGAGCCCTTGGTATGCAGATTATGCTAACTTTATTGTTTCGAAGTATTTGCCTCCAACCTTTTCAGCTCAGCAAAGGAGGAAATTCTTTTATGACTTAAGGCATTATTTTTGGGATGACCCACACTTATATAAAGAAGGAGTAGATGGTATTATGCGAAGATGTGTTCCTGAATATGAACAACAGGAGATATTGAGTAAATGTCATGGTAGTGTTTATGGAGGACATCACGCTGGAGATAGAACCGCGCAAAAGGTTCTACAATCAGGTTTTTATTGGCCAACACTCTTCAAAGATGCAAGGAAATTTATTTTATCTTGTGATGAATGTCAAAGAGTTGGTAATATCTCTAGACGCAATGAAATGCCTATGAATTATACTCTTGTTATTGAACCATTCGATTGTTGGGGATTCGACTTCATGGGTCCTTTCCCTTCTTCAGATGGTAACACTCATATACTTGTCGCTGTTGATTATGTCACTAAATGGGTAGAAGCTATACCTACAAAAAGTGCTGATGGTGAGACCTCTATAAAAATGCTTGTAGATATTATATTTCCTAGATTTGGAGTACCTAGATATATTATGACTGATGGAGGTTCTCATTTTATTCATGGAGGTTTTAGAAAAACTCTTGCTAAGTATGGTATTAATCATAGAATTGCTTCCGCTTATCACCCTCAAACTAGTGGTCAAGTAGAATTATCAAATAGAGAGATTAAAGCTATTTTGGGAAAGACTGTTAATAAATCTAGAAAGAATTGGGCTAGCAAATTGAAAGAAGCACTATGGGCTTATAGAACTGCTTATAAAAATCCTATGGGAATGTCACCTTATAAAATGGTTTATGGAAAAGCTTGTCATTTACCTTTAGAACTAGAGCACAAAGCTTATTGGGCTGTTAGAGAACTAAATAAAGATCCTAAATTAGCCGGTAATAAGAGGTTGTTGCAATTAAGTTCTCTAGATGAATGGAGAAGTGAAGCTTATGAAAATGCTAAACTCTTTAAAGAAAAAGTTAAGAAGTGGCATGATAGAAGGATCATTAAAAGAGAGTTTAATATTGGGGATAAAGTCCTATTGTATCGGTCTCGTCTCAGATTCTTTGCAGGGAAATTACTCTCGAAGTGGGAAGGACCATATGTTGTTGAGGAGGTGTATCGTTCAGGAGCAATTAAAATTAGCTCTCTCCAAGGCAATGCCACACAAGTGGTGAATGGACAAAGACTCAAGCATTATATCTCGGGTGATTCTTATAATATTGATGTTGATATTATTCAAGTGGAAACACCGGAGGCTTTCATCAAAGGACAAATTGACAGTCCGCCAGAACTGGACTTTGAATAGGTAACAGTACAGGTAATAAAAAGTCCGCGTTTACCTTTCCGAACATTATTTCTGCTGTTTTTGGAAAATATGAAAAATTACGGAATCGAAACGGAGTGGAAAAGACGCGCGAGGGCCCGTCACCACAGGCCGGCGCGGGCCCCACCCTGGCCGCGCCGACCTATGGTGACAGCCCCTCGGCGTCCCGTTTCCACTCGTTTTCGGCCTGGAACCTTCCTTTTGTCGTAAAAATATTTGCTATATAATCCCCCGGACCCCTGGAGGTCCGTAATATCGTTTTCTCGTCGTGTTTTGTTTCGAGCTGTTTTCTGCCAGGATCTGCTTCGGATCTAGATCCACCATGTCCTCGTCGGGAACTCAGAAGGACAGCTTCTTTGAGGACGTCGTCAACCCGTACATGAACGAGCTGAAGATGCACCCCAAAGAGTTGCTGCTCGTGGATGGAGAGTTGCAGATCAAAGATGTCCAGGGTCCTAAGGGAGAAGGGAGTTTGGAAGACAGGATGGAGAAACTGGAACAAGAGGTTTTCAACTACAAGAAGATGGCTGAGCGTGAAGTGGATATCTTTCACAAGATTGTGTCTGAACTCATTGATGGACACAAGAAGGAGACTGCAAAGTTGTGGGACGATATCTTCTCACTTCACGACACCACCAACAAACTCCAAGCTCAACTCTATGATGTTCATAATCAAAACTGTGAGTATGAAAACAGGTTTAAGCGCATAAGTCATGCTGCTAGTTTCAGGTTTCCGGAGACCAAGATGTCTTTTGTTGATGGAGGGCCTCTTCCATGGAAGTCTGATGACGACAAAGATTCACCATCATCACCGAAGGAGTAATTCATCATCGGTATTGGCATCCCCTTGGTTTGTTCCAAGCTTGGGGGAGTGCCGCGGTATCACATCATCATTACCTTTATCTTTTACTATCAAGTAGTGTCATATCATGAGTAGGGAAGTTATCATATGGAATAGTATGCAATGTGGAAGTATCTCTCTTAGTTAGTTATCTATGTATCCGTTGGTGTGAGTTATCGTTATGGAATATTAATGAGAAGTCTTATCATTTACTTTTTGCACACCTTATTTTAGTTTGCAATCTCCATTATATGATTACTCTTGACATGAGTATTGATATCACTTTGGGAGCATCAAGTAAATCTATTTGGTTTTGGCAAACTTAGCATTGGTCAATAGCAACAACACCCTGATGTTTAAATAAAAGAGAGAAATACACTTAGATATACTACTCTATTATCTCTATGCTAATGAGTTTAGTATTCTGAAGTTAAAATTGCTTGTGCTTATGAGAAAGATGCATGATTGTTCTATCATATGTATATTTGTTTGTTTCCCTCAACCTTTATGCTTGCTATCAAACCTTGCTAGCCAAAGACCTGTATCGAGAGGAGATGCTTCTCATACATCCATAACCTTAGACCAAACCTATGCCATTTGTGTCCACCATACCTACCTACTACATGGTATTTTCTGCCATTCCAAGTAAATACTTCATGTGCTACCTTTAAATAATTCAAACTACTACTCCTTATTTGTGTCAATGTTTTATAGCTCATGAGGAAGTATGTGGTGTTTTATCTTTCAATCTTGTTGGGCGAACTTTCACCAATGGACTAGCGGCACATCCGCTTATCCAATAACTTTGCAATAAGAGCTGGCAACGGGGTTCCCAGCCCCAATTAATAACTTTCATTAATAATTCTCTTCACATGTTTTGCTCTGATTTATCAGTAAGCAACTTAATTTTGCAATAGACACTCCTCCATGGTATGTGAATGTTGGAAGGCACCCGAGGATTCGGTTAGCCATGGATTGAGAAAGCCAAGGTTGGGGGGAGTGTCATCCTTAATAAAACTAAAATACATGTGTAAACAAAAGAGAAGGGGGATGATCTACCTTGCTGGTAGAGATGCCGTCCCTCATGGGAGCCGCTCTTGGAAGGTTCGTTTGGCAAGGGGGTTAGAGTGCCCGCTACCATTCGTTGACAACAACAAACACCGCTCAAAATCTTACTTTTATGCTCTTTATATGATTTCAAAACTTGAAAAGCTCTAGCACATGATTTAATCCCTGCTTCCCTCTGCGAAGGGCCTGTCTTTTACTTTTATGTTGAGTCAGTAAACCTATTTCTCTCTATCTCAAGCAAGCAATTGAGTTGTTGTGAACCAATCATTTATGCTATGATTCAGTTAATCATGTCTTTTATACTTTCTTGTTTAGTACCAATTTTATCTGAATGAATATGACTTTGAAGTTATCAATGATTATGAGGAGATTGTTATGCTTAAATATGGAAGCCCAGCTATAAATTCTAATATGAAAGCTTTGCTTAGAAGTACAATCCGTTAGTAGTTCTCTGACCAAGAACAAAGTTTGCCATCACCAACTATGATTTCTCATGCACCTTTACTTGTGATTTCTCTTTACTTATTTCAAGATGAGTTATATGAGGAAGTTGTTTACTAGAATGTCTTGTGTGAATAAATATGATGCTTCTTGTCCGTATTTTATTTATCGACTCTTCACTCCATAAACATGTGGTCTTGTTTATCGAGCTCAGTTTCGCTTGGGGACAAGCGAGGTCTAAGCTTGGGGGAGTTGATACGTCCAATTTGCATCACTATTTTGTATCATAATTTGCTGTTATTCATTGATATATTTCACATTGGGACACAATACTTATGTTATTTCATCTATTTTGCATGTTTCATCATCATTGGAGGATCAAGCACCGGAGCCAGGATTCTGCTGGAAAAAGCACCGTCAGAACGCAATATTTCGGAAGATCAACTGTGGAAGGAAATTTCACGTAAATTCCTATTTTTCCAGATGACGGAGGGAGCCAGAAGGGGAAGAAGAGGGGCCACTGTGGGCCCAGACCACAGGCCGGCGCGGCCCATGGCCTGGCCGCGCCACCCTGTGGTGTGGGGGCCCCACAGCCCCTTTCGCCTCCTTTTCTTCGCGTACTCCTTCGTCCCGAAAACCTAAGCCACAGAGAGGACCTCACGAAGGGTTACAGCCGCCTCTGCGGGGCGGAGAACACCAGAGAGAAAAGAGCTCTCCGGCGGGCAGGAATCCGCCGGGGAAATTCCCTCCCGGAGGGGGAAATCGACGCCATCGCCATCGTCATCGAGCGGGACATCATCTCCACCATCATCATCATCATCTCCACCATCTACACCGCCATCACCATCGCTGCACCTCGTCACCGCTGTAACAATTCGGGTTAAATCTTGATTGTATGATAGGGGAAACTCTCCCGGCATTATTCTCTACTTGTTATAGATGCTATTGAGTGAAACCATTGAACCAAGGTTTATGTTCAGATTGTTATTCATCATCATATCACCTCTGATTGTATTCCATATGATGTCTCGTGAGTAGTTCGTTTAGTTCTTGAGGACATGGGTGAAGTCTAAATGCTAGTAGTGAATTATGGTTGAGTAATATTCAATGTTATGATATTTAAGTTGTGGTGTCATTCTTCTAGTGGTGTCGTGTGAACGTCGACTACACGACACTTCACCATTTATGGGCCTAGGGGAGTGCATCTTGTATTCGGTTGCTAATTGCGGGGTTGCCGGAGTGACAGAAACCTAAGCCCCCGTTAGTATATCGATGCAAGAGGGATCGCAGGATCTCAGAGTTTAAGGCTGTGGTTAGATTTATCTTAATTACTTTCTTGTAGTTGCGGATGCTTGCAAGGGGTATAATCACAAGTATGTATTAGTCCTAGGAAGGGCGGTGCATTAGCATAGGTTCACCCACACAACACTTATCAAAACAATGAAGATTATTAAGCCACATGAAGCGAAAGTACTAGACTAAAATCCCCGTGTGTCCTCAAGAACGCTTGGTCATTATAAGTAAACAAACCGGCTTGTCCTTTGTGCTAAAAAGGATTGGGCCACTCGCTGCAATTATTTCTCTCGCATTTTACTTACTCGTACTTTATTCATCTGTTACATCAAAACTCCTTGAATACTTGTTTGTGAGCATTTACAGTGAATCCTTCATCGAAACTGCTGCCAACACCTTCTGCTCCTCGTTGGGATCGACATTCTTACTTATCGAAGATACTACGATACACCCCCTATACTTGTGGGTCATCAAGAGTTATTTTGCACGATGACAGGGCCTACTGCTGCTTGTCTGGAATTATCTGGGCGCTTGCGCGTTGTTACAATGGTTGTGGTTGTGCCTCTAGGGCTCCCAGGATCCGGCTTATAAAGGCGCACGGATCTAGGGTTTACATGGAGAGTCCTAGCCGGAATACAAGTTGCCTAACTACGGTACAATATCTTGCCGTGTACGTCAAGGATCCGCCTTCCTCATGGTCGTGCTGGATCCGGATACTTTATGGGCCTCCACGGATCCGGCCTCCTTCGTAGGTCGGTTAGGATCCGGCTCCAGGTTCCTGGGCTGGACTTCATCCTTCATGATCAACAGCAACTGGGCCGCCCGATGGGCCCCATGCCACCATCACCGTCTGTGGGCCACCCGGGCTTGCCGGATCTAGGCCATGTCGTTGATATACCCATAAAGTATACCCACAACACCCACAATTAGCAAACGAATACAAGATGTACTCCCCTAGGCCCATAAAGGTGAAGTATCATGTAGTCGACGTTCACATGACACCACTAGAAGAATAACACCACAACTTAAATATCATAACATTGAATATTACTCAACCATAATTCACTACTAACATTTAGACTTCACCCATGTCCTCAAGAACTAAACGAACTACTCACGAGACATCATATGGAACATGATCAGAGGTGATATGATGATGAATAACAATCTAAACATAAACCTTGGTTCAATGGTTTCACTCAATAGCATCAATAACAAGTAGAAATCAATACCGGGAGAGTTTCCCCTATCAAACAATCAAGATCCAACCCTAATTGTTACAGCGGTGACGAGGTGCAGCGGTGGAGATGGCGGTGTAGATGGTGGAGATGATGATCCCAATGATGTCCAGCTCGATGACGGTGGCGATGGCGTCGATTTCCCCCTCCGGAGGGAATTTCCCCTGCGGATTCCTCCCGCCGGAGAGCTCTTTTCTCTCTGGTGTCCCGCCCCGCAGAGGCGGCTCTGTCTATTCTCCGTAACTCCCCGTGCCTTAGGTTTTCGGGACGAAGATGTACGCGAAGGAGAGGAGGCCAGAGGGGGTTGTGGGCCCCCTCCCCACATGGCGGCGCGGCCAGGCCAGGCCCGCGCCGGCCTATGGAGGGGCCATGGCGGCCCTCCTCGGCTCCTCCTTCGGCTCCCTTCGTCTTCTGGAAAAATAGGATTTTTCATATAATTTCCGTCAATTGTTGATCTTCCGAAATATGGTGTCCTGACGGTGCTTTTTCCAGCAGAATCCTGACTCCGGTGAATAATTCTCCAATAATCATGAAACATGCAAAATAGGTGAAATAACATAAGTATCATCTCTAAATATGAAATATATCAATGAATAACAGCAAATTATGATATAAAATAGTGATGCAAAATGGACGTATCAACCCCAAGCTCGCTTGGATGAGGTCGGCGGTGAAGCAGATCCGTCGGTGGCGAGGTCGGCGGTGAAGCAGATCCGTCGGTGGCGAGGGCGGCGGGGGAGCGGATCAGGTGGGTGGACAGCCAACACGATCAAGGCTACGCTGTGGAGGAGTATGCCGGCGGCGAAGCAGATCTAGTACTGTAGAGAGTCAGAGCTTTGGCGTGTGAGAGTATTTTTGAGCTAATGGGGCGAATGGTTGGTGGGTGGGTGTGGGCCTGTGGGGAGGGTTCGGGATCTAGGCAAGATATTTCATTGTTACCGAATGAGCCCTCCATGGTCGGTGGGTTGTAGCTTCCGGACCAGGGTTAAAAGGGTAAAACTGGTCACGGGATTTTCGAATGGATGCGGCGGGATGATTTGGCGCGCGGCCGAAATTTTCAGTTTCAAGCTACGAGCAGAACGACAAAAATAATGTTCTTCCCCAGGGAGCTCTCATTTCTTCCTCTTCTCTTTCTCTCTCGAGTCTCTCCCACTCCCCCGGCTCCTCTCCCCCTTCTCTCCGGCGGCCTCGCCGGCCGGAGACGAGGCCGACTTCTCTCTGTATATTGTACACCCTCCGAACTAAATTAATTGATTCAACTTTCCTTAGACGTGTATGTATCTAGAGTAAAAACATGTGTGGATACATCCATATTTAGATAAGCAAAGTTGAGTCAGCTAATTTGGATCCGAGGGAGTTAGTGTTGTTGTAAGCTTAGATCCAGTGTTTCCCATGAGCAGAATGGCGCAATGGAGTCGGGGATCTCGTCATCGGCTTCAGATCTGGCCTATGGTGAATCTGGCGGATCTTGCCGGCCAAACCCCGATCTGGTGCCATCAAGGTGATGGCGCTAACGGTGAGGCTTGCTTTGGTCAGTGCTTCAGATCTGGCCAATGGGGAAGTCAAGCTGCTAAAGTTCACAAGCTCGGGGCATACGACGGCGTCATCCGTCTTGCCCGTGCACATCTTGGCCTTTCAGCGGCCCTTCTCAGAGCCAATATGCCGTTGCTGAGGCCCTTCTTCTCCTTCGTCCTGGCGACTACCGGCGACACCGTCCCAAGTGGTGCGTCCCCGGCGACGGAGTTGCTGGAAAGGATGCGGAGCAGAGATCTGATGTGCGGTCGAGAAGGACTCGATTGATTTTCTTCTATATGTTTTGGGGTCCTTTTTGTAAAGTTGCAGGTTCTATTAGTTATTGTCTAGTTCTTTTGGACCTCTATGTAATTTTTTGGACTAGTTTCCATTGGCACTGATAAACTTGAATTTTGACAAGTTCACGGGGAAAAAAATTCCTTTGCACATATGGCCTATCATGTATAAACATTCTTGAGATTTAAACTATATGTAATGTGCCATGCATTAACCCTAAACCATATATATGTAACTAACCCTAGCTGATCAAACCCTACTTAATTAAAACAAATAACCCTAAACTATACGCATGCACTTTATGCGCAAAGGCGCGGGTGCCTCTAATAATGTGTGTGCGCACTCGATCGATGATCCCTAAACCTTAAACAACCCTAAAACCCTAATCCCTAATCCCTAAACCCTAAACCCTAAACCCTAACCCTAACCCTAAACCCTAGCTAACCCTAAACCCTAATTAAACCCTATATATAGGCCAACGACACTTAATTGTGCATCAAGCAGGCCAGGGGTGCCTCGCGGTCCTCTAATTAAATTAAATGTGCCATGCATTAACCCTAAACCATATATATGTAACTAACCCTAGCTAATCAACCCTACTTAATTAAAACACATAACCCTAAACTATACTAGCTATAACCCGATCTAATAAAAACATGCTCTATATATAGCAGCTAGCTAGCAAACCGTAGATTAACACCAATTAATATATACATGGCCTATATCGATCATGTTGTATAACATATCCCTGAGATTCATTAATTAATTATATAATTATCGTGATAAATTAATTAACTTGAATTTTGACAAGTTCTCTCGAATGAAAACACATTTGATTAAGTTGCCTCATAATATATATATATATAATTAGTGTGCATGCATGGCCTACCATGCATTCGTGCATATATTTTAATGTATATTTGAACATATTCTTGGGGATTTCAATCTCTCTCTCGATCATCTATATATCGTTGGTGGCCAAAAAACACACATATATACGCATGCACTTTATGCGTAAAGGCGCGGGTGCCTCTAATAATGTGTGTGCGCACTCGATCGATGATCCCTAAACCTTAAACCCTAAAACCCTAATCCCTAATCCCTAAACACCCTAAAAACCCTAAAAACTAAACCCTAGACCCTAAACCCTAAACCCTAACCCTAAACCCTGGCTAACCCTAAACCCTATAAACCATAATTAAACCCTATATATAGGCCAACGACACTTAATTGTGCATCAAGCAGGCCAGGGGTGCCTCGCGGTCCTCTAATTAAATTAAATGTGCCATGCATTAACCCTAAACCATATATATAACTAACCCTAGCTAATCAAACCCTACTTAATTAAAACACATAACCCTAAACTATACTAGCTATAACCCGATCTAATAAAAACATGCTCTATATATAGCAGCTAGCTAGCAAACCGTAGATTAACACCAATTAATATATACATGGCCTATATCGATCATGTTGAATAACATCGATCTCCCTGAGATTCATTAATTAATTATATAATTATCGATGATAAATTAATTAACTTGAATTTTGACAAGTTCTCTCGAATGAAAACACATTTGATTAAGTTGCCTCATAATATATATATAATTAGTGTGCATGCATGGCCTACCATGCATTCGTGCATATATTTTAATATATATTTGAACATATTCTTGGGGATTTCAATCTCTCTCTCTCGATCATCTATATATCGTTGTTGGTGGCCAAAAAACACACATATATACGCATGCACTTTATGCGCAAAGGCGCGGGTGCCTCTAATAATGTGTGTGCGCACTCGATCGATGATCCCTAAACCTTAAACAACCCTAAAACCTAAAACTCCTAATCCCTAATCCCTAAACCCTAAACACCCTAAACACTAAACCCTAGACCCTAAACCCTAACCCTAACCCTAACCCTAAACCCTAGCTAACCCTAAACCCTAATTAAACCCTATATATAGGCCAACGACACTTAATTGTGCATCAAGCAGGCCAGGGGTGCCTCGCGGTCCTCTAATTAAATTAAATGTGCCATGCATTAACCCTAAACCATATATATAACTAACCCTAGCTAATCAAACCCTACTTAATTAAAACACATAACCCTAAACTATACTAGCTATAACCCGATCTAATAAAAACATGCTCTATATATAGCAGCTAGCTAGCAAACCGTAGATTAACACCAATTAATATATACATGGCCTATATCGATCATGTTGAATAACATCGATCTCCCTGAGATTCATTAATTAATTATATAATTATCGATGATAAATTAATTAACTTGAATTTTGACAAGTTCTCTCGTATGAAAACACATTTGATTAAGTTGCCTCATAATATATATAATTAGTGTGCATGTGATACGTCTCCAACGTATCGATAATTTCTTATGTTCCATGCTACTTTATTGATGATACCTACATGTTTTATGCACATTATATGTCATATTTATGCATTTTCGGAACTAACCTATTAACAAGATGCCGAAGAGCCAGTTGTTGTTTTCTGCTGTTTTTGGTTTCAGAAATCCTAGTAAAGAAATATTCTCGGAATTGGACGAAACTTTCGCCCCGGGTCCTATTTTTGCACGAAGCTTCCAGAAGGAAGAGATAACGAGTGGGGCCACGAGGCGGCCAGAGGGGAGGCCGGCGCGGCCCAGGCCCTGGCGCGCCGACCTAGCCTCTGGGCCCTCGTGTGGCCCCTCGCGTTGACCCTCCGCCTACTTAAAGCTTTCGCGAAACCCCCAGTACCGAGAGCCACGATACGGAAAACCTTCCAGAGACGCCGCCGCCGAATCCCATCTCGGGGATTCGGAGATCGCCTCCGGCACCCTGCCGGAGAGGGGATTCATCTCCCGGAGGACTCTACACCGCCATGGTCGCCTCCGGAGTGATGAGTGAGTAGTTCACCCCTGGACCATGGGTCCATAGCAGTAGCTAGATGGTCGTCTTCTCCTTGTTGTGCTTCATTGTTGGATCTTGTGAGCTGCCTAACATGATCAAGATCATCTATCTGTAATACTATATGTTGTGTTTGTCGGGATCCGATGGATAGAGAGTACTATGATTATGGTGATTATCAATCTATTGTTTATGTGTTGTTTATGATCTTGCATGCTCTCCGTTACTAGTAGAGGCTCTGGCCAAGTTTGTACTTTTAACTCCAAGAGGGAGTATTTATGCTCGATAGTGGGTTCATGCCTCCATTGAATCTGGGACAGTGACAGAAAGTTCTAAGGTTGTGGATGTGCTGTTGCCACTAGGGATAAAACATTGATGCTATGTCTAAGGATGTAGTTGTTGATTACATTACGCACCATACTTAATGCAATTGTCTGTTGCTTTGCAACTTAATACTGGAGGGGGTTCGGATGATAACCTGAAGGTGGACTTTTTAGGCATAGATGCAGTTGGATGGCGGTCTATGTACTTTGTCGTAATGCCCTGATTAAATCTCACTATATTTATCATATCATGTATATGCATTGTTATGCCTTTCTCTATTTGTCAATTGCCCGACTGTAATTTGTTCACCCAACATGCTTTTATCTTATGGGAGAGACACCTCTAGTGAACTGTGGACCCCGGTCCTATTCTTTACATAGCATACAATCTACTTGTTTTACTGTTTTCTTTGCAAACATCTTCCACTCGATACGTTTAATCCTTTGTTACAGCAAGCCGGTGAGATTGACAACCTCACTGTTTCGTTGGGGCAAAGTACTTTGGTTTTGTTGTGCAGGTTCCGCGTTGGCGCCGGAATCCCTGGTGTTGCGCCGCATCACATTTCGCGACCATCAACCTTCAACGTGCTTCTTGGCTCCTACTGGTTCGATTAAACCTTGGTTTCATACTGAGGGAAAACTTGCCACGCGCATCATACCTTCCTCTTGGGGTTCCCAACGGACGTGTACATCTACGCGCATCAAGCACTTTTTCTGTTGCCGGGAGATCAAGACACGCTGCAAGGGGAGTCTCCACTTCTCAATCTCTTTACTTTGTTTTTGTCTTGCTTTATTTTATTTACTATTTTGTTTGCTGCACTAAATCAAAACACAAAAAAAATTAGTTGCTAGTTTTACTTTATTTACTGTCTTGCTCTCTATATCAAAAACACAAAAAAATTAGTTACTTGCATTTATTTTATCTAGTTTGTTTTATTTACCGTTGCTAAAATGAATACCCCTGAAAATACTAAATTGTGTGACTTCACAAATGCAAATAATAATGATTTCCTATGCACACCTATTGCTCCACCTGCTACTACAGCAGAATTCTTTGAAATTAAACCTGCTTTACTAAATCTTGTCATGAGAGATCAATTTTCTGGTGCTAGTTCTGATGATGCTGCTGCCCATCTCAATAATTTTGTTGAACTTTGTGAAATGCAAAAGTATAAAGATGTAGATGGTGATATTATTAAATTAAAAGTGTTTCCTTTCTCATTAAGAGGAAGAGCTAAAGATTGGTTGCTATCTTTGCCTAAGAATAGTATTGATTCATGGACTAAATGCAAGGATGCTTTTATTGGTAGATATTATCCTCCCGCTAAAATTATATCTTTGAGAAGTAGCATAATGAATTTTAAACAATTAGATACTGAACATGTTGCTCAAGCATGGGAGAGAATGAAAACTTTGGTAAAGAATTGCCCAACCCATGGACTGACTACTTGGATGATCATCCAAACCTTCTATGCAGGACTAAATTTTTCTTCGCGGAATTTATTGGATTCAGCTGCTGGAGGTACCTTTATGTCCATCACATTGGGGGCGGCTACAAAACTTCTTGATGATATGATGATAAATTACTCTGAATGGCACACGGAAAGAGCTCCACAAGGTAAGAAGGTAAATTCTGTTGAAGAAACCTCTTCTTTGAGTGATAAGATTGATGTGATTATGTCTATGCTTGTGAATGGTAGATCTAATGTTGATCCAAATAATGTTCCTTTAGCTTCATTGGTTGCTCAAGAAGAAAATGTTGATGTGAATTTCATTAAAAACAATAATTTCAACAACAATGCTTATAGGAACAACTCTGGTAATAACTATAGGCCATATCCTTCTGCTAATGGTAATGGTTATGGTAATTCTTATGGGAATTCTTACAATAATAATAGGAGTGTACCCTCTGGTCTTGAAGCCATGCTTAAAGAATTTATTAGTACACAAACTGCTTTTAACAAATCTGTTGAGGAAAAGCTTGATAAAATTGATACTATTGCTTCTAGAGTTGATAGACTTGCCTCCGATGTTAATCTTTTAAAATTGAAAGTTATGCCTAATAATGATATTGATAATAAGATTACTACTACAGCAAATGCCATCCAAGTTAGAATTAATGAGAATATAAGATTAATGGCTGAACTGCGTGCTAGGTGGGATAGAGAAGAAAATGAAAAACTAGCTAAAGAGAATAATGTAGCTAAAGTTTGGACTATTACCACCACTAGTAATGCTAATTCTTCACATGTTGCTGCACCTCCTACTATCAATGGTAATATAATTGGTGTTGGCAATGTTTCTACTCCTAGTGCAAAGCGTACAAAACTGCCTGAAATTGCTAAAACTGCTGAAACTGCTTGTGATAAAACTGCTGAAATTTTTTCCAACCTTGGGAACAATGATCCCATTGCTGTAGCTCATAATGATTTAGATTTTGATGATTGCCACATCTCTGAAGTTATAAAGTTCTTACAAAAACTTGCTAAAAGTCCTAATGCTAGTGCTATAAATTTAGCCTTTACAAAACATATTACAAATGCTCTCATAAAAGCTAGAGAAGAGAAACTAAAACTTGAAACTTCTATTCCTAGAAAGTTAGAAGATGGTTGGGAGCCCATCATTAAAATGAAATTCAATGACTTTGAATGTAATGCTTTATGTGATCTTGGTGCAAGTATTTCTGTTATGCCTAAAAAGATCTATGATATGCTTGACTTGCCACCATTGAAGAATTGTTATTTGGATGTTAATCTTGCCGATAATGTTAAAAAGAAACCTTTGGGGAGGATTGATAATGTGCATATTACGGTTAACAATAACCTTGTCCCCGTTGATTTTGTTGTTTTGGATATCGAATGCAATGCATCTTGTCCTATTGTGTTGGGAAGACCTTTTCTTCGAACTTGGTGCTGTTATTGATATGAGGGAAGGTAATATTAAATATAAATTTCCTCTCAAGAAAGGTATGGAACACTTCCCTAGAAAGAGAATGAAGTTGCCTTTTGATTCTATTATTAGAACAAGCTATGATGTTGATGCTTCTACTCTTGATGTTACTTGATTTGCACTTTCTGCGCCTAGCTGAAAGGCGTTAAAGAAAAGCGCTTATGGGAGACAACCCATGTTTTTACCTACAGCAATTTTTTGTTTTATTGAGTCTTGGAAGTTGTTTACTACTGTAGCAACCTCTCCTTATCATGTTTTTGTGCCAAGTAAAGTTTCTATGTCAAAGTTGATGTTATATTTGGGATCGCTGCGCAGAAACAGCATTGCTGTCTGTCACGAATCTGGGCACAATTCTCTGTAGAAAATTCGAAAAAATCTGCCAATTTACGAGCGTGATCCTCAGATATGTACGCAACTTTCATTAGTTTTGAGTTTTTCCATTTGAGCAAGTCTGGTGCCATCTCTAAATTCGTCTTTACGGACTGTTCTGTTTTTGACAGATTCTGCCTTTTATTTCGCATTGCCTCTTTTGCTATGTTGGATTTATTTCTTTGATCCATTAATGTCCAGTAGCATTATGCAATGTCCAGAAGTGAAAATAATGATTGTGTCACCTCTGAATGAGTGAATTATTAATTGTGCACTAACCCTCTAATGAGTTTGCTTGAAGTTTGGTGTGAAGGAAGTTTTCAAGGGTCAAGAGAGGAGTATGATATACTATGATCAAGAGGAGTGAAAGCTCTAAGCTTGGGGATGCCCCCGTGGTTCACCCCTGCATATTTTAAGAAGACTCAAGCGTCTAAGCTTGGGGATGCCCAAGGCATCCCCTTCTTCATCGACAACATCATCAGGTTCCTCCCCTGAAACTATATTTTTATTCAGTCACATCTTGTGTTCTTTACTTGGAGCGTCGGTTTGTTTTTGTTTTTGTTTTTGTTTGAATAAAATGGATCCTAGCATTCACTTTGTGGGAGAGAGACACGCTCCGCTGTTGCATATGGACACATGTGTCCTTAGGCTTTACTCATAATGTTCATGGCGAAGTTTCTTCTTCGTTAAATTGTTATATGGTTGGAATTGGAAAATGCTACATGTAGTAATTCTAAAATGTCTTGGATAATGTGATACTTGGCAATTGTTGTGCTCATGTTTAAGCTCTTGCATCATATGCTTTGCACCCATTAATGAAGAAATACATAGAGCTTGTTAAAATTTGATTTGCATATTTGGTTTCTCTAAGGTCTAGATAATATCTAGTATTGAGTTTTGAACAACAAGGAAGACGGTGTAGAGTCTTATAATGTTTACAATATGTCTTTTATGTGAGTTTTGCTGCACTTGTTCATCCTTGAGTTTGCTTCAAATAACCTTGCTAGCCTAAACCTTGTATCGAGAGGGAATACTTCTCATGCATCCAAAATCCTTGAGCCAACTACTATGCCATTTGTGTCCACCATACCTACCTACTACATGGTATTTCTCCGCCATTCCAAAGTAAATTGCTTGAGTGCTACCTTTAAAATTCCATCATTCACCTTTGCAATATATAGCTCATGGGACAAAATAGCCTTAAAAACTATCGTAGTATTGAATATGTACTTATGCACTTTATCTTTTATTAAGTTGCTTGTTGTGCGATAACCATGCTTCTGGGGAACGCCATCAACTATTGTTGAATATCATGTGAGTTGCTATGCATGTCCGTCTTGTCTGAAGGATCTATCATTTTAGTGGTTGGAGCATGCAAAATTGTTAGAGAAGAACATTGGGCCGCTAACTAAAGCCATGAATCATGGTTGAAGTTTCAGTTTTGGACATATATCCTCAATCTCATATGAGAATAATAATTGTTGCTACATGCTTATGCATTTAAGAGGAGTCCATTATCTGTTATCCATGTTGTCCCGGTATGGATGTCTAAGTTGAGAATAATCAAAAGCGAGAAATCCGAAATGCGAGCATTCTCCTTAGACCTTTGTACAGGCGGCATGGAGGTACCCCTTTGTGACACTTGGTTGAAACATGGCATGCAAAGATCCGGTAGTCCAAGCTAAGTAGGACGAGGTGCGGGCACTATTAGTATACTATGCATGAGGCTTGCAACTTGTAAGATATAATTTACATAACTCATATGCTTTATTACTACCGTTGACAAAATTGTTTCATGTTTTCAAAATAAAAGCTCTAGCACAAATACAGCAATCGATGCTTTCCTCTTTGAAGGACCATTCTTTTACTTTTATTGTTGAGTCAGTTTACCTATCTCCTTCCACCTTAAGAAGCAAACACTTGTGTGAACTGTGCATTGATTCCTACATACTTGCATATTGCACTTGTTATATTACTTTATGTTGACAATATCCATGAGATATACATGTTATAAGTTGAAAGCAACCGCTGAAACTTAATCTTCCTATGTGTTGTTTCAACACCTTTACTTTGATTTATTGCTTTATGAGTTAACTCTTATGCAAGACTTATTGATGCTTGTCTTAAGTACTATTCATGAAAAGTCTTTGCTTTATGATTCAGTTGTTTACTCATGTCATTACCTTTGTTTTGATCGCTGCATTCATTACATATGTTTACAAATAGTATGATCAAGATTATGATGGCATGTCACTTCAGAAATTATCTTTGTTATCGTTTTACCTGCTCGGGACGAGCAGAACTAAGCTTGGGGATGCTGATACGTCTCCAACGTATCGATAATTTCTTATGTTCCATGCTACTTTATTGATGATACCTACATGTTTTATGCACATTATATGTCATATTTATGCATTTTCTGAACTAACCTATTAACAAGATGCCGAAGAGCCAGTTGCTGTTTTCTGCTGTTTTTGGTTTCAGAAATCCTAGTAAAGAAATATTCTCGGAATTGGACGAAACTTTCGCCCAGGGTCCTATTTTTGCACGAAGCTTCCAGAAGACCGAAGAGATAACGAAGTGGGGCACGAGGCGGCCAGAGGGGAGGCCGGCGCGGCCGGCCCTGGCCGCGCCGACCTAGCCCCTGGGCCCCTCGTGTGGCCCCTCGCGTTGACCCTCCGCCTACTTAAAGCTTCCGTCGCGAAACCCCCGCCGAGAGCCACGATACGGAAACCTTCCAGAGACGCGCCGCCGTCCCATCTCGGGGGATTCAGGAGATCGCCTCCGGCACCCTGCCGGAGAGGGGATTCATCTCCCGGAGGACTCTACACCGCCATGGTCGCCTCCGGAGTGATGAGTGAGTAGTTCACCCCTGGACCATGGGTCCATAGCAGTAGCTAGATGGTCGTCTTCTCCTTGTTGTGCTTCATTGTTGGATCTTGTGAGCTGCCTAACATGATCAAGATCATCTATCTGTAATACTATATGTTGTGTTTGTCGGGATCCGATGGATAGAGAGTACTATGATTATGGTGATTATCAATCTATTGTTTATGTGTTGTTTATGATCTTGCATGCTCTCCGTTACTAGTAGAGGCTCTGGCCAAGTTTGTACTTTTAACTCCAAGAGGGAGTATTTATGCTCGATAGTGGGTTCATGCCTCCATTGAATCTGGGACAGTGACAGAAAGTTCTAAGGTTGTGGATGTGCTGTTGCCACTAGGGATAAAACATTGATGCTATGTCTAAGGATGTAGTTGTTGATTACATTACGCACCATACTTAATGCAATTGTCTGTTGCTTTGCAACTTAATACCGGAGGGGGTTCGGATGATAACCTGAAGGTGGACTTTTTAGGCATAGATGCAGTTGGATGGCGGTCTATGTACTTTGTCGTAATGCCGGATTAAATCTCACTATATTTATCATATCATGTATATGCATTGTTATGCCTTTCTCTATTTGTAAATTGCCCGACTGTAATTTGTTCACCCAACATGCTTTTATCTTATGGGAGAGACACCTCTAGTGAACTGTGGACCCCGGTCCTATTCTTTACATAGCATACAATCTACTTGTTTTACTGTTTTCTTTGCAAACATCTTCCACTCGATACGTTTAATCCTTTGTTACAGCAAAGCGGTGAGATTGACAACCTCACTGTTTCGTTGGGGCAAAGTACTTTGTTTTGTTGTGCAGGTTCCGCGTTGGCGCCGGAATCCCTGGTGTTGCGCCGCATCACATTTCGCGACCATCAACCTTCAACGTGCTTCTTGGCTCCTACTGGTTCGATTAAACCTTGGTTTCATACTGAGGGAAAACTTGCCACTGTGCGCATCATACCTTCCTCTTGGGGTTCCCAACGGACGTGTACATCTACGCGCATCAGCATGCATGGCCTACAATGCATTCGTGCATATATTTTAATATATATTTGAACATATATATTCTTGGGGATTTCAATCTCTCTCTCTCGATCATCAATATATCGTTGTTGGTGGCCAAAAAACACACATATATACGCATGCACTTTATGCGCAAAGGCGCGGGTGCCTCTAATAATGTGTGTGCGCACTCGATCGATGATCCCTAAACCTTAAACAACCCTAAAACCCTAATCCCTAATCCCTAAACCCTAAACACCCTAAACACTAAACCCTAAACCCTAACCCTAACCCTAAACCCTAGCTAACCCTAAACCCTAATTAAACCCTATATATATAGGCCAACGACACTTAATTGTGCATCAAGCAGGCCAGGGGTGCCTCGCGGTCCTCTAATTAAATTAAATGTGCCATGCATTAACCCTAAACCATATATATAACTAACCCCTAGCTAATCAAACCCTAGTTAATTAAAACACATAACCCTAAACTATACTAGCTATAACCCGATCTAATAAAAACATGCTCTATATATAGCAGCTAGCTAGCAAATTAAACGGTAGATTAACACCAATTAATATATACATGGCCTATATCGATCATATGTTGTATAACATCTCCCTGAGATTCATTAATTAATTATATAATTATCGATGATAAATTAATTAACTTGAATTTTGACAAGTTCTCTCGAATGAAAACACATTTGATTAAGTTTCCTCATAATATATATATATATATATAATTAGTGTGCATGCATGGCCTACCATGCATTCGTGCATATATTTTAATGTATATTTGAACATATTCTTGGGGATTTCAATCTCTCTCTCTCGATCATCTATATATCGTTGGTGGCCAAAAAAACACACATATATACGCATGCACTTTATGCGTAAAGGCGCGGGTGCCTCTAATAATGTGTGTGCGCACTCGATCGATGATCCCTAAACCTTAAACCCTAAAACCCTAATCCCTAACCCCTAAACACCTAAACACCCTAAAAACTAAACCCTAGACCCTAAACCCTAAACCCTAACCCTAACCCTAAACCCAGCTAACCCTAAACCTATAAACCTAATTAAACCCTATATATAGGCCAACGACACTTAATTGTGCATCAAGCAGGCCAGGGGTGCCTCGCGGTCCTCTAATTAAATTAAATGTGCCATGCATTAACCCTAAACCATATATATAACTAACCCTAGCTAATCAAACCCTACTTAATTAAAACACATAACCCTAAACTATACTAGCTATAACCCGATCTAATAAAAACATGCTCTATATATAGCAGCTAGCTAGCAAACCGTAGATTAACACCAATTAATATATACATGGCCTATATCGATCATGTTGAATAACATCGATCTCCCTGAGATTCATTAATTAATTATATAATTATCGATGATAAATTAATTAACTTGAATTTTGACAAGTTCTCTCGAATGAAAACACATTTGATTAAGTTGCCTCATAATATATATATAATTAGTGTGCATGCATGGCCTACCATGCATTCGTGCATATATTTTAATATATATTTGAACATATTCTTGGGGATTTCAATCTCTCTCTCTCTCGATCATCTATATATCGTTGTTGGTGGCCAAAAAACACACATATATACGCATGCACTTTATGCGCAAAGGCGCGGGTGCCTCTAATAATGTGTGTGCGCACTCGATCGATGATCCCTAAACCTTAAACAACCCTAAAACCCTAAACCCTAATCCCTAAACCCTAAACACCCTAAACACTAAACCCTAAACCCTAGACCCTAAACCCTAACCCTAACCCTAACCCTAACCCTAACCCTAAACCCTAGCTAACCCTAAACCCTAATTAAACCCTATATATAGGCCAACGACACTTAATTGTGCATCAAGCAGGCCAGGGGTGCCTCGCGGTCCTCTAATTAAATTAAATGTGCCATGCATTAACCCTAAACCATATATATAACTAACCCTAGCTAATCAAACCCTACTTAATTAAAACACATAACCCTAAACTATACTAGCTATAACCCGATCTAATAAAAACATGCTCTATATATATAGCAGCTAGCTAGCAAACCGTAGATTAACACCAATTAATATATACATGGCCTATATCGATCATGTTGAATAACATCGATCTCCCTGAGATTCATTAATTAATTATATAATTATCGATGATAAATTAATTAACTTGAATTTTGACAAGTTCTCTCGTATGAAAACACATTTGATTAAGTTGCCTCATAATATATATAATTAGTATGCATGCATGGCCTACAATGCATTCGTGCATATATTTTAATATATATTTGAACATATATATTCTTGGGGATTTCAATCTCTCTCTCTCGATCATCTATATATCGTTGTTGGTGGCAAAAAAACACACATATATACGCATGCACTTTATGCGCAAAGGCGCGGGTGCCTCTAATAATGTGTGTGCGCACTCGATCGATGATCCCTAAACCTTAAACAACCCTAAAACCCTAATCCCTAATCCCTAAACCCTAAACACCCTAAACACTAAACCCTAAACCCTAACCCTAACCCTAACCCTAAACCCTAGCTAACCCTAAACCCTAATTAAACCCTATATATATAGGCCAACGACACTTAATTGTGCATCAAGCAGGCCAGGGGTGCCTCGCGGTCCTCTAATTAAATTAAATGTGCCATGCATTAACCCTAAACCATATATATAACTAACCCCTAGCTAATCAAACCCTAGTTAATTAAAACACATAACCCTAAACTATACTAGCTATAACCCGATCTAATAAAAACATGCTCTATATATAGCAGCTAGCTAGCAAATTAAACGGTAGATTAACACCAATTAATATATACATGGCCTATATCGATCATATGTTGTATAACATCTCCCTGAGATTCATTAATTAATTATATAATTATCGATGATAAATTAATTAACTTGAATTTTGACAAGTTCTCTCGAATGAAAACACATTTGATTAAGTTTCCTCATAATATATATATAATTAGTGTGCATGCATGGCCTACCATGCATGCATTCGTGCATATATTTTAATATATATTTGAACATATTCTTGGGGATTTCAATCTCTCTCTCTCGATCATCTATATATCGTTGGTGGCCAAAAAACACACACACATATACGCATGCACTTTATGCGCAAAGGCGCGTGTGCCTCTAATAATGTGTGTGTGCACACTCGATCGATGATCCCTAAACCTTAAACCCTAAATAAACCCTAATCCCTAATCCCTAAACCCTAAACACCATAAACATTAAACCCTAAACCCTAGACCCTAAACCCTAACCTCCTAACCCTAAACCCTAAACCCTAATTAAACCCTATATATAGGCCAATGACACTTAATTGTGCATCAAGCAGGCCAGGGGTGCCTCGCGGTCCTCTAATTAAATTAAATGTGCCATGCATATATATGTGTTTAATTTGGGGATTTCAATCGCTCTCTCGTATGTAGCTCTCTCTCTCTCTCTCTCTCTCTGGCCAACAACAACAACACATGCACTTTGTGCGCAAAGGCATGCGCCTCTAATAATGTGTGCGCAGTCGATCGATCTAGTTTTGATTAATCATAGCACACAAATAAAGAAGTTGTATTTGAATCCACACAACCTAATCTAAAACACATAACCCCTAACATGGCCTAATTAATTAACCCCTTCTCTCTACCTAATTAGTGGAAATTGCACAAAATCAAAAGGGGTCCCTCACTAATTATACATATCTGCTAGATTGTGATAAACTTTTGCCCCATATATATTTGGTGGATGGGTGCATCTTGGCATGTAAAACAATTAGTGTTTGCAAATGGCGTTGTCAAAATTTATGTACAAATGATTTCTTTCCATCCAAAGTGCATAAAATGGGAGTTTTAATGAAGAAAGTACAAATAAAACAGCTCAACATGCTTCCACACCCCGATTTTCACACGAAGTAGAGCATATTTAAAGGATAATTCCAGAGTTTTACTATTTTTCAAGCAACTTTGCTAATTTCCCCCACTCACATGACTTTATGTCGATTTAACGAAAATATGGCGAATTTAAACTACATGGGCGGGATAGTTTGAATTGTGCGCGCGGCAAAGGGAACCGCCTATTCCTCAACCTTGTGCACGGCAAATTACACACGCAACTCCATTAAACGCCACCTACCGACCTTAATTATCACCCCGGCGGCCCGGCCGCATGACCCCCCACCCACCCCTACACAACTTATCCCCGTCCGTGCGAAGAGCTTCCCCTCCCCGTCCCGTCCGTGCGAAGAAGAAGCTTCCCCTCCCCGTCGTTCTTCTCGAGACGCACCGGCGGTCAAGTTGATCCACGGTAGGGCTGCTATCTCTAGCTCAATCATGTATCGGGCAAGACGGCCTAACGATTTATATTTTCTTGATGCTGCTAAAAAAATCGTCAGTATGCTCGAACTAATTGGCACTTTATAGTTTTCCGCTCGATTTGTCATCGATCAATTTGTTCATTTGCGTGGGCATATAGAGTCAGTTCTGCACTCGATCCGTTAATTTGCTGAAATGCCATGGCAGAGTTTTGTACACGATCTGTTTGCTAAAATGTCGATGGGCATTTTTTGTTTTGTACTCGACATGATTGCTGAAATGCATAATCATGTAGTATAGTTTTGTACTCGATGGATATACATTTCCTACTTCGCCTTAAATTAATCACCAACCATTGTATCTCATAATTAAACAGATGGACAGAACTTGGATACTGCATGGACACTTATGTTCCCCTTCATATATAAATGGTGTTCAACCCTTTATGGGGTTTATTAGAGCTCATGAAGGTCACAACCTGGACGTGTATTGCCCGCGCTGCACATGTATGAATGGTGAGAAGAGGCCTCACCATGTAGTGGCAGATCATTTACACATTTTTGGGATGGACCGCACATATGTTAGGCGGGTTTAGCATGGTGAACCATATGATGATCCTTTAGCAGGAGAAGCAGATCTTGCTCACACTGTATGTGTGCTGGCATATGTAGTTAATTATTTATATTGATGATGCCGCTGTTTCAATCAATAGTTTGCATTGCTGTGCAAGGTTCTGTACTCAAATTTAACTTGTTGCAGATGGATGGACGGGAAGGAGAGAAAAAGCGCTTGCTTCAGGAAACGGGTTTCAGCTCTGGGACATGTGCTGTGCCAGATGAGAAGGTAAATATGTAAAACGACATTTGTTCAGGTTGCATCCCTTAGATGTTTGTCTAATCGGTTGATGTACTAATTGCAGAAGCATAGAGTTGAAGAGGTCTCTCAGTTTGATGGGAGATTTGAAGATGAATCTCAGTTTGATGCACCTGTGGATGGTACTGATGACGAGCCTTTCATAGACGAAGGTCCTGCACCTGAGATTATCCAGCCTACAGAAGGAGGCCGTGGACCGAGTACACAACTTTGCGTTGAAGTGGATGCACGCCCGGAGATCATCAGGGGCGTCCGGGTAGTCTCAAGACCACCCAGCCCTGATGCACCTGTGGATGGTACTGATGACGAGCCTTTCATAGACGAAGGTCCTGCACCTGAGATTATCCAGCCTACAGAAGGAGGCCGTGGACCGAGTACACAGCTTTGCGTTGAAGAGGATGCACACCCGGAGATCATCAGGGGCGTCCCGGTAGTCTCAGGACCACCCAGCCCTGATGCAAAATGTTGAGCTACTTTATGATTCGTACTCTTATGTTCTGGTGCTGTAGTATGTTATGATTTGTACGCCTTTGGCGCTAGATTAAGCATTCAGTGGATGATCGCGTTGCAAAATTTGACACCCACACAATCAGTTCATCGTATGAGTAGTAGCACAATTACTTCTACAGCGATTCCTGCCAGCGCATTAGTTGGTAGCATGAAACACTTTCAGGTACTCCCCTCTGATTCATATTAATTGACTCAATTTTGTCTAGATATGGATGTATCTAGATGCATTTGTTAACTAGACTAACAAACTTGAGTCAGTTAATATGAATCCGTGTAAACCGCCCAAGTCCTCGAGCAGCTAGTTTATTGACTCTGGACTCCAAGCCTCTCGCGGCAAGCCATCGACGAAGCTTTGACCAGATCTTGGCCCGCAATTTTTTTTGTGTGGCGAATAGCAAAGCTTTGACCAGTTCCTCTCGGGATACAGCACGCCGGTGAGCTTGCACGGTTGCCATGAGCACTTTCCGGCGGAACTTCCTCTGCAGCGCCCTCAAGCCGCTGCTGCGAGACAGCACGCAGTGCCTCGAGGTGGACGGAATTCTGGATCTCAGGGCGGGGGGTCCGCCTCGTCCGGGAACGATCTCCAGCGGGTTAACGAGGACATGCATGGCGGCCAGGGGATTTGTTTTTTGTTTTTGGGATTTGGGGTTTTTTCGGATAGGGGAGGAGGAACCGAGGAAGAGGAAGGAACAGCCGCGTGCTTGGCGCGTGGCGGTGTGCTTGAATTTCGAATTTTTGTGAAATGTTTCATTTCCCCGCTACAATTCGGGGGTTTCTTGACGCGCCAATGCGTCCCGCCGGGCAGCTTCAAGTGAATTTGGGGTGCCACACTATGGGCCCCAGTTTCAGTGAGACATGTAATGACTAGTCACATCAGTAAGTTCACTGTGTAATAAAATATGTTACCCCTCCCCTTTATGTAGCACCCCTTCTCTCCCGATCGAGTGCCGATTGCCGACGGATGCAAGCCGCTAGCTCGATCCCCTCCTTTCGCCTCCACCGTCCAGGCATCCAGCTTGGAGGGGCAAGCTGCATCTAGACCAAGCGGATTAGGTAGGACTAGTAATGTTCTTTCCTTTCTCGAGATCGGTTCTTTTTTCCTCTCCTCGATATCTTGCGCATCTCTTTCCTATTCTGGGCGAAGGGGTGTCTTTCTGGTCACCCTCGAGCTGGGAGTGATTGATGGGGGTGGGGGCGGGGGCTACCTTTGCTTGGATTGGGGTGTTCTTCCTTTATTTGTCGACATTTGCAACCTTTGTAGTTTCTGCTGATCCTCACTGTATCTTTTGTCAGCTTGTACAGGAAAGGAAAGACCTCGGCGGTGGGGGCAATGGAGCGTAAGGCCACCACGCATGTGGGCAGTTGGCTGAGCCTGAGCTGCGTCCCCAGCCCCGCGAAGCAGGTACTCCGTTTGCTTATCCACTCTTTACCTTTTAAGTGTCTCTCTGCATCCTCAATCTGTTCCTGTTCTGGAATATGCTTAAAGTAGCACATGTCTTCAGCTGTAGTCTGTCTGATACTCCCTCAGATCCAAATTAATTGACTCAACTATCTGTAGATACGGATGTATCTAGATGTGTTTTAGCTCTAGATACTACTGCCTCCATCCCAAAGCTTTGGGCTTATATTATTTTTAGAAAGTCAAACTATACCATGTTTGACTAAGCTTTTACCAAAAATCAGTAACATGCAAAATACAAAATTAATATCATTAAATAGATAATAAAATATATTTTCCTACGGTATCTACACAGTATTATATTTGTTGATAGAATGTTCTAAAATTTTGGTCAAACTTTGCTTGTTTTGATTTCTCAAAAATAAATAAGCCTTAAGCTTTGGGATGGAGGTAGTACATTCATATCTAGACAAAGCTGAGTCAACTAGTTTTTTTGTCTGTCCATAGCTAGTGTTCACGCTGCAAAAGGCTAAGAGCATCCACTATATGCATCAGTCTATCTCATACAGTAATTCAATATCACTGCTGAGGTCTGCCTTTTGTTTTGCTATTCATATGCAGACTGAAACTTTAGGGCCTTTACTCAAAAGGAAGATCAAAACTGCGGCTGATCAGGCTGCCAGTATGTTGATGCCGCCCCCATCTTCTAAATGCCTCTACAAGCACAAGGCCACGCGCCAGCTGGGTGGTGATCTTTTAATGAATATGGTATATTTTCTTAATCCACAAAACATGCCTTGATTTTTCTCTGTTTATTGTCGGTTTTTTCTATGCTTGCCAAAAGTTTACAACAACAACAACAACAACAACCAAGCCTTTCAGTCCCAAACAAGTTGGGGTAGGCTAGAGTTGAAACCCATAAGATCTCGAAGCCAAAAGTTTAGAAACACCAAATTCGTTTGCTTACAATCATCATACAGTAATGTTCATCTACTCCAGTTCCCCTAACCCAACAAAAAATGATGTTAATTACGATTTTTAGATTAAAAGAGCACCATTAGGCGCTGTTAATTACGACTTTGAGATTAAAATGTCATTTGCAATTGTTAATTACAATTTTGAGACAAATGGTTAGTTTAACCTCGATCTCTTCTGCTCTCCATTTTTCCCAACCGAACAAAAATGTAACCATTCCATTCCTCTGAAATGGAACCATTCCATTCCATTCCACGCTGTTTCAGAACCGAACACACCCTTGCATTGTTGTGAACTGTTGTCCATACACGGCCATACCCTTCCACTTACATCCAGCACTATATGCATCAGTCTGTCTCAGAGTCATTCAATATCACTGCTGAGATCTGTTCCCATTCTTATGCAGGCTGAAACTGCTGCGCCTTTACTCAAGTGGATGCAAAATGAGGCTAATGAGGCTGCTGTGAGGACGATGGTGCCGGCACCATCTTCCGAAAACCTCTACAAGCACGAGGCCATGGGCCAGCTGGGTGGTGACCTTTTAATGAATCTGGTATATTTTCTTAATCCACATACATGATTTCATTATTATCTGTTTAATTACTGTTGGCTTTGTCTAATGCTTACCAAAAGTTCAGAAACACTGCGTTTGCTTACAATCATCATACACTAATTTTTCACTTTTCAGTCTGTCTCATCCAGTATATAAACTGTTGATTTCCATTGGCTTCTTTTGTAATCATTTGCATTGTTGTCAACTGTTCTCTATGCACAACCCTATTCTTCCACTTACACCCCGCACTATTTGCATCAGTCTATCTCATAGATTTATTAAATATCAATGATGAGTTCTGTTGCTATTCATATGCAGGATGAAACTTCTGTGCCTCTACTCAAATGGATAAAAAATGATCCTGATGAGGCTGCTGTGAAGACGATGGTGCCGCCACCATCTTCTGAAAACCTCCTCAAGCACAAGGCCACGGGCCAGCTGGGTGGTACCCTTTTCAGTAAGCAGGTATATTTTCTTAATCCTCATACATGATTTGATTTTTGTCTGTTTATTGCCGGCTTTGTCTAATGCTTACCAATAGTTCAGAAACACACACAACCCTATTCTTCCACTTACATCCAGCACTATATGCATCAGTGTCTCATAGATTCATTTTATATATCACTGCTGATGTCTGTTGCTCTTCAATTTTCATATGCAGACTGAAACTGCTAAGCCTTCATTGGTCAAAAGGATTGCAACTGCTGCTGATGAGGCATCTGCAGAGGCTGCCACCAAGTTACTGTCAGCCCCACCTTCTGGATGCTTATATAAGCTCAAGTCCAAGGACCAGCCGGGCCGTAACCATCCAAGGGTTCGGGTATATTTTCTTAAGCCACATATACATGCCATGATTTATGTCTGATATTATCACCGGCTCTGTCTAATGCTTTTTGGAATTCGGAAACACCAAATTAGCATGCTTATATTCATCATACACTAATTTTTCACTGTTCAGTTTGTAACATAGTGTTATGCACTCGCTTGTCAACATTTGCATTGCTCTGAACTATGCACTTTACACAACCTAATTCTTCCACTTACATTCAGCGCTACGCACCAGTAGTACCTCCCATGTTTCCTTCACCATCCCGATGCCGAGCTTGCGGGAATATGGCGGGCCCATGTACATACCCCGCATATAACACCTCCTATGGCTCTATCTACCTTTCTAGTAACTCCTTCACAGAGTTACAGGTATGTATTCTCAGTGGTTTAGCATGAATTGGCATATAGTAAAGTCTTGTTTTTAGTCTTCCTGCTTCTTACATTTGTATCAATTTTCACATGCAGACTGTACCTTGTGAACTTCGTCCAATGATTAACCAGATGTGTCCGCATGAAGGGTCTTTCACTATGCATGGCAATGGCAAATTGATGAACACCTACACGGTCTATGAGGTGTATGTCTACAAGACGCAGGCCATCACATATTTGTATGGACATGATTGGAGAAAGTTTGCTTTTGACTACGGTCTGAAGAAGGGCGACGAGCTGAGGATCAGAAACTCAAACGGGCAGATATACGTAACTGCTTACAGAGTTGGAGACACTTCCAAATATATAATATGTAACTTTTTTCTACTCATATCTTTTGATAACTGCATTCTGAGCAGTTGTTCTAAACCATTCCCTCTGTTCTAGCTTGCTGGGTTTAACATGATCAAAGCTGCAGATCCCCTGATGGAACAGGAGCGGATGTCACAAAGGGCAACCACACCAGCACCGGCACCGGCTTCCCACTCTCCTGCATCAGCACCGGTTCCTGTACCAGCTCCGTTTACTGCATCTACCCAGCAGTCCCCTACATCAGCATTGGTTCCTGTAGAGGCCCCATATACTACACCTGCCCAGCAGGCTCCTGCATCAGCACTGGTTCCTCTAGCTGCACCGTTTACTGCACCTGCCCAACAGTCTCCTGCATCAGCACCGGTTCCTCTAGAGGCACCGTTTACTGCACCTGCCCAGCAGTCTCCTGCATCAGCACCAGCTCGTGTACCAGCCCAGGCTCCTGCACCTGCCCCAGCCAGATCACCGAGGTCTCAGCTCATTGCTGTGGCCACCCGTGTGGTGACCAGGACGCATCTGAAGGCTATGTTCGTGAGTATATGACAGCATAACTGCTCTTATCTTGATGTCTTCTCTGCTCAAAGTCTCACATGGTTCAGTGCATTGGTGCCATTGACTAATTTTTGGTGGTATCTCTTGCTTTGAATCAGAAATTGCCTAAAAGTATCTCCAAGGATCTCAATGCTGGCCGAAGGGGCAAGATATCCCTCGTCATGGAGAGTGAAGGTCTCACCGTGGAGGGACGGTACTCTGTCAGTCCCACAGATGGCCGCTTGGCTGTTACTTCCAGGTGGAAAAAGTTCATTGACGGTGCCAAACTTCGCATTGGATCAAAGTTGAAGGTCAAGATCTTTCGATGCCGCTGTGACATGCTGGTCATAAAGTTCGCGGTTGTCTAGTTCTGTTGTCCCATGAGCCCTTAGCAAATGCATTTGTAGTTATACTTATATAAGGTTATCTTATCTGAACTGCTAATTAATTGTATGGGTGGTAAAACTCTGGCAAGCTTTTGCTCTTAGCAAGTATGTATGTATGATCAGCTATTATGATAACTAATGTTTGTGTTCATCTTAATTTGCATTTCCGTTTTAGAAAAAAACTTAATTTCTATTTTGGCTGACCTGTTAGAGAACTATCAGATTGAACCCACAACATGATTCAAATAGATTCATTACACCGAGCCACATGTCTTGACCTTGCTATACACTACTTCCATTAATCAGTGCAAGAAGGCTTACCTGAGCTGCCTGAACCATGGCAGATTCGAATCCACCTTATCTATCTAGAAATACAACCTTTGCAGAAAGAGGATTTGCAGTATGGGGAGGCTGACATTGGGGACCCATGAGCCAGCAGCGTCGTCAACGTTTTAAAGGTGGCAGGAGATCGAAAGAAAAAATAAGCCAAAAATCAGTTGGTAAACAAAATTCAAGAAAAGAAACATTTACCTTTCTGAGAGGATGACATGCGGGACCCATGAGGCAGCAGCATCCTCAACTATTTCAAGGCGGCAGGGGATCAAAAGAAAAAAGGAAATAGCCAGAAATTAATTAGGGTCAAAAATAAATCCATCAAAGGAAACTTTTATTGTTCATAGAGGATGACATGTGGGACCGACTTGCCAGCTGCGTCGTCATCGTTTCAAAGGGGGCAGGGGATCAAAAGAAAAAGGCAAATAGCCAGAAATTAGGGGTAAAAAATAAATCCAACAAAGGAAAATTTTATTGTTCATAGAGGATGACATGCGGGACCCATGAGCCAGCAGCTTCCTCAACGTTTCAAAGTCGGCATGAGATTGAAAGAAAAGGCAAGTGACATAATATCAGGAGCCAAAAATAATCCAAGAAAAGAAACTTTATTGTACATAGAGGATGACATGCGGGTCCCATTTTGTAGCAGCGGTCTCAACGCTTCCAAGGCGGCACAGGACCGAAAGAAAAATGAAGTAGCCGAAATCGGGGTGAAAAAAATCCAAGAAAATAAAGATTTCAATTAGGTGCATCGGACATCTCGGGCCTTCGAACCTCTGCGCCGGGCCCTTTGACTCGTACAATTTCAGCCCACTCAAAAACAAGAAAGTTGGATTTTTCTAAAAAAAACAGGAAAGTCCTATGCTTCGCAAAAACAAAAAACAAGGAGATTCAACATATAAGTTTGTTTATGTAAATATAAAGATTTAATTTATCCGTTTGCAATAGCTCAGAGCGAAATACAATGTTTATTGTCTGCAAAATAAGATATCACATGTTTCTTGTACGGGAGGCTGACATCGGGGACCCATGAGCCAGCAGCGTCGTCAACGTCAAAGGTGGCAGGGGATCGAAAATAAAAAAAGCCAAAAATCAGTTGGTAAAAAAATCCAAGAAAAGAAAACATTTATCGTTCTGAGAGGATGACATGCGGGACCCATGAGGCAGCAGCATCCTCAACGTTCAAAGTCGGCATGAGATCGAAAGAAAAAAGGCAAGTGACATAATATCAGGAGCCAAAAATAATCAAGAAAAGAAACTTTATTGTACATAGAGGATGACATGCGGGTCCCATTTTGTAGCAACGGTCTCAACGTTTCCAGGCGGCACAGGACCAAAAGAAAAATGGCGCAGCAGCATTCTCAACAATTCCAAGGCGGCAGGGGATCAAAAGAAAAAAAAAGAAATATCCAGAAATTAATTAGGGGTCAAAAATAAATCCACCAAAGGAAACTTTTATTGTTCATAGAGGATGACATGTGGGACCGACCTGCCAACAGCGTCCTCATCGTTTCAAAGGGGGCAGGGGATCAAAAGAAAAAGGCAAATAGCCAGAAATTAGGGGTCAAAAATAACACCAAGAAAGGAAACTATTATTGTTCAGAGAGGATGACATGCGGGACCCATGAGCCCAGCGGCTTACTCAACGTTTCAAAGGCGGCATGAGATCGAAAGAAAAAGGCAAGTGACCAAATATCAGGAGCAAAAAATAATCCAAGATTTATTGTACATAGAGGATGACATGTGGGTCCCATTTTGCAGCAGCGGTCTCAATGTTTGAAATGCGGCTTGAGATCAAAAGAAAAAGAAAGTAGCTAGTAATTAGGGGGTCAAAAAAATCCAAGAAAAGAAAGTTGATGGACATAGAGGATGACATGCGGGTCCCATGAGTAGCAACGTTTCAAAGTGGGGATCAAAGAAAAAGGCAAATAGCCAAAAATCAGAGGGTGAAAAAAATCCAACAAAGGAAACTTTTATAGCACATAGAGGATGACATCGGGTCCCATGAGCCAGCAGGGTTCCTCAACGTTTCAAACGTGTGAGATCGAAAGAAAAAGGCAAGTGACCAAATATCGGGAGCCAAAAATAATTCAAGAAAAGAAACATGATTTACATAGGATGACATGCGGGTCCCATGAGGCAGCAGCGGTATCACCGTTTGAGAGGCGGCAGGAGATCGAAAGAAAAAGTCAAGGGACCAAATATGAGGTGCCAAAAATAATCCAAGAAAAGAAAGTTTTATAGTACATAGAGGATGACATCTGGGTCCCATTTTATAGAAATTTGTATCACCTTTTGAGAGGCGACGGAGGATCGAAAGAAAAAGACTAGTGACCAAATATCGGAGCCAAAAATAATCCAAGAAAGAAACTTGAATGTACATAGAGGATGACATCGGGTCCCATTTTAGACAGTGTGTCGGCGTTCGAGAGGCGGCAGGGGATCGAAAGAAAAGGCAAGTGACCAAATATGAGTTGCCAAAAAAATCCAAGAAAAGAAAGTTTTATAGTACATGAGGATGACATGTCACATTTAGCAGCAGCGGTATCACGTTTGAGAGGCGGCGGGGATCGAAAGAAAAAAGTCAAGGGACCAAATATGAGGTGCCAAAATAATCCAAGAAAAGGAACATAGTACATAGAGGATGACATGGGGGTCCCATTTAGCAGCAGCATCACCGTTTGAGGCGGCAGGGATCAAAAGAAAAAGGCAAGTGACCAAATATGAGGTGCCAAAAAATAATCCAAGAAAAGAAAGTTTTATAGTACATAGAGGATCACATGCGGGTCCCATTTAGCAGCAGTATCAAAGGCGGCATATGATCGAAAAGAAAAAGGCAAGTGACCAAATATGAGGTGCCAAAAATAACTCCAAGAAGAAAGTTGATAGCTCATAGAGGATGACATGCGGGTCCCATTTAGCTGCGATCTCAACGTTTCCAAGGCGGCACGGGATCAAAAGAAAAAGGAAGTAGCCGAGAAATCGGGGGTTAAAAAATCGAAAAAGAAAGAATTTTGGTTCATAGAGGATGATATGCGGGACCCATGATCCTGCATCGTAAACGGCTCGATCGGAGAGCGTTGAACGAGATGGCGCGATCGAGAAAAAAAACAATGCCAGAGAGGCTGCCATCTGGGCCCTACATCCCTGGGCGGTGCGGATTTGCGTTGACTCGGCCGGCGAACCCGAGAATTCGTGATGCACCACGTCCCGGGCCACCATACGCGACGTTTTGGCCGCTTTCGTCGGGCTAGGTGGCCTCAAAAACGAGAAAAAAAAAGTTTTGACATGCACCACGGAGGGACCAAAAATCGTCGGCCATGGTGCACCAGCAACCACGGCGCGACTTCAACTTCGTCGGCCATGGCAACTTTTCTTGTAGTGAATTATGGAGTCGAATGATGCGAATTTCTTTGAGGACATCTTTCCCATGAAAGACAAGTCTAGCTCATCAAATCAGGAGATGCCTAGTTCATCAACTCAGGAGTTAGTTACCTGAATTCTGAACACCTTCTCGATAGAACACTATGATAATCCTGTGGAGGACGACAATGAAGCTCCCAAAAGGAGCAAGAGACAGAGGACTGCAAAGTCCTTTGGTCATGATTTCATTGTGTACCTCGTGGATGATACTCCCACTTCTATTTCAGAAGCCTATGCATCTCAGGATGCTGACTACTGGAAGGAAGCTGTCCGTAGCGAGATGGATTCCATCTTAGCTAATGGAACTTGGGAGGTTACTGATCGTCCTTATGGGTGCAAACCTGTAGGATGCAAGTGGGTGTTCAAGAAAAAGCTTAGGCCTGATGGTACTATTGAAAAGTACAAGGCACGTCTTGTGGCCAAGGGTTATACCCAGAAAGAAGGTGAAGATTTCTTTGATACATACTCACCTGTAGCTCGACTGACCACTATTCGAGTACTACTTTCCTTGGCTGCCTCACATGGTCTTCTCGTTCATCAAATGGATGTTAAGACAGCTTTCCTAAATGGAGAGCTCGATGAGGAAATTTATATGGAGCAGCCTGATGGATTTGTAGTAGATGGTCAAGAAGGAAAGGTGTGTAAGTTGTTGAAGTCTTTGTATGGGCTTAAGCAAGCGCCTAAGCAGTGGCATGAGAAGTTTGAAAGAACTTTAACCGCTGAAGGCTTTGTTGTAAACGAAGCTGACAAGTGTGTATACTATCGCCATGGTGGGGGCGAGGGAGTTATTCTTTGTCTCTATGTCGATGACATATTGATATTTGGGACCAGCCTTACTGTGATTAAGGAGGTCAAGGAGTTCCTATCTCGTTGCTTTGAGATGATTGGGAGTAGCTGATGTAATCTTAAACATCAAGCTGCTGAAGGATGACGATGGTGGGATTACATTGCTTCAGTCCCACTATGTGGAAAAGATCCTGAGTCGCTTCGGGTATAGCGACTGCAAATCTTCTCCAACGCCTTATGATCCTAGTGTGATAATTCGAAAGAATAAAAGAATTGCTAGAGATCAATTGCGATATTCGCAGATCATTGGCTCGCTTATGTATTTAGCCAGCGCCACGAGGCCTGACATCTCCTTTGCTGTAAGTAAACTCAGCCGTTTTGTGTCTAGACCTGGAGATGTTCATTGGCATGCTCTTGAGAGAGTGATGCGCTATCTAAAGGGAACCATGAGTTATGGAATTCATTATACCGGGTATCCAAGAGGACTTGAAGGGTATAGTGATTCCAATTGGATTTCGATGCTGATGAGACTAAGGCCACAAGTGGTTATTTGTTTACACTTGGAGGTGGCGCTGTTTCCTGGAAGTCTTGCAAGCAGACCATCATTACGAGGTCAACTATGGAAGCAGAACTCACAACATTAGACACAGCCACTGTTGAAGCAGAGTGGCTTCGTGAGCTCTTGATGGACTTACCTGTGGTTGAGAAACCAATACCCGCTATTCCTATGAACTGTGATAATCAAACTGTGATCGTCAAAGTAAACAGTTCTAAGGATAATATGAAGTCATCAAGGCATGTGAAGAGGAGATTGAAAACTGTCAGGAAAATGAGAAACTCCGGAGTTATAGCGTTGGATATCCATACGTCTAGAAACCTGGCAGACCCCTTCACAAAGGGACTATCACGAAATGTGATAGAAAATGCATCGAGGGAGATGGGTATGAGACCCACACTATGAGCTGCCCACGGTGGTAACCCACTCTATGTGATCGGAGATCCCGTGAATTAGAACTGGGAGACAAGCTGTTGGTCAGTTGGGAGGAGAGTATATCCCTATAGCAATTTTACCACTCCGTAAGATGCAATACTCTCCTAATCTGCATGGCAGGTTGATAATTATCTTAATGTGTTCTAAGTGGCTTATTTTAGCAGAGATGTTGTCCTGCAGAACATCTTTTGAAGAACACACCTATATGAGTCTGATTGTTAAACGTCGCAATCTATGAGAGTTGGGTGCTCTCTAGTAAACTCATGAAAGGCCCTGGAGTATGACGTATAAGCTCCAAACCGCGAGGAAGCCTCGCGGCAGCCTAGTATCGGTCTAGGCTTTGTATGAAGCTAGTGCGCAGAAAACTTGTAGTTCAAGGCATAGTCCACTATCCAAGTTGCAATCTAGTGTAATATGAAGCTTTAAGTGGAAGTTCAACTTAACAGTCTCCACGACATACCGGTATATAAAACAATGTTCTGGAAACTTATTGATGAGATGTGCCAATGAGAGTTTGTGGGGGATTGCTGGAATTTTGGGCATTTGGCCTCTGGCCCATGGCCCATTATCAAATTCTGAAATTCTCTTGGACCATGTCAGAATAAAGCAAGGGGTGGGACTAAAGTTTAGTCCCACATTGCTAGTTGGGAGAGAGTTGGAGTGGTATATAAGGTGGGTTGTTCTAGTCCTAGTAAGTGAGTGAGAAGAGAGAGAGCCCTCGCGCACTCCTCCTCCTCCGCCGCCCGCCTCGCCACGCCTCGCCTCGCCTCGTCACGACACGTCACGACGCGCCGCGGGTTGCGGGAATCTCGCCGAGCCGAGCTTATCTTTTTGCTGTTCGGGAAATTAATTGTGTAATCAATTATGAGTCATTAACGGACGCGTTAAC